>JBCNYH010000013.1:16810488-16825730 GCA_039654325.1 Tandanus tandanus
AGGGACGGTGATTTGCACTTGACTTGAGAGTTTTTGCTCAGCCTATATAAGGCTGGAACTTTCCACCAGAATTTCTAGCTGACGAAGCTTTTTGGATTGAAAGCGAAACGTCTTCAAAAACCACAAAAAAGAAGTCCAGTTGCCTCGATTCAAGCTTTTTAGGATTACTATGACCTAGATGATTGAGAATCTACACCAACAACCCCAGCTAAGGACTAAACAGTAACCTGTCCACATGAAATAGAATGCTTTTAAGGAGGCATTGATGATGTCATTGGTTAACACTATACCACTATGCGTTCTAGTGATTGTTAGATATTGAGAAGGTTATTTAAAAAAATCAGAGAGACTGCACAGAAATTTGTAAGTAAAAAATTAAAGCCCACACAAAAGTAGTCTGAGTGCAATGGAGTTAAGCAAATTTGCACACAAGTGGAAAAAACATTGCAATAGTTATTGTGCACTTCACACAGCAAAATCACCAGTGTTAAATTACCACCCAGTGTTGAATCAATTTGTTTTCTTTGCTGCAATCTATAATTGAGTTTACCTTTAGGAATCTATTAATAAGAAATTTTAAACTTTAGGCTTTAGACTTGCATGCTTCTTGTACTGTGTTCCTGGGATAGATTATTGTTTATTACTATTTAATAGAAATTTGTTAGTAATACAATGGAAATTGAGAGTGTTGGTTAAAATGGTGCCATGCATTTTTATCTGAAGTCTCCAGAATCACCTTTCACAATGGGGAAGTGCAAAAAGATCTCAGCAGGAAGGATTTGGCAGACTTCAAGTACTGTTCCATTATAGTGACCACACACAGGCCACCATGCTGTTGTCTGCACCAGCATACAGGTCAATATGATAGTTTGTGTACCAAGTTATGTAAAGCATGATGGCATGGCACAGCTAGCTGACTAGACAGTGAAACCTCCTTAAAGTCATATTTCATTGCCTATACTAAATCTACACTCATCAAAAAATATAAATGCAACACTTTTGTTTTTGCTCCCATTTTTCATGAGCTGAACTCAAAGAGCTAAAACTTTTTCTATGTGCACAAAATCTCCAGGGAGCACCACAGGGAAACATCATCTCTTCCTTCAGTCTCCAGAGCTACTTCTAGCTTGCAGTTGGAATAAGCTCAACGATTTCCCACCAAGCACCTCCAGAAATTGTGAGCAGGTGAGTCCTTGTACTGTAGCCAGGCCAGACATTTCTTCACAGAATTTCTACTTAGACAAAAAGAAAACATCCATACCAAAACGAATTCAAGCGAGCCAGTCCACTTTCCCATACCCTTTTGATTTAAAATATTGCTCCAAACCAATCTGTGCCTTAGTCAATAGTTCCTGCTACTGGTTGTCCTTGTACATTCAAGTGCAAAGGGGAACTTTCTAGATGAAGCCTTTGCCCTTTAAATGGGCATTTCCCATGGGCCCTTTGGGACTCTTCTAGAGTCCAGTGACCTGGACAGGTGCTGTCTTGCTCATGCCACACATCTCATACAACCCCTGCTACTTATACTTTCCGGTAAGTGTAAGTGGTGACAGTTTCATCTTATGTCCTTGATTCACATCCTGTTAGTGCTTGGTCATCCATGGTTTCAGCAGAAAAAAACCCACACTGACTGGTTGTCCAGAAATACAGGCTAAAGAACAGGGACACTCTCTCTCTGCCTCTCTATGTCCTACCACAGCAATCATACACACCTTTACAGACCACCATCCCTGTAAATTTCCAGCCATTAGTTAATGATGTCCTTAGGGATTTCCAAAATCATTATATGTGACCCACTCCAGCATAATATGGATTAAGTCGGAAATTTGACATACTGAGATATTCATATATTTGGAAAGAGAATTTAACATGCTTCAAAATGAGGTATAATACATGATTATAGCATGAAAATTGACTGAGTTACATCACTTTGTATGTCGCTAATCATCAAATGCTACTTTTGAGAAAATAGCAATTACAGTTACAGAACCAGTTTTTGAATGTCCACATTTGAAACTCCATAGCATCCATAATCTAAATGCATCCAGCTCTCAACCAATCAGTGCGATCTTCCTAGCATCTTGCTAGCAACAGATGAGTTCTATTTACACTAAGTCATGTCTGTTTTGAGGCTTCTCATTGGTTTACCACTTTATGATTCAGGGAATTCTTCTGGGATTCCATAAGTACTGAATATGGATAATAAAGAAATACCCTGAGCATTCACAAAAGCCCTTTCTTAAACAAGCATTTTAGCTATATGGACATTTGAACTTGGTCATGTTGAAGGATGTATTTTGATGATATCCGTATTATGCTGGAGCGGGTCACAAATAGTTATGTACTTGGATGCCATTCTTATTTTCTCCTGCAATCCCCAAGAACATATCCTCCATGTGTGGCTGGTACTCCAGAGACTCGTGGAGAACAAACTGTTAAGCTGCTGGGCCCTGCTCTTAAAGTGACATTTCTGGTGGCCCACGATGGATGCTGACACCCAGGCCTATGTCTCCACCTGCACTGTGTGTATATGCAAAAAGACCTCACATTGACCAACATCTGGGCTTCTTTGTCCCCTCCCTATCCAGAGTCACCCAATTTGTACTCAGTTGTGTCATTGGCCTACCCACCCCTCATAAGGTAACACTGTAGTACTTGCTATCATTGACTGACTCTTCACGATCGTTCACTTTATAGCCCTTCCTTAACTCACCACTGAATGTGAACCTGCTAGTCTCCTGTTTCTACATGTTTTTGGGATCCATGGAATCCGTGTGACACTCAGTTTAATTCCCAAGTATGGAGAGCTTTCTGTAGAGCTGTGGAGCAAAAGTGACTCTTTCACTAGGTTTCCAGCCCTTAGACTAATGGCAAGACAGAGTATTCCAAACCAGAGTTGGAAGCCATACTTCACTGCATGTTTACCCAAAAACCCTGCTTCCTGGAGGACTCAACTCTCGAGGATCAAATATTCCCACAATTCTCTGACCAGTGCTTCTGTTGATACATCTTCCTTTGAGTGCTCCCTAAGTTTCAGGCAATAGCTCACAAGGAGGACATTATCATACTCCCTGTCCAACCTCACCACAAGTGATGTCTCAAGGCCTGAAAGGAGGTCTACAGGACCCTGCTTCTATTATCAGTCAGGACTGTCAAGGTCCCATCTCATTTGTTTTTCTGTGTTCTATTTTTCCCTTTTGATCTATCTCATACTTGTTTTTTGTATGCGTTGGCATCAAGGGGCCTTTTGGTTTCTCAGGCTTCCTGATGGCGGCACAGCTAGGCCTAGTTGCAAATTCATTCAATATAAAGACCCTGCCTTTATAACACATGTTGCCAGATTGTGTCGGCTCAGGTGGAGAACTTCACACTCTGTATTGGGTGGTGGCTTACTAAGTAAGAATGACTTACTGCATAACGTTTTCTTTATCTGATTATCTGCATGCCTGCATTGATTGAATTGAATGCTGCTAGCAAAGCATTTTAGTCAAAGTTGATGTAACAGTTTTTTTTTGTTTGTTTTTTTTTTTTTTGTGATCATGATCCAGCAAAGCTATCTTCAGCCCAGAAGCTGAAATGTGAAACACACAGTTAGGTCCAGAAGCAGCTGCAGAGGGAGAAAGAGCTGGCACCTTTTCTTGTTTTATGTAGCTGAAGACATGAGACAAGGTAAGATCTGCAAAGTAGGTAACAGGTGTTCCTGTTAAAAGCAACAATGTACCGGTCAGTTTCAGTGAAAATGCAACGGCTCGTGAAATCGTGTACCCAGAGAAGGAGGACAGTGTTTTTGGCATGATGCAGTTTGAATTTTAGAACGTCACAGTAGGAAAAACCACGGGCAGTCGCCTGCGCCGCTGGAGGCAGTCGAACATAAGGCGCAACACACGCACGCACACACACACACACACACGCACTCACACACGCACACGCCGCGCGCGCTGGAGAGGGTCGGCGCAGAAGACTGCACAAGTACAGACCCCAGCGCGCGCGGGTGCGTGCGTATGTGTGTGTTGAGCAGAAGCCGCGTTTTGTCCTTCATGCCTCGGATTCTATACAGGCAGAATGCACTGAGCATCCTGAAGCAGAGATCCGTGTGTGCGGGGTTTGAGGCGGCGCGTGTCTCTGCCAGCAGCTTCCCCGCTGCACTGAAACGTGCGCGCCGTCCAAAGTAACTGACAATCTCCTGTCTTCTGTCGGGGAAACACACACCCCTGCGAAATGGCTAAGGAGACAAAAGGCAAAGGTAAGTTCCAGTTGCGTTTCCCCCCTCATACACAGCCTCGGTGTTGACCTGCTGTCATGCTGTATTTCATTAACAGGTAGAAACCTCACGCGGTACTTGCTGATGTGCAGGAATGTGCAGGAATGTGCGCTCCGAATAGCGCGCAGTCAATATTAATCACGTGCTCAATTCCTCTAAGCGCATTTATATGGATACATCCTGTTTACAAACTTATATCTAGTAAATAATACAACGGCTTGTATTTATGCAGTTTGCATTAGTTCAAAGAATAAAGTGCCACCGGTTAAAGAATTCAAAGAATTAAACGCCACTGCATATATTTGTGAAGACGTTGCATTGCCTCCCAGCTGCTTTTCACCGGGTTTACATTTTATTTAAACCATTTCTCTCATTTCTTTTTCCACAGCAGTAGAAAATCAGGGACGATATTAGGAAAGAAAAATGTCAAGCACGTATTAGTTTGAAGGAGGGACTCGGTTTCCAAAAGAACAGGCTTTATTTTGGAGATTTTTAAAACCACCCTTGTTTTATTATGTAGCTATACTTACAAGTTATGCAGAAAAGGATAGCATGATACACAAAACATATTATGACTATTCAAATATCTGACAGTTAGTACAGGGATATCCTGTCCTGTATACTACCAGATCAGATAGACAGTGTTCATGACAGTTGTTTCTGACAGCTGGTGGTTGGTAGAAATTGATAGTCATTGCTATTGTGTACAATCTGATGCAGCAGCATCCACACTACAGTAAGTGTAATGTTTAATAGCATTATTTAATAGATCACTTTGGTGTGAGGTTTTGTTGTGTATTCACACAGATTTACAAACGTGTTCTCAGAATAATCTCTAATTATTATCTTTGCAAATTTGAACACAACTCCCTTCTCATAGTTTTTTGTTTGCCTGTGTACATTTCTCTATTCTCATTACATGATTTTCTCATCCTTTCTGTCCAGTTTTTGTACAACAAAACCAAAATCAAAGTTGAAACAAATAAATTATCACCACTCCTTCCTGTTAACTAACCTTGTGCAGTAGATTGGTTAGTGCAAGCTTACTACATTTTTACCCAAACCAAGAAAAAACATTACTGTTTTAATGGCATTTAATTTTAAGATGTTTTACATTTGGATTACAAGTATTTATTTATAATTACATCATATGTTGACAGGCCTACCTGACTAATAATCTAACACTATTATTCCTTTTTCAATGACAATAACTAATTTATAGTTACTATATTCATTCATATTATAGTTATAGATATTCATTCATTCATTTTCTAAGCTGTTTAATCCTAATTAGGGTTGTCTAAGGGCTACACATGAGATATCTGACATATAATTTGAAGATTCAATGAAATCATTTATAATCTCTTTCTTTTTAAACCGTACTAATCAGTACTCTGCTTTGCCTTACCATTGTACAGTCCTTGATATGGTGGTGTAATGGTTATAGTGCAACAGCTTGATGCAAAAATAGTACAAATGGTGATAAATGGATGAAATTTGGTACAGAAGATATCATAAAATAATATTGGTCATTAAACATTTTGATTTAAAAAAATGGCCACCTTTTTGCCAATCCAAAACTGTTAAGTTGAGTTTTCACTGCACAGAGCTTTACTGAAAACACCTCATAACCAGTATATGTACAACAATAGATTAAAATCTTTTTTCTATTATTATATCAACACCAAACTTTTTTTGAGTTGTGTCCCTTCAGTTCGTGAAAACTGGAGTCCTGACACAATATTCGTTGCTTGATTTACTTGTGTAATTTCTTCTTTAATTTATAACATGTCTCTGGTCTCAGGATTTTTTCATATGGCTGGTAATAATTTGGAGAAATTCACTTTGACAATACCACATATTCAAGAAAAGAACAATATCCTAGAGAGTTCCAGATGGATTTCTCTCCTATTATGATATTATTACATCTGCTCTATAATAATGTATGGTTAGAAATTCAAACTGGAGGAAAATTTAAGAGAACATGCCAGCATTTTATGAAATGGAATTTTTGGATATAATGGCAATACATTTCTCTGTTCTTCTATAAATGATAAAACAACATAATTAAAATTTAGATTTCCTCAAATAAGCCAACTCAATAAACAAACTCAAATGAAAATAAAACAATTTGAAAGAGATATGATTAAAAAATGTGAATAGCATCTTGAATATTGACAATTCAAGATGGCCGGGGAAATTTCCTGAAAAAGATTCTTCCAAATAACACTCACACCAAGATTAATGCTTGTATCACAAAAGAAATGATTTTGGTGTTTGATTTTCAGCACTAAGCAGCTCCACTATTAACCATTCTGCCTCACAGCAAGAAGTCTCTGGGTTCGAGCCCGTGCCCAGTGAGGGTGTTTCAGTATAGAGTTTGCATGTTCTCCCATGCTTCCATGGGTTTCCTCTGAGTACTCCTGTTTCCTCCCTAGGCCAAAAACATGCCCATTAGGCTAATTGGATATTCTCAAATGGCCCTAGGTGTAAATGTGAGTGTGAATGATTGTGTGTTTGTGTGTCCTGTGATGGACTGGCAAGCATTTGAGGGTGCACCCTGCCTTTGCCTGGGGTTGGCTGGGATGAGTTCCCAACTGGTTAATCTAATTCTCTTAACCCTGACATACATGACCAGTGTGTTTCTATGAAAACAAAAATAAACAAGCAAAAAACTACCAGACGTTTCTGTCAGTTTTACATTATAGGAGTGCTTTGTTTATTTAAAGCTAGGGTTGGTAACTTTTTAGCTGTATACAGAAATTGTTATATTGGTTAAATGGTCTTTAACTCACGGAAGTAATAAATAACTTATGAGATCTGAAAAAGGTCAGAATGCTGAAAAAGGTCAGAAAAAAATGCAGACCAATCACTGCCTTTCGGTCTGCTGGAAAATATCCTATCAAATGCTCTTGTGCCTTCCTGCTCATGCGTCACCCTTTCGTGCACGAACCAACAGTCAAAGCGGAGCTTGTGTATGTGGAAGTGGGGAAGGACCACTGTGGTAAGGGAAGGGGTTTAGCTGGAACGCAAATTTTTTTTAAAACTATGAGAAAAAAAAGTTCAACATTCTATGAAAAGAGTTATTTCTGTCGCACATGTGAGTTCCTAATAATATACCCACAAGAGTCCTAGAAATGTGTCCAATTTTCTTTCATGGACCTATTGTGTACCTGTTGAGTGACATATGGAACAGAGGCATAAGTAAACAACACAGGAAGTATATATTCCTTAATTTATGCATTTATTCCATAAATCCACAATAAAGTTTTGTGAAGAATGCCAGAGAATGTGGAGTATGTCAGTTTTGACATTATGTCAAAGATGTCGATGCATTGTGTTGCAGACATATCTAAGTTAACATGCTAATCAGCTTGCACCAAGACAGAATAGTACAGTATCCAGGAGACAGTGGTGGCCTGGTGGTAGGGTACTGGATTATTGATCCCAAGGTCAGGGGTTCAAGCCCCACTATCACCGGGTTGTCACCACTGTCCCCCCAGTGCAGCCAACTGGCAGAGTCTTTCTCAATGTATGTTCCCACTGACTATGTCAGAGTTGCTGTATGTTGCTTGCAGCCAGCTTGTGTGGATTACTAGAGTAGCAAGTGGATTGCAAATATATTGTCAGGAATTTCATCATATTGCTCAAAAATATGTATATACTAATAAAGCTGACCCTCCAGCACCAAAACCAGTTGGAAGTCACAGGGCTATATATAGCAGGTTATCTATGCTTCTCTGAAAGGGCATTAAATAAGCAGAGGTGAACAAGGCAATCAGAAGATGGCTTTCATGGTGTTGCTGGGGTAGGGAAAGTTTGTTTACATTAAAGGGGTTTGCAGAAGGCATTTTTATTGGTTTACTATGGTAATGGCATACTTTATTGCTTCAAAGCATTGATACTGGACATGGCAGGGAAATCTCTGAGTGCCATGCAATGTTAAGTGATGATTTTGTGGCTCCCTTTTTGTTTGGAATCTGGGGTATAAATATGCACCTTTAAATAATCAAATAAGCTGAAAAAGTAAATAATTAGGTAGTTTTTACCTTGTAACTGCCCAGTGTGACCTTTGCCAGGGCAGCCTTTTATTGGAAGTTTCATTCTGACTGACTGATGATTTCTTGTATTTTTGTTGCACAGAAAATCTCAGAGTTTGCAGAATGCAACCACAAAGAATGTGTGAGCTGATATGATGAATTCAAATGCATATGCACACTTTCCAAAATGTAAATTTGCATGAGACCACCATAATTCTTAGTGTGCATATAGCATTTTGAGTGCTAACAAAATAAATTTATGCCTGAGCAGGATAATTATTAGTGTGGACACAAAAAAAGTATTTCTGTATGAGAGGCATGTCCGAATTGCTGTATAAGAAATGTAGTTGGAATCCTGTTCATGAATATAAATATTGTTCCTTTTACTGTTGGAACTGAAAAAATGTCTTAGCGATCTATCACAGCAACCCACTGATTTAACATAGTAACCACTATAGCATTTATGTTGCATTTTTTTGCTGCAGGAAGGTGTTTGCTAATAGCCTGAACAGGATATCGAGGCATTCATTTCATGCTTCTCACATCCTACATACTCAGTCCATTTCATCAAGGCTCTTCCCATTTCTGTCTCTCCCTCCACATAAGTAACATAAGCACAAAGATTGATATGTTATTTTTAAATCGAAGAAATGTGGGGAGATACTGGTGGAGAGACAGGTTTGTTTTTCATTTACAAAAGCCGTAACAGGATTTCCAACATTAAATTAGTTGTTTTGTTAAGTAGTCAAGCATCAAAGAACTCAATTAATTGTACACATGTGAGTGCACATCTGTGCTCTATAGAACTGATGATTTTTTATTGAACATAGGATTTTTGTGCAGGTAAAGACTTGTAGTGTTCTGCTCAGGTTTATAATAACAACTGTAGCTGCATGTCAAGGATACTCAGGAGCCTATTAAGTAGATTACTGAATCTTACTATTCTATCTTGATACTATGTACATTTGTTTAATTCCATTGCATAACTCCTGCTAAGTACTTTATGTATTTGATCTCTTATTAATGTAATATAAAGTATTAATTTTAACTTCAGCCGTTTCCCAATAAATGCATTAAATTAATTAAAGCTGCTATAGAAAGCATAGAAACCCCCAGTGTTGTACTAACACCCAGAGTGTTGAATTAACACCCTACAATGTTTATATATGTTAATTTGGATTCAGATGAACACTCTGAGTGTTAGTTTAACACTTGGGATTTGTGTAAAACTGGAATTTGTGTACAACTGTCTAATTAATTTAAAAGATTTTGGTGTTATTCAGGAATACGTTAATAGACTCAAATTTCTTAAAGTGCAACAACTAACTTTGATGGGACATGGATATGGCGGATTAGTTATAACATGCTGTGCTTCTGTTTTTTTTGTTTGTTTTTTCCTATTGTTGCTATGGTGATGTGAATGACTTCTGAAATGTCCAACTGGTTTAGGTTAAAAGAGTGTAAAACTCTTTCACTTCTGCCAGACTCAGTGACAAGGCACCTATTATGATCTTTGGTCATTTTTTGTGTAAATATCAACACTTTGTGTTAAGGCTGTAAGACAACTTAAATGACAATCCTAAGAAAAATAAGTTAAAGTATATAAATAATTTAAATTAATATAATCAGCAATGTGTTTAACAAATGTATAGCCATAGGAGAAGCCTTTCTTGTTTTCATGACTAATGGCATCTGGGGTTTTTTTTAGCCAGAGCATACATATAACAATATTATAATAATACAATTATATCATATATAAATATACAATTTTGATTGATCAATAATGCTATAGCCAACATCCTTAATGGCTTTAAACCAGATGGTAATTTTTCAGTTCTCCTTGAATGTTTGTGCTCTGCCTAATTTGCACAACCACTTGGATGAAGTACTGAGCTAAAAATAGACTTCTATGAGAGGCAATAACAGACAGCAGGTCCATGCTCGCTGCTACCCTGCAGTCTTTTGTGAGCAGGAGATGGAGAGTAGGCAAAAAAGGCAGGGAGCAAGCAATCACACAGCCATTTGTGACAGCTTCAGTCAGTATTGTATGGATAAATCTATGAGAATGTAGTAATGAGAGTTATTCCCTTATTCAGTTATGGTTCTGTAAATTACTGGATAACTAACAAGGGATTTGAGGATCACCTGGCACTTATAATAAAGTGGCGTGTGACTGTAGGTGATGGGTGTTCAATTTGTCTGTAGGCTGTGCTGATGACCACCCAGTGTTACCACTTTCAGCACCTTTTGATTGTTTCCCCCTGAGATCTAAGGTGCAGGTTTTTTAAAAAATGGGTTCAGGGTGTAAAAGAAATACAGTTGGTGCTGTGGGTTGCATTCATCTAACTTGGCTGGACCACTCCAATTTTTAAAAGTACCTGGCAAGGCTAATACAGAGCCTGTCAGCAGTTTTTGAGAGCTAACAAGGGCCACTTCAGACACTGGGGAGGCTGGAGTTGATTCAATTGCTGGATCATTGTTCACTTGAAAATTCCCAGTTGCAGTTGTAGACATAGCATCTGAACAAATGCTCAGTCTTTTAGATAGTCACTGTTGATGTGGTGAGCAAAACTGATGCCCATTTTTTGCTTCAGATATCAGCTGCATTGGCATGAATGTTGCGGCATGGCTGTCTACACTTAGAAAAGACTGGTGTTTAAGGTGTATCCGCCTATTGCATGAAGCTTGGATTGTCTTGAGCTTCCCAAGTGACCATGATGGATAAGTAGTGGAGATAATGGATAGATGGATGATAATTGATTATTGACTTTCACATTCTGCCAAGTACTTCACCAAAGTATTAATTTTTTGCTGAACTGCTTAATCCTGTATTAGGGTTGCGGGGAGGCTGGAGACTATCTCAGTTGACCCTGAGTGAAGGTGGGTACATGCTGCACAGCTCGTCAGTTTATCACAAGGCCACAATTTAATTGCACATCCAATATTGTTGAAAAATGTGTTTAATGTGAAGAAATTGAATAGTAGTAATCAATCTGTTAGAGTTGTGTAACTCATTTTTGCCTGTTAAATTTGGTGGCCACAACTATACTGTGATTAGATATAAAGGGGTAACATTGATTTTTTTTTTCACAGCCCTGATAATGTGGGGAAATAATCATTTCAAAACATATTTGGAACTTTGGTCATTATCCTTATAGGGTCAAGTCGCAAATAGAAAAAAAAGAGGAATTGACAAACAGACTTTGATGGATACTCTAGCAAAAAGCAGACTTCACACTGTGGTCACAGCAGTAGCTAGGTTCTTCATTAGCAGTGGACTTAGAACCGGTCTCCAGGACCCCGAGGGGGTGTATATTTTTGCTTGGTTCCAATATAAGGATAGAGATCTGAGGACTGGTTTTTAAGCCACTAATTTGTAAAGCATTTGTAAAGTTTTCCAAGTTTAAAAATTGAATGAGACAACTAGGAGAGTTATTTTGTATTTTCATGCGTAAGATCATATCTCCTTATGACACTGCAATTTTGCAATTATGCATTTTTACATGCCAATTCAAGCTTGATTAAAACAGTGTGAAAGTTTTTATGGTTTACTGTCAAGTGTTCTAACCCCTTTTAAGCATGTAATCAAATTTATTGTGGGAGTTTTTACTTCCCAGTTTAACTTCTGTTTACACTTCCCACTCCCAAAGTTTAATGTCATTTTTCTTCATGCTGCCTATGTATGGCATTTTATATAGTTTGTCCTAGTTCTTTTGCATGCTTTTCCAGAAATAGTAACTAACTATAAAAAGTTCAGCAGTACATTTGTCTTCTTAGCACATTCATACATTTTATTACCATATCAGTGTTCTTAGGGTTAGATGACCATATGCTGGATTTAACAGTGGAGAGTGCCACTTCAGGCATAGAGCTACCAGATGGAAGTGTTTATCAGCTGCACTGCACATATGCTGTGAGGGAACACAATCAGAGAGAAATCTGAAGGTGTGTGTGTGTGTGTATGTGTGTGTGTGTGTGTGTGTGTGTGTGTGTGTGTGTGTGTGTGTGTGTGTCAGAAAGAGAGATTTTTTTTGTGAAAAGACCGATTTTAGTTTAGCAGAATAACTAATTGTTATCTCTGATGGTATTCACTTCTAGAAGCTCAGACCTCATGAAATTAACTCCTATGGATTGTGTTTATGCTTCTATTTTATTATGTAAATGATACCAAGTCAGGGGCCTTTACTTACACGTTGCCTTATCATTTTAATCAGTCTAAACAGCTGTCATTACTAGTAAATTGATAGCCAACACAAATTTTTTAGGGTATTTTATTTTGAACCATCCATTCTTTATCGATGTAGAGATACAAAATGTGTCTCTGCTTTGAATATACTCTGCTTTAACACCCTTGAATTTTTTTGAGTGTCCTCAAAAGACTTCACCCAGTTTTAACAATTTACATATTGCTGTAACTTTCTCAATGGCATTGTTCAAAGTTCAGTTTGATTTATGCTATATCTTTTAAAGAGTAAGACACATTCTGTGGTACTGAGCTCCAGTGGGATGTGCAGGCAGTTAGAAATAAAGATCAAGGAGCAAAGATTTAAAAAAAAAAAAACATGCAGCCAATGCGACCACTATTTTATAATAGCACGGTCTCATTTTGGTTATTTATTCCAGAGAAAAGAGAGCACAGCTTTTTTATTTTGTTTTCTATTGCTCATGCTTTTAAGGGTTCAACTGAAGTTCAGCTAAACTCAGCGTGAACCCCTTTTTCTGGTGTTCAGTCTGACCTTAATATAACTTGCTGTAATGAGAAACCTTTATACTGAAGTGAAATCAGGCAGTTTACTCTTGTAATCATTAAAGACAAAATAAAAACTGCCTAACCACAGTTTAACTGATCTTTCTTTATATATGAGAGACAGAACACATGAAAACAGTTATGCAAATAGAGGTATTCGGTTAAAAGAAACAGCACATATAGGTGTGATTGTCAGGTGTCATGTTTTAGAAAAGTATTATATTAGAAGGTGGTGTAGGACAGAGCATAGTGGGTTTGCATGTCTGTAATAACAGTTATTTATTTACTACAGTGTCAGTACTGACAGCCTGCCTCAAAAAGTAATAAGCTGAATTAAACGTGCTACTTGACAAACAAAACAAATTAAAGCAAGCAAATGTTTAATAAATGTTTACTGAATTTTAATTTCCACCTGATTACTGGCTTAAGCTAGCAATACTAGGTAGTTTTTGAAGTAAGTCATTCTAAGTCAACACTCATTTAGTTGCCAGGGCATCTAGAGCCAATCCAGATGTGGAGTACACCCTGAACAGGTCACCAGTCTGTCTCAGGGCCAAAATGAACAACCATATGACACCCACATTTACACCTATGGGTGTAACACCTATATTGCATTGTAAAAATCTTGTTTTATTGTGCTTCTTTAGCTCATGTCCTTGTGCTGTATATACTAAAACAATTATTCGCCTCAGGCTTGATGGATGTTGCTAAATTGAATAGTCCCCTTGAAGATGGATCTGAGAGATGAATTAGCAACATCAGTGAAGAGTTATTAATTTTGACTTAGAAAACACAAAATTATTGGCATTTTATTTATGCACAAAGTCGCCTTTTGCATTTTTTTTAAACATTTGTGGTCTTCTTTAATTGCAAACAATGTCATGCCCCCTGTTGTCCTGTTCCACCCACACCACTGTAGATATATTTATTTCTTAAGAATGGAATAGCCAAAATAAATGCCAAAAAAAGGCATCTGGCAAAAGAGATGAACAACAGCATTCTATAAGCAAATGTATTTATGCCCCCCATGAAAATTGAGACCATCATAATTGTTTTAATTAACACTATTGAAATTTTCTGACATTAAATTAAAAGCCTATTAACACTGATTTTAGTGGAGCAGAACACCAGGGACTTTTGATGTATGCCCTGACCCAAATTTTCTGATGCAATTAAACAAATGAATTTGGTATTCTATAGACTTTATGCCCAAGGAGTTCATATGATGTACAATTGTTAATACGTTTTACATTTAATGAAATATTTCTTTTTATTAAATGCACTATTTTAGTGTACATTATCTGTCTGACCCCCATAAAATTAGATTTACTGTGCTGTATGTTAACAACAGTCCTCCTAGTTATTTCCATGGGCACTTAATCATTTCTCTTTTTTGCACCATAGTGACTTTACGCAAGCACAACGCTTCCCACTGGTGTATGCATAACATCGCTCAAGAATCCATGGACAGCTCTGATGATGAGTTTTTTGATGCCCGAGGTTAGTATCATGCTCCCCCAATAATGTACCTTTTTCAGTTTTCCATGTTGCTTTTCCATTTATGTCTCTCTGTCTTTCTCTTGCCTTTTCTTTTTCACTTGAGGTTTCATTTTTTATCCTTTTTTCACTCACTACAGTACAAGAATGATTCTATCAGATCTTTGAATTTATTCTCTGTGTCTGCCATATTAAAACATTCATACTCAAATTTTTTTTCATGTAGTCATGAGGAATTTCTATGTAATTTTGTAGCAAAGTTCTTTAAAGAAATTTAGTGTTGTGATGTAAAATTGATGCTCTGATATGTGCATGAATTAGTTTTGCTTTATCAGCAGGACAAATATTATCATTGATGCTTAATATCTTCTTCCTTTTTTTATTCTGCACAATTTATGCACAATAACGAACACGTATTTCAATTTTGATTGATTTGCAACACATTAAAATTGTATTATCTCTTTGTAATGTTGCCGTTCCTCCTCACAACACTTAAAAGATGTTCATTGACCAAAGACACCAAGTAATGAAACACTGGGATTTGTTCTTAGCAATGAAATGAATAATCAAACACAAAAGAACACTCTTATGTACATATCAGTGATTAACTGATGTTGAGAAATCGGTACTATTGGCCTTCTTTTTTACTTTTCTTCAGATTTTCTGTTCCATAATATGGTGTCAGAGACCGAGATAT
>JBCNYH010000013.1:16825830-16840968 GCA_039654325.1 Tandanus tandanus
TATATTAATCATTTTAAACTTTTTTTAATAATGATGTTCATTATGTTACAAAGCATCATGCAAATAAATATCACTTCATAATGTATCAATTATGTTTATTGCAAACCATGGCTTATTTAATAAATGATAAGGCTATTTACAGGGTGATCATAGACCAATTCTTTAAAAACTGACACAATGGCATATTTATTGCTATTAGAAGAAACTGCAGCTTATGAACTTAGAAAAGATCACATCTTCGAAGCCCTCACAGATTTATTTGGGAAGACCGACTTGTGAGATGGTTTTGGCAACCAAGAGCCTTTCTCATGGAGCTGTGCAACAGCTTGAGCTGGCACTGTGGACCCATACCTGACACTCCAACCTGTTGACACCAGATGTTCAGGCACTGACTGCTTTTTTCTCTCTCGTGAGTCCTGGAGAGTCTAAATCTACTGGCCAAACATATCCCCTATCCTGGATATAAACAGTTCCCAATCAAGGGATTTCATTCTGTTTCAACATTATAGTCACAGTAGACTGCACACATGTTCACACCCTCTTTCAATCCATTCCCATACCTCAACTGTAAACATCTGTTAAATGTGGTCTACCGTTCCTCCGGCTTTTGTTCTTTCTACAATGATGTGCTGCATTAGGTGATTGGGGATACACACTGGATGTGTTTTGGCACAGTGTATATATAATGCAGTATATAAAAAAAATTCTGCCAGTGGTAAGCTGCTTTACACACCAGAAAATGTGCGGAGGACAAAAGTTGCAGTTACCAGCATCTCTTGCCTTTGTTTGGCACTATTTTTCCACTATTCACACTACTGAATATCATATTTCATTGAGAAATTACTTCCTACAACAGCATTTCTATTTCAGGGGAAGTAAAATACTTCTCCCTTTGAATCTTTGAATCCTGTGGATTTGCAGATTTGCTATACCATTATTTTATAAATATTTGTGTGCACACATGCCCCTATGGGATTTTTAATTAAAATGTTAAATGTTAATTAAAGCAACTGGCACTCACTTTCAATTTGCAAAGGCAATGGGTTTCGTCAATCTAAGAACAGAGTTGCGAATAATTCTAGGTTTAAGAACACATCATAAATCTCAAGTAGCCATTTCTTACGGATTTTTTAAAGAATGAATTTAAAAACCTTAAAAAGCTAACCACAGTTTCCACCCACAGTCCAAAAACATGCACAGTAGGCTAATTGCCAGTTCTAAATCGCCCCTAGGTGTGAGCGTGAGTGTGATGGTTGTATGTGTGTTGGCCCTGCAATGGTCTTGCGAGCTGTTCAGGGTGTATCCCGCCCTTGCCCTGAGTCAGCTGAGATGGGCGCCAGCCTCCCCACAACCCTAGTAGCATTAAGCAGCTTAGAAAATGACTGAATGAACTTGAGAAACTGAAGACCCTTCCTCCTCAAATTCTAGATCTTTCCTGGATGGTGCCAGTTGCTTACAATCAATTATTGACATTACCTATTTTAAACACATCATTATTTAATTGTTTTTCCTCAGTACTAGCATTAAATTGCCCACATTCCAGCTTTTTTGGAATGTGTTGCGGGCCTAGAACATAGGAATGGATGCAACAAGTGAAATAAAGCTGACCAGATGAAACATGAATATGTTGGGTTTGTAGAGTCTGCAAGAAAATTCAAGTCAACCTAAATTTGGAAATCACTGCTTTAATTGGATTTTCCAAACCTTCCCAACTTCTTCTGACTAAGGGTTAATAGGTTTCATTATGCTCCATAGTATGTTTAAAATTTGTTTTGTTTTTTCCCAAAACATTTTCCAAAGCCTTGTCCTAGACTTGTTTTGATAGCTCATTGTTTTCATATAGCTACTTGCTGTTGAATGGTCTTCTGGACTCCCTTCAACTAATTATGTAACCTCTGTTCATCATTCTCTCTTGTCCCATACCCATGATCCATTTAGCCACTTTTATGGTTTCTTTTGCAGTGCATATTTTTACCTGAGAGTGTTGCAAGTCCCCTGCAAAATCTGTTCAACTGTTTATACCAGAACTAATTTAAGTGTTTGAAAATAAGGTCTATGATTTTGTATTTTTAAAAAGAAATCCTGAAAACTATACTTATTTTGGCCTTTATCTCACTATTATGGTCTATTTTAATGTATAGATTCTTGAACATCCTAGTTAAGGGTAATGCACTTAATTTTGAAATATGTATTCCCTTCTTGAATAGTATTTCCCTAATTGTATAATATCTGAATTTCTAAAGATGATAGTAAACAAAACACACACCAAATTGTGTAGGTGTGCAGTGTTGTGCCATTTCAGTTAAGTTGAGCTAGTTCAAAGTTCAGTTCATACAACTCAAAACGAACTAGTTCACTTTTATAGTTCTTTTTTTTTTTTAATTTTGAAACAAGATCACAGTTCCAAAAATGAACTACTTTACACCCACTTGTTTTATTTTGTTTTAATAAATAAGCTGCTATTCTATTTCAAATGTACCTCTTTCTACCAATGCATCATCACTCACAAATCATTGAACTGTGATGCTTGCAAACTCCTTTTTTACAGCTGACCAGCAATCTGCTGCTGTGCACACAGTATCCACCTCAGACAATTCAGCCATGAAGTCAGAAATATTCCTATTAAATGAATTGTTCAGGGCTTTCTTTACCTGCTTCCTTGAAGGTAAATGTCTGGATGGCTGCAACTCAATCATAGATTTGATGAACAGTTGTCTTTGACCTTAGTTAAGGGCTGCAGATCTTCCACTATTTAGTCCAGTACAATCTTGTCCACTTGTTGTTGGAACATAAAGGCAACAGGCCCTTTTAGAAAGGGCTGTGAACTACACTTCGGTGGATGACCTTTTAACTCCTAGTCTCACCTTTATTGTTCTGACCTATAAGTAATCCTCAAGGCTGCTACAATGTTTCAATGTGGCAAAGGTCTGGATCTGCTTTTACAGACTTGGATGGTACAGTCCATAAACATACATGACATACACCTCAATGAAGCAGATGAATATGAACAGCATTCATTATCATCAGAGTGAACACAATTTAAGTTCACGTTCATAATTTGTAAAATTGTTCAGTTCAGGGTTCACAAAAAATCTGAACAGCATATGCAGCATATGTTCATGCACAACACTGTAGGTGTTTGGATATGATTTTCATTGGCTGAAGACAATAAATCTTCCAAATATTCCCTCTGAATAATGCAGTTCACCAAGCTTTAAATAGCTGCTGGAATCAAGCCATGAGAAAAGCCTTATCTCATTCCGGAGCATTACATACAAAATGCAGAAAACATTTCTTGCACTATCTACTCCTAAAGGATAGAGAACCTGTTTGAAAGGCATGTTCTCAGTGTAGCCATCAAATAATATAATTGGGTATTTTCACAGTAGGGAGTGACCAGTGAAGTAGTTGTCAGCAAATCCTTGAAGGATACACAGCTGAGGCTCAGCTTCCATAGTTTCAGCCACTGGCAGTCTATCAGCAGATGAATGTAGTTCAGCAAAATTATGCTGTTTTGCAGGTAAAAACTTTGAGACATTACATTTACAGCATTTGAAAGATGCCCTTAACCATTACATTACATTTATGACATTTGGCAGACTCCTCTCCAGAGTGACTTACATTTATCATTCTTAACAACTGAGCAATTGAGGGTTAAGCGCCTTGCACAAGGGCCCAACAGCACGGTGGTACTGGGGCTTGGACCCACAACCTTTGGATTACTAACCCAGAGACTTAACCACTGAGCCACCAGTGCCCAGAGTGACTTACATTTTTTTAAAATCTCATTTCTACAACTGAGCAGTTAAGGGTTAAGGGCCTTGCTTAAGGGCCCAGAAATGGCAGTATGGCTATACTGGGACTTGAACCACCAACCTTCTGACCAGTAAACCAGAGTCTTAAACACTGAGCCACCACTGCCCTGGGACAGTCTACAATAATGAGGAAATGTTGTGTCCCAGCCATTAATATGTTAGGGAAAAGAACAAATATCCCAACTATGTCTTAGGGCCAATTAAAAAAAAGTGATAACATGGATAATCTTGAATTTTTTCAAGATTGGATGGAAATGGGTTTTGGAAATAGGTGGCATTATGAGGATGGAGTATTATCTAAAAACACTAAAGCAAAATTTAAGATATCAATGACAGAGTTTAAAATTCGTCTATCAGCAGGACAATGATCTAAAAGCTTTGAAAGGACCGTCACAAAACCATGAACTAAATCTCATAAAAAAAATTGTAGACTGATTTAAAAATGCATGGCTGAGTAATTAGACTTACAGAACTTACATCACTTCTGTCATGAAAAATGGAAAAAACAGTCTGGCAAAGTATTGTGAAAAGTTGAAGAATATTCCAAATATGTGATTCAAGTTCAAGCAGTTAAATGGTATTGCTACCAATTACCAACCCAACAGAATGCATGCACACTTCTGACCCACTGAAAATCTGATATAGTATGGACATAAAAGTAAAAATAAATGACACTCATCTATTACTTTGAAATGTTCTTTAATAGATTTAAATTACACTGACTCAAACTTCAAACACAACACTCAATTTTCAGGTTCAGATTTGGAGAGAATGACGACCGCTCAAGACACTGAACATTGTTCTCGGATACCCCAGACAGATCCTGGCGATGTGTGATCTCACGTTAACCTTTTGGAGAGCTAGCCAATATGTAGTGATAAAAGGAACCACAACTAGGGCTAGAATTTCATCACGGTATCGAACTGCGTTGAGGATGTCATCAATGAAAATAAGCTCAGTTTTGTGTCTGCTGCTGATTCCAGCCCAAACCACGACACCTTTTCCACTCAACTGGTCTCGTTCCAGAACATAGGCATCTGCATAATTCCCCCCATGCTAATGCAAAACTCATACTCTTATTGTTACCCACACTCAACTTGAAATGTTGAAATCAGAAAACAGGACCTTGTTCCATCTAAGAGCATTCCAGCCCAGGTGTGCTATTGTCCAGTGCAGATGCACACGCCAATGCGCAGGTATCAGCACCAATCCATGAGTCGGACATCGGTTGCATAAACCTGCTTCCCATAACTGATTGTGGGCGAGTTGGGCACTGATTCTGTTCTGGTGACAGCCTCATGTCCGCACAGCAATAATTGTAACTGGATGGAAGTAGCTGTGAAGGTGTTGGAGGCAAATATGGCAGCCCTGTTGTGGGGAGTTGAAGTGGTCTGGTCAGTCATTGGTATTGCCTGTGTCATTTTATGATGACCGCAAATTACAAACTCTGCTCTGAAAATATATTTAAAATATTTAATGTTTATGTTTCATTTATGATGCTGGACAGGACAGGTTTAAAAAAAAAAAAAAAAAAATGTAATGTTCAGTTAATAGTTTGAGTCAGTATATATACACATTCAAGTCATTTAACACATGAAATGTATGGTAACATTAAAAAATATGAGTTTGAAGGTCTTTAGCATCGGTGTAAGAAAATATGTGACTACAACTGGCCTAAAGTATGTGTATGGTCTTTTTCTGTCCGCTTTTTTTACTTGTACCTTTTATTGATTATGTGGCAGCTCCTGCAGTTCACTGACCTACTGCTGTTTTTTTTTTTTTTTTTTACACTCTCTCTGAACCATCATTAGTCTAATCAAAATCTACTTAGACGGGAACTGGGACTCCTATAAGATGAAAAGATCCATCTAATATTTCCACCTTTCATTGTAATTGGTATTGTTTCCCCCATGTAGCCGTGTGTGGCAAAAAGAACATTTTATTTATGTTCGGTACCAGGTGTGTTTTATTTGGATCTTCAAATGTATGATAAGCAGACGACAGCTAATCCCCTGGCATTCAGATTCTCGAAGCAAACAGATGGACTAATCACAATCTCTAAATGTGTTTACAGAACAGAGTGTGAACAGTCATGTTGCGAATTTAATTGCAATCCTAAAAAAAGTCACTCTATAAATGCTTGTTTTCCAGAATGTGAGTCGATCACTGAATCCTAAAAGTAATGCATCTTTCTTTAATCTGGCATACTACTTATTCATTCATTCATTTGCCAAACTGCTTAATCATACTAGGATCACAGGGAGGCTGCAGATTATCTCAGCCGATTTTGGGCAAAGTCAGGATACACCCTGAACAGTTTGCCAGTCCATCGCAGGGCCAAAACACCCACACAACCATTCACACTCCCACCTAGGGGCAATTTGTAACAGCCTATTAGACTAATGCACAGGAAACCAGGGAGGAAACCAGAATACCCAGAGGAAGCCCAGGCAAGCTAAGGGAAAATGCCACAAGCTCCACAAAGAAACGTCCTTGACGAGCTTGGGTCTTGAACCCATGAACTTCCTGCTGTGACGTGCTAACCACTATGCCAACATGCCTTCCTGGTATATTGCTGAATATATATCTATTCTTAAAATGCCTATATATATTTTAATGCATTTCTTTTCAGGCTCTCCAACCCAAAGCCAACCCAAAGCCTGCTATTACTATGACCGCCAACTCATTATGAATATTGATTAGCACATCTCAAGTGTTCATTAATATTCATTCATTCATTCATTTTCTAAGCCGCTTAATCATAATTAGGGTCGCAGAGAGGCTGGCGTCCATCTCAGCTGACTCTGGGCTAGGCGGGGTACACCCTGGACAGCTCGCCAGGTTTTTCAAGGTCACAGAGGCAAAACTGTATATTAGGTTTCCAGACATTTACTTGCCACGTGCTAAAGCTGTGGCTTTCAAACGTGCTATGCTTGTTCTGGGAGTGTCTGGACCCCTGTGGTCTATTTTTCTTTTTAATATTAACTAGCATTGGTTGACTTCATATTTTTTTCTTTTTAATATTAACTAGCGTCTGTTGACTTCATATTAGTGTGCATGCTTTCGCCTGAGTAAACTTTATTATTTCTTACCCTGTTGTCCAGAATAATGATTTGACAGCTGATATAAATGAGACACAGCGTGTGTTTATTTCTTGTGACCGTTAGATAAGTTTATGATATCCTACATAATGATTATCCACACCATAGCATTAATATATTATTTTGTTTCTTCACAAAAAGTTTTTTTGTATTTATGGCTTTTTGTAATCATGACCTCTCTGGTCTTTGATCTAAAAGCATAGCTAAACATTGTGGGAATAAATGAACATCCCCATAAAAGGCATAAGAATGCATATTTGTACTGGCTCACTGTTTAGATATTTAAAAGAACATAATAAAAAAAGAAATTGGTTAAATGATGTAATTAAAGCAAGGGCACCAAATGCCTGAGAAATCTGATCATTGAACATGTTTACATTTTAGTCTTTTTATAGACAATGCCCAAAGGACCCTTGACTTCCTCTTTTTACAACCCCAGCATTTCCAGATTCCACTTTTACACCCAGATACATTATATAAGAATGAAATAAAAAGTGTAATGGAACTAAAAAATTTACATTTGTAATGGAACTAAAATTGATATATGTTGCATATCTTTTGTAGATCTAACCTATTTACAGATTTGCACATCTAACAGATCTAAAACAGAAACTAAAGCAGTTCCATGGCAGGACTAAAACAAGTCTAAGTCTAAACACCTCTATGACTAAAGCTGCTCTGTGGTGGGATTAAAGGAGGGCTAAAGTAGCTCTGTGGGAATATGCGTAGAGATATGTGTGTCATCTCTAAAACAACTCCATGGCAACACTAATGCAGCTCCGTGGCAGGATGAAAGCAGATACTGTATATGGCAGGATTAAAGTACAGCCCGAAATCAGAAAATATTGAGATGTTAAATGTAAATGAAAATAACTGAAAACAGTGATTAATAAATTATTTATCTGTATTGCACTCAAAACAATACAAGAATTAGATTTTATTTCTCCCCCCCAAAATGAACACTTCATCTTCATCTTCTTCCGATTGTTCCGGGGTCGGGTCGCAGGGCCAGCATCCTAAGCAGTGAGGTCCAGACGTCCCTCTCCCCAGCCACTTCCTCCAGCTCTTCCGGGGGGACACCGAGGCGTTCCCAGAACAGCCGAGAGACATAGTCCCTCCAGCGTGTTCTGGGTCGACCCCGAGGTCATTTCCCGGTTGGACGTGCCCGAAACACCACACCGGGTAGGCGTACAGGAGGCATTCTAATCAGATGCCCGAGCCACCTCAACTGGCTACTCTCAACGCGGAGAAGCAGTGGTTCTACCTCAAGCTCCTCCCGGATGACAGAGCTTCTCACCCTATCTCTGAGGGAGAGCCCTGCCACACTGTGAAGGAAGCTCATTTCAGCCTCTTGTATCTTGTTCTTTCAGTCACTAACTAAAGCTTGTGACCACTGATGAAGTAGGAATGTAAATCGATTGGTAAATTGAGAGCTTTGCCTTCCTGCTCAGTTCCCTCTTCACCACGACGGACAAGGTCCGCTTTACAGCAGAGGCTGCGCCAATCCACCTGTCGATCTCCCGTTTCATCCTTCCTTCACTCGTGAACAAGACCCCAAGATACTTGAACTCCTCCACTTGGGGCACTTGGGGCATGGCCTCGGACTTGGAGGTGCTGATTCTCATCCCGGCCACTTCACATTCAGCTACAAATTGCTCCAGCGAGAGCTGGAGGTCCAGGCTTGATGAAACGAAAAAAACAACGTCATCTGCAAAAAGCAGAGGCAAGATCCTATGATCACCATACCAGAATCCCTGAACTCCCAGACTCTTCCTCTTCCACAGAGGGCGTGTTGGTGGGATTGAAGAGGTCCTTTAAATATTGCTTCCACCTCCCAACAACATCCCCATTCGAGGTGAGCAGCTCCCCACTTCCACTTTAACCAGTGTTTGTAGAGTACTGCTTTCCCCCTTCTGAGGTGCCGGATGGTGGTCCAGAACCTCTTTGAAGCCAACCGATAGTCTCTTTCCAGGCCCTCGCTGAACTTCTCCCACACCCGAGATTTTGCATCGGCGACAGCAAACTACATGCTTGGGTCTCCCAGGTCTGGATGGCGGCCTCCCCACCATCAGGCCAGCTCACCACCAGGTGGTGATCAGTTGACAGCTCAGCTCTTTTCTTTATGCGAGTGTCCAGAACATGTTGCCACAGGTCCGATGACACGACAAAAAAGTCGATCATTGAACTGCGGCCTAGGGTGTCCTGGTGCCAAGTGCACTTATGGACACCCTAATGTTTGAACATAGAGTTCGTGATGGACGAACCATGACGAGCACAGAAGTCCAACAACGAAGCACCATTCGGGTTCAGATTGGAGAGGCCATACCTACCAATCACACCCTTTCAGGTCACACTGTCGTTGCCCACATGGGCGTTGAAGTCTCCCAGGACAACGAGGGGGTCCCCAGGGGGAGCGCTCTCTAGCACACCCCTTGGAACTCCAAAAAGGGTGGTACTCTGAACTGTCATTTGGTGCATAAGCACAAATAACAGTCAGGACCCGTCCCCCCACCTGAAGGCGGAGGGAGGCTACCCTTTCGTCAACTGGGGACAACCCCAACATGTGGGCACCGAGACGGGGGGCAACAAGGATGCCCACACCAGCTCGCTGCCTCTCCTCATGAGCAACTCCAGAATGAAATAAGGTCCAGCCTCTCTCTAGATGGGTGGTTCCAGAGCCCAAGCTATGTGTCAAGGTAAACCCGACTATGTCTAGTTGGTATCTCTCAACCTCGCGCACCAGCTCAGGCTCCTTATAAACAAAAACACTGAAAATTCCATTTTTTTTGAAAAATTTAAAGACCTTCACCTAGGACCTGTTTGCCTTGGGTGACCCTACCAGGGGCATAATGCCGACAACATAGCTCCAAGGATCATTAGGACACGCAAACCCCACCACGATAAGGTGCTGATTCAAGGAGGGACCAAAATATGCTTCACCTCATTGCTTTACATCTCCCTGTTCCAACTTTTTTTGGAATGTGCTGCAGGCCTGAAACCCAACAATCCAAACGCAGCAAAGTTGAACAGACAAAACCTGAAATATGTTGGGTTCATGCTGTCAGTAGTGAATTATAAACCAAAATAAATGTAAAAACTGCTGCTTTCTTTTTTTGCATTCTTCATACTATCCAAACTTTTTCTGATTTGCAGCTGGAGTTCCAGGGTAACACAGAAGTAGTTATATGGTAGACTACAGTATCTCCAGGGCAGGTATACCGTGGCTCAGTGGCAGGTGTAAAGCAGCTAAGTGCCAGGTATAAAACAGCTCCATAGCAGGTCTAAAGCACCTTCATCGCAGGACTAACATAGATCCCTGATGGCCCTAAAGTAGTTACATTGCAGGGTTAAAGTAGCTCCATAACATAACTAAAGAACACTATATGGTCAGAGATTTCTGAAATCAGCACTCATGCCGATTACACAGCACACTTAAAATAGACTGTCATGTTAAGTTGCAAAGTATCACCTCTGTGTTTCTGCCAGTGCATACTAAACCATTGAATCTCAGTGTTTGCTTTGTCATGTATGATCTGTCTGCCTTATATTTTATGATTCTGTGCCTTGTCTCTTATATTGATTCCTGTGTATGGACTTTGCCTGTGAAACCTTGTACGATTCTGCCTTGCCCATGCTATGCAGTCTGTCAGATCGTGTGACTTTTGCTTGCCCACTGTTTATGAGATTTTGCATCAAGTCTGTGCAGTACTATTAATAAAAAGCAGGAAATATTCACCTTGCATCTCGCTTCATATTTACCAGATTATGGTATTACAGAACACTTTGCCATTAGCATGCGTTGACGCTTAGCACGATCGGGCACAATTCCTCCCTTGGGACAAATGTGTTGAGTGGAACACTCAAACCACAGCCATCGATGAGTGGTTCTAAAAGGCAGAGCACGTTTGAAAACAAGCACACTATTGCATCACCACCAACACTACTAGACTCAAGAGCAGTGATGACTGTCGACATGCAGAATCCCCCCACCTATGATCTGGATTGGCTGCTCCATCTTGCTGTGTGCTCCCAACCAAGCCATGTTGGTGACTGAGGACACTTGGGGTGTGGCTACCAACAGACCTTAGCACTGCCTCTCCTGCCTTACTAAGTTTCATGTGTGCAAATAATAATTTGAGTGTCTTTAACCATTTTTTTTTTCACTTACCTTTGAAATGTGAGAGGATTTTTTGGGTCACACTATATATTTCTTGTGAACAATATCTGGCAAGTTCACAAATAGACCACACACATATCTGTAGTGTGTATGAAGAGCTCTGCTTCAACAGAGCTCTGCTACAGCAGTGACAGTTTCCAAATTTTTTATATAATATTAGATCAAAGATCACAGTTTATAGATCAAAACATTCCTTTTTTCGGAAGTCTGCCTCATTAACTGTAGAGATTTATAGTGAAGAGAATGGCTGACTATATCACCGATTCTTCCTATCAGCATCAGATACATATCAATAACATGCTGTATTTTAAACTGCAGTAGGGTTGCAAGGATGCAGGACCAAAACAAAGCATTATGGTATGCTGTTTTTTTCTCTAGTTCTCACAGACGTTTTGTGTGCATAATATAGGGAATAATTGGCCTCGTTCTTTTTTATTTTTTATTTTTGATTTTGATATATTGTATTAATCCTGCAAGGGAAATTTGATTCTGCATTTAACCCATCCAAAGTGAGCACAGACACACATAAGTAAACAGTGAGCACACAGAGCAGTGAGCAGCCTTATTCCCTGCACCCGGAGAGGGGTTGGGGGTCAGGTGCCTTGCTCAAGGGCACTTCAGCCGTGAAGGTGGAGGAAGGGGAGGTACTGCTCAATCCCCTTTCCACCACACACTTTTCGTGCTAGTTCGGGAACCGACCCAATGACCTTTCGGTCCCAAACTCGCTTCTCTAACCATTAGGCCTTCGTATTCATTAATATCTCATTTTTTTCCTAAATTTGCTCTGAAAAACTTTGTTAGAAAAACTGCATCAGATTCCTGATATGGTCTTAAACCCTGGAATTGTTCGAAACTGTGTTCTTAGAATGGTGAATCATGCCAGTTGTTCAAATTAGCACAACTGAATATCCCCTAAATCCCCCCCAAAAAGGACATAGGGATGTGTGCACACACAAATAATCAAGAGGACAAAAACCATGGGAAAGTGAACCTGCAAATCCATGAGCATGTGAATGTAAGAGAAGAAAGAATTTCACTTCCTTCAGTAGTAGAAGTGATTTTGCAGGAGGTAAATTCCAGATGAGCTATCATTTTAGCAGCATGAATAGTGGAAATAAGAATGTAAAAAGGACTGAAACTTGGCATACTGTAAGGGCACAGTGAACACAGTTTCAGGGGAAGGGTGCATCTTGGAAGAATTATTTTATTTTATTTGTTTGACCTGAAATCAGAGGCCAAGAAAAGCAGTGCCAAACACAGGCATGAGATGCTGGCCACTGGAGGTAGTGTGGCTGGGCCTGAGTGGTCAGAGCCGGACCAGCATATCTTGAGTGTCCAATTGGCGGAGCACATGGATACTGACTTGTGCAATGTGGTGTCAAGGTATTTTCCTGGCAGAGAATCAGAATCGGATTGTTTAATTCAGGTTTGATACAGTTTTACTCTGGCTTTTAAGTAAAACACACACATATCTCTCTCACACCAGGGGCAAATTACAACAGCCAATTTACAGACTTTGGGAGGAAACTGGAGGATCCAGAGGAAACCCGCGCATGAGTGGAGAGAAAAATGCAAACTTCACAGAGAAACGATCTCATAGAGTACTCAAACTCAGGACATTCTTGCTGTGAGACAGACGTGCTAACAACTACGCCACCACATTGCCCACATTAGGCTACTTGGATACCTCTATTTGAAATTGCCTTTATGTGTGAATGAGTGTGAATGGTTGTTTATCCTAGAGAACGTATCTCCTAGAGGTTGTCCTAGAAGTTTTGCGGAAGGCTTGAAACTAACTCAGGTAAAAACGTACATTGCAACTAAAAACATGAAAGTGGCCCAAAGAATGAGAATGGATGGATAAATGGCTTTCGTGTGGAAGAAGAATAAGATCATATAGTAGTCATTGCAGCTTTTTAGAATTTCTACAACTGTCATTTTTTGAATGTGAGACTATTTCCAAAATTAACTGTACAGTCAACTGTAATCAAGTGACAGGATGATGGAGAGCAATTGTGACAAGGGTCCAATAGCTGCCAAGATTGACGAAGACAAGCAGACCTGACAGAGGGCTGTCACAGCCACCCCTCCTCACTCAGGAGAAAAGAGTGAACATTTTTCTGTCAGACAGTGCATACCGATCTGTAAACTGTTCTACCCCGTCTTGGTTTGTGGTTGGCTCCCAAAAACAATGGCTTATCATTCGGCAGTCTTATTGACAGGGTAGTATCTGAATTATACTTTCCTTTAATCTACAGTTCATGTGTACGATTCAGATAGACTCTCAAACTTGAGTACAGCACAAAGGACAATCATGCAAGAATTGATGAACCAGAAAGAAATCATATTGTATGTCATTTTTCTGATAATCCGCGTACATTAACCTTTGGTATTTTCTGTTGTTATGTTTCCCACAGAGGTACTAGAGGGGAAGACTGCTATGTTGTTAGGAATGAGTCAGTGGAATTCTAATGACCTGGTGGAACAGATTGAGACTTTCGGGCAGATTGACCAGACACAAGGTAAGAGCAAAATGTCCTTGTATAAAATCTTGCAGTCACTAAGGCAACTTCACAAAGATGCGCTGCAAGAAATATTATAATAATATATAACTTCAAACAAAACTGTAAGAACTAATACAGTGGATCATGAAAGTTTGTGAACCCCTAAGAAATTTATATATTTCTGCCCAAATATGACCGAAAACACCATCAGATTTTCGCTTGTTTTATTGTCAAAGAGATCTCAATTAATCAAATTTTCAGGTTATTTTTTTTTGGGGGGGGGGAATTTATACAAAATTTTATACCTGTCGTTCGATTATTGCAAATAATCATGATAATTTTCCTGAACATAGTTAATTGTCGTAATTAATGTGCGTATTTGCATAAGAAAAAATGCTGAGAGCATTTTTCTGGTTCCACTGCAGCTCATTTTGTCTTCGCTTTTCTCTGTCTTTGACTGAAACAGGGAGGAGAGGAACAGGAAGGGGTGAAGCATAGTTTCTTATGAAAGTAAATTTGTCTCAACAGATTTGTAAATTTAAAAGCCTTTGTATTATTGGCACTGAATTTTTTTGCACTGATATTATTCATCTGAATTTTTTTTTAATGTATTCAAAACCTCAGAATTTCAATAAACTTTATTTTCACTTAATTTTTCAATGTTTACAAATTAAGGATAAAAAAAAAGTCGAGTAAAAAAAAAATTTATTATTCCAGTGGCATGAATTTGAATGAAATTCACAGTCCAATGTTTGTGTAACAAAATGCAGAGTCAAGGATAACCAGTGGATTCTCACTATGTAGAAAGTACATCCCAAAACCATTAAATTGAATACTCATTTCCTTCAACAGTGTCTCATCTTTGCATGCTCATCTCTCCCACCATGCTAACATGGAGAGCCATGAGAAAATGGTGTGAGGAGCACAGAATCAAGAATATGTGTTTTCAAAGAAATCAGCTGTTCTTTCCTTTAAAGCATCAAGCAAAGCAACATGCTGCATAAAAACGACTGATGTCATGTAAATAATTATATACACTGGAGTGCATCTCTAAATACATATGCAGAGACATGTCAAAAGCAAAAGATTTATTTCTAGGAACAAATAAAGTCATTTGATTTGATGTCGGGAGTAACTTCCAGATTAAACGGTGCTACAGAAGTGGAGTATGATTTTCATGAGGTGTGCTATGTGTTGTTTCCATGAGGTGTGCTGTGTGTTATGTTCTTCGTTAATTTGATAATATCATTATATGCACTGCCTATTTTCCTACAATGTCCAATAGATATTGTCCAGTAGAAAAAAAACATTTGCACTTTTGGAGCACCCTGAGGGGATAGTGAGAGGTTTTAGAGACCATATAAATCTATTAGTTTATTTTATACTGATGATGGTCTTAAGATATCAATTCTTACCTGATGGAATTTGCTTTGAAAGCATTTTGGGCCTCTAATGCCACCGGATAGAGTAAAGACTGATTTTATTCCATTTTCATACATTCAGTATCACAAATTAAAAATACTACAATCTGTAACATATAT
>JBCNYH010000013.1:16859330-16873438 GCA_039654325.1 Tandanus tandanus
AAGTTGGAGATCCAGCGACACAGGGATGGGCTGAGGCCCAGGATCTCCAACTTATTGGTGAGTATGGAGGGAATTATTGTGTTAAACGCTGAACTGTAGTCAACAAACAGCATTTTAACATAATTCCCCTTTCTGCTGTCCAGATGGCTCAGGGCTGCATGAAGGAGGTGTGCGATGGCGTCCTCAGTAGATCGGTTGGGACAGTACGCAAACTGTAGCGGGTTCAGGGTGGCTGGTAGGGAGGAAGTGATGAAGTCTCTAATTAGTCCTTCGAAGCACTTCATCACTACTGAGGTAAGGGCCACTGGGCGGAAGTCGTTCAGACAGGTGGGCTGGGGTTTCTTGGGGACTGGTATTGTAATGATGAACTGTTTGAAGCACGTTGGGATTATAGACTGATCCAGGGAGAGGTTGAATATCACAGTGAACGCTGGAGCAAGCTGGTCGCCACAGGCCTTCAGGACCCGACCCGTGATGCCATCTGGTCCTGCTGCCTTCCTTGTATTCACTCTCCTGAATGCCTTTCTCACGTCGTGCTCCGAGATGATGAATAAGTTAACCTCTCCGGTATGCTCCAGAAGTGTGCATAAACAAAGTTAGAATTTAATGTCTGCAACACACTTGGCACATTACTATTCAAGTATTCAAGTAACAGTACTAAAGTAATTGTAGCTGGTGAAGTATCACGATGGGGCACAAAATTAAGACTTTTCAGACTTTTCAAGCAAGGATGGGTCATGGGTCACATTTGCCAACATTTGTGTGAGAATTTGCTAGTCAATTTAAAACAAGCAATTTTCAATTTTGGTTTTTCAAAATCTACAGTACATAGTATTATAAAAAGTCAAGAAATTGCAGAGAATTTAGGTTTTTCAAAATCTTCACTATAATAGTATTGTGAGAGGTCAGGATGTTTAGACACATATCACTGCTTAAAGGGCAAGATTGAAAACCCTTAGTGAATGTGTGTGACCTTTGAGCCCCATTCAGTGGTACCTAAGAAATTGTCAAGCTGTTGTGGTAACCATATAGGCTAGGGAGTACTTCAGAAATTTATTGTCACTTAAAGTCTGTTTCTGCATCCAGAAATGCAACCTGAAATTGTGCCATACATCAGGGGAAGCCATACATCAATTCTGTGCAGAAATGCCACTAAGTTCTCTGTTCCCAAGCTCATCTTAGATGGACTGAAAGACAGTGTAACTGTGTGCTGTGGTCGGATAAGTCTACATTTCAACTTTTAGAAAAAACTATATTAAGTGTTCTTTGCCAAAAATGAAAATGGGTATCAAATTTGTTATCAGCGAAAGTTTCATAAGCCAGCATCTTTGATGATATGCATGGATGGAATGCATGTGTATGAAAATACCAATGATGTGGAGATGGTGGGATGGTAGTGAAACATATGTTACCATCAAGGCAACATCACTTCCTGAGAATCCCATGGTTGTTTCTGCAGTACAATTTCAGGCCTCGTTCTGCACGACCCACAACTGTGTGGCTTCATAGTGGCCTTGATTGGCCCGCTGCCAGTCCAGATCTGTTTTCTATTGAAAATCTATGGCACATCATGTAGAGGTGATGAGACCACAGACAGTTGAGCAACTCAAGTCTTTTATCAAGCAAAATTGACAAAATTTCAATTGTAAAACTGCGACAATTATTATCCTTGGTTCCAAAATGATTCAGATGGTTAATTTAAAGGATAGGTGATGTGACACAATGATAAACATCCCTCTTTCTCATTTTTGTTGAATGCGTTGCAGGCATTAAATTTTAACTTTGTTACAAAATACAATTAATATGGTCAATTGAAATATATATTGAAAATCTTTTCTTTGTACTTTTGTCAGTAAACCAAATATTCACATGAAATAACAAATCAAAGTTTTTTGTTTTTGTTGCATTTTGGAATGCAACACATTACTTTTCAAGAAATGTGATTAGTATAAGTGTGTGTGTGTGTGTGTGTGTGTGTGTGTGTGTGTGTGTGTGTGTGATACATTAACTAATAAAATGGTAGAATTCAATTCTTTTCAACATATTCATTTCACTCCACACCTCCTTCATGTTCTTCTGCTGTTCTTGTCAGTGGAGTTGCCCTACCCCTGCAAATTTTATTCTTTTTTACCAACCTTACTGACCCGATCCCTTTCCCTATTCCAGTAACCCATGTTGCAGACTGTCCTTAACCCCTGCCAAATTTTTGACAGCACTAGTAGTATCAGACACCCCCCGAAATAACCATGAATTGGGAGGTTATGTTGTGAGTGTGACTGTGATGGTAGCAGAGAGCAGGGCATGCACAACTAAAAACAGTTGACACAAGGCATTTATCAGTCATTTAACAGGAATTATATAATTACTATTGAATTCTTTTTAACCTCTGAGTTCTATAAAACCTTGGGGCCATAACAAGTGATCACAGAAAGCTATGAACACAAAGCTATTTTCATTAGGAAAAGATTAAATAGAATTCCTCAGTTGTGTTTTACTGCTGCCTGTCTTTTGTCTCTCTTTATATAAAAAAAGCATTTAAAGTGATTCTATGGGTAATTTAATGAGCCCATTATAATGTCATTCATCATCCCCCTTTGGTTTTTATTGATTTATATGGTCTGTAACCAGTAAACAGTGGAAGTAATACCTCAAATCAAAGCCAACTAATGATGCTACTAAGGAAGAAATTGCCCTAATAATGAACCATCTTTGAAAGCCCTACAACCTGTTTTCCCCCAAAAACAAAGGGATCGGGTAGTCTTTTTTTTGTAAAATAATTGGCTTCAGTGTATACTTCTCTGCATCCTTAAAGCATGTGGGCATAATATACAGAGAGTAATGATGTGGATCAGAGTAAGCATGCATAGGCATGATTGCCTTATGAAGTCAGTGGAATACAAAATACATACTAGCCGTCTATACATACAGAAGTCTTCAGGACATAATGTATAGAACACAGGTCTGCTCTGATGTTTTTCAGGGATTATTATGCATACAAGAATATAAATTCATGCATAATTGGGTAGAGCTATTAAACATGTATAGTTAAAATGATAGTTATTGCCATTGTTCTAATTGCTGTGAAGCGAGCGCAGTGAGTGGAACAGCAACACTAATTGTGCTTTCCCGCCTGACTCGATTTATGTGGTGGCGCATGCGCGGCAAGATTATAAGAGCTGTTGAGACTACCACTTTCGTTAGGCTCTGTGGCCCTCTCAGAATTCCATGGGCAACTTAATTAATGTGGTAGCGCATGCGCAGCTGTTTTTTGAGCTCTCACAATCGTCGCCAACACTTTCCATGCATTAATAAATGGGCCTGGAGAGATAAACAAAACGCGTACAAGTGAACTATATAGACCCCTTGCAGCACTCCACTTCTCTATGAGAACTTCTAGTAAGGAAACATTGTCTTATTAAGGTAATAAAAATGTATTATTGCTTGCTTTTTGCTCTGTGATGGACTTGTATTCCATCTCGCCTTAAGTTGGGAGAATAGGCTCTGATCATGAAAACTGCTTACTGAACATCAGTGAATAAACATATAAGAATATGTAAAAAAATTAAGTTTGATAATAGACATGATTAATGACTTTTAATGTGTTGTAATAGATGTCACTGGACATGACAATAATTTGGCAGTGCTGTGAAGCATTTACCAAAAATACTGCAAAGAACAGAAAACTACCAGTAGTTTTTTCATCTTGTTGACAAAAAAACTTGTGGATCATAGGGGACAAAGGTGAATGGCAAGAATTGGGTAAACAGGTTACATACAGGCAAGCATATTTGATTTTATCATTGGTGTGAATGTTTATTATATTCATTTGTTCAGTCATGTGCAGTCAAGTGCTTTATTCTGATCAGGGTCACTGTGGACATTGGTCTGCCAAACGTTTCTCTGCCAAATTAGAATGACATCTCAGAATGCACTACTGTAAATGAATTACAGCAACTAATGAACAGGTTACATGATATTAACGAAGAAAGAGAGGTCGTGTTTCCAGGAGCATGTGGTTTGAATCCAGGATCTTTCATGCCATGCAACCATGCAGTCCATCTAATCATTCTGTCTGGGGTTCAGTACAACTTGAAGTTGATAATGTGATAATCTACTGAAAGGTTTAATAATACACATTAGCACAGTTGATATCTACTGAGGAATGTTTTAAAGGCATGATGCATCCAAGGTGACGATTGTTTTGAACTAAGTTCTTACAATAACTGGTGCAGTTTATTTACTTCAGATGAACCGTCAGAATGATAATCTTCCATGTCACCAAGCCTGTTTACTCACTCAGTAGTTGCAGGGATGGGAAAGTCATGAGGTCTGAACCTGACTCAGCATCTCATTTGGGTTGATGTGAAAAATGACTGGTGGGACTTTGCAGCCATTATGTGCAGATGTAAAACTTGAAGTTCAAAATGCAGAATACATCATTTTAATACCCAAATTCATGCTGTTCTGAAAGGTATAGGAGACAAGATCTACTACACTATAGTTGTAATAAATGGAAAAGTGGATGTATGTAGATAAACTTGCAACATCAATTCTTAATAAGGTCATGGGCCTGATAGATCTTCTCTTACTCACTCATTTGCCAAATCACTTAATTCAAATAGGGTTGCACAGAGGCAGGATCCTATCTCAACTGACAACTGGGTGAAAGTAGGGTACACTCTGAACAGCCCATTGCAGGGCAAACATACACACAACCATTCACACTCACATTCACTCCTATGGGCAATTTGGAACAGCCAATTAGATAAATGTGCATGTCTTTGGACTGTGGAAGGAGACTGGATTACCTGGAGGAAACCCACACAAGCACAAGGAAACACCACACAGAAACACCCGAGACCAAGAACTCAAGCCAAGGTCATCTTGCTGTGAGGCAGACATGCTAACCATTACCCCACTGTGCTGCTCCTGAGTTGTCCCACAGTAAACAAAATGGAAATGTGTTGCTGAAAGTGTGCACATTTCGTTGTTCTTATGATAATTAACTGATTCAGTGTCAAATTTTTCCAGTTTCATGGTGTAAAAGGGATAGACAGACAGTCTCAGTGCTTACAATCTTACAATGAGCTTTCTTTTTAAAGTTAGAACGAGTTAACTGTGATGGAATCAACAACAGGAAAAGAAAGAAAGAAAGCTGTTAATGAATGCAAATAAGCACCCACATGGGTTTTTCCCTTCATGCTCAGCAGAAGCCTAAAGACCTTGGGAAAATAAGAGATAATCTCTTACATATAACAGTCTTAGTTCTCGGAGAGGAAATAGAGTGTTATGGCACTCACATGCTTATCCTTCTGTAGGCACAGCATTAACAGCATGTATCATATGCAGTTTGTTTGATAATTGGACAGACATTTGTTTCTGATTGTAGTTAGTCAGGTGCTATCCAGCCTCAAAAAGGTTATGTCAATTAAGCAATAATGATAAACAAATAAAATAAATACATGATAAAAAAAACATGGTGTGCTAAATTTTCCCAGTTAGCAAACAAGGGAGTGATGATGTTGTTAAGACATAAATCTAGATAACATGTTAACATATGTGTGCTGTCTAGAGTGATCTTTTTGTACATTGCTCACTGTTATCGTTAACTATTAATGAGGTAAAGGTAAACCTAATAAGTTTGGCCCATCTGTAGGTGCCATTATCTGTCCATATAACCATTATATGACTATTGTGGCAATGAGTGCATATCTTTAACATGAATACCTTGGCTTCCTCATCAGTCTACATTTTCTTATTTGTCAGTTTATGGTTTGTTTCACTTCTTTCCAGTTGAGCAGCTTTTGCAGGTGGCAGACATGTAGTCATAGGATAATTATCTCCTTTAGGGAAAAGTCATCGCTGTTAATAATTTAAGTATCCGCATTGAAAACAGGCTGCTCTGCTGGTGGCATTATGATAGACTGTTCCAGCAAGTACATAATAATTGTACATGATACAGCATTATAGCTGGCTTCCTGTGTCCATAGAAGACTATCTATGTGCATTTCTTTTTTCAAAGTAAAACACTTCCAGAGTGCTATAGTACCCCTACAACCAGCTGTTTGCATAATTGTTTAATTGCATAACTCCAATAAATATTGCCAACACAGTGCAAATTAGAATTACCCTATCTAGTGATTAAATGGTGCTATATTAATCTGAGGTCTCATTTATCAAAGCATGCATAGAAGAAGTTCTATATTTATGTGGACGTTTCACCAGTATACACAACAAGATTGATATTTGTCACAAATGCATGTGCAGAGTTATGTGAAATGACTGACTGAGACTACTGACTATGGTCCCCATCAAGTCTGATGAAGGGGGATTCTCATGTGACATCCGTCCCGGCACCTTTCTGCTCGCAAGTGTAGCTTTTCTTCGCAGAGAGCATGACCTTTCCTTGTTTGGGCTCTCCATGCATCACGATCAGAGGTGAGGTTATGCCAGTTGGTCATGTCGAAGCCAAAGGTGCGGAGGACTTCTTTTACGCAATCCTTCCAAAGCTTCTACCTCTGTTTCTCTTTCCCTTTTTTTTACTGACTAAACAGTTTGTTTCCAGCTGTTTTGAAATGCGCTGATCACCCATTCGACATACATGACCCAGCCATCTGAGACTGTTATTACGGATCATGGTTTCAATAGTTGTGGTCTTTGCGCGGCTGAGGACTTCTCTGCTTGTAACCTTATGCCACCATCTAATCTTGAGAATTTGCCTACTTCTAGTGGGTGTAGATGGTTTTTGAGGGTACACCAAGTCTCACTGCCATAGAGGGGGGATGGTAGTACAATCGCCTTGTAAACGGTGAGTTTTGTTGACATTGAGAGTCCATCCCTATGCCATACTCGGGTGTTCAGTAAGCAGAAGGCCACAGCTCCACGTGATATGTGCCTGATTTCTGGATCTAATGATGCATCCTCTGTCATGTCTCCACCAAGGTAGGTGAATTTCCTTGCTCGCTTATGGGTGTTGTCATTGATCTTTATTGGTGGGGGTCATCACATTAAATGTGCATAACTTCAGTCTTTGGTTTACTGACTGTTAAGCCCCACTCTTTGCATGACTCATTTAGCGCTGTTGCTGCATTCTGGAGAGATGCTGCAGTAGTTGTTACAACAGCGGCAGCATCTACATAAAGGAAATCATCCAGCTTTGCAACAGTGGCCGACTTGGACTTGAGGCAGCGAAGGTTGAACAAATTGCCATCAAGTTTGCAGCGAATGCTTACACCAAAGTCAGGCATTTCAGTGTGAGCGTGGCAGAAAACAAAGGTGAAAAACAGGATGAATAAAGTTGGTGTTGGTATACAGCCCTGTCTTAGGCCAGTGGACACCTCAAAAGAGGTGCCACATTACTTCCCTGTTCACAGTATCAAAGGCCTTCAATAGGTCCACAAAGATGATGTGTAGCTCCTGTTGTTGTTCACGGCATTTCTCAAGGATTTGTCGGAGGGCAAACATTATATTGTTGGTAGATCTGCTCCCTCTGAGACTGCACTGGGCTTTAGGTAGGAACTGGCCAGATTCTGTTTAGGATGACTTTGGCAAAGAGTTTACCTGTGGTGGCAAGAAGGGTAATGCCTTTGCAGTTGCCACAAGTAAAGTGACAGTTCTTGAACAGTGTGATGTTACCGTCCTTAAAGTCATGAGGTACTCTCTCCTCGTCCCAGATGGATTGCAATAGCTTGAGAGGTTCTTCCTCTAGATCACTGCCTCCAGCTTTCAGGACTTCAGCTGGGATGCAATCCTACCCCGGAGCCTTATTGGAGGAGAGCTGGCTTTGGGCTTTAGAAAGCTCAGCACAAGAACTTCCTCCTGGAGGATGTTGTTCAGAAAGCCCAAGTTGACAGTGGATGGCTGGTTCAGCAGGGTGTTGAAATGTTCTCTCTATCACTGCAGAATTTCATCTCTCTCAGTCAGGCGATGACTGCCAGAGGAGTCATTTATTGGTGTGAGACCTGTAGACCTGCGTTGTGTTACAATTTTGATGGCCTCGAAGAAGATTTTTGGGTCATGGCGCTCTGCGTGCTTCTCGACTTCCTTAGCACAGTCTAACCACCACTGGTTTTGCATGCAGGGCAATTCAGTCAGTCACTTGCTCTTGGCAGCTCTGTAATGTTGGCAATTTTGCACAGAATCGTTTCCAAGAACAGCCTGGAAGCTTGTAGTTTTCTGCTTCAACAGGTTTATGATCGCATCGTTGGAGGCCAACCATCTCTTTGGAGGTCTGGTATAGTACATCCTTCAGAGACTGCCAGTGTTGGTCAAGAGTGGTACTGTTGACTTGGCATAGATTGGATTTATTATTCTTGCGAAGTTGCTCTTTAGTCTCTGGCACTTTCAGGTGGGGCGATATTTAGGCGCTTAGGGCCAGGGTTCCTTGTCCACTGTGTAGACTTCTGGATACACTGTTTCAGACAAGCACACACCATACGATGGTCTGTCCAGCAATCGGCACTCCTTCTTACTCATGAGTCTAGGAGGTCAGATTTTTACGTTGTGATCTGGGGTGCATCCAAGTACCCTTGTGAATGTCTGGGTGGCAAAACATTGTGTTGGAGATGGTGAAACCAAACCGGGTACAGAGTTCCAGCAGCATCACTCCTTGCTCACTGATGTCACCAAGACCATGAGGACCAATAACATTGGGCCAGACCGCATTGGCTGATCCAACCTGTGCATCAACAAGGAGGAATGATCTGTCACCACAAGTGATTGTTGCAAGAACATTAGACAGCTGATCATAAAAGAGTGTCTTCTCTGCTGGTCTTTTGAAAGTCGTAAGTCGTAAGTGTGTATGCATTGATGACTGTAACGTGGCAGGTGTTACCCATCAATGACATGATGCGGGAGTTAATCCCTTTCCATGACACAACAGAATGAAGTAATGTGGACTTGACAGCAATTGCCACACCTTCAAGTTTGGGCTGATTGCTTGGTCTTACAGAGTGGAGAACGGTGTAATCACCATCCACAAATTTACCTTCTTCAGGGATGTGACATTCGCTCAAGCGTTGAAGCGTTTCAGCTCTGACCAGTGTTCTGGGGCCTGATGCTTAGATGTTGTAGTGTCAGACATGGTTCTTACATTCCAGGAAGCTAGTTTTACCTGCTTCATGTCGAGTTCAAGTTTTGAGTTTGTCTGAGCATATCAGACCCAAGGGGTCCTCTCAGCTTTATCTGTGGTTCATCATGAATGTGCATACGCTGCGTAGACATGGCTCGATGACGTGTGGTTATTCTTTTCTGAGAGTATGTAGTGCATATGATGAATTTCACAGCCGGAGGCTGCTAACCTCGTAACCGCTAGCATGTAGGTGACCCTTTCCCATATCCGTCCTCTTGCATATCGGTTGGAGTGGAAACATTGCGAGACACAAATCACCATACTTTTACACAAGAGGCGATCAAAAATGAATGAGTCAGTGGGCCGACCCAAGCTGGGACTGACTCAGGGTACATGCTGCATTTGGGGCATGGCACCCTCCTTTCCCTAATGTGGTATGCCCAGCACACTTCCATAGCTGACTCTTGACCATCAAGAGGTCAGGTGGTCTGGTGTTATTGACAATGCACGCCATGGCTCATCCGCTCTAGGTGCTATGGTACCTCCATGTGTCACCTCCAGCAGAGAAGGTGTGCTGTTACAGTGCTGAAGGTAGGTACATGGAACCTGTCAGGGGCATTGGTGTGTCTATGAGTCATCTTCATCTGCCAGGCGTTGGGGTGTCTGTAAGTGACCTTCTTTCACCAGTGGTTTCTGTAGGGCTTTTCCTTCTCTTAGCACACACACACACACACACACACACACACACACACACACACACACACACACACACAAGCGAGGATAAAAAAAAGTGTAATGTATGTTGAGTAAATTCCACTCATTGTGAATTATTGTGCATTTGTACAGCCACACTCGTTTGCTTCACATGGTAAATGGCTTTTCTTTAAAAAGCCCATAAGCCTGCTTGAGGGACTGCTTGTTAAGAACAACATTAAGCATGTCAAGATTTAATATATAAATAGGATTTTTTTAAAGATTTTTGAGTGGGTGGAATGGTGTAGTGATTAGCAATGTCACTTTACAGCAAGAAGGTTCTTAGTTCTGAGCTGAATGGAGCCTATTTGTGTTTGAACAAATGTTGAATGTTAACTTGAGTTTACATGATCTCTCCATGCTTACATCGGTTTCCTCCAGGTACATGCAGATTAGGTCAACTGGCTATTGTACATTGCTTATAGGTGTTAATGTGAATATGAATGGTTGACTATGAATGGTTTTTGGAAGACCTGTGACAGATTGGCAATCTCTTCAGGGTTTAGTCTCTGCTTTTGTTCCGAGGACAGCTGGAATTGGGACCAGCTCCCTGGTTGGGAAATGCCTCTCTCTCTCTCTCTCTCTCTCTCTCTCTCTCTCTCTCAATTGATCTTTAGATGTGCCTTTTAGGATTTTACTTTCTTATTTTACTTTTACATTCCATTTGTGTCACCTGTCTGCATCTTATGGGAAACAAAATCATGTAATAAGATGATATACTTGACAGTAAGTGAGATATACTGTAAGGACCTTATCTGTTCTCTTCTATTACACTTTACTAACTATAGGGGTTCTAGGACATGATCAGGAATTACATGATTAGCAATTTGTGTAAATGTATACACATTTATGTGCATGCAAAGCCTGGTTCATGTACAGATAGTCAGAAAATCAGTCAGTTTAGACAGTGTTGTGCAAGTTGAATTCATACAGCTCAAAATTAAGTAGTTCACATGTATAGTAGATTTTGAACTAAGTTCACAGTTACAAAAATTTAACTTGTTCTCATTCCTTTGTTAATAAATAATGAAGCTGCTACTCCTTTTCAATTGAACCTCCTTCTACCCATGCATCGTCACCCAAATCATTGACCTGTAAACTGTTATGCCTATAAATGCCTTATCACAGCTTACCAGCAATCTGCTGTTGTGCACACAGTATCTTCCTCAGACAGTTCAGCCTTGAAGTCAGTAATATTCCTCTTAAATTCACTGTTCAGGATTCTCTGTGCCTGCTTTCTTGAAGGTACATGACTAGATGTCCGCAAATCAGTCACCAATTAGATGAACAATGGTTTTTACACCTCAGCCAGTTATGGCTGGAGGAGTATTGTCATTGGTTTGGCGGGCTGGGCGGCATGACAATAACTTTGTCCAGGCCATTGCTCGGCTCTGGCACAAGCCAGCTTTCTGAACTTTTGCATTTGCATTCCCTATGACCTAAATCTGTTCGTGGAGTAGCTAATTTGCATATGTGACCTTTGACATTGGCACAGTGATCTTGAACATATAAAGTTTGTCCGGGCCATTGCTCGGCTCATGCACAGGCCAGCTTTCTGAACTTTTGCATAGGCATTCCCTCTGACCTAAATCTGTGCGTGGGGTAGCTAATTTGCATTTGTGACCTTTGACCTTGGCAAAACTTCCATTTTTGTCCTCCGTGTGCTTGAGGTGTCCTGGCTGAAGTGTTGCGACGTTCTATAGAACGGCTATTTTTCATCCTTATGGGCTGCAGATCTACCAGGATGTAGTCCAGTACAATTTTGAACTTTGTGCATTGAAAGCGTTCATGCAAAACACAACCAAATTGACACAACCAACGTATAAACAAAAAATGTGTCCACATGACTGAAATGCTGCTGAAAGATATAAAGGTCCTGGCAGAAGCCAACAGTCAACAGTCTAGTCAAACTTGTTTAAAAGTTTGAATATTTATAAATATAAATTGTACATTTTTACCAGAGCACTGAGGCTGTTGTGTTATTAATGGGTTTGTCCCTTCTAAGATTTAAGCTGTTGTAAGATCAATTTCCATCTCAGGGGCTGTCTAATAGCACAGTCTGTTTTTAGGTATCTTAGATCTTTTTCAGATATTCCTCAAGATGACTCTGACAAATCTGAAAGCATCTTTGGTCCAATTACATTATTATGGGAGCTGTAAAGTCTTGTTTTTGACAGTCCTCAAAAAGAAAAAATCGAATCAAATCAAAAAGAATTGATAGAACTTATTAGACCATCTGTGCTTATGATCAGGAAAACAGGCACACCATTCACATAAGCTGCTAGTTTATCTAGAGCCAACTCTGGAAATCTAAGAACTACAAACTTGTAAAACTGTTTTCATAGTGAGGCAAGTTAATAGCATTTAGTTAAGCTTATTTAGGTTTTAGTCCGGTCTTCATGTACTATGCTGATGTATAGGTTGACACTTCAGATAGCATTTTGAAATCAACATAGATGCAGAATATAAAAAAGAAATCAAGTTTTCCTGAGTCTTTTGATTATTACTTGCAGATAAGACCTCATGCAAGTCAAGAAAAGAAATTTTTAAGTTTCAGAAAATTTCGCAGAATTCTGCTGAAAGGCATCCTGCCCTGGTGATTTGCCATTGTTCTGTATTCATAAAGCTCTTGTTATCTCACTGAATGCTATTGGGTTTTATAAATCCCATGTATCCTCCTCTGAGAGGAGCCCAGAGTTATCGCAAGTCTCTGACTGATAGTTTCTCATAAAGTGAAAATGAACAAATTTCTTGTGGGTCTTGTGAGTCTTCAGCAGTCCTTACACATAGGCATTCTGACAGTGGTTCAACATGGTTTCCAACCATGTTGGACCACAGTGGCATCATCTTGACACTGTGATAATGTTCACTGTCAATCGGCACTGACCATCATAAACTGCGAGATTTTCAAAATGTATGAAATTTTACAAATTTTATTATTTTTCTCCATGTACTATGGTTTCCTCCCACAGTCCAAAAACATGTACGTTTGGCTAACTGTTCCTAACTGGCTCTGTGTGTGTGTGTGTGTGTGTGTGTGTGTGTGTGTGTGTGTGTGTGTTGGCCCTGTGATGGACAGGTGAGCTGTTTAGGGTGTACCCAACATTCACCCAGAGTTGGCTGAGATAGGCTTCAGCATCTATGTGACCTTAATAAAAGATTAAGCAGCAACTGAATGAATGAATGAATGAATGAATGAATGAATGAATGAACGAATGAAAATAAAAAAGAACATTTTTAAGTGTTATCAGTGAAATTTGTTCCATCTCTGTTGTTGTAACTGCTTTTCTTGACAATTTCTTGTTTAAGGGCCATGTTTTTTTGTTTCATTATGGCACTGCTGCTATGTTTAGTGTAATTTTTACAGAATATCATTATTTGCACATATCCATTGTCCTGCCATTGACTAATAAAAAAAAGAAGATAATCATTCCTTTCACCAAGAATTTAAATGAGCCACCAAAAAAGAGCACTGCTGAAAATTTTTCTTAATTGGACAGATAAATTGCTCGCTCCAGACACTATTTGCCTCCCATTTTTCTCCCCAATCTGGCTACTTGTCATTTCCTTCCCACCAGTCAGCTCTCTCCTAGTTGTATGCAACTCCCTCCAACTGTGAAATGTGAAGCCAGCTCGCTGCATCACAGTTGCTACTCATGCAGGGTGCTACTCACCCTGACAGCCCGGCCAGATTTGCTCCTTTGGCTCCCTGCCATGGATGGCTGTGTCAATCCTCAAGATTTGATATTGTGATTTGCTTGCTTAGAGAAAAGCTTGCTGTCCGATGTCTATTGGAGTAGCATCTTAAGGGCTGTACTATTAAATGAAATGTAAAAATGAAAGCTTATGATAAACATGGGGAATGAAGGTTGATGTTCAGCTTTTTAATTTATATCTGACAGGTGACCCTGCCTACACATGATTCTAGATGCACTCCTCATTCAAAGCTACCCATAGAAAACAAACCCTATAGATTACCTGTAGAATCTATAGATTTCTATAGATAGACTATAGAATCTAAAGTCAACTAAAGAATTCTAAAGCCCAATTCATAATGTATAGAACTTCTGTAGAATCTGTGTATTTCTATAGGCAGGCTATAGAATTCAAAGTCAATTCAAAAATTCTATAGCCATCTATGTAAAATCTATAGAATCATCTATAAACATGCTATAGATTTACATAGTACGTGGCTATAAAATTCCTATAACTCCATGAATATATATAATTAATATATAGGGGCCTACATGTATAATTATAATATATATTTTGCATGATCTTATAT
>JBCNYH010000013.1:16950590-16963367 GCA_039654325.1 Tandanus tandanus
GAGAGAGAGAGAGAGAGACCAATATGCACCCGCCATTACATTAGCACAACCATTACAGGTGAAGTGAATAACATTGACTCAGTTGACTGAGAAAAACATTGATCTCATTACAGTAGCACCTGCCAAGGAGTGGAGTATAAAGAGAACAATAAGTTCTTCAAGTGCTGGAAGAAGGAAAATATACACTTCAATATATCTACTTCAAGTGAGCATTAAAAATACGAATCAAACCCTGACATCCTTGACTTGGTCTTTGAATTCTGAAATATATAATCACATGAAAATGAAAGCATGCATAACATTTTCTTATTAAAACAGAATTCTTATTAATATTGGGAGCTGTAGGGGTTTAAAAAAACACACAGATGGAGCATAAAAAGTGTCATGTTTGGACTCTGGCATTGTTCACAAATTGTGTATTGTTTTTTGGAGAGAGAAAGGTTGCTGTCTCTTCACTTGCATCTGCTATTGCTTTCACAAGTCTGTGCTGTTGGCCCATGTAGGGAAAGAGTCCAAATTGAACATTGCCTTTCCCCAGGTGTTGATAGCCAGTGTGATGCAGAAGATTCCTATGATGTTCATCATTATACCAGCCTTTGCCTTGAATAAACGAAAACCACCAAATTATTTGATGAAAAAAATAAGTAAATACGTATCATAGTACAGCATACACTATATGACTATATGACAGCTAAAACATTTATTTTAAGTTCTGGTTATCTTATACTGTATCTGAATTTAAGAATGTTTAGATAGATTTTGCTAATGAACAGACCAAGCTTGCAACCAAGATATCACTGCATTAATACAACCACCTAACCTAAATCTGAAGTAAACAATTCACTCTTCGATCCAAATATTTTTAGATTTTATGGCCATGATTATTATCTAAGAGAAAAGTCTCACCATGTCTGACACCTGGAGGTAGCCAGAGGAGAATACAATAGCATTGGGTGGTGTTGCCACGGGTAACATGAAAGCAAAAGAGGCGCTGAGCGTGCAGGGCACCATGATGTACAAGGGGTTCATTCCAGTGGAGTGTGACTAGAATACAAAAATTAAACAGACATGACATTCAGTTAAACCTTTACTATAATTCTCTAATTTAGATCTCTAAGTGGTGGTTTTCTGTGCTGTGAGCTATTATTTGGTGTGTGTAATTAAGTTGGGATCCTTCAGGATGATACAACCAAGACTTACTCATGTCTGCAAGAAAAGCAGCCGCTCCTCAGAGCTTTACAACTAGAGAAAAAACAATAACACTACAGCTGACGCATAGTAGTTTAAGCTTTTGTGATCTTTTGGGGGGTTAAAGTATAGAGGAGGTTGAAGTTTTCTATATGTGCTTGTGAAATAAGAATGACTACCACTGTGATTAAACATGTTTAAACAGGTAAGGTCCTAATGAAGATAAGACACTACAGGTACAAACAAATTTTAGTCATGTCAGTCATTTTTATAAAAGTCAGTGCATTTACAACATATCTTCTTTTAAACTTTAGTAATAAAAACATAAAATCCTATCCTTAAAAATGCATTGAGGAAATACTTATTTCACTGTTTTTGTCCCCTAACATTCACTGCATGTGAATCAGAATCAGAGAATACTTTATTGATCCCAAAGGAAATTGTGTAAGAAAAAAAGTTAAAAAGTACGGGAAAAGGCAGGAGCAACTGAAACAGGCTGCACGCCGGTTAACGCATGCGCACTAAACTATATGAGAGGGGCCTTAAGCTCCATTCATTCATTCATTTTCTGAACTGCTTACTCCTAATTAGGGTCGCGGGGAGGCTGGCACCCATCCCAGCAGACTCTGGGCGAGGGCAGCTTTAAGCTCCACTTACTTTATTTTTTTTTTTAATAACATAATGTCTCAATTTCATAGCACTGTTAGCTTTTTGCTTGAACTCTGCCTGTATTATTGATTTTGATCTTGACTACTGATTCTGGATTTGCCTGAATTAATCTTTAAAAAAAGTCCTTTTAGCTAATACCATTTAACTTTATACTACCCGAAAAAAAAAAGAAAAAAAAAGGGAAATCTGTCAAGTATCCTTATCCACTTGCACTGGTCCCATGCATAAAACAACTTTGCATAGCCCATATCTTCTTAGATCTGGACAATACATATGATCTGAATTCAAGCTGTTGATGACTGGAAGGTAGTGTTTAGCCACACTTTTGTTCACTACCACTATCAGTATTACAATGTTTCATTGGTGATGTTCTGATGATTAATTGTACTGAATGAGGTACTTGTATGAATATACTGTATATTCTCCCTTCAGTGAAAGTCATCTTATATATATATATCTTATACATGTCAAGCAAATACTGTCTTGTCTCTGGAAGAATCAATTGTACATCCAGGGGGAGAAACGTGTCTCATGTTCCAACAATTTCCTTTCTGTGGTACATCATTGGTCACTGGAGGGCATTACAGTGGATGACCCCAGAGTGAAGTCTGTGGCCATTTGGTCACTATCTTTACCATCAAGGAGCTGCCCAAATAGAATCCTGGGATTTAGCTCTGTTTCCTCTTACTCTTAGGAGGCGCCCTGTAAATTAAAGTCTGTGTTCATTTCAGCACCCATACTACATCATCAAGACCTGACCAGTCCCTTTGTGATGGAAAGAACATGCATCAGAACATGGAGTAGTAGCAGTATTGTTCCAGCGATTCAGGTATAAACCTAAAATGCACCCAGTGGCTTTCTTCTCCAAGAAACTCTCCCCAGTGGAACAGAATTATGATACTGGAAACCAGTATATATAACTCACTATACTGCCAGTTCACTGCACAGAATCCCAGGCCTAGTCTAAAGCCTATCTTGCCATCCAATTGCTTTGTTAATTATAATAATTGGGATATTGATAGAAAGATCAGTAATCAACAACTTAATTAAGTCATAGTGATTGTCCTCCTGGCTTAATGTACTCACCACAGCTTCAGTGATGACTGACCACTGCTCGAGATACAGCAGTACCCACAGAACCCATGATTTACACAAAACTCAATATTGGTGGCCTAGTATGAGAGCAGACATCCACAAAATATGTTACTTCATGCTCCTTCTGTGAACAAGACAAGATTCCTCACATATTCCCCTTTGGGAAACTCATGCCCTTACCACAGCACCTCTGAACTTTACAATTTAACACTGATTTGCCTAAGACTCTGGGTGATCATAGACCACTTCTCATGTGCTCTGCACCGTATGCCACTGCCAGCCCTTTCAACCACCTTTGAGCTTGCATTCTACTTATGTATCTTCGGTCAAGTGTTCAGATATTATGGCACCCCTCAGGATATTGTCAACAACCGGAGACCCATGTTTTCTTAAGCACTTTCACAAAAGCCCTTGATGACAGAAGCATAAACTTTGGGCTCCCATTATGAAAGAGTGGTTAAGCAAGCATGCAGAATAATTTTCACAAATTAATTGGCCACCACAGAGTCCCAAACTTAAACAAACTTAAACGTTTTCGGGATGTGGCTGAAGACTTTACAGAGTGGTATGTAGAGCAAAATCAGTAAGAAATCAATATGGATACAGCAATAATATATGCACATGCACTTGTTCCTTTTTAACTCCTATTTTCAAACTACTTTTACTGCTTGCTCTTATTCATTCATGAATCCCATTTCTGGCTGAATGTTGCTTCTGAATGGTCTATTTGCAGCCAAGACTCATTGCAGAGCTTTGTTTTGTTAACTAAAGAACAGCAGAGTAGAGCAGTTTGGGAAGGGCAGACGGACAATTCAGTTGCCTTTGAGAAAAAATAGGCAGCTGAATTGGGCTGCTTGAGAATCTGGCTGTCTGGTTCAGGGGCCTCTAAAAGGGACTGAAATAACTCAGTGAAAATTGAATAGACAGTTGGGTACTGTGGATCTGGCCAGGGTAGTGCTTCAGTGTTTGTCTTCATTGGCACTCACCCACATACAGCATACACTCACATCGATTAGCTACTACTATTATTATTATTACTACTACTACTACTACTGCTTCTACACCAAACTGCAGTCTGGGGTGTTTTGATGTTGTGCTTACCATAGATGCCAAGACTGGAAGGAAGAGGGTAGCAGTGGCCACATTGCTGGTACACTCAGTAAATGTGGATATCAGAAGGCAGAGGACAATGGCAATGGCCCAAGGAGGAATACTGTGCAGAGGTGTTAGCTGATTACCCAACCATTTAGAGAGACCTGATTCCTGGAGGAACAAAGACAACAGTTTAAAAATAAGTAGTAAAATAAGTTTACAGATTAATATCATGCTAGCTAACAGTAATAACAATAATCCAGCCAATTTTTGAAAATATATAATACTTTATAATAAATGGTTCCGTAAAGGTTCTTAAAGAATGAAGAGCTTTAGCTAATAAATGTATTTTTATATATATTTAAAAATGAATTTTCCTTTTAATATCTATATATAACCTTTAACTTAAGCTTCTTCCAAAGGAACAAACGGAAAGTTATTTAATGTACAATATAGAGCCCTTCATTAGAACGCAAGGGTACACATTAGGTAGTAGAAGAAAATGGCATATGTTTAAATATTACCTCACTCCCTTTGGCTAGTGCAAATCCTCCCCCAAGGAGCAGTACTATGTTCCAGTGCATTTTCCTCTGAGCTACCTTCCATGAAAGCAGAGCTGGTATGGGGATACCCAGAAAGAAAAAAAGCCAATAGCATGACTCAGTGTCATGCACATCACTTCATAATTCATATATTTTTTTGTAGTAATAAGGTTATCCCCACCTGGACCAGGACTAGTGGGGGGCCAACAACAGAGCATTGGTGGTGTTGACGGCAGAATGAAAAGAAGGACAGCAATGAAAACTGCCACCGTGGCATCTGTCACATACCTGATGTTTTAGTAAAAATGGGAAATTACTCTATATTCAGTACCATGTTTAATTCCAGCCATATTCATAAGCCACAATTGTGATTTAGTGAAAATGCAACAAAGTAGATGAAAGCTTTGTAAGCACAATGTAACCCATACTCAGCTTCTGAGTTGAATGTGTGTGTGGCCCAGCCAGCCACAAATCCAGGATCCCGTGTGAACCACAGGACCACAAGTAGAATGAAGAGAGCCAATACACTGAACTCTCCGTATGACATTGGCCCCAATAGCTGGTGCTGCTCTTGGATCACATTATATGCCGCAATCTCTTTCTCTGTCTTCACTGCCTTGTAGCCCCATGTCTTCTTGAAGCTGGTGGAAAGACGGCACGAGGAAACAACGATGATGGACTGCGACACACAGTGGTAATGGGTAAACAAGGATTACGATCAACAACACTTACTTGAACCCCATGAAAAGAAACTGTAGCCACAGCCAGGCTAAGGCTAGCATCAGGATCATGTTTGGAAATGCAAAGCCAAACCAGGATGCAAAATTAATGACATCACCGTTCTGTGGAAATAGTCTAATGGATGAGGGGGGAAACAATCCCTTAATGTGATAATAGAATAAAACAGTGAGAAAGAAAACTAACAAATTCTTAGAATATAGCTATCATCATAGTTATAGTTAATCATCTATCATCATATATACAGTATAGTTATATAATTATCATCAGTACTCAGCAGTGTGACACCCACTGATTCATTTGTCCTTTGAGTACCAGGTTAGGACCTGTGCCTGTGAGCGTGGCTGTTCCTCCAATGCTGGCAGCATAGCACACACACAACATCATTCCTTTACATATTTGTTTTCTCTCTGCTGTCTCTTGATGCCTGGTAGCTTCATCTGACATGTTCAGGCCACTTACTACCACTGCTGAGCAAAAAGTAATCTCAAAAAACAAATATCTTACATTATAAAGTACAAGGCATTTGAAAGCTGTTCTACTATGTAGGTGATGTATATGATTCCTATTTTTTATAAAATAAATTACAATGATCTGCCACCACATCTGACCTTGGTCTTCTTTTTGTTTAGCAGAATCACTGTTTTGTGTGTCTGGTTCCTCGCTAGGCTCCACATTGGAGCTGATTTGGACAGTTTCAATTTCCTGGTTGTTCAGTTGCTCCAGGACAGCCTGCACTATGGGAATCATCATTGCTGTGGTGGCGGTGTTACTGATCCACATGGAGAGGAACGATGTAACACCCATGAACCCTAGCATTAGCCTGTGTCCAAACACAGAGAAACAAAGAAACAAACTTCAAATAAAACTTGGCAGCTCTTAAGAACTCCATGTGGAAGAGAGAGTACAATTGTTCTAGTTTAATTAGTGGTCACTTACAGTGCTGGGTGCACTCCGACAAAGAGTAGCACTCGGAGAGCAATGCGCTTGTGTAAGTTCCAGTGCTCGACAGCTACTGCCACCAAAAGGCCACTTATAAACAACATATTGGTGTCCTTTATATACTGAATACACACCTGGAAAATGACAGTATAGTTCATTTAGTCCATATAAATTACCTAGAAAAGGAAAATTGGATGAAGGTAGTACTTTAATGCTTTTTGCTAGAAATTTCAGATTAGACATAGATTAAACATGGATCCCAAATACTCAGGCACCTGTTTTGACTTCATGATGCCAAACAAAGGAAAGAGGAGAGCAGGGAGCAGTGAAGTCACAGCCAGAGGAAGAGCTTCTGTACACCAATACACGGCCATCAGTGAGATCACGTAAGCACAGCTGGCCTCCTGGAATACACACAGTCATCACTCTACACTACTGCCCAAATTATCACATCTGGGGGGGAAAATTACATGTTTAAGTTATACGGAGAGAGTTACTCCTTAAAGTTCTTTAGTTACCCTGTAAAGTTTTATGTAGAACCTTGTAATGGACTGTTAAGCTATCGTAAAAGGTTCCAAGCAGTGCTTATTTTGTAAAATATGAGAATCCTCAAGGGAGAAATGATCCAGCAAGTAGCAACAAAGTGAAGAAGTCGTGGAACACACAGTAATGTGGACTGGCATGATAAACCTAGATATGTTACAATGAAGGATTGCAACAATAAATTTTAAATGAATAGTTCAGGGTCGACTGGACCAATTGTGTTTTGACGCTGAGATTATATCCTATTTATTAAGCTTCACAATATGCTTTCATTAAAACATCTGTTCGGAACATTTACAAATTTACATTAGGACATCTAAACAGCATAACACGAATATGATAACACAAATCTGATATTATTATTTTTATTATTAGTATTATTATTATTATTATTATTATTGTTGTTGTTGTTATTATTATTATTATTGTTGTTGTTGTTGTTGTTGTTGTTGTTGTTATTATTATCGTTGTTATTGTTATTATTGTTATTATCATTTGTATCATCATTATTATTATTATTATTATTATTGTTATTATTAATATTATTATTATTATTATTATTATTATTATTAAATCTCTCACTCACTCATTTGCCACACTCACACCAAGGGGTAATTTGGAACAGTCAATTAGCCTAATGTACATGTCTTTGAACTGTGAACTTTTTCTCCCTGTTATTGTGTTCCTGTAGTTATTTATAATTTCACTGAACACTTGACTTGAATGGGTTTAATTATTATTGTTGTTGTTGTTGTGGCTGTTGTTATTGAAATATTCATATTATGTTTATAAGTTAAACCTTAACTGAAGATTTCTATGAATGTTCTATTTTTATAGTTGCGTCTTTTTTGCTTAGAAATGATGACAAAATTAGCTGCTTTTTTCTTTCTTTCTTTCTTTTTTCTTCTTTTTTTGCCATGACCATAATATACATGTGACCGACAACTCAAGTACACTTTGTATAGACTCACCTGTAGGTCAAAAATTTTTTCAGTGACCATAAAAGAATAATTGTTCATTAAAATAATTTTGCATGATGAATTGTTTGTTTATTTGTTTGTTTAATAAGAGAGGAAATCCTGCAGTGTCTGATCCATGTAAAGATGCTCAAGTAAAGATTCGGATGAGTTCATATGTCTGTACATATTAAAGGGGCCCATTCACTTTCCAGGCATATTAAATACAGTGTTATCTCTTGGAAATAAAATGGAATCAACCACAATGTCTTTCAGAAACCATTTGCTTACTCCTGTGCACAAGTGTCAATGGCATCTGGTAAACTGGCATCTGATATTGGTAAACATCACCATCTTTTTTTTATATATTTCTCTTGAAATCGTATGCCTTCTTCTGTTTATTAACACTTCATCTCTTACTTTTCCACTTTCTACCAATCGGTGTTGCACTGCCAAGTTATCCCACATGCACAAGATCATTCCTCTGATCACGTAGTATTGTTATTGTTATTGTAAAAAGACACAAAACCAAAATAAGAGATACTAAGCCCATTAAATGGAGTGTTTCACCAGGAAACTTTTGTATTCAGCCAAAATGAACAGATACCGGAAAATTAAACACATTAACTAGTAAATAGTCACCTTTAAATACGATATATATTACAGATAAATGATATACCAATAACACAGTAATACAGTAATCTTACTAAAACAGTATAACAGAAGCTTATTTGAGCTACCTTTATAAAGAGTTTAAAAGTGTTATTTTATATATCTTAAATGTTAGAAGAGAAACGAAAGACAGAATTAGATATTTCAATCTGTAGCTTGATGGATGTCTAAGTCTTTATACTAATGCCACTTGAGGAAATATTAGAAGGGTCAAACTTTGTATGTATTCTGATATACAATATTCAATATAGAATTAAATACTACTACTACAACTACTACTACTACTGCTACTACCAATAAATAAATAAATATATATATATAAAAATAAAATAATAATAGACCCTGTGATGGCTTGGCAAGCTGTCCAGGGTGTACTCCACCCTAGCCCAGAGTCGGCTGAGATAGGCGCCAGCCTCCCCGTGACCCTAATCAGGACTCAGCGGTTCAGAAAATGATTGATGAATAAATTAATAATAATAATAATAATAATAATAATAATAATAATAATAAGGTTGCATAAAATTAGTTACCTCAACACATATGAACATGAACTTCACTTAGCAGATTAAAAATAGGTAAAAGTTGCAGTTATACTGATGGCCTTGACACCCCAAGGATAACCCACTATGTTACCTGATATAAACATACATAAACATACTTCAATAAGCTTTGCTGTATTTACCAGAATAAAGGTGGAATTGACGTACCGTTGTGCCCACATATAGTGGAAGTGGAAGCAGTATTAGAGGAGTAAAGAAAATAATTATGCCATTCTTTAAGGTCCAGAGGGATTTCAGTATGGATGACATCTCCAAATGAATGAAGAGAAGGATCTGGTATAAAGAAGTGTCACACTGTCCGACTTTTTAAAGAGAGAGAGAGAGAGAGAGAGAGAGAGAGAGAGAGAGAGAGAGAGAGAATGAATGAATGAATGAATACGCACTCACTGACGCAGTGAACACTCCCCCAATATATGGCAAGTTTAAATGTTCACTTTTTTCACATTTAAGTCAAATAAATTTAGACTACACCTGCAGGTAATTCTGTCTGACTATATTCTGTCTCCTTTTTAATAAAAAAAAAAAAAACTGCATCAGAGGGCCTGTGCCACTGTAACTGTAGCACACTGACATACTTTTCAGAAGAGTATGCGGTTTAGAAAGTGGCCTCAGTCCACTCTGGGTTATTTTGATAAACGGATCTATACCTGCTAATCTAAATATGAGTTACCTTACAGCGCCTTCGTGTGGAATAAAAACGACATTGCATGCTGCTGCCACATTTCAGATTTTACAGTAAGCTATTTTTCATTACAATGGAGAACCTCCTGTCCTGCACATTTTAGTGTTTTCCCTGCTACATACTGGGATCATTAATGGGATATACTGTAGAACGTAACTTTAACTTTAATTGAAGGAATGCATTAATATAATCATGATATGCTGGTAGGTCTGTAGACATCCCAGATCACTTCTTGTGTCATGCAGTTAGTTACAAAGCTAAGATTCAAGAATAATTATTATTGTCATTATTCATTATTTGGGTGTTAGGTAACAGGCAGACAAGGCTACTGAGGACAGAATACAGCAGGGGACATACTGGGCTATGGTCTGACAAAGACAGTGGTAATGTCTATTTAGAAACACTAGGTGACATTGTCATGTCAAAGAATATTTGAGTCATTTGAGGCAAAAAGTGACAGACTTGGGATAGAGCTGAAGTTAGGAGCAGGGACGGAGCTATGTATACTATGAAAACTGACAGGAACAAGGACAGAGATAGAGAATGTTGAGTAGATAGGATAACTATGACTGTAGAAACAGGTAGGGACATGGTCTGACACATGGAGTGGATCTGCACATGTCACACAGCAGTAAGATTAAAGCTAGACCACGTACAGTGGATCAGTTACAATGGAGGCAGATTTTCACTTCGTGAACAGACAGAACAGGTAATGTGAAAAGCTTTCATGGGGCAGATTTGGGATTTTTATACAGTGCTAATTATTACAAATAATGTAACGTAGCATATTATGAGATATGAATATAATATTCATTTATTCATTCATTTTCTGAACCATTTAATCCCAATTAGGGTTGCATGGAGGCTGGCACCCATCTCAGCCGACTCTGGGCGAGGGCAAGGTACACCCTGGACAGCTCACCAGGCCATCACAGGGCAGAAACACATTGATGGCAACCCAATGGCCTACTCTTTACGAATGGCAGCAACGGTTCTTTTACATGCCTCTAGGTGCACTTACAAGATACCAATCAAGATCCAGATTTCCCCCGATCATATTCAAATGTTATAATGGAGGAAATCAGAGAGCATCGGCACACATCAAAAACACTGGGAACACTGGAGGATACTGTACAAGTTCGATGAAAACTTTGGGAAAGAGTGAAATTATTTGGGATTGTTTTTATTGAGGTGTATTTTTTGTGTTTGGAGTACACTGGGGAGACGGGGGGGGGGGGGGATCAGAGTAACATTGGTACATATCAGAACAAAATCTCATCATCATCAGAATTATTCATTCATTCATTCATTCATTCATCATCAGAATTAACATTGGAATATTATCAGGATTGATCGGTATCATGTGAGCGCACCTCAAGTCTGTGCTACAGCATATAAATACTGTATTGAAAATAAACAATAATGTAAAATAAGATAGGGAAAATATAACAGCTGTGTTCTAAAAAATACAGGTAATGGGTTCTTTTTCAAGTGTTATGAATGTATTTAAAAGATCTAGTGAAATTTTTCTACTAAATGATCAGAAATGTTTTTTATTCCCAGCAGCATTACTATGAGAGAAGTAGCTCTACAACCAAAATGCAGAAATCTAATATCCTGGTATATAGATATTAAATAATTACACCCTCTCGGGGGTTTTTACTACATCCATATACATGAATTAGCTGCTAGTGGTGTTATTAAAACTGTCATATTCCCAGGAATACAAGCATAACTACGAAATTCAAGTTTGCACACAAATAACAAAGCTTTTATTTTGGAGAATGTGTCATGTGACTTTTAATCACCCGTTGCTCGGATGGCTCCAGTCACATGAGTGTATTTCAGACTTCGCTCGTTGACAGCAGTTCCACTCGTGAGCACAACTCGATAAATGACTCATGCTGCACTGAGAAGTAGTAACAGCTCGTAAAGTAAATCTGGATGGTTGTAGAATCAGCGCGTTTGCGCGCGCAATATGATGGGAGTCACGTGTTTACGGATACAGCATGATGGCTTCTACTAACAGCACAGAGGAAGCGAAGAGCGTCGCCTGCCAGGAACTAAAGTTAGACATTTCAAGTGATTTATTATAACTCCGGGGTTCAGTACATGTCTGTATGGATGAATTAGCGCTGATAAGACATGGAGGCTGTGATATTATTATGAAAACAACTGTTACACACAGCAGTGAGTGAGTGTCTGCAGAGCAGAGGCAACAAACTGTGAGCTAATGCGCTAACGGTCAAAACAAACTGTGTTTTATTTAGTGTCTGGTTATCATCTGTGCTTTTCCTTTCGTGTGTTTTCATTTTCAGTTTAACAAAACTCTTGTTGCAACCACGCGAGCTAACATGACAACTTTTTAAAAATGATTCTTTTAATATACTTTTTGTTCTAGGAGACTTGTAGGGTCGGTATGGGACAATAACATTTCCATAATACATTGCACTACACTATAGTACACTACACTATAGTACACTACACTATAGTACACTGCACCGCACTGCACTATACTACACTGCACCACACTGTACCATACTACACTGCACTACACTATACTACACTGCACTATACCACACCACACTATACTGCACTATACTACACTGCAGTACACTGCACCACACTATACTACACCGCACTATACTACACCACACTATACTGCACTATACTACACTGCACTATACCACACCACACTATACCGCACTATACTACACTGCAGTACACTGCACCACACTATACTACACCGCACTATACTGCACCACACTATACTACACTGCACTATTCTGCACCACACTATACTACACTGCACTATACTACACTGCAGTACACTGCACCACACTGTACCATACTACACTGCACTGCACCACACTATACTACACTGCACTATTCTGCACCACACTATACTACACTGCACTATACTACACTGCAGTACACTGCACCACACTATACTACACTGCACTATTCTGCACCACACTATACTACACTGCACTATACTACACTGCAGTACACTGCACCACACTATACTACACTGCACTATTCTGCACCACACTATACTACACTGCACTATACTACACTGCAGTACACTGCACCACACT
>JBCNYH010000013.1:16963467-16985086 GCA_039654325.1 Tandanus tandanus
ATTCTGCACCACACTATACTACACTGCACTATACTACACTGCAGTACACTGCACCACACTATACTACACTGCACTATACTACACTGCACTATACTACACTGCACTATACTACACTGCACTATACTACACTGCACCACACTATACTACACTGCACTATACTATAATACACTATACTACACTGCACTATACTACACTATAATACAGCACACTATACTACAATACACTATACTACACTGCACTATAATACACTATACTACACTGCACTATAATACACTATACTACACTGCACTATACTACACTATACTACACTATACTGCACTATACTACACTATACTACACTATACTACACTACACTACACTATACTACACTATACTACACTGCACTATACTATAATACACTACACTGCACTATACTACACTATAATACACTATACTACACTGTACTATACTACACTATACTATACTATCTGTCAGGAAAGTGCTTCACAGTAATGAGAGCCATGGCTTTCAAGGAAAAGTGAGAAATTAAGATTTGTTACTGTAAGAGTGAAGCTGGACAGCATTTTAAAACTGATAACAATGATATCCACAGTAATTTAAAATAAACTTGAAGTAATCCCTATATCAGTAGTATATCTTTGTTCTGCTTTATTCCGATCCGCCCCAGGAATTTTATATAGGGTTCCTGGAGTCTGAGGTGACAGAAAGAAGGAAAGATAGTCATCTCATGTTCGCTCATCGTAGGCGTGTTTTTTATTTTTATTTTTTTCTACCTGTAGAGCTCTGTTGTAGTTACTCTGGAAAGGTGCATTCACAGTACAACTAACTACTAGGACTGATACTGAACCGTGTGTGTTTGTATGTGCAGAAGCAATTTTTGATGCATCCGCGCAAAGTGAGTCTTCAAGCACCAAGCTGACTTTTTTGAATTCTGCACATAAACAGAGGGCACTCTCAGCTTTAAAATGACCCAATTTAAAAAACAAAAAAAAGGATTCTGACAAAATTTGGAGAAGATATCACATGGAACAGCAAATTAGAAGATATGACATGTTCCAAAAAGTTAGCGTAAATGTGCATGTCTCTGGACTGTGAGAGGAAATCAGTGTACCCAAAGGAAACCCACACAAGCACATGAACATGCAAACTCCACTCAGAAATGTCCTTGCAGAGCCCGGGACTCGAACAGGGGACCTTCTTTTTGTGAGGCGGACATGCTAACCACTATGCTACTGTGCTGCCCATAGTTATTTCAGATGAAATTTATTTATTTTCAAAACTTTTCAAGAAAATTACATTTACTCAGAAAGTTAGTTTGGTTCATTAAGACTAAATCTGTGGTGATGGGTCACATTTATGTGTTGATGTATAGTCCCTGGTTTGATCCTGAGCTGGTGTTACTGTCTATGGATTTCCTCCTGGTTCTATGGCTTCTTCCCACCTACTAAAGGCTTAAACAAGTCAGATGAAGTACTAACTAATCTAAATTGCTTCAAGACATGAATGTGTGTGTGCATTTATTTGTGGTGGCCTAACGTCCCATCCCGAACGTGTTCCTGATAGGTGCTGCATCGTCCATGACTATAGGTGTGATTGTGAATGGTTGCGTGCGTTGGCCCTGCAATGGTCTGGCAATGTACCCCACCTTTGCCCAGTGTCAGCTGAGATAGGCTCTAGCCTCCCCACAACCGTAATAGGATTAAGCGGTACGGCAAATTGGTGGGTGATTCATCTCATCCATTTTACTGTGCACGGCATGTAGTGGAATCCTTGTGCCATTTGAGTTCAGAAGTAATTCTGTTTGATATTCACATATTGTTTTGTTTGTTTGTGTATTTTTAATAGAAAATCAGTGCTCGGCGATGCTTACTGTCCCACTCTTTTATGAGCCTCTCATGGTGGAATAGGAGGCTCCTCATGTCCCTTTCATAGAGGAGCAGGAAACAGCTTTGGAATCAAGACATTGGCTAATGCTGGTTTAACCCTGAGAGCTTGCCATGGAGTGGCTGGCCTCAGCTTTAGAGCGGGACCTTGGAATGGACCAGCGGCAGGTTGCACCTGGAACACGGCCCCATGAGCTGGTGGCACTCGTTTCGACCCGCTGGATTATGGGACTAAGAGAAAGGAGACTAACCCGTTGTGCTCGTTATGACTGTAGTAGTGACGGAGAGGTCCGTACTCTCCTCCAGCGCTCTCAGGTAAAATTACCACCTGGATGGACTCGTGTTTGTATTCAAGGTCTACGGAAAAGTAAGTTGGGGTATAGGATTGCCAGGGAGCCTGGCTGGCATGGGGAGGGCTTCTCCCGGGAATCCTTCTTGAGACAGATGCAGGCAGTATCTGAATGCAACATCAGGTAAATAATGAGCACCAAACTTTAATACACTTCAATACATGTCAGATGACCTGTAAAAAAAAAAAAAAGAAAGAAAAAAAAACATTTTTAATGAAAAATTTTATATAAAATGTACCATTTGGGGGGGAAAACTTATACCTAATGTAGCATTGGGCCTCACCCTAAAATCATATGGAAAGACTTCACAGAAGATTAGAGATTAATTATAACATTTATTTGTAATGAGATGTTTAAAAACACATGAGTGTAACATAGTGTATTTTTACCTGAAGCAGCTGCATTACATTTTTATAAGATCATATAAAATAACCTATACATGTGTTCGTTCTTCTACTGGCAGAGAGCATGTAATTACTAGAAATGCAAATGTCCACCATTTAAAATGTTTACTTGGGACTGATTTTTCTGTTTGTATCACAGGAACCTGTGGCATGAGGCGTATATGAACTATGTGCAGCCCTATGCAAGTGCTACAGAACAATCCCAGGTGTTGGCCATTGATGCAGTTCACCAAGCATTGCAAAACCTGTTTGGCTGCACATTTCTCTCAACTGACCGGTTGTCACCTTCCCTCTCTCCAGCCAGAGAGAAGGAGAAAGAGTGTCCTCTGTCATCCAGCTCCTCAGCTGTCAAGCAAAACACAGACACCCTGTGTCCAAATATAGTCCCAGCTGAATGCTTGCTTGAGTCAGGGGAAGTGTTGTACATCATTCTCCCATATACCCAGTACTCCATTCATGATGTTGTCACCTACAGTCCAGCTAAACTTGCCAACAGCAATGCTAAAGTATTGTTCATTTTGTACCAAGTACTCATAGCAATGCGTGAATGCCATGCATCAGGACTGTCATGTGGAGAACTCTCCTTGCACGACATAGCTGTTGATGAGCAGCTATGCAGTCGCCTCAGAATATCGCTTGCACATTATGAAAAATACAGTGAGGACAGGAAAGTAGCAGATTATGCCATGAGAAGTCAAAAGACAAAAACTGTAAAAGGTAAAGGTACTGAAAATTTAGGAAGTGATATCAGTGGACAGAGGTGCCAGGACTGTCAGGATTATCTCAAATCATTGGTCCTAGATTGGGCTCATGGCAGAGTCAGCAACTTTTGCTATTTGATGGAACTGAACAAATTAGTTGGAAGACGTGAGGGTGATCCCAACTACCATCCAGTTTTACCATGGGTGGTTGATTTCACTGTACCATATGGAAGATTTCGTGATCTTAGGAGGTCAAAGTTTCGTCTGAATAAGGGGGACAAACAACTGGATTTCACTTATGAAATGACCAAAGAAGCTCTTGTAGCAGCAGCTAATGGAGGTGTAGGAAGCCATTTTCCTTCCGATCTTGGTGCATCGCTAGGCCCTAGTGGTTCAGGACAGTCAGATCATCTCCATGTACCCCATCATATTTCAGATGTTTTATCAGACATTACCTATTATGTCTACAAGGCTAGACAAACACCTAAATCAGTACTTTGTAGCCATGTTCGATCACAATGGGAACCCAATGAATACCCAGCTAGTATGGAACGTATGCAGAGTTGGACACCAGATGAATGCATCCCAGAATTCTACGCAGATCCTTCTATATTTCGATCCATTCATCCAGACATGCCAGATCTCGAGGTGCCTCCATGGTGTAGCTCTTATGAGGAGTTTATTGCCGTGCACAGGCGCCTTTTGGACAGCCGAGAAGTATCACAACACCTACACCACTGGATTGACCTAACTTTTGGTTATAAACTGACAGGAAAAGAAGCAGTAAAAGCCAAGAATGTATGCTTACATTTAGTGGATAACCATACCAATTTAACCAGCTATGGAGTCGTTCAACTGTTTGACCAGCCTCACCCACCCTGTCTTGCACCGTATCAGTATTCACCAGCAGAACCCCCTCACCTTGGTCCTATCAGTGTGTCAGCATGGCAAATCCCACCTCTTGAGACTACAGTAGATGTGGATAGAACAGTCCCAGAGGCAACAGGGTGTGAATCTAGTGGTTGGACCCTGGTTGATAGGGATGAAGAGCTTGAACAAGGAACAGAAGCTCTTGATTCCTTAAGTGCTTCTGTCTCTGCCACCACCACTATACCAGTACCCACTGTGAGCTCTGCAGGAGGCAAGACAATGGGGGAACATGCTGTTTTGGTATTGTCTCCCTCTCGTAGCTCTTTTCCTGGAGAAACTGCTGCAAGTAGCGCCGTAAATTCTTTTGGATCTGTGGGGAATATTCTTCACAGAGGAACCTCAATTATTAAGAAGCAGGAAGGTATTAATTCTTCTAACATGAACACAGATGATTTGAAAATTAATTTGCCAGAAGGATTCAAGCCTTTGCAGCCTTTAGAAGAGTTAGAGAAGCTTAATATCTTCTTAGTTAAAGGGCTGCATTGCCAAGTTCAGAATACAATGGATGTAGACAGGAGAGTGTCAGGTACTGCATCAAAAGCACACTTGTCCTTTACAGACCTATTCCACAGAGACATGCAGGCTCTTGGTGTCTGCATTGCAGAAATCTTTTATTCATCAAAACTCCAATGTATAAAACCAGACGCATCTTTGAAAGGGCGTTATCAAGGAGTAATGAAGTTTTGTTCTGCCAGTCTTAAGGATGTCCCACTACCACTTCATCATGCACTTGAAAACCTTCTGCAGATTCACAAGTACACATTTGAGACTGAACCTTTTAACATGCACTATGATGGCCTTCTATTTCTTTTCAAATATGACCCAATTTATGAGGGGCTTCCACCACCAAATCCTTGGCAACTGCTCGCATCTGTATTATCTCCATTACCTTTCCCTGAATATTTCCCAGCACTTCATCACTTCATTTTCTCCTACCATTCCAAGATGGTGTCCATGAACAGTGTTCAAGGCCGAGATATTGTGTTTGGTTTATGGCAACAGCTGCAGACTCTTCTACAAGGTGATATCACTGCAGAGGGTCTGGAGATTCTCTTACCTTTTGTGCTTGCATTAATGACAGAAGAATCAACAGCTGTGTATGCTGCCTGGTACTTATTTGAACCAGTCTCCAGTGTCCTTGGGCCACGCAATTCCTCGAAATACTTGATAAAGCCACTCATAGGTGTCTATGAAAACCCTCACTGCCTTCGTGGTCGTTTTTACCTCTACACAGACTGTTTTGTACTACAGCTTATAGTGCGGCTTGGCTTGCAAACTTTCCTGTCTATCCTTCTACCTCATGTGCTCCAAGTTATTACTGGATTTGAGAGTTGTCATGCAGGGGCAGCGAATGAATGGGATAGGCTTAAAGCTTTAAGGGGTGATATGGGAGGCTTAGGAGAAGAGGAGGAAGACTTTGAATGTGGGGGTGGCAGGCCATCATCAGCTGCCCCAGCTGGCAAAGTGGGAGGAGGTAGTGGTAGTGGTAGTGGAGGGGTGGGGGTTGGAGAGCAAGGACTTGTGGACTACTCATCAGGCATCAGTCTGAATGACCAGGTCTTTATTGCTGATGGTGAGGATTTTCAAAATGGCTTCTATGTCAATAATGGATCATCTGTACCAACAGCTGGAGTGTCTGCTAAACTGCAAGGCAAGAACTCTGCAAACAAAGACCAAGACCAGGAATCTGTAAGTGTGGGTAAACTAAGTGACAAAAGTAGTGCCAGTGAGGTGTCCATTGGAGATGGAGACTCCACCAAGGACCGTGCGAGTTTAAAGTCTGCTGACAGCAGTCAGGATTTAAAGCAGACCAGTGATGGGGAAGATGGAGGTGATCTGGAGGATGAAGAGGGAACAGTACAGGAGAAAGATGGCACAGTACAGAAAGTTATTAGTCTTGAACTGACTTTGTCTGGTTGCACAGAGGAGTCTGAAACCACAGTGGGTACTTTAGAAGGTGACTTCATGAATGGAATGGTGCAAGGAGACAGTGAGAAAAACATGGGGGTAGAGGATGAGGAGCATGACCCTTCAGAGGACTCTGAGGAGAAAGAACACAAGATATTATTGGGTAAGTGGTAAGAGCATTGTGGATGTGTCAGAAATGTTTTGTGAATTTGAAATTATTGCTGTGGAAGTAATTGTCATACATTTTTATTTAGACACTGTTTGCAAGACTGTAAGATGGCTGTCTGCTAAACTGGGGCCCACAGTAACCTCTCGATATGTAGCTAGAAATCTCCTGCGTCTTCTTACTACCTGTTACATAGGTAAGAATTCAATATGTGTTGCGTGTAGATTGTTTATGTATTTGAATAAACCATTTGCCTGAATACAAAATGCTATTCTCATTTGTCATGCATTTTCTCTCCAGTTTTAATTCCATGTTTAAACATTTCTTTATAAAGGCCCTGAGAGGCATCAGTTTTTGCTGTCTGCAAATGAAGAGAGTAACCTTGACAGTGCAGGAAGCATTTATGAAAAGAAACCAATTGTTGGTGACCAGACTGCAAAGCCAGTTCTTGATTGCCTCATCTACATAGCCCATCTATATGGAGAACCTGTCCTGACCTATCAGTACCTGCCATATATTGGTTACCTGGTAAGGTCTTTTTTTTAATATTTTATCCTTTTTAAAATAATTAATTTAAATTTTTTAACATTTTGTTTAAAATTATAGTCCATTCTCCATGCACTGATCAGGAAGGAAGTATTAATATTCTCATCCATGCAACACTTCAAGACAAAATATGGATGTATCCATCACTAACAAAAATCTTTGTAAAAAAAAAAAAAATAATAATAAAATACTTTTTTTTTTTTTTTAATACACTGACAATTAAAAAGAACATGCATCTCTTTAAATTTGCAAAAAAATATTTTTTGTGGTAGTTTTCACCTGTCATATAGCAAGCAAATTTTCCTATCTCATTTAAACTCCCATTCAAAATATGTAGTTATTAATTTACATATCATGGCTTGACTGAAGTTTTGGTCTGCAAAGAGTTTACAGAGCATGAACAGGATCTCACTATTAAACAGTCTACTAGTGGAGAAAGTAGTGAACTGCACTACTACCTGACATTACAGGATCCCAATTATTATTATTATTATTATTATTATTATTATTATTATTTTTATTTTTTTTTTTTTACTGTATTAATCCCACAAGGGAAATTTTTGCCTCTGCATTTAACCCATCCAAAGTGAGCGCACACACACACACACACCCACACACTGGGGTGCCCAGAGAGCAGTAGGGGGTTAGGTGCTTTGCTCAAGGACACTTTAGCCATGAAGGTGGAGGAAGGGAAGGTGCAGCTCATTCACCCACCGCCACACATTTTTCCTGCTGGTTCGGGAATCGAGCCAGCGACCTTTAGGTGACCAAACCTGCTTCTCTAACCATTATGCAATGGATGCCCCCATTTAGGATGTCTCTAAATGAAAAAAAAACTGATGAAAGGACAAAAAGAAAAATGTCTGCCTTTAATGTACCGCAACATGAATGGAGCTTTTTTTCTTAATAAAGCTACCTGTGGCTGCCTTAGACAGTGTACTGAATCAGGACATTGTTACAAATCACTATGATAATTGACAACATTGTCTAAATTTGTCACCATTTTGTCTAGAGTGTAGTACATCAGTACGAGCTTCGTTAAGATTTTCTTGGTCAAGTGACCTCAAGGGTCGAAATGTTCTACTGGCAGTTTCTTTCCTGATGTTGCAACAGTTTGGGTGTTTTTCCATGCTTCTTTCTAAATTTGTACCATTTTCTATAATATAATACAATACAATATATTTAACAGTTATGCACTGAAGATGAGGGGGATGTGTAAGTATGTTCCCAGAGATAGAACGTCAAAATTTTTGCAATATCCCTCGAGTCTAAGGTGCATAATTGTTTTACTATTACAGGGGCACCTAAACATAATAGAGCATTATGAGATTTTAAAATTTTTATTTATTTTTATTATTATTATTATTATTATTATTATTATTATCCATCATGGAAACACACAATGTCCCACGGCAGGTGCACAGAGCTAAATAACAACTCCTCTTTAAAACTCTGAAAAGGGTTTAGTAGTACCATGCAGATACATAATGAAACGTCATTTAAAGCAAACTAGTAATAATTTTTATGCTTTATTGTTATTACTATTTTTAAATTGTGATGGACACCAGTGAGCTCCCACCACAGCAGGTGCAAAGCCAAAGAGCTGCATAACAGCATATCTAAACCCTTTTCATAGTTTTAGTAGTTTGCGGGAAGATAATGAAAAGCAAACTTAAATGAGACTTTTATGATTTATGTTTTTATATTATGGCCTTGACAGAGAATGATCAGATGAACTATGTGCATACATGTCTGCACTTGTACTTTGATGGGTCTCTCACCACAAACAACTGTCACGTGGTACAACTGCATTCTTGGTGTCTTGTTGCCATCACAACAGTTTGTGGTGCATTCTTACAAGCACTGTTTCAGCATAGTATCAAAGTCGTTGCTTGCCGTAGGTGTTGGGGCCAGTAAAAAACAGCACAAAATGAATAAGATGCCATCAAAGACATCATAACAGCCCCATGACAGTCGTACGAATCAAGAATACGCTCCAATGAGCTACAATTTTTAATTTTTTCATTTCAAAAGAATCATTAAACAGGATTTATCACGAACAGGTTTGCGATGTCATTAAGAAATGGAATATTTGATCAATTGTGCTCTATCTTACCAAAAATTGTATATGTGGGGATGGTTCCTTTAAGTGTTATCATCTGATGAGAACAAGGTAGAACTTTTTGGGAATAATTATAAAAGATATGTTTGGCACAAAAACAAGACACTTTAGATCATAGCCTGGTTTACTGATTTAATTTTTACTGCTCTCAAAAATCAGAGGTGTGTCAATTTTAATTCCCATGGCATATAACATGGAGGGATGTAGTTATCAGCATGTCCAACCATGCGTCCATTCGTTCGTCCGTCTGAATTCATTTTGATTCTGGGCCAGAACTCAAAAATGTTTTGAGTATTCTTCATCAAACTTGGCAACTGCTGGGCAGTGTAATTGTGCCTTATGTTATTTTTGGATTTCTTCAATTCATATGTTCTTACATGTGGAGGCTGGGGGGATTTCCTGATGACTCTTGTGTGTATTCACAATAGTATATGTGGCACATGCCTAATGCATAATTTTCTAGGCAAGCAGGATTAGCATGCCTCAAAGAGAATTGGCATAATAGTTTTAAACGTTATTGGTAACCTGTAGTCTGAAAAGGGGTAAAGGAAGGGGAAAAGGACTTGCATTGTGAACCAGTTATTGAGCTACTGTATAATATATAGACTGCTTTCTGAATCTGTCAAGGAAGATGATCAGATTGTTTATTTATTTTCTGTTATCAACAGAAACATGGATGCTTCATTTAAAAGCCACCCACAACCTTTCCTTTACCAATGGCTGGCAGATTTGGCATTAATTTCTCGGTGATTAGTGTTTCCCATCAGAGATTTAGCTTGACCAAAGTAATTGGATTTTAGGGAATTAGTAAAAACAAAGCAAAAAAAAAAATCCCTTGGCAAATTTATGATCATGAGGTATGGGTATTTGTTTGCCTTTTATTTTTCGTGTGCCGTTTTACTGAATGCATCAATGGACAATACACCATTTATAATATTCTTGCATCAATGAATTACCCAGTCATAATATAATACCTGCCTTTGACATAAATTTTTATTTTTACTCATAACTCCTTATCCAGGTGTCTCCCCCCTCTTCTTGCCGTCTAAATACCCGTAAGGAGGCAGGCCTTTTAGGTGCTGTCGTGCTGACTCAGAAGATCATAGTTTATCTGTCAGACACTACTCTAATGGACATACTGATGAAGATCAATCAAGATGTGCTTCTGCCCCTGCTTGACCTGCTCACCTCACCCAAAATGGGGTAAATTCTCACACTTGTATAGTTACAGTGAGAGAATAAACTTCTTTGCAATAAATCTGAAATGGTACCTTTGTTGATGTGGCTGTTTCTGAATGCCCAGTTTTCCCAGTGGGGTGCAGTCCCGTTCTGCTGTGTGTTTGAAAACTCTCAGCCTGATGGCACTGATATGGCTGCGAATTGGCAGAGAGATGGTACAACAGCACATGGCAGACACACTCAGCAAGTTCTTTCAGGTCTTCTCTTTTTTGAACAGTCTGCAGAACCAGGTAATGAAAATTGGTATATTAATGTAAATATTATTGGTACATATCAAAAAACTAATTATTGGTATTAATATTATACCTAATAATTCTATTGGTATACTGTATTAATACATATATATTTAATGCATTGGTTTCCCTAATGTAATGCTGTTTTGGTTGAATCAAGCCTTGGATTGTGATGATTTCCTTTTTCAGGCAGCAAGAATAATTTTAGCCTGTGCCTTGGATTACCTTTCTTGTTTTAGTAGTTTAATGATTTGATGGGCATTTTCCTATATAGATAGAGAAGGGACCCCGAAAAGAGGTGGGAGAGTGTACATACATTGATGTCTGCACTCCAGAGGGAACAGAGGTGGCCTGTGAACTAGGGGTTCTGGAGGAACTTCAGGCTGTGTTCAATGCAGAGATGGCATATACCTCGTATATCCCTTTGCATTGTCTAATTGGTGAGGAAGTCCTCTCCGGTTTAGATTTTTTATTTTATTTTATTTATTTATTTATTTATTTTTTTGAAACATTATTAATTTGTTAATTTAGAAATAATAATTTTTTTTTAAATGTTTTCTTACTCTTGTTTGTTTTGGTTTTAGGTGACACAGTCATTCGCAAATTAGTTCCAAACCATGAATTAGTTTGGGGACTGGCGATGTCCTACCATAACAAAGTAAGTCCAGAAAGCCCAGAATCAAAAGTAACTAGTGGTCCAAGACCAGAGGCGCACACTTCTTCTATGGGCTTCTCTCCAAGTGTAAGCCACCAGTTTGGTCGCAGCCCCTTCCCAGCCCCCTCATCCACCTCAACTCCTCTTAGTGGGGATACCCTTCCAGAGTCTGGAACCTTTGGCAGTCATTTGGTAGGAAATCGTATCCAAGTGGCGCGGGACACTGAGCCAAGTGGGAGCCCGAATCAGTCCTCTCTTGATATCTGGGGACGGCCTCACGTGAGCTATATTCCATCATCATGTCTTGTCACCTCCATGTCAGTGGGACCAGCTTCCTCCTTTTCTTCTTCCTCTTGGGTTCTGGGTCACACTCCAGAGGACAGTGCACTGAAGCAGGAACTCCCACGCAGTAGTCGTTCTCTGCAGGGTAACTGGCTGGCGTACTGGCAGTATGAGATTGGATTCAACCAGCAGGACCCACATTTCCATTTCCACCAGATCCGTCTGCAGAGCTTTTTAGGCCACTCGGGAACAGCTAAGTGTCTGGCTCCGCTAGCTGGTGAGGACTACTTTCTTTCTGGAAGCAAAGACAAAACAGTGAAACTCTGGCAACTTTATAATTATGGTGATGGTACTCAAGAGGTGGAGCCTCGGCTGACATACACAGACCATCGCAAGTCTGTGTTCTGTGTGGCACAACTGGAGGCATTGCAGGAGGTGGTGAGCTGTGATGGCACTGTGCACATTTGGGACCAGTTCACAGGTGAGAAGCAGTTCTATTTGGTGTATGGGTGTCCCTCAGGTGTGAATGTGGTAGGAAGGTCATAGTCACTTTTTCTATATTCGGCTTGTCAAGAGTTGTTAGTGCGGTAGCTTTGGAAGGAAAGGACCTAGGATCACCAAATTTGGTGGATGGGTTCTTCTCAGGAAGGTCTCAGTTGGAATTGTGTTTATTTATTTATGTATTTATATGTTTATTTAGATATACTGTATTAATCTCACAAGAGGGTTGAAGTGAGCACACACACACACTTGTAAGCAGTGAGCACACACATACTCGGAGCAGTGGGCTGCCACACACATTGGGGCGCCCAAAGAGCAGTTGGGGGTTAGGTGTCTTGCTCAAGGGCACTTCAACCATGAAGGGGGAAGAAGGGAAGGTGCAACTCACTCCCCCACCGCCACATATTTTTCCTGCTGGTTTGGGAATCAAACCAGCGACCTTTCGGTCCCAAAACTTCTCTAACCATTAGGCTACGGCTGCCCCCAAGGTGTATATGGGTCACCTCAACCTTGTTTCAAGGTCAAAGCAGTCAAATTAGGTAATTTTTCTATTTTGGCATATTATGAAACAGTCCTGTCAACAGGAGCATCTGGATACCTGTGGTCTTTTATTTATTTATCTATTTATTTATTTATTTATTTATTTTAGTTGCATATGTGGGTCTGCAAACAGTGTGAAAAGCTTAAGGTTTTTGAGATTTTAAAGACCTATCTGGTGTATATGTTACTGTAGGCAGCTCTCTTTCCACTGTGTGGATTAACCTAACAGTTGCCTGGTGCTTGTCAATACACATTTATTAAGGATTCACGAACTGCCTAATTTTATGGCATAGTACAGTTTTAGACCTTAATGCCAATGTATTCAAAAAGCTAGATTTTTACTAAATCAATAATATGTTGTTGTTAAGTATGACTTAAATATTAACTTAATGCAGCTTTGACATTATTAAATAGTCTATTTTTTGTGTATCAAAAGGCAAGCAGATTCGGTCTTATGAAGCACTTGATGGAAAGAATCCCATCACGGCTGTCACCACGATGCCACCTCCTCACTGCAGCGTAGTATTTGCCAGTGCTGATTCTGTCCTTCGTTTTGTCGACCCACGCAAGCCTGGCCTACAGGTACATTCATCACTCCTTAACATATTACCCCTGTCTTCTTTGAAAACCTGAGGACATTAAGTGTCATGGGTTGTGTTTAGATTTAATCGTGCAACTAAATGATTTAATTGTGGGCAGTGTATTTGTATTAATGGCCATCTCTAAGGTACACTGTGCTGTTCTTCTACTCTTAGCATGAATTTCGCCTGGCCTATAACAACTTGAGTGCGGGTCTAATTCGCTGTCTGGCTGTGAGCCCCGGAGGAAGAACAATCGCTGCCGGATTTTCCTCAGGCTTCATAGTGTTGTTGGATGCACGGACTGGATTGGTTCTGCGAGGCTGGCCTGCTCATGAGGGAGATATACTGCAGATGAAGGTGGGTGTGTTCTCCCTGCTTATCAGATGTGTATGTAAATGTAATAGGTGGATTTTACAAATGTGGTTCAACATTTATATTAAATATCATTAATGAGGCTACTTTTTTTTATGTACACTTTTATTCAATCAGATATGCACCTGCTTTTTGTCACCTATTGACTGGATGTCCTAAAAGTGTTGAGTAAGAGGTCCATGTGATGCACAGAGGCCTAGTGTAAAAGCCCATTTAGTGATTTTCAAAATCCACTGTTTAAAGGTCAACAGATTCCTGAAGATTAATTATTAGAAATGCCTTATTTACTTAATGGGGCTATTGTACACTAATAAGCTGAGGAAGACAACAATGTACTTGTTTCCAGCCACAAATATAATTTAACTGTTGCTGCTCGTATTTGTGGGTTTACTTTGGATTTATAAGACATAATTCATCAAGCAGGATTTAGAACTTTTTTTTTTATTTTGGGGCAAGCAGTTTTAGTACGTAGCAGTTAAAAACCTAGACCCACCTTCATTACTTTATTTAGTCTATGACATTTGAAATAGTACTGAGGTTCCCACAGTGTGAGCAGCAGCTGTACTCTGTCAGTTTGTTCAGAAGCAGTCAACAACAGACTACAGCAAAAACAAACTTTATTTAACCTCGATTATCAGGGTCAAGGATTCTGTCTCTGCCTTTGCAACCCCATGTTTAGGCAAATATGGACATGGATTACTCATTATTAATGCTGATATGAGAAATGCTATTGATTTGCATATAAGCTAGGCAACAATTTATAATTATTTGTCACTGTTACCCCTTTTCCAGCAATGCAGACCTTTTGTTAGTTCTGGACTGGCACAACTGTTGCTTTGGAGGTGGTTCACTGTGCAAATGTTCTCAGAAGCGGATTACTTTTCCACAGGCTTGAGACCCACAGCCGAGTCACTACTAATAACATGATGTTACCAAAACTGAAACAATAATGAACATAATGTACTGTAATAGCCATCTACATGAATAGAGCTTTTAGTAGGAACAAGCATAAGAAGCATTGTAGGAAATCTTAATTATTATGCATGTTGCATGTTTTTGTCATCTTGTTGTCTTAAGATGAAGCACGAGTCCATTCAGTGCTTTTTTTTCCTAGTCTGTTTAACGGATTTTTTACATTAATGGGCCAGTTACTTTTGGTTCTTCTATTTTTGAGTCAGTAGCAGAAATTTATAGGCCATTTTTATCATGAAAAATCTGAAAACTGTGGATGGATAACATGCTTGATTGACTGAGCAAGGTGGGCAGGGCAGATTCCAATCTACTCATCTCCAAAATTACATGTACTAGACCATTTTAAATGCTGGCAGGTAATGCCCAATTCCAGCCATGACCAGAAATTTATTTTAGACAGGTGGGAAAAATTTGGGCAACATCTAAAACAGCATACTCTCGTACTGATCAGTATGTCAAATATGTAAAAGGACTTGGTGTTCTATTTAGTATGGCAAATCAGGTATAGCCTAGTATACATCTCAATCTTTTCAGCAACACTAGCGCCAAGCACAACAGTGGCAGACTGATTTATTTTTTTATTATTATTATTTTTAATCTCATATCAGTACTGAAGTTCTGGGGGTTTTTTTTTTCTTCTTTTTAATGGAGATCACAAAGTTTTAAATGGTCATGTTAATCCTGCCCCCAGCCCCTGACAAAAGCAGTTTTTGAGTCTAGACCAGCAAAGACTTTGTGCTACTCTTGAACCAGTTTTGCTGGCTGAGAATCAGGTCTTTGGCTGTCAGTATATGAAGAACTGGTTCAAAATTTTGAAAAAAGTTTTGAAAAGGCTTTTGGGCTGCCGTGGTAGAAAAGAGGTATGAGAGAGAAAGCTGTCAACCTTGGCTTTGTTTATCTAAAAAAAATCAATGCAGAGTCTTTAAAATATGTGGTTGTCTGCACGTGCACCCATGTCTATCTGTTTTGCAGGCAGCAGAAGGGAATCTGCTGATTAGCTCCTCCACTGATCACACTTTGGCAGTGTGGAAAGATCTGGAGCACAAGCCTCTTCATCTGTACAGGACTCCGTCTGATCCCATCCATGCCTTTGACCTCTATGGTGCTGAGATTGTGGCAGGCACTGTAGCCAACAAGATAGGTGTATACTCCATGATGGACATCTCTGCCAGCCCAGCTAGTTGCACCAAACTTAGCTCTGAAAACTTCCGCGGAACCCTCACCAGCCTGGCTGTGTTGTCCACCAAAAGACTTCTGCTGCTGGGTTCTGAGAATGGTGCAATTAGGTTGCTTGCTTAAACACATGTAAAGCTGTAGCACAAGCAGCCCTGGTGTTGAGTATCTCATTAATACATTTGCTCTTTGTACCAGTGCTGGCTCCTGCTCAAAATAGGAAAAAAAATTGCAAGATGATGTTCGTCTGATGCCCTTTTCAGCTGTTGTAGGAAGCTTGGTTAATTAAGAATGTCTTAGCACCTTTGTCTTACTAAGGTTTAATAGAATATTCACTTATGTCTTTACATAATCTGAAATCACATGATCAGCTTCACAAACAGTTTATATACTTTTTTATACATTTTATCTATGGAGTTTGTGACCAGCTGATATTTATGTACAAGAAATCCAAGAATCTCATTTTTTATCCTGGAAAAAATAACAAATTGTTTCTTTAGATGAGTGGATAAGAACTCCTCAGGAATGTTGAGCCTATCATGGTTCCACAGTAGTGTTTACACTTTCAATATAGGTGTAAAAAAGCACCAAAAAACCCCACTGTGTGAATCACAGATCAAAACATTGACAATGCTATAATGTTACCATGCATCTGAGGTATTGAACTACTATGCAGTATTTGTGGGTTTTTATTGGTATTCTATGGTGTCCTAAGTCCAATATATCATGAGTACCTTTATTCATAAACACAAAAGTGGACCTTAATGATATGAAAGGTATATTCCAAGGACCCAATGCTTTTGTTCCATATTATTGTGACATATGCAGTTTGGTAAAGGCTTTTTTTTTCTTTGGAAGAACTATATATCTATATATGTGCACCATGGTAAATGAAGAAATATCTAGCCATAGATTATCTGTGCGACGGAGTTGATTAACAGGTCAATAACCCCATATTAAATGGGACGAACATTTTAGTGCAACAGTAAATTGTTACATTGTTTATATTGTTCTCCAAAATAATCAATGCTCATAATTATATTAATTAATTCTCTTATGTATAGGTGTAGTAATATTTTAATTCCTTATATACAGTATACTTGTGTATCCTAGAAACTAACCACTGATCATAGGAATGTGATTTGTATGCACATAGTACTCTTATTTGACATTCCAATCAGACAGAAATTATTTTGATGTTCTGAGTTTGTAAAATTTGGTAAGTAAAGGATAATGTTTTACACATTTTTCAAGATTAAATTTAAATCAGTATCACAATCCTTAAAACTGCACTGGGCCAGCACCATACAAGGCAACACATAATCATGAAGTCACACACTCCTGAAGCTATTTCTGATTAAAACTATGGCCATAATTATGCTTTAGAATTGAAAACCGATACCATCTTCTAATTTGAGATCCAACACTTGCAATAAACTCTACCTGTTTGATCAGAAACCTTGCTTGCTCAAGTGCAAATCTGCCTAGGAATCGCAGAAGCCTGGTAATTCTTCAGCGAGAATAATAGAACTAGTCATTTTGTGTCCACATTTCTCAAGCTGATCAATTGTTCATGTCTTCAAGCCTCCATACTGTCTCTTGTAAGTCTCACTGCAATATATGGAATTGTTTAACATGGAGTAAGATACTACTCTATTGAAGTTAAATTTAACTTATTCCTTTTTTTACTTTCATGCCTTGTACATTTTTTCCCATGTATTAAATACTGCAAATTTGGACATTTTCAGTGATTTGAAGTAAACTCAAATTGATCAGAAATGGTTGTCATTGCTGTCTTGATTTTTTTCAGAAGAAAAAGAATTAGTCCACATTGTATGTGCACAGTTAGCATAATTTATGAATAGAGTTGGGATAATAAATGTTGATTTTACTGTTTTGAGGTTTTGTTGTTCAAAACAACAGCAACCACTTGGAAACCTTGGCCCAGCGGGGCAAAGTCCTTGTTGAGTTTTTGACATTTCAAGCTTTTGGTTTTAGAGAGCTCATACTGCTGGGCTGAGAACTTTCTTAATATTTTCCTGTATCTTAAGAGTATTAATTCACCAACTATCAGTGTTTATTGCTGATCTATGTACATAATGCATCAATCTTTCTCTCTATCATTCCCCCCCCCAAATTAACCACAGTGTTTCTTGTAAATGGCATAGAAAGCTCCTATTGCTTCCAGCAGGCAAGTTACTCAGACGCCTATATTAAAATAGCCCATGATCCGTTAAGTTCAATATAGCCTATGCATACCTCTTAGCTTGCTGTTTGTGTCATAAATATCTCCCTCACTGTTTACATGTATGTGAGTTATATGAAGCACAAATCAATGAAAGTTGAAGTGTAACTGCCTGTTTATTGATTGCCAGACTTTAAGAGGGGACAGTTTTCCTTTTCACCATTTCTGGTTTTCTCCCAATTAGGGTCTGAATAGTTGCTTTTCAGGTAGGTTTTTTCTTGTACTATTGTACATAATATGTAGTACAAATATCTATTTTTCTACACAATACAATTTGGATAAATATATGGTTAAAACTAATAACATGGTTAAAACTAAACTGTCGGGCATATTTAGCTTTTGAAATTGTGTTCACCATGTTCGTTAATCTGAACAAGTAAATAAGTTACAAAACTGGATCAGGAAATGTTTACTGAATGTTCATAGTTCATAGTGCATCTTGTAGCATGAGAGCTGAACTATTATTCTTAATATTTAAGCTATGATTCATATAAATACATTTTTGGTGTTTTGCTATAATATTTGGCACCACTGAAACTAAATGTTATTTTATTAAATTCAACGAATTTCATACATATGGTTGAACCAATATCTGCTGAATTTAGCCTATGAAAAACAATTTTCATAGAGTAATAAATTGAAGTACTAACTTATTTAGAAATGTGACACCATAAAAGTATAATGGCAATTAATCAATTAATGATCAATCAGAGATAATTGATAGCAATCAATTAACCCTAAATCTTTAAACTCCGCACCACTTGAAGTTGTCAGATTAAGCTCTCTGTTAGTTCAATTCTGGTTGTGTAAACTCTTAGTACACCAGAATTCTACCACTAAATTAATGGGCATGAAATGAAATTCATGAATGTTGCTCACATAAGTTAATATTTAAAATTTGTGATTTCAGACTTGGCTATTAGGACATGGATTTAGGATTAGTTGTTTTCCTTTTCCTCTGTTTCTGCCAACAAAGCTGGACGGTAAAATAAGACCAACATTTAATTTGACTTAACCTTATTTGCAAAACCTCTACTTCATTTTAAATAAAGAAAAGGCGTGTTTTGTACTTTTACAGGAGGATGTTGTTTTAGAGCATGAAAATGTTTCTGCAATTCCTCTTACACCCCTAGTAACCAGTCTTCCTATGACAGTAAGAAGTTTGTTTATTGATAAAATGTTGCATATTGCCTAATCTGATTTCAGGCTACTTCAGTCAATGTGGTTTTTTAACAGGATATAGGAAGTTCCAACGTGTCCCACACGGAAGAATTACCTCCAGATGGCTTTGCTACCTCTACTTCCACTATTGAAAATGCTGAGAGCTCCTCAGAGGAGGACTTGGATGAGTTGTGCAGTTCTACAGACGTTCATCATGCCGTAGGGAAAGGGGTTATGAAGTTTGGTCTGGAGTTATTGGAGAACCTGAAGGCAGATCCAAAGCTATCTAATATCATTATCTCCCCCCTCAGTGTGTCCTTAGCTCTCTCACAGTTGGCTCTGGGTATGTTTATTGCATGCAACACTTGAGCAAATGATACCAGTTTACTGCATTATACTTACTTTAAAGCAACTATTGAAACCATACATTTTAATTACCTTTGACAAGATTTTGTGTCATTAAGATTATCACGTTAGTAGCATGTTTGGGAAAAGCCAAAATGAAGTATCTTGGTAAAATAGGAGCCAATTCAAACCAGTAGAAGAGGTTCAATGTGTGTTTGCTCAACTTGTGCATGACACTGGAAATGTAAATCATTCTTAGAAAAGATCTTGTTTTAATAGTGGTGGAGACTGCTGATGATCCAAAAAAATCAAATTGTTTAATTGGGATGAGGTTGGGTAACTGAGTTAATTACCATGTCATTTGCATAATTTTCATACTAGTTAAAATTAAAAAAAAATCAACCATTCAATTAACTGCCTTGTCCTGTAGATTTGGCCATTAACATCCTGAAAGGAACCACTCCCATCAGGATAGGAATGCTCTGTCATAAGATATAGATGACCAGGCAAGATAGCTTTATTAATTTGCAGTGAATTTTATGGGAATAATGAGCCCAAACCATGCCAGGAAATTGTCCCAATAACATAACAGAGCAACTGGTTTTCCCACTTGTCACCAGTTTGTTTGTTCATTAGCTTCACTTATTTTTTTGTGAACATGTCATGAATGAGTATGGCACAACCAGTTCGAGAATGTAAATAGTTTGATGTATGTGTGGTAATCAGGAGCGAGAAATGACACACAAGAGCTCCTCCTTCAACGCCTACATGCTAATACTGTTCCATGCTACCACAAAGCACTGAAAAGCCTTCTCCTCCACATCCGCAAAACTGCCCTGCAAATCGCCAGCCGCATCTACCTTGCTGATGGTGAGTGAGGGGGAGACAGCCCTTCATTATTCTTTGCAGACTTGAGGACAAATTATACATTGTGTTAATGTCATTGATATGTTGCTGCTATAGAAGAGGCTTGAAGGTCTTAAGCTTAACATTAGTGTCTATAATGAATGAAAACATGATGAATCTCGAAACCTTTTCTTTTGAAAGGATTCAACCCAAACCCGGAGTTTATAGAAGAGTCCTTAAAAATATATGATTCAACGCCTGCAGTCTTGACTGATTTGGCAGAGATCAATGAGTGGGTAGAGAAATCCACAAATGGTCACGTCCCAGATTTCCTGTCCAGTCTGCCTCCTAACCTTGTCATGATGCTTATTAATGCTGTGTTCTACAAAGGTAATTCCAGCTGTTCAGACTTCAATATTACAGAATTATAATGCACTGCTAGTAAGACCCTGGTTGGTTTCGATACAACATGATTGCTGGCTTTATATTTTTGGAGCTACATCTATCAGAAAACCTTCTAGATCTAGTGTCTTGAATTTCAACTCTTGGTCGTTTCAAGCCTTTCGTAGTGTCACAGCCTGAAACTGGATTTATTTGAAATGTGTGCTACTGTAGAGGGTGGGGGTCAATATAGCTTAAATTATTTAGGATTTTATAATGATTGCATATGTATTCACACATTACTGTGAAACTCCTAAAAATACTTCATAGGTACAATCAAGTTGTGGTTATTTTGATTTCAAATAGTTTGTTTTAATCAAACAAACTGACCACATTCAGGAAACTCTGGGAAAGGTATACCATTTCTTTGGGCATGCAACTCATTTAAATATTTGGTGTTGTGGTGGCAATTCATTATCTTGGCCACTACTGGACATCTAATTCTCCAATAGTGCAGTTGGATAGTTTCTTTCTTTTGTTTCAAAATATAGTTTGGGGATGTACATTTTAGTAACACGGTTAGAACTTTTGCTGCTTGCTAAAAAACTATTTGAAAATAATTGCTATTAATTTTTTTTTGATTTCGGGTTATTTCTTCATTCCTTCGGTAAGAAGAATGTATGGCTCTGGTAGCGTGATTGAGTTTACCTCGCAGGCTGACCATGATGTGTGGTGTTTTTTAAATATAGTTCACTGCAACCTGAAAATGGAAAATGTATTCTGTATAAATTTCCATTGGAATTTTTTTTGTGTAATTGTAGCTATTAATTAAACTTAATAATTAACTTAAAGAATTTTCACAGTTCATTTTATGATAAATTTTGATAGAACAGTATATTGTCATTCTTTTTAGATACATAAAAATGTTTTGTTTGTGCCTTGTATAATGTCTTTAAAATTATCCACAGGTAATGTGTTTGTATACTGCCTAGCCAAAAATTTATGCACTCTTTTTTTTTTTTTTTTTTTTTTTTTTTTTTTTTTTTTTTTTTTTTTTTTTTTTTTTTTTTTTTTTTTTTTTTT
>JBCNYH010000013.1:17023758-17061503 GCA_039654325.1 Tandanus tandanus
CAAGCTCCTTCCTACCCGGAAAATCCGAAGTGCACCCAAACATTTGCCTTCAGCGAAGACGGCGCTGGCTGTAGGCTTAAAGCTAGTTCTGTACCCGGCACTCACTGGAACAATTCACAACGGAGGTTGTGTCTGGACAAATGGTACGCGCTGTGAGTAAGGTTGGAAATGTTCGAAAAAACATGTTTTTAAAGATCGATTCTTGAAAATTTGGATCAATTCAGAATGCTAATAAATAAGAATCGCGATTCAGACGTGAATCGATTTTTTTTTTTTTCTGCACCCCTAGTATTTATATTGACTCCCTAGTTACGTTAAGATTCCAGGGCAAAAAGTTGCATCTAGACAAATACAGACTTTAGCATGTTTGTATGTTGACAGGTATGACAAGGAAGGTCATGCCCTGGATGGTCAGTCCATGACAGAAATGAGAGGGGGAAGCAGTGGCGGCTCCACTAACTGGAAGATTTTGAGAGATGTCAAAAATGAGCACCTGGGTCACGGGGATAAGGTAAGCATACTTTTGATTTAACATGCTACAGAGCTTAAACTCCAATTAATGTTTTTAACGGAAGAAGTAAACATATCAGTTGCATCCGAGTATGTGCAATGAGGGTCATCCTCAACTGAATAGTGCAGTTCCAGAAATTGCATCCATCTTGAGTTAATAAATGTGGCATGTGGTTGAAATGAACACCTTGATTTAATCACGTTTCTCTCTACTTTTTTAAAGCAAACACTAGCAGCATTATCGTTTCATCTATAAATAATGCCTGTGCGCTTGTAGAATATATTCATTGTGTTAAAGTTTGATGCATTTCTTTTTATTAATCACAGTTGTGGGCTTCCTATTTAGGCTTCATTAAGTATTACTCTAGTATCTCACTGCAATAGAGGGGACGGATTAGTGGAACTTTATTGAGCTTGATAATTAAGAGATTATTGTTAAGATGGTAAATCTGGTTATTTTGGCTCTTGCCAATGAGGGATTGTTAGTTTTGATTGAACATCATTTTGCACGTTACTTAAAATGAAACACTTTGGTTACATTATGGTTATTTATCTTTGACAGATTTTACTTCCGTTGTAGTTCTACCTCATTAATATGTTTAGTTTAGCATTGCTAATATTACATTAAAAACAATTGAGAGGTTAATATGATTGTCTAGAACATTCAGCTGTCAGAGCGTATGGCATAGCTGAGATCTGAGGAGTAACCCCATTGGTAGGATTCCTGTATACAGGCTGGACCACATAGATATTTGGGGCATTCCTACAGTTTATTTTTACATTTGCAAGTAGTTTTAGTAGAGGTTTATACAGTCATTGACAAGTCTTGTCGCACATGAATGTCTACATGTGCGACAAGACTTTTGTCAATGACTGTATGTGTCTTGAACAGTGTTCTGTAGTATTCGAAATCAGCAGGGTTCTGGGTTTCTGAGACAGTTAGTACGCATGCTGGACTACCTGATATTCATAAAACTATCTGCCTGACAACCAATGATTGGCATAACCATATTGAAAATCTGTTATTGTCTGAGAAAAAAAAATCTGAAATGTCTTCAGTTTAAAGTCAAAATTGTCCAGATGGATGACATGAATGTGCTTAAGTTGTATTTCTAAATTGCGGTTAAACATAAGTTGGCACATAATCATAATCAGTATTTGTACTTTGAAATGGAGCTGTCATAAACTGGGTTTATACCAAAAGAAAAACTGACTTTAAAATTAGAGGTTATTTCTGACACTTTCACTCAAATTCTGACTTGAGACCCCTTCATCCCCCCGCTCACTCGTAGGGGGATTAGTGGTAGTAATTTAACTTCTGTAATATTTTTATAGAAATAAATATACTGTATATTATACATTTACCTGTTCTCATTTTGAATATCAGCATCATCCACAGCAGTCTTGGTCTGATCATCTGAGCTAAAATCCATGCTGCATTAAAACAAGAGCCTCATCATTGTTTTTTCACTCCGATGATTAATAAGTTGGAGCTCGAAGAGAAAACAAAGCGGATGCTGCTGTTAATATACAGCGGATATCAGAGTCTGAGAGATTTAAAGTTATATTGAACTGCTGACTGTAAAGAACAGGATCATGAAGCTATTTTCCAAGTCCTAAGTTCACCATGTTACCTGACTGTAACCGATTTAAATTTACTATCGATTATTTAGCAAATGGTGTTATCCTGAGCAATTTGCATAACATCTTAGCGGTGAGAATAGTTTGCAATGGTACCAGGCATGGAAGACTAGAATTATTTTATTTAAGATTAGAAATGTTGGAATAGTTTGTTTATTTGTTTTTATTTATTTTATTTTTTGGGGGAGGGGGGTGTGGTACCTGCTTAAGCCAGTAAAATGAGTGAGAACGAACATTACAAACATAAGTGCTAAAATATTGCAAGTACATTAAAGAATACATCAAATAATATAACAGGCAATAAATGCAAGTAAATAAAAATGCTGCTAACATTTTATCACAGGTTGTGTCTGCAGAGGAAGATCTTTTCCCTTTGCAGTGGGGAAACTCAGATGATGGTCATTCACTTAACTTCTAGTTTCCTCTCTTATTTCTAGCATTGTAGCTAAATTAGCTTAAGCGCTACACTAATGCTGGTGAATGTTCACTCTCTTCTCTGTTTTCTCCTTGCTGTTCACTTATCTTTGTCTTGCATTCAAAACTCACCCACTGGGATCTTGTCTAAGGCCATAGATCCCTGGATATGTAAGGAATAAAAAGCAACACTGCTTTTATAGTGAAATAATCAACAGAGGTGGAAGGAAGTGACCTGGTGCAAAGCAGAGTTATTTTGAGCACAGCAATTTGCCAACAACTACAAATGTTAATTTATTGAAAAATGACACATTCTTCTTTTAAAATGTTTGTAATTACATTTAATGTTGAAGGTTCACAGGGCAAATTATTCCTATTATTATTTGCGTTATAGCTCACCAGTCACCTTTTTCTCTTTCCGGAAGTTGGAGACCTCTTACTACTCTTTTGCCCATGGCCCTTTACCGCACTCTCTGAAACACAGGTTTCCATCTGCGCTAATGCATTATTATTTTTTTTGTTTGTTTTGGTGGGGGGGACACGACAGAAGGTCAAGCCACTGAAAAACACTAGCAATTAATGATGCTTGTCATAGTCCGTTGTATTGTCTCCTGTTGCAGCGATTCCATGTTGGCCTTTTGACATTTTGCTAACGGCAATTTGAGTTTGCCCTTTCATGCTAATATATTACTATTTCCTGTACTCCTACCCTAAACATCAAATGGATTTCTACAAATGGCTTTCATATCACCATAAAAGTCCGTCATTATAACAGTCAGTAATGTAGTTTTGCCTTTCCCCCATTCTCTGGCCTAATTTTGCAGTAAAGTGAATGAAACGATAATTATATATGCCTTCAGTGGATTAATTACTGCTTTTCAGTTTCTAAAATGTTGAGATTGCTCAACACCAGCAGAAATTATTTTCCAGCGAGATTCTGTTTGCGTACACAGCTATTTTTCCTTCTGACTTGTGGCATTGTCACTCAGCAGGTCCCAGGAGTTTACATGTATTTGAAGCAATACAGAATATCAATTTCACTACTTCTGGAAGTTAATTGGGGTCGAATATCCAAAGTGTAGTAACAGAGTGGTCAGCATTAAACCTGTTCTTACTATGAGAGAAATCAATTCTGGTAGCAGCAAGCTCTCACATTCTGCTTTTCTTTTTTATTTCCTTAGAAAACTTCAGATTAAAGCTTTGCCTGAAGCGTGTATGGACTAAACATAGATGGAGGGCCTGAAAGGCAAAGAGTCCTTTGAATGTTTTGACTTTTTATTAGAGAGTTAATTAACACAGTAACTGTTGCTTAAATGTAAATGATAATAAGGTAGAGTGAATTTGAGTATGCTGTGTGTCCACTGGAGTAATTCTTTTAAATAATTTAGTTTGAATATTTTGGGTTTTTCTTGCCTTCCTCCAGGATGCTCACAGTTCCTGATTTTAAGAGTGATTGCAATTAGGGTCATTATTCAGTGACCGTCTTCCCCAGATCCAAGAGCCTGGCTGGAGTTTGAAATGACACACACTCCTTAGCTGGCTGTCTTCATTTATTCAAGTCACTTCTAGTTAGAGAAAAAGCAGCTGTAATGCAGCATGGCTCCTCTCATCAGTAGCACTCACGCCACTCCACGTTGAATTAGTTGCCTGGGTTTTCTTTATTAGTTTGAGTTCTGAGCTGCCACTTTCATGCCCACCAGGCCTTTTCCGCCCTGCCTCCACTTATATTCCACAGCAGGGTTTTTACCTTTATTTCTTTATTATTTTAAAATAATTGTGAAATATGAATGTATTTTCCTTATGCCCAGTTAACATGCATAGACATTTATAAAGTGTGACACTTATCACCATTTCTATACTTTTATTTATCATCTTTAGTGTAATCTTTAATGAAGTAATTTAATGTTACATATAAAAAGATAATATTTATGTGGAGCAGTGTTATAAAACGGCAGTGTCTTATTTCATTAAATCTTTTCTAGTCTGCAGTGGTGGACACATCATAAATTAATTATTTCCTTATTCACTATACACAGTAAATACAGTATCCTTTTCTAGTTCCATGTTTTTGTTGCCCAGAAACCTAAATGATCAAAAAATGTTAGGTTAAACTCATGGACCAGTATTCTGGGTTTGAGATATGGCAATCTTTCCTAATATTGCATTTCAAAGATGTTCGAGTCTGGATAGTGTCTTTATTCACTTGTAATATTTAACCGTGAACTGATGGACTATTCTTAGCCAAATACAGTTATGCAAAGCTATGGGTCTATTCAGTGCATGTGGTGTATACACATACCTACTTCTTCCTGAGTGGCTAAGGATTGTCTGTCATCAGTGCTTGCTTATTCATCCACGAACTAAAGCAGTAAGTCATGACTTAGCTGATATGTGTATTGCAGCAAAAGGAGAGATTGAGAATGAAAAGGCTCCTGATTTGGGATTTTGACTGAATCTGATTACTGATTTGTCCATCCCTGGTTTGTGTGATAGTACAGCTCTCTCTCTCTCTCTCTCTCTCTCTCTCTCTCTCTCTCTCTCTCTCTCTCTCTTTTTGTGCGGTAGGCTGATTACTTTACTTGTACTGGAACAATCGTTTACATGCGAAAGGAGAACTGTTTGTATCAGGCTTGTCCCAGCAAGGACTGCAACAAAAAGGTGGTGGACCAGCATAATGGCATGTACCGCTGTGAGAAGTGTGACAAAGAGTTTCCAGACTTCAAATATCGTCTCATGCTCTCTGTAAGTCAAGCTCTCTTTCAGTCCAACCTACATATTACTGTTATCTTCTTATAAGTACCCTTAAATGTAAACGCAAGGAAAGCCTTCCAAACTCTCTTGTTACATTGAAAATGTGAATATTTTCATTATCAGGTGTTTTTTACAGGGAAGGAAAAGTCCATTGATGTGCTAACTGCTCATTCAGTGCATTCAGTTCATCAACTGACTTCATTTTATTGCCACACTAATGTTGCTGAGCCTCGCCCTGATCAACTGGAGTGACAATGCTATGAAGATTACATGCTGTGATTAAGGCTAAATGCACTCCATGAAAATATTAGTGTGCAACTTTTTTTTCTTCTTTTTTTTTTTTTCTGGCTGGGCAGTGTAATTACTCTTTTTTGAGTTCTATTTTTGCTCTTTGGACCGAGATTGTGGTTCTAAATAACATACTACCTAAAAGAATGCACATGAAGTATGGATGTCTGACAGGTCCGATTTTGCCATAAACCCTTCTTTGATGGGTTGATCAAGCTGTTTAAATGTGAGTTAATAGTTTGCTTTCTGTCTTTCCAGGCAAATATTGCGGATTTTTCTGATAACCACTGGGTGACATGTTTTCAAGACACTGCTGAAACCATCCTGGGCCAGAAATCAGATTACATCGGCCAACTTAAAGATTCGGTGGGCTTAACATTTTTCACTTTTACTACAACCATATTCTCCCTCTGTGATGTGGGCAGTACTGTAATAACCCTCTACAGGAGCCTCAATTTTGGCTGTTTGTGGTTCACCTCGGAGTTCTCAACCCTGACTTGGTTACATAGATTGAATGAAGTTGCTCCTATGCCCGATTCAGTATTAACCAATTTAAAAGTTGTATAACTACTACTTTTATATTTTTACTCAGAATGAAGCTGCCTTTGATGAGGTCTTCCAGCATGCAAATTTCAGCACTTTTGTCTTCCGTAACCGAGTGAAATTGGAGACCTACAATGTGAGTACATATTTAATTGGGCATCATTTTATTGCACATCACTTAACCAGGGAACCGAAGTTGTGAATTTGCTCATTATTCCAAACTGCTGCACTTTTTTCATGGTTCTTGCTGCTTAAATGGAAGAAAGCATATTTCTTTTAACTGAACAGAAGCATCACTGTGTGTGGTGCACTTATATCTAGAAAAAAAGACTGTCATACAACTGTCCCCATTCGTGTATCTGTGCCTAGCTATGCACTAATGGTGCCGTAGAAGTGTGTCATGTTTTCTATCAGCGAGGGGGCTATTTCTCCTTAGACTGTGTGAGGAAATGTCATAATGTGGATTGCTGTATCATAAAGGCTGCGGAGCTTTAAGTGGTGTTTTAAGGTATGGTTTCATTTGTGTGAGACAAAAAATCTGAGGTACTCTGGGGTCCCAATTCTGTTAATATGTACATGTTTATCCAGTGTTTATGATTGGCAGCCCATCGGACAGTTTGAAAGGCTGAGAAGGCAACCTCTAATTCTCCAACTGCTCCTTGTGTGCGTGCATGCATGTGCTCACTGCATCACATGTATAAACCTTCAGTGAACTGGCATTACTCAGGATAACTCTTATCCTGCTTGGGTGGTCACTATCCTATGTTGATTTGCTTACTTTCCATTTTGCCTGGAACTTTTCTTATAATTGGGTTTTTAATCCCAGTGACTAGCTGAGGCACCATTTGCCAGTGTGCTCTGGGAAGACAAATTTATATCCAGTAACGATCTCATTAACTATCTACATGCCTACTAATAGCGATCCCACTGTAAAGCAAACATGATCTAACATACTTGTGGATGTTTGAGACCATGGAGTTTGCTCGGCAGTAAGGTTAAGTGAGCCTGCTTCATTCCTTACTATTATTGCATCATTTTAATTTGACCTTCTTTATTTTTAGATTCTAAGAAAAATCTAAGCAGCAAGATGTAAAAACTGTTTGCAGAATTTTCTGTTTGTGTCTGCGGTGTACAGTATTTTCAGCTGGGGTTTTTTTATTGTTTTTTTAATCAAACTAAGTCTAAGTAGGACAATTATCTATTCACTTAACAACTGTTATCAGTCTTTGTGAAAAATAATGCTGTATTAAGTAATGCTGGTGCCAATACTTCAAGCGATGGAGGAACTAAAGGAAAAGGAACTGTCTTTTGAGAAGGCCGTGAGCAAAACAGACTGAATAGCAGTGCCGTCTTGCCAGGTCAGCTTTGCTGCAGTCTTTAATATGTCTCCATACAATATATATTTTTTTAAATAAATTTTAAAATAAATCTTTAAATGGTGCAATTCATTTTGAAATCTGAAGGACGCTAATTACCACAACTCGGCATCAAGGTTTTTTTTGCACCCCTTGCTACAGTGAGACAGGAGCTATGTTATTATTAACAGTTATTCGCTGAAGTTTTGAGTAGTTTTTAAGTAGTCCTCGGGAAAAAACATCAAGGGGACTATTCAATTTAGGGGCATCCATCGAGCCTGAAGTGATTAATTATCAGTAATTGTTAGTATATGCAAATAAAAATTGTTTTGTTTACATAACTTTGTTGACTTGTGAATTCATGGGCCTTAATTGAGCTCATATAAACAAGTGAGTGGGTCTGCTGTCTTTGAATGTTAAAAATATATGTAAGATTTCAACAAACTGGTGCGTTGCTGTTTGCTTGGTACTAAAATTACCCTTGTCTAACCCTTTTCTTAAAAAATCACATGCCATCAAGACTGTTATAATCTTAAAATTTGAAATAGTAGTGACAGAAAAAAAAAAAATTGGGGGGATCACATGATCTTTGTGCTATTAAAAGTCGGTGCTCCCCAGTGGCTCCCAAAGGAGTAATATGTTTGAGGAGATTGTGAGTATCCCAGCAATACCACAGCTGTCCATGGCTGGGATACGAGAAATTGGCCATGCTGTCAAGGGGTAGGGATGGTAAATGCTCTCCCCCATCATTCAGAATGACACTAGACACTAATCATGGATGTCTGTGAGCTCAAGTATGTTACATGCCCTGTGATGCAGTAATCTGAAACCTGGAGGCCAGCTTCAAATGTCTTTGAGAAAGCACACATTAGCCTTCACCTTTGCCAGCTGGGTGGAAATATCGCAGATAGAAAGAGAATGAGGGCGAACAAAAATATCTATATCTGGTTGGGGGGGAATTTGAAGTCAGTTAAATGTTTACAAAATGGTGGAATTTCCTATTTAATTTATTTATTTTACCGTGTTGAGATCGAGGTCTTTCAGTAATTATAAATAATTAAAAAAGAAAGACAGGCTAGATATAGCTGTGTTATTATTTCATATTTTCTTTTGCCATGGAAGCAATTGTATATACTGCCCAACCAAAAAACCTGCTGTTTAATATTTTGTTGGACTGCCTTTAGCCTTGATTACAGTGCATAATTATCATGGCATTGTTTCAACAATACTAAGCATCATCACAAATTTTTTTTCCATCCAGAGTTGGGTTCATTATCACCCACATCTTGAATTGATAATGGGAAAATCAAACCACTCCATAAAATCTTCTCCAGCACTTCCCAAACACGTTTACTGGGGTTAAGGTCAGGACTCTGTGGTGCCAGTTCATTCCTCATTCTCCCTGAACCACTGTTTCACTATTTCAGCCGCAATTTATATCTCTGCCAAAAGGGAAGAAAAAGTCCATTGATGGTATAACCTGCTCATTCAGTACATTCAGGTTGTCAGCTGTTTACGTTTTATTGTCATGAAATGTTGCTGAGCCTCGACCTGACCAACTGAAGCAACAATAATTATATGAAAGTGGTTATGCACTATAAATAAAATATTGGTGTGCACCTTCTCTTTTGGCTGAGCAGTTTGAGAGTTGGAGTAGTTTTGGGTTACTGCCTGTATACACTGTTGCTCAGAGCTACACAATTCACTTAGTCAACAGTAAAAAAAAAAAAAAAGAAGAATTCCCCGAGGTTGTTGATAGTTTCATATCATGTGTGACATATCACGCTGACCCAGACTATATATTCACTAATGTTTGCTTTGTAACGTACTGGACACTCAGCTAGTTTCTTATAAATCCAAACATTTCTGCACATTGCAGTTCATTTAGGCTATTGCCAAGTCCAGTTATCCTGAATAGTAGTGCAATGTACAAGGTTTGGAAGGGCTAATGTTTGTGATTCGAGCTAGGGGGTTTGTAGACATTGTAACCCTGAAGAAAAAAATACCAGAAAGAGTTATATTAAAAAAAAAACTGTAGAAAAGACAGGAGGGGTGAGGTGTTTATGATTTCCCTTGAATGTGTTTGTGCTTCTGCTTCTACAAACAGCTGACTTATATACACTTAAACGTTTTAAAGTACCTGTGGTGAATTAGTGTTGCTAGCTATTTAAAGCGTGCAACATCAGCGGTTCCTTCCAGCAGCATCAGTCCTTGCCCAATTTTAAAGTGCAAGTGAGTGCTATGAAACAAGGCATACTCAGAGACATGTTGCCTTTCTGGTTGGCTGTTCCAGCCTGGAAGTCCCAGCCTGACGCAATCTCATTGGATTGGCTGGGCTGCGTCACTGACCTGTGTAGCATAACACATTAATCTGCCAGTGTTGAGATGCACAAACAACAAGTGCAGAGATCGCGGAAACTTTATTTTTTAAATTTTATTTTATTTTATTATTTTTTTGTTTGTTTGTTCCTAAACCAACTGACAGAAAAGCCGAGTTAGAAAAATGTTAGCTGTATAAGCTATCTTGGATCTACCACCACGAACATCTCACGTGTAACTTCTCACTGTCTCCACAAGGCTCCTCCCTCTCTGGTTCAAATAGGTAACCATTTACACCCATTTCCTCAAAACTGCTAGCCATAGTTGCTTCTTGAACATGCTTTTTTTTATCACCTAAAATGTGGCTCGCTGAGTAGATCTGATTGTTTACTTGCACAACCCCATCCAACGTGTTGACATCACTTCCATGGAAAAATGCCCGCTAACCATATGTTTAGCCTCCGCTAGAAATCCACAGGATAAAATTACCAGTTTTGTGGGGATTTTTATGGCCATTTATGTTAAAATATGTGTCTGTATAGCTTAAACATATCACACACTCACAAATTATGCTGTAAAGATGACCAATACCGATACTCCTTAATGTAGACAAATTCACAAGCAGAAGTTGCAGTAGTTAAAACCTTGTGCATGCTACAGAACATAAAAACAACCAGAATCTTTCTGGCTCTTTCTCTGGTTATATCAAAAGAAATGTGCCATTAGATTTTGTTAAATGTGTGTGGTAGAGTTGCACGTAGGCCAATTTATATAATTGCTCAGGGAAATTTGCACTTAGTAGAACATTAGTATCGAAATTCTCTGACTGCATTATGCTATAATGAAATTGGTTTACAAACCATGCTTCACGGCGACTTTTCTGCTCTGCTCATTAAAGGGGAAAAACGCACACAAACATTTTTGGCCTTTTCATTTAAATGTTGCCTGCTTGTGATTTGTACTGGCATGTTACAGAGAACTGTTGTATAAGCGAGATCACAAAGGTGGGCATATGGTTAAGCTTTGTGGTTATAATAAGCAAAGAAAAGACATCATGATAACATTTTTAAACATGTGTTAAACAAAAAAATTGCATGCTGATGTGGTAGTTTTGTACTGATTAAATTTTTTATTTTGTAGTTATTAAAATTATTTTAGTTTTCTACACAGTTAATATCCCTCTCTTTTCAGTGTTACTTTAACCCCATACAAAAACAATCTATTGAACTTTTAAAGCAGTTTTTATTTACTTAGTTTGTGACCCATACCCTGTATTTCAGAAATGTGTTCAAGCATCACAACACATTTCTGTTAAGATTATGAATAATGAACATCACCTAAAGTGCTGTCTTGTCTTTGTTTAGGATGAATCTCGCATTAAGGTGACGGTGGTGGATGCCAAGCCTGTGGATCACAAGGAATACAGCAAAAGGCTAATCATGGACATCAGGAAGCATGCGGCACATTAGGAGCAGCGTTACTCTTCTACAAGCACTTCAGTCTTTAACCTGCAGTATCTTTGTGCCGTCTTTGTTTGGTTAATTTGCTTTGATATTAAAGTAGTCAATCATAATTCCAATGCATTAGAACAGTTTTTTAACATATAAAACATATACTGAAGAAAAAATATATAAATATATAACCTGCATATTTTGGATTGAGGGATGCTCTAGGTTGGGCCTGGCTTGGGTTGTACTAGTTTCCCACCATGCTAACAAGTAGCTGTGGGTGGTTTATTAGAAACGGCTGACTTTTCAGTGTACCAATAATTAAGGAGAGGTCAAATTGACTTCCCAGAGACAGAAGCACTCTGTACTATGTAGATATTCTCTCTCTCCTCTCTCTCTCTCTCTCTCTCTCTCTCTCTCTCTCTTTCTCTCTCTCTCTCTCTCTCTCTCTCTCTCTCCCTTTTTTGGCTTTCTGAAGAACTGAAGTTTAACCAGCACAAGAAATAAAGATTTTGAGGATCCTGGTCATTTCTTTTAATTTTTTACCCTATTACTATGCATACACACAATTTTCACCAATTTAACAGTTTGTCCCCCCTGTATTTTTAGCTACTGATAATGAGATTCTCAAGAATACACAAAATCATCTCTATTGTACCCCTTTTGTTCTCTGTTGTAGAGCTGAGGATCATTCAAAAAAGTATAAAACAGCTCCACTGTAGCTGTCAATAACCCACTATATACAATATACAATAATCCAACACTCAAGGTAAATGAAAACTCTCAGGCCCTGTCCACACTACAGCTTCAGTATCAGTTTTGAATCCGATCTGAATCGATTTCCCTGTCCATATTGGGCTCAAGACCATTTCTGCCGAGACCTGGTCCAGAGGTGGTTGTCGATTCTGCAAAACCGATTTTGCATTTGTAGTGTGGACAGAAGAATCAAACTAGGAGTGAACAACCAAAGAAGTGTGTAATTGAGCAGCAAGGTTAATCAGTCTTTGTTATATAGGTGAAAGCCACGCTAAACTGCATGGTTAAAAGTGCACTCATGCCAGAGATCTTTTTGACAAATTTATCATGCCAGGCAATGGAGAAGGGTAACAGCACTTCAGGTATATCTTGATGTGTAGTTAATCAGATCAATGTATAGGTTGCTGAGGTATGCCATCTTATAAAACCAAGAGGAGATTTTATAAATTGTGATGGCCATATTTGGACCTCTATTAGATCCAGTAAGCTATATGATTCCTAGAGTAAATACATTGCTGGTTACTAGTGTTTAGATTAAATTTTTAATTAGGGTAAGAGCCACATGTGGGTTTGGTATTCAGGTGTCCACATATTTTTGATCATGGTTTATGCTGTAATATTGTACAGTAGCAAATGCAAGCTGCTACTTTGTGCTCTTTGCAGTCTAGCCTTTCTCTTCTTTGTTTCTCTTCATTTAATTCAAAGAAACTGACCAGTAACATGGAGAAAACCCAGCTAAACTTGTTGAAACTTGTGACCTCTCCAGAATCAATCTGAATCAAACAAGATGTGGAGGGCCTCAGTGTTTCTAAAACAGTACTCTTGTCTATGGCATCTTCCCTAAATCTCAACAGGGAGAGGTGAGGGCTTTTGTTGCCTGGCATTATAATTTCCTCTGCAATCCACTTGTGTTTTTGTGGAACCCAGCTGAGATTCGGAACCTTTAATTCCATGTTTGATTACAAGCTACTCTTGTTTGTTTTTCCCTCCTGATTTGCTCTGGGAAATACTAATGTTTGAATCACAGAAATTTAATGAGGGACACATTTATTTAAGCCTGAAGCCAAATGGAGTCAGAGGGTGGTCCACGTGTTACCCCTGTGATTTTCAGCTTCTGGGTAACCCTAGGATCATGAAAGTCTTGCTTCAGGTAATTGTTTTGATGCTACGGTGAGGATTATTAGATCACTGGTATGAACTTTTGTTGCCATATTTTCTCCCCAATTTGATTACCTTCCAAGTCATTCCCACCAACCTTTCTTCTATATTGTATAATAACTTCCAATCAAGGAGGGTGCAGGCTAACGGGCACTTTCTTTGAAGCCAGCCAACCACTTTTTTTTGAGCCACTGGATCATGGGGTAAGCATAACACACTGAGAAAAGACCTGCCTACCCTCTTCCACATAATGAACTTACTGACACCCATGATAGGCCAGTGGTGTTGTGATTGACATGGATGAGAGAGCATTCCATCCCTTCTACCCGGAGACCTTGGCTCCCAGCTACAGATGGCTGTGGTGTCATTTGGACTTGTGGTATGAGCAGATTTGCTCAAATCCAATAAATGTGGGGATATCTCGTGTCTTACTTAGTGGATCAAATGTCAAACCATAAGAGAGTTCACATAATATAAAAAGATGAGAATGCACATTTTTGTGCAGTCACCTGGTTCTTCAAAGTGTAAGTCAAACATGGCTTTCACTTTGTTCATAAAATAGTTATGCATCACAAACGAGATGCATGTAATTTATGGAAACATGAAAATCGGATTTGTTCTTCATGCTGTTCTGTTTCTATTTAGAATCTGACTGTGACATGTTTACCTTGAACCACTTCTGGGATTTTTTTTTTTACATTTTTTTAATCTTTGTTTTGTTTTCTGATGGACACTTCCTGATAAAGGTTGTCAAATTGAGTTAACAATGCTTAAACCCTGCGAAAAGTGTAACAAATCCCTGATGTGATAAGAACTGGAATAAAAGCCAGAAGATATTGCAGAGAAGCAGAAGCTTAATCTCAGATGCCTGCCTCACACAAAGATGTTTCTTTTCCCTCTGTTGCTCACTCAACAGCGAGCTTCTTGGCATGTTTCAAATCATCCAATCCTGTGGTAATGATGTTCGTTTGGATGCTTCCCTGAAGCTTGGTCTGTACTGAAGCCTTCTAATCTGATTAGGACCTTTAGTGATTTTTTTTTTTTTTTTTTTTTTAATTTTGCTTTTTGCTTTGATTTTTCATGTCACTGTGATCAAGATAGCCTGTAGATGAAGAGTGCAGTTTAAATTGCAGACTGCAGTATAGTAGAACAGGGCAGCAGAGTGGCATAGTGGTTAACATATCCGCTTCACAACAAGAAGGTCCTGGATTCAAGTCCCGGACTTGGGCGTTTCTGTGTGTAGTCTGCATGTTCACCCTGTGCTTGCGTAGGTTTCCTCCAGTTACAACGGTTTCCTCCCACAGTCCAAAGACATGCACATTAAGCGACTGTTCCAAATTTCCCCTATGTGTGAATGTGAATGGTTGTATATGTGCTCTGCAGTAGTCTGGCGAGCCATTCAGGGTGTACCCCACCTTCACCCAATGCCGGCTGAGATAGGTTCAAGCCTCCCCGCGACCCATGTGGGATTAAGTGGTTTGGCAAATGAGTGAGTATAATAGAACAGTTTATTTAGGTCCTTTTCTCTACCCTCGATGTGGTGATTGTTGTAAAAGTGATTTGCTCTCAGATTGGCTTAGGGATGTTATGTTTTAGTGTGTTAGGATTTCAGAGCCCTGTTAAATAATTAAAATCCGCAGAATATTCAGTTATTTCAATGATTCTTGCAGTAGAATCTGAGAGCTTGAGGCACAGCTTTAATTCATGAACATGTCATTCTACTAAATGGCTCCTAGTAGGTCTATCATCATCTAAAACCCGATTTTGGTATGAGTTTTGTGGCAGTTTCTTTTGAATGATTCCTATGTGCAGTCCTAGCAGTGTCAGTGCTATGGAGACAGATGGGCCAGAAGAGATCAGTGGTGTCACTCTAATTGTAATAAATGGAAGGAAGGATGGCGTGGATGTCTCGCTTACAAACTGCAGTCTGGCGTGAACATGGACACCTGAGGAGAAGGGAAAGATTGTGAGTGTCTCCTGATAGCTCACACTCACTAGATCTCTGCAGGGCATCAGTAAGCTCAAGTCAGAGGAGCATACCATCTCTGCAGGGACAGGGAACTCAATCACTAACTGCTTATGCCTTTGTATTCACTGCTTTCACCTTCTGTTAAGTCAAGAATGTGGCTCTTCCCTTGTGGATACGACCCCTGAAATGGGGACAAAATACCTCTTTGAAATGCAGCTGTAAACTGCATATTGTGATATTCATACTTGCTAATTGTCTTATTCATACTTGCTATGCTACACTTATGCATGTCTTTGAAAATATCCTTAAAAGTGCTACACAGGAGTTTGACACTTCACTTTTAAGGTTTAGAAGGGCTTCGTGTTTCAATGCACTGCTCTTGTCACATCACTTTTACAATATGCAATTTCGCTGCTGCAGACAATAAATGCGCATTGTAAAATAAGCTTTTGGTCATGATTTTAGATCAGTTGTGGATTTGATGCTAGTGCTTTTGCAGTGTGTGACTTCTGCTGTGAAACTTCTCCATAAATCACCAATAGATGCACAGTACATGATGACGCAAAACTGTCAGGGGTACTACAAAAACAGATGTATTTGCAAAATGTAAATAAAATAAAGTGTAAATAAAACATGTTAATGGACAGGAAAATAGCTTCAGTACCTCACGTTCACTTAAAAAAAAAAATATATATATATATATATAATTTTTTTTTTTTTTTATGCAATCTCATTTGTCTGCATGTGTGAGGATCCTGATGGGGGCAGCCATAACCTAATGGTTAGAGAAGTGGCTTTGGGACTGATTCCCGAACCAGCAGGAAAAAGTGAGCTGCACCATCCCTTCCTCCACCTTCATGGCTGAAGTGACCTTGAGCAAGGTACCTAACCCCCAATTGCTCTCCGGGCGCCCCAATGTGTGTGGCAGCCCACTGCTCCGAGTGTGTGTGCTCACTTTGGATGGGTTAAATGCAGGGGCAATAATTTCCCTTGTGGGATTAATACAGAATATAAAAATTTAAAAAATGATTGATTACATAAACAGAATATAGTCATTTCCTATGAGGAAGATTACATTAGATCTTTATTGTAATATATATTTAGGTAGTGCCTAAAAGTGGAGCTCCCGGTTAAGATCTTTGTGAGGTTTATTTATTTTATCCATTGAGTTTTAAAAGTAAAAGCCATGCTCTCCAGAAAAAAAAGCTGTAGAAGCATCAGAAAGCTCCTTTTGTGTGCCATAAATACTTTATTCTATCGATATAGCATATCAGCATTTTTAGCTCCATGTGGGCAGATAAGCATGTTCTTTTTTTGGGGGGTAGGTTTCCACGGATGGACTCACAATCAATGATTTTATATACACAGTGTGTTTTTTTAAAAGACACCAAATTGCCTTAGCCTACTGTGTAGAGTTTTACATGTTCCGTTTCCTCCAGGTACTCCATGTACCTCATAAAGCATGCTGTTAGGTGAATTTGTTACTGTTGTGTGAAAGATTTCCAGTTCATTGTGTATTCCTGCCTTTGTAACAAGTGTACCTAGGTGAGGCTCTTAATGTACCACAAACCTAACAAGGATAAAGCACTTACCAGAGTTGAATAAAGGGTCGATTTTATTTTTTTTATTTTTTTATTTTTTTACGGTCAAGGAATATATTATGAAAACATCTTCCTTTATGCCAAAAAAGTGCTGGTAGTGTCTGTATTGTGCCTTGAGCAAAGTGTGTTATGTAACAGTGTGTTATTAAACTCATTCAGAGTTTTATTGTACAATATGCTACATAGAAATGTAAGAAAACCACATTACATAAGAGGTTTCAATGTATGCTACACGGAAAGACATTTTAAAAGGTGACAATGATAACATTGCCTGCTCCAAACTGAGTGCCATTTTAATTTAACTATTATTCACTCGGGATAATATAAGCAATTACTGAATAAAGCAAAGTACAATATGGAGAGCTATTTAGATTGAGGGTGTTTTATCTGCCTAGGCCAAAAGCTTGGGCGGATAACACCCTCTAAAATCTGAACAGTTCTGCACATCATACAAAAGCTGTTTTAGTATAGTTTAGTCCATTTCTGCTTTATTATTCATTTGAAATATTTTCAACTTACTTGCACTGTTCCCATGTATTTCCCAAATTCATTTTAAACTGCTTATGTCATTGTGAAGTTTGGGGGCATCTGTGGCCTAATGGTTAGAGAAGCAGGTGTGGAACCTAAAGGTCACTGGTTTGATTCCCGAACCTGCAGGAAAAAAATGGGTGGCAGCAGGGGGGAGTATGCTGCACCTTCCCTTATTCCACCTTCATGGCTGAAGTGCCCTTGATCAAGGCACCTACCCCCAACTGCTCTCTGGGTGCCCCAATGTGTGGCAGCCCACTGCTCCGAGTATGTGTATGCTCACTCTGGATGGGTTAAATGCAGAGGTAATTAATTAATCACAGCAGGATTAATACAATATATAAAAAAATAAATAAGGTCTTTTGCATGCAGTAAGACTGCACTCTTGTTGAAAATAATGCACATTTGCTGTATAATTGCATTATTGTATCTAATTAATACACAATTCTATAAATAGATACAAGGTTTGTCTATAAAGGAGCTCTCAAAGGTTCAGCATGTGGACTACAACATTGAGTTTCTCTTTCTAGTGCCAGCCAAAAAAAATAAAAAATTCCCCTTAATACACTGCTATACAATGATTATAACATGTGTGTAGATGCCGTGTCCAGTGTTCAGTTTGACTAAGCTTCTACAAAGTTGTTGCCAATGCTATTAAATTCTTAACTGATTGATTAGAAGGTGCTGATTCATTGTTTATTACAGCACTGCTTGAAGAGTAGGTCAACTGATCTGAAGTTTACTGATATTATTGCAGTGTTTGTAATGTCATGGTTTCAAAAATAATAATTGTGATGTCAATTAAAAGACAATAGTATAACATAAAATAATAAATGGGGCCGGTAGAGTAGTGGTTAGGGTGCTGGGCTCATTTTCGAGAGGTTGTGGGTTTAAGACCCCCAGTAAAAAATACTGGCAAGTGGACTAGCATTCCATCCAGGAGGAGTTGATCTCTTAGTCGCTTGACGCTACGGAAACCGGGATAAGCTCTGCTCTGATGGGCCAGTAGGCTTGGGTGTAAAAAGCCCAACAGTATAACATAAAATCCCTCACACCTTATAAAAATTATAATTTTTGGGATGGGGTGGTTTCCTGGGACGAGAGGTGTGTTTTGGCAAGGGGTTTGCAGGTTTCAGGAGGGAAGAGCGGTTGCTTTTTTTTTTTTTTTTTTTTTTTTTTTTTTTTGTGTCTTATTAACATCTGAAGAGAAAAAAGAGGCTTGTAATAGGAAATTGTCTTATTAACATCTAGAGAGAAAAAAGAGGCTTGAAATAACCGTATAGAGCTGTTATAAAGCAAATCGTAACAGGAAGTAATTTGCTTTACAGTCATTTCACAACATTTAATACAACTATAAAGAGATAAAATTTACAACTATCTATCCATTACTGATACCATCCATCAGGGTTGCAAGGGAAGCTGGAACCAATCCGAGCTGACTGTCAGCTGTAGGTGGTGTACACCCTGAACAGGATGCCAGTCTCAGGGCTAACATAGAGATGAACAACCATTCACATTCACATGCACACCTATGGGCAATTTAGGGTAGTCAGTTGACATGATCTACGTCATTGGACTGTGTTAGGAAAGTTTTAGCCCAGAACAGAACACCACTGTGCCGCCATAAAATGTACATGTTGTACTTTAACTTTGTACATGTTGTACTTTGTTGTTTAACTCAAAAACAAACATTAGTTGAAGAATTGATGTGGTATAAGAGGATGGAAATAAGTTTTATTGGAGAAATAATCAACTTTGGGTTGCTAGCAGTAACCCCACTTCACACTGAATATTATCACACTACTCTTTCATTGATTGTTTTCCTAGAACAACATGCAGCTTTGGGATTTAGTCCTTTGATGTTTTTTATAGATACACACAATATATCCTACAGACAGAATACAAAGAAAGAACATCAAGGCTATGTCATGTCACTATCAGTATAACATCTCACATTATCCGATATGTTGCCCTGTAATGGATTGGCCAGCTGTTTGGGCTGAACCCCCAATTTCGCTAGAGTCGGTTGAGATAGGCTCCAGCCTTCCCATGACCCTAATAGGATTAAATGGTTTGATGGATGGACGGATGGATGGATGAATTAAGTAATTATTTAACTGATAAAGTTGAACATTCTTCTTTTATGAACTTCTTTTTGTGACTGCTGATAATTTATGGTGTTTGTACGTGGCTATTGTGATATTCAGACTTTAATACATATCAGCTTAATTAATATTATTAATAATAAACTGTGACATTGGTAGTAACAGAGTCACTGAGAGAAAAACAAACACACACACACACCTCTAGTCTGATCCTTACATCTTTGTCTAGTTATTTTGCTTAAAGTTTTGTCTTTTTGACCTCAAACTTTTATTATCAATTACTAACAGCTACGGTGGCCTAATTGTATGGAGGCCACTATTTATCACATCATTTCCTGTCTCTGCTTATGTTCTGCACCATTCTTTACAACCTCTCTGTTCCCTCTCTCTACAGAACCTTCTTTTCTGTGAAGATCTCTCCATAGGTTGTTTGGATGTGTAACAGTGCACTGCTTTCACGCTGATGCAGCTGCCTGTCTCCCTGCCTCAGTTTCCACCAGTCTACAGTAAAATTGTGCGGTGGAGCGGCCCGGGCCTGGACTTGGCCCTTGGGGATCAAGCTGCCAAGGAGTAGAACAACTACTGAGTAGGAAAAGACTAGCTTCAGATCAGCACCGCCTCCAATCTGCAGCTACTCTCCTCTCACCCTGCATTTTTTCTTTGAACATTTGAACGTCCTTTTTTCCCCTGAACATTTTTTTCTTGTTCTTCCAATGTTTTTCTTGTCAAAAGCCTTGAACGGGGCCTGGGAGACTGAAGGGGATTGTGAAAGCTGTGTTCGGTGTATGTGTTAGAGGAAAAGAGCCATAGATGCGTACATGGTCAGAATGCTTGCTGGAAAATTTGGTTTAAGATTCTGTCTTGCTTTTGAGTTTGTGGAAGTCAATGTCGATGTCTGTTTTGCAGGGGCTCGAACAATCTCTGTGGATTGTTTTTTCAACATTCTTTCAGTAGGGTCCACTGCAACTTAATTGAAGGGTTCAGAACAAAACAAAGGTTAAGTCACTTACATATATAAATTATGCAATATAACAAATGAACAAACTGTATAACAAATTACACTGTACAAAAAACAGGTCTCGGCTGGATATAACCCCATTATTGCAGAAATTTGAAATGGTCATTTCCTGCTAGAGTCATGTGAAAATTAAACATTTAAACTGGTTGATTGAATGCACCTTGTTTTTGCTGTTACTTGGCACCATTAACATCTTTGTAACAAAAATGTGATCTAACCTCCTCTTTTGCTCTGACCCCTTCAATTCAGCTTCAGTAGCCACTTTATCCTGTTTAGAGGCGCAATAGACGCAGAGGTCATCCTGGGAACAGGGCAACATGCATCCATTTATTATGTGTACCACCTATCCTGCTAAGGTTGCGACAAAGCTGGAGCCAATAAAGGTAAGATAAAGAGATCTTTATTGTCAACTGTTGCATGAACAATGAAAATCAGTTTAGCAGCTCTCTGTTTAGCAGCAATTATGAAAAAGTACACAAAAGACAACTAAGATAACTACACTAAGCTAAATATGTGCATATACCTACATACAGATATATACACATACCCACATGTACACATATAGACACATATACAAACATATATCCTGTATATGCAAACACATGTACATCTATCCACATATTTACACATGTACAGACTTATACATTTATCCAAATATTCACACATTTAAAGACATACACAGAAGGGTGCATGGTATACACAGGGTGAGAGGTAGAGCTTTTTAATCATAAGGTGCATGATGCTAAAATGTTATATGATGTTCGAGACCTGCTCTAAAGTGTAGTTCCAATTACCCACTCTGCTGTCCTCACCACCCGCTGCAGGACCTTCCTGTCCTCTGCAGTACAGCTGTTGAATGATGGCGGAGTGGTAAAAGTTTGTCAGTAGGGGTCGGGGTAGGCGGGCTTGTTGGAGCTTTCTTAGGAAGTGCATCCTTTGTTGTGTCTTCCCCACCTGGTGAGAGATGTTTGTGGTCCAGGTGAAGTCGGCAGAGATGTGAACTCCAAGAAACTTGAAGCACTCCACCCTCTCTACCTCCTCTCCATCAATATAGAGGGCAGAGTGCTCAGTTTGTTTAGATCTCCTGAGGTTCATTATCACCTCCTTTGTCTTGGAGATGCAATACAATCTGACTCTGGGCAAAGGTACACTCTGAACACCTCACACACAACCATTTACACAGAGGAGATGTTAACTTCACAGTAAGAAGGTCCTGGGTTCGAGTCGCAGGCTCGGGTGTTTCTGTGTGGAGTTTGCATGTTCTCGATGTGCTTGTGTGAATAGCCACAAATGTTTTTTCAGTCTTCAACCATCCAGTTTTGGTGAGCCCATGTCCACTGTGGCCTAGGCCTTGTATTACTGGCTGACAGCAGTGGAATCTGACTTGGTTTTCTGCTACTGTAAATATGTTGAGCATTTTGATGTGCTTCTGAAAGGTACCACAACTGTATAAGGTTGTTATTTGTGCTACTGTTGCCACTCTGTTTCTTCAAACCAGACTGGCCATTCTTTCTTAAGCTCTCTCATTAACAAGGCGTTTTCCATCCATTACTGATACTGGAAGTTTTTTCTTTATTGCACCATTGTGAGTCAACTCTGGAGAGTGTTGTGCATAAAAATCTCAGGAGATCTGCCCTTCTGGCAGAATCAATAATGCCAAGGTCAAAATCACAGAGATTTATTCTAATGGTTGGACTTTGGGGTGAATGTCTAATCAGCCATGAGAGGACAGCTCTGAACAACACTTTCACACAATATTAAATGAGGCAACTTTCACAGATCCAGATTTTGTCCTACAAAAGTTATCATATGATGTTTGCTTAGAGCAGTTGTTTCTACTGTGACCCATCCAGTGTTTTGGCACTCCTCGAACTGTCTAAGAGTAATTGCATAATTAGTTTGCTGAGGTTCACTGAAGGGAAAAATCTGTCTCTAGCTTGACTAGATAGCCTGTCCGATCAAAGCCAATATCTGGTATACACCAGACTAACTTGTGAACTAGACACTTTTGTTTAGACCTGCAATTCACACCCAACTGAGTTTCTGAAACCACCCCTGAGTGTTCAGAATGGTGGGCTGAAAGAACCCAGGCCACAAATTAAAGGTAAGAATTCACTGAAGAAATCCCTCAGGGTCCTTTCATTCTGCACTGGCTCTAACATTACTTTTATCTCAGCAAATTCTTGGATCTTGCTTTATGCTTTCAGGGCATTTGTGGCCCATTAGTGTTTCAGATGGTCTTTTTTTTTCCTACTACAGAAAATCTGAAGCCAACCTAATATTTCCAGATGTCTTTTTAATAAGCAGTGTAAATTTATTCAAACAAATTGTGTTAATTTTGGCACCTACATGGCTTGTGAAATATTATTTACAGACCAATGTGGATCATATTTGCAAATGAGCCAACAGACTGCAGTGTTATGAGGAAAGCAGCCTTTGTGAGACTTACTGAGAAAAGAAAAAATGGCCATGGCACAACTCAAATGAGATATAATTACCAGAAAACAACCAGTGCTATAAGAGCTTTGGTCTCTCTTCAATTCAAGGGTTCTGCAAAGAAGCAGATAAGACAACGAGTATGCCAGAAAGCCACAGGCTGTGTGCTTTGACATGTTTGTTAGCTCATTTTAATGTGTTAAAGTAGCTGGTTGGTGGCCTACAGTTTTCATTGCTCAAGCTCTTAAATCGAAGATTTAAGCTAATCAGTTGTGTCTGTCCAGCTGGTGTGCCATCCTTGCCACCATCCTGTCGGAAATGTGACAAGCCTGCATGACTGTTACACAGGAGTTATGTCACTTTTAATACTGTGAATGTGTTCTTGAAGCGGAGGCGTGAATATGGACTCACTGTGGTGACTCTTGCTTTGGGCAGTATGACAGCAAGCACATCGCAGGTCTTCAAAGTGCTCAAAAAGGGCAATCGAGTTGTTCCCCTTTCAAGACTCTCTCAGCACTCATTTCCTTTCCAGCTCCTCAGATGTCCATGAAGCTGTGTGCTAGAGGTCTTGGCAGATACACCATAAATCCCTAGACGCCAACACAAAGCGGCGTTCTGAGTCATATTAATATTACCAGAGAATTTCACAAGGCTGAGGACATATTTCTAAATACTTATGCAGACATGTAAATAAGGGTTATTCTATGATTACATCTATAGCTGTCATTTATTTAAAAAATACAATTTATTTCATTTATGTGCTTTAATTTTTATATAAAATGGTTATAACCGAGAGAGGATACAGCTGAATGGTTAAGGGTTTTGCTCATAAGAGTGGGTCTAGTGTGGCAGTGTCGTGGTGCTGGGAATTGAACTCATTACCTTTAAATCATTCGCCCAGTGCCATAACTACAGTACCACTACTGTCCTCCCACCTACATGTCCTCACACCTACACGTCATTCAGAGCTCTACAACATAGATGCTTTGACCTCAAGATTGGGTCACCATGCAGAGCTTCTGTGCTTGGTTTCCTTCAGTTTTTTTTCCTTAGGTCTTCCCAACTCCTATGAACATGATGGTAAATGGATTGGCTAATCTAATTGTCCCTAGATGTGTGTATATCCTGTCCAGAGTGTATTTCCTCCTTGCGTGGATTAGATTTAGATTTTTGGCTGAAACAGCCTGCCTTAGTCTCCCAGACACACTATTTAAAATTACTTTTATTCCCCATGACTTTACCTGGAAATTTTTATTCATGAATTTTTGTAATTTTCTCATGTATCAGACCACAGAAGACCATGCTTGCACTTGAAAAAAGAGAGTGTTTAATGCAAAAATAATGAGAGTTTCTGTAGATTATGACTTTGTATTCCCATGGTTAACTGTGTTTCATTTTCAATGTTTGCCACAGATTTGTACGTTAGATGGTCACAGCAATTCAAGATCCTGTGAAATGTTTTTCCTTTACATGGATGTACATGGGTGTAGTGGTTAGCACATTCACCTCACTGCAAAAAGGCCCTGAGTTTGAATCCCGGGCTTGACTATTTCTGTGTGTAGTTTGCATGTTCTTCCCATGCTTGCATGGGTTTCCTCCGGGTACCTTAGTTTCATCCCACAGTCCAAAGACACACAGAATAGGCTAATTGGCTGTTCCAAATTGCTCCTGGGTGTGGCGTGAGAGTGAATAGGTGTGTGTTGGCCCTGCAATGCACCTTCGTCCAGTGTCGACTGAGATAGGCACCAACCTTCGCTCGACCCAAGTAGAAACAAGCAGCGTGGCAAATGAGTGAGCAAGAGTAAGTGAATGTCCATGCAATATGTCATATCAACACAGTGCAAACTTCTATTATACTATATCTATATTTATTTATTCCTTCATTTGTTCATTTGCAGAAATGCTTTTTACTACATGGGTCACGGAGAGGCTGGAGTCTTTTTCAGCTGACTCTGTACACCCTGAATGGCTCGCCAGTCCATTACAGGGCCAACACACACACAACCGTTCACACTCACACCTATGGGCAATTTAGAGCAGCCAATTAGCCTAATGTGTATGTCTTTAATCCCTATGAGGAAACCAGAGTACCTGGATGAAATTCATGCAAGCATGAGGAAAACGTGCAAACTCTACATAGAAATGCTCTTGCCAAGCCCGATGCTCAACCCCAGGACCTTCATGCTGTGAGGTGGATATGCTAACAACTACATGACCGAAATATATGTTATGTAATAGAATTTATTCACTGGTTTTAATAGTTTCAGGCATAAATCAGTTATGGATTTAAGCCATTGTTCCCTCTATTTTATCAAAAAAATGTTGTTTTGTTTTGGGGTTTTTTGGTAAGCAAAATCTATTTCTATTGTGCAGACCTTTCTTTCACTTGGGCAGAAATACCCCATGGGCTGCTTGAGCCTTCAAAAACTATGAAAAATGCATTGTTGTTATGAAAGTGAAATGTACCTGTGGCTTTTTCAAACTGTTCTGCAGTCATTTGTCAGCTACTCCTGCTGACTAACCTACAGTATTTACAGACATGTGTGTGTGTGTCAACAGATTTTATTTTTGTACTAGAACATTACTGGTGATGTGTGACCATAGTGGCATGTAGCTTAGTGAGAAGAGTGATGTGATCGATTTAAATGTTGTGCAATTAATTGTTCATTCAGCTCAAATACCAAGCCAAGGGAGTCAAAAGAGTGAAAATGGCTATGTTCTCTGTGTGGGAGGGCTGGGGTACTCTCTTTCCTCTGTCAATCACAATGACACTAAGCAGTCATGGGCTTGTTCAAAAGATACAGAGTGCTTACCTCATATTGTGTTATACTGTTATGTGACGTTGCATGAGCAGGCGCAAATGCCTGACCTTACATGTCTGGAATGAAGTGTGTAGCTGTAGCATTATTAGGGAAAGCTGGCCACTGGGTGGGAATTAACAGGTGACCAAACTGGAGAGGAAGCAGATGTTTTTATTGGGACATATGTGGTGACAATAACTTACAAAATGTTCCTAATGTAGATGCTACACAGAACAACTCCAAATCTGAAAAAGTTTGGGTGGTATGTTGAAATTTAAATTAAAACTGAAAACAATAATTTGTGAATGATCTTTAATCTATATTGCGATCATAACAGTTCAACATCAAATTATTTGGTGTTTTGCCTATTTTTCTTTTAATCAAAATAAACACATATTTCAATTGTGATTCTCAAAATACATTTTAAAGAAAGTTGGACAGTTAGGAACTGAACATCAAGTATTTCTGGGATTATTTCCTCTTATTCTTCCTGCAAACAAGTCTTATGGTGTGCAACAGTTCGGGGTCTTTGTTACATTTTTTCATTTCAAAATTCACCACTCATTCTCAAATGGGGACAGGTCAGGACTGCAGGCATCTCTTCTTTGACATTCCTGTCATTGTAATATGTGCAGGATTTAGTCTTCCTGAAATATACATGGGTGTCCCCTGGAAACATCAAGCTTTTAAGTGGAATTTGTGGATGTAACTCCACATTGTAGGGCTTGACAAAGGTTTGCCAAAGTAATTCTGAGCCCAAGTGGTTATAGCAGCTATAGATAAATGACGGTTCTTGCTGAAGTACTGGTTGAAGTATTTATAGATGAGGGGTGCTCAGTTTAAGATTGTGCCCTTTCTCTTTACACATGGAAAGTCTGAAAGGTGAAACAGTGACGCAGTGGTTAGCACGTTCACCTCACAGCAAAAAGGCCTGGGTTCGATTACTGGACTCAGTTGTTTCTGTGTGAAGTTTGCATATTCTATATATGCTTGTGTGGGTTTTCTCCAGGTACTCCGTTTCCTCCCACATTCCAAAAACATGCACAGTAGGCAAATTTGCTGTTCTAAATCGCCCCTAGGCGTGAATGTGAATGGTTGTATGTGTTTCTGCCGTGCAATGGCCTGGCGAGCTGTTCAGGGTGTACCCCGCCTTCACCCAGAGTCGGCTGAGATGGGCGCCAGCCTCCCCGCGACCCTAATTAGGATTAAGTGGCTTAGAAAATGAATGAATGCACTATAGAGGGTGAAATATCCAAATCCCTTTTTATCTTTCTGTAAGGGACATTGTTTAAACATTTCAATAATATTCTATTTTGTTGAAAAATTGGAGATCCATTGGAGATCCTTTGTTTTATAAATACATTTTGACGGTACTGCTTTTGTACCAGATCAAGAGGACAGTCACCTGTTTTTGAAACGAGCCAAGATTACACCCTAAACTTGCCAGTTTTTTCTAGGCACCACACACACATTTACACACTCATGCACATTACTATGGCACCAATTTACTATGGTATACATAGCTCTTTCTTTATATTTTGCAAAGTTTGGCATGTATTTAAAGCACATTTATGTGTTGTAGGCTCTGTTTGATGATTTTGGTTCTTTTTACTGGGTTTGATCTGATCTACTGGTTTGATCTGAAATGTTTTGCACATGCCTTAATAGAAATTTTGCAAGTACATCTTATTGTGGTATGGGTACTAACAATTTTTTATTCTTATTTTATTATACAGGGTGTCCCAAAAAATTTGGATCAATAGGCAACGGTTTATTTAGTTACTGATATTACAACAAAAAATCAAATTAACAACTTTGAATTTCATGACACTTCATGTATATGCTGAATACCAAAACTCTAAACATTTCTTAATTTATCAGAACTGACGTTGTTACATGCACACGTCAGGATGCTTTCTATTGAATTTGCAGCTCAATGTGAAGAGTCCTGTCTTTCATTCATGAGAACTTGTTCAATTAAATATTCCTTTATTAGCTTCATAGCCATCTTGAAACTGAAATAAAAAGAAACATATTCAGTTTCATATCCAAGATAGCTTTAAAGCTAAGTCTTGTATGTCTTATTTTCTAAACATTACTGTAGCTTACTGTTCATACATTCTGTGTTTTCTGCCATGAAACAACTGAAGGGTTGTAAGCAACTGTGTGTCTGTGCGGGCCAAAATCCTACTAAGAGGTTCTGCTCTGTACCATAAATCACTTTCAACCTCTTATCTTTTGTCATTTCTCTGAAGCCTAGGTTCGTAAACATACACACCACAATAAATCCTACATACTGATGGAACCGTCTTCAATTACTTGCTGGTTGATTGAGTGTGCTGACTGATGAGTCTAACATCTTTATTTCTAGACTGTAATTTGTGAGTGGAGACAGAGATCTCTCTGTTATTGTCATAGCATCATACAGAGGTATGGCTTCTCATATTTATTATTCTACTGTATTTCTACAAGTTTGAAGAAATTTATAAATACTATTAAGAATTAAATATATAAGAGGCTACCTGGGTACTTTTAAGTGTTACTCAACATACTGTGTATTACTGACATTTATTACTGGCATATTACTATCAACTGTATATTACTGACTTGTATTATACTGACAACTGTAACTGTATATGACTGACACCAAGTATACCTCAGTGGCCGCATCTTTGCGCAACTCCAATGCAAACATATGCATAAGTGTTGTGAAAGTGTACTCAATTTTCTGCTGAATGCGTACCTGTGTCTGAACACGTGCACTCTGACTTTATTGGCAAAGAGCAGTGCATGGTTGTGCAGTGATTAGTGCTGTCAACTAACAGCAAGAAGGTTCTTGGTTAGAGCATCACAGTTGATTGGGGCCTTTCTGTATGGAGCTTGTGTGGGGTCCATCAAGGCACGCCGATTTTCTCCCACAGTCCAAAAATATGCAGGTTAACCATTACCATAGGTGTGAATGGTTCTTTGTTTCTGTGCCTGCTCTATGATACCCTCTCCCAATGTCCTCATATGATGACATATTTTCTTCAAACTACACTGTGTGGATGTCCTTGTAAGATTCTCATATGAAGGCAATTGGGGATTAAGTTTAATAGTTATCAGGTAGTAAGGAACAGCACTGCTGTGGAGAATTACAAGACACACAACATTAGGGGTTGGGTCTTAGGTGGATAAATTAGTGACCTGTTCAGGGTGTACCCCACCTCTTGCCCGAAGTCTTGGCTCTTGTTTGAGTGTCTAAGAGCGTGGTCTGAAAGAGATAATCCCTGAAGATGAAAACATGAACAGAAAGGGCATGCATGGCAGTTTGCACCTCAACAGAAGAAGATCTTTAATGTTTAATGCGGATGATAGAAGAAGAAAGTTCTAAAAACACACACAGTCTGCACAGACAGACCGTGCATGATGAAATCCGCGTCATGTGCAGTGTGCATTCACAGTCCACGGAGCACATCCGCTGAAGTATACTTGGGCCCTACAGTAACCCTAACCTCCACCACACACACACACACACACACACACACACACACACACACACACACACACTTCTATCCCCCCGTAAGAGCAGAATAAATCCAGAGATAAGCATAAGCATCTGATTGACAACTCAATGAGCACTCTGTCACCCTTTGCTCTTTGCTAGCCAAGTGTTATTGATTCAGCTGTAATTGATTATGGCTTCAGATGGCTTTTCAATGGACTGTGCCCTAAGTAAAGGCTGTATGATTAGGAGGAAATGGAGACTGAAAGCTTGGCTGGGCAAAACAGGCAACAGAGATGGTGCAGATAAAAGAATTGTGAAAGCAAGCCAGAATAAGGTCAGAAACCAAGAGTAATGGGCTGTTTGCAGATAATCGTAAAGCTATGTTTGCTTTTCGGGTCCTGCTGCTAGGTCAAAGGATTCACGAACCCAATCTGATTTGACATCAAATTAATCTTCTAACACCACAACCTCTTGTTTCTAGAGAATCAGTTTTCTGACTGTGCAATAATCGTCTGATATTTTTTCTTTAACCATGTGTTAGGCTCCTAATGAAAAGCAACACAGCATTCCCGTGTACATTACACTAAGTTAATGTATATTTAACCCAGTGTGTGATCCTGATAAAGCGCAGTAAGCATCCTTTCAACTCATATAAGCTGCTCATATGGTTCAGATTGAGCCTATTGACTATTGTACTGTTTTGTGCTAAATGTAGTCTTCAGCTTTAACCACTGTCTTCTTCTAATAGTTGCATGTTCTTAACACTCTTTTCTCGCAGTACTATCATGTTCATTTTGGGATGTGCCATGTAATGGGCAGACCATTTATTGGTACACTCAGTGGCTGGACTCCATGTCCAGCTGTCTACACAATGTCCTGCTAAAGGTGGATGGCAACCCAAATGGGGCAAGAATTCAAATTGTGTTTTTTTGGTACAGCTTTGTGCTTTTATTTATTTAAGACACTCAGGCAAACAAAAAAGCTCAACATGAGAAATTGGGTATGAGTCTTACAACAGAAAGGCATAAATTAGACAAGGTTAATGGGATAACAATTAGCAGACTCAGGTTAAAACAAAGAGGCAAATGGGCAGACAACCAAGTCTTGGAATCACCATGGGGCAATGCTGGAATGAACCTTTGCAAATTCTGTGAGCATGTCAGGGTTATTTATGAGCATGTAGGTGAATGTGTAAAGGTGAATCCAATATGGAGATTGTGAATGGGGATAGGTGTTTGTTTTGATATCTTCTAGAGACCCAGTAGTATTCCTCACCCTCAAGTCCATGAGGTACTAGATATGTGCTTGGTAGTGATAAGAGGAAAGCAATCTACATTAATCATCAATGTTTAGCAGTAGTGGTGCAATTTCAGTGGCAGGTTGCCACTGGCATTGCTGGTATGCTAGATGCCAGTGGCAACCAATCAAACCCTCTGATGTGATGATGATTCTCAATTGGCTGATGTAAAATTATTTTATAATTCATACCTGGCCCCCTGCTTCCTGCTCTCCAAACACTGTCAACTAAATATTTTTTGTTGCTGGACAGCATAAATGTATTTGCACTCTCTCCCATGTTCCTTTGCCTTTTCCAGGGATTCTTAAATGGTTGTACAGGAATCCTAAATGATGAATTGTTTTGATATTTAAGTTCCCAGGTGACCCAGTGTTGATAAGTGTGGGGAAGGAAAAGAAGGTCACATGCCAAGATCACAGGCTAAGGATCATGGAAATTGGGTGTGGCACTGTATGTAAATTATTATACTGGGAATATGAGAAGAACTCAACAGACTGCTAAGTGCAATACAGTAGAGACACACAGTTATAAATCTCAAGGCCTTACAATCATTCCAGCTGTGATTGCAACTCATGTTCTCCTTTTTCATCCAAATATCATCAAACATTAGAGACATGTTGGCTACACAGTGTTTATGTTCTGGTAATAATTTGCTTAAGGACTGAGTTCATAAGGCAACACAACACCTGCATCAAGCTTCCATATCAACTTATATAAACCTACATACTGTACATATTCATTAAGATCCTTCTCCAGTTGGTGTCAGGTGTGTCTGGGAATCTTGATCTAAAGTTTTCATGACACCAGAGGTCAAGTAACATATATTTTTGTTGGCATATACTGTAGTTGTAATGTATATTATCTCTAGCATACTTGACATTTACTGAGCTCCTGTGTCAGTTCTCATGATATTTTAATAAAAATCAGTACACAGTCCATCATACACTGTATATACTGTATGTATGGGTTATGATGCAATCTTTTGTCAACATATTTTTGTTTACATATTGCTACTGATCTCAAAATCCACTATGTTTATACAAGGGGTTTTACTGGGTTTACAAAAAATATTTGGACCATTACGAGTTCACAGCAAAATTGTATGTAGAGGATTGTGATGAAATGAGGCTACATGTAAATGGTATTCAGTGGTATTAAAGTGTCTATAAATGCAGGGTGAATTTAAAACTTATTATTTGGGATTTACTGATGCAAAGAAGGTTTTTGCTCAAAGATTGATAGTTGGATGTGAATATATATATATATATATATCATTTTTGATACCTGTACCAGCTGTCCATGCATTCCAGTCTATGATCCAGATCCATCATAACCTTGACCATGAACAGGATCAAGCAATTAAATGAATAAACTAACAATTAAAACAGAGATGAAACGGACAGCAAACAGTGATCATTATGCTGATGTCATCCTGCAAGAGGAGGTCATTTAAAAGACAGGTATTTTGATACTTAAACTGGCCATGGTTGGACAGATGGTGAAAAACAACAACAAAAGCTACATTTTCTGTAAATCTTTTAATTAGTCAGAAGGTTGCTCTTTGCAACCTCAGCTGAAACTTGTTGACTCTCACTCTGATGAGATGGATGACAGTTACTGGCTGTGACACTTCATCAGATTATGTCCAATTTCAATCACATCACAAGGCCTGTGTGACCTGTTCATGCCTGTGCTGTCAGGACCTTCATAGATTGCCAGTGACATCACGGAGACCTTTCACCAATGTGTGTTCATGAGGTTGGAGGTGTCCTGAATAAATGTTGTTTTTTCTGACATGTTTAAAGCATGTGATGAGATGAGTAGGAGGTGAGTGAGATACAAAGAGACTTGACCTGATCTCTGCCAGTGCTATGATCATTTCTTTGAAATGAGATGTCTCCTGTTGTTCAGTGCATTTGATATTATATAGAGACTCTCGTGTCACTGTGACAGGGACAAAGGTACAGACAGCGCCACCAAATGGGAAACTCACAAATTTGTAACATGGAGACAGGTTTTATTTCTTCACTGTCTACGCCTGAAATGTTCATAGCTGTCTTTCTTTCCCCCCTATAAGTCTGGATTTCAGTTCATGTTCATGTGCATTCTCACATTGCTCATTCTGGGATAAACAGCAACATTTCCGGGACATAGAATCTCAAAATAAAAGTGGTCTTTCTAGATAATTTTTGTTACTAATACAATTTCTGACAGTCTATCCTTTGACAATTGATAAGGAAAGATAGTTGCACAAGTTCTTAGATTATTTTGAACCATCTTCTGGGTTGTCAAAATGTTATGGATGTGTCAATACTTGACCTACAGTTTTCCAGAACAGTGTCAACTCCAAAGAATTTCTTCACATAAAATGTTTGATACACTTATGCTGATTGTCTACAAAAACATTTGATGCTGCAGATTTCATTAGATAAATTAATTGCATTAGTTAAGCGTGACGGACGTTACCCAGTCGGTTCCCTGAATTTATTTTTTCATTATATGATACAGTGGATTTTATAACGGCTAATATACTAGAAATTGGAATTAAGTAAACATTTTACTTAATATCATACATTTTAAAGCTTGTTTACTTCCAGCTAGGCAAAAACAAAATAAATCCAGACGAATTTGAGATCCTATGTCATGGAAATGTTGCTGTTTATCCCAGAATGAGCCAGCTGCCCCAACCCCTCCATGTCTGTAAGGTTGCATTAACTGACCTAGTCTCACATTCAGTCATCTTAAATACTGTCTATCATCAAATTGAGAGATTGAAAGGATCCTAAAGTCTTCCTTCCTTTTGGTCAAATAGACTTGTATGTGTTCTTATCACATAACTGGTAAATAGTACCTTTTATTACAAGTAGCATTTCAGAATAAATCTAATTTCACCCAAAAAGAATGATGAAGTCACTAATTAGATTGTGATGTGGAACACTGATTAACAAAAGCTTGTGAAATTAAACAATATTTTGCTTTGATCATTATGTGCATAGAAAACTGCAGTGAAATCAAACATTTTACGGTACCTTACAGTCTATCATTTCTTCTGGGGGCAAAACATGAGGGATAAATAAAGAAACTATAAAAACAATGATAATTCAGTGAGAGACTGATACCACCCAAATGCTCCACTGGACGACACAGCAAATCATTCCTACCTGTGACCATTGAACTGTACAACTTCTCCATATAGTATATATATATATATATATAAATTTGCAGTCTTTCTTATTAAGACTTTTATCTTTATCTTTTTCTTTACTTGGTATGGAGCAACTGTGTGCACACAATTTCCTCCGGGATCAATAAAATATTCTGATTCTGATTCTAATTCTTTCTTATAAATCAGTTAGAATACTATTACTCCAGTGTCTCAGATTCTATGACAAATTGGCAAGGAACAATTGCAAACAATATTCTGTAAAGTAATATGTTTAATATATATTGTAACTGGTAGGTTGATTGGTTCAAAATCTCTTAATCGCCTCTAGGTGTAAATGACTCTGAATATACAGTATGTGAGTATGATGCCCTATGATGGACAGGCATCCCACCCTTGGTGTATTCCCACTTTGGACCCAGGGTCCCGAACCAGGATAAAGATGTTATTACAGAATGAATGAATCAGGCTTTGAAAAAAAATAAATCTGGTTATTATTGTTCATCCCAGCTTTCTCCTTGACTGAAGTGAAACATCAAGATAGGGTTTTGTAGGAAGATCCCCTGGTTAAAGGGATGGCTGATAACTGAAAAGAAATTTACCCTAAATACAGATCTGTAGAAATTTAACTTACACCTACACACAAGAAATAAAAAAAATTATTATACAATGTCATTATCAAATGCATTCGTTCTCATTTGTCCAAATTTCTTTTTTTTTTTTTTATTTAGGAGTGGAAGATGATGTCATTAAACAAACCAAGAATGGGAAGCTGGGATTACAGCTAGCAGTTGTCTGGTGTCCAGTTTTTGTGAGCCTGGGTGCACTATAGCCTCAGATTTCTGTTCTTGCTGACAGGAATGGAACATGATCTTCTGCTGTTAAAGCCCTGAGAGATGCTTTTCTCACCATGCATGTAAAGAATGGTTATTTGATTTGGAGCCTACACCCTTCCTCTCAGCTTATACCAGTCTCTTCTTATCTCTCTCTCTCTCTCTCTCTCTCTCATCAAGAAAACATTTTCACTCACAGACAGAGCTGCAGTAGTTTTTATCCTTTATTCTGTGTAGTCTTATTGAGATAATAATCTGAGGAGATCAGCAGCTTTTGAAATATATACCTTGTTAATAGTAAGTCTACAGTAACTACAATAAGCACTCTTTACAACTGTGGTGAGCTGAAAAGCATGTCAGAATACACAACACATTGAAGCTTAAGGAGATGTTACAACAGCAAAGGGTCACACTGAGCTCCACTCCTGTCAGCAAAGAACTATACTCTTAAAGTATAGTGGGCACAGGCTCATGGACTGTTGAAGATTAGAAAAACATTGTCTGGTTTTGATTAATCTTGAGATCTACTGCAACATGCAGACGGTTGTGTCAGGATTTAGCTTCAGTAGGATCCATGAACCCAACCGGAACAACCTCAGATCTTTAGTGATGTTGCAAAGAGAAGATTGTCTCTAGCGCAAAATGGCTAACTGACTAATATTCACACATGAATATAGAATTTTAAAAACAAATTTTCTACAAACTCACAGACATTTTTTCTTTATTATTATTTTTTCTTTATATATGCTGTACATTATGTGCAACTTCAGCATCATCAGAAGGCATACTGACAAAGATGAGCAGTAAACATATGAACTAAGCAGTAATCAACAATACTTCATCAAACATCAATGTCTATACTTCTGTTAAGTGGAGATGAACTACTGGCCTATTGACTGGATATAAAAGCACATCATACAGCATCAGCAGGCGCTCTGTGCAGCTGTGAGTTGTTGATGGGGCACTGTATGCGTCATGGGAACTGGGCACGGCTCTCGCCACTCCTCAAATGTCAGCTTTCTTCTGATCCTCTCTTCGCTGTGTATAAAAGTCAACACCCTGCCATCCTTCTCCATGCATTCTTCTGGGGGTTGTTATGTGTATAAAAGTAAATGGAAGTCTGTTTGATCTGACAGGCCTGAATTTAATTGACTGCGTTAGGGCTGAGGAGAGCAGACGGAGAAAGAAGGATGTGGACAAAGAAACTAGGTGTCCATTATTCTCACTCAATTTACACTCTCAGTTGAGCTTTGAACTGGACTCCATGACTAGCTGGATGGCATAAATGATAAGATTTATTTTGGTGCAAATTTAGCAGGGACATACTGGAGTGTCTTGTTTGTTCAAAAGCCCAAACTGATGTGTAATCTACAGAAATTGTTTTACCAGGTCTTAGCTACAAGGGAAATTGGAACATTGCACATTTTTACATACTCTCCACAGTCTTTGAGAGAAGTGCATCATTTCTTATACATTATATGGAAGAAAAACAAGCTAAACCAATGTGGTTCGTCCCCAGAGCCTCTAATCTGAGGTACTGAAGTGAGCACAGAGCTTGTCACACTTGGTTGCAGTATTTTTAGCCATCCAACATGGTATGTGTGTTTTGTGTGTGCATGAGTAGCAGAGTTGCACTCTTAAGCTTATGTTCCTGCAGGCTGTCAGAGTTATAGGGTTGTGGCAAGGAGCGCTGTCTCCTGCGGAGAACGCCCCTAGAGAGGGTAGCATCGTCCCAGCATTATTTTTTAGTCCTTTCTTGTGCAAGCTCATTTTAAGTTATTACAGCAGATGAGAGCTCTTTAGAAATACCTAAAATAATTTATTCCTAGATTAAAAATAAGTCCTCCAAGACATTTTTTGGATTGCTTCCCCTGATCTCTGCGTTTAATCTTGCTGTCCCTCAAATCTGTCAGCTTCATTGTGCAAGAGCTAATATTTTTAGAACATTTCTGTGCACAATTTTCTGCTTGAATTCTCTTTCGTCAGTCATGTTTCATCACCCATGCACTCTATCCTCAGGTGTTTTTATCCTCATCAGTAGGTCTGTGCATGGACAGCTGCATCTGCATTTATGCTGGTCAGTCTCAGGATTTTGGCCTTTTAGGAGGTCTATTTGGCTCTCTCTCTCTCTCTCTCTCTCTCTCTCTCTCTCCCCCCTCTCTCCCTCTCTCTCTCTTTCTCACTCCCTCCCTCATATTCAATTATTTTCGAGGTATACTACTGTGACTATTCAAACAATTTTACCGACAGTGTAGTCCAGAATCTCTGGAACATTTCATGAAAATGAGCAAAGTTTAAAATGTAGACGATGTGAAAAGAATAACAAATTAGTGTTTTTAGGGATACAGGCATTGGGCCTTCATAAAACTATAGAAGCAGCGCCTAAAGCTCTGCAGGTGGGTTAACACAGAGTGGAAAAATACAAAATAAAAACTGTTGTAACACAAAATAATTTATCATTAAATTGTAGAAAAACAAACAAAAAAGCCCTTTCAAAATGAGCTCGAAATCAAGTCTCTATCATATAAGCAGCTGTGGAGATTAACAAAATAATATTTCCCTAGCAACCATTGTTTACCCTCGCAACCAGATCCACTCTGCTTGAAAGCCTGTTCAAAAGAGCTTTCATATGGACCAAATATCAATTCTCTATCATGCGTAGCTGTATAGGTAACCAAAAAACAATGTTTCCATATCAAGCATTTTAATTATGCTCAAAGGTCATGCTGGGACATCATGACAGAGTAAAAGACATAGGGACATGGTTTCCGGCCACTGAGTATCCTGCTAGGTGGTCTGCCCCTTACATGGGACGTATCGCAATAACCATTGCGATAATTAGATTAACATTACTACAAGATTTATATTGTATTAGGCTACAAATATGCACTGCACCACTAATTCAGATAATATTGAAAGCCACTGAAAAAAACACATGTAGAAATAACAGCACTATCAGCATAGCCCTTGAATTCTGGTTCTACATCAGCTGTGTGTATAATTTGGTTCAGTCAGAGATATGATCTGAGCACATTCCATTTTTGAAGATGCTGTAAATTCCTCACTCAGCACTAAATTTATTTTTTCTTGTTACATTTTTTTTACTTAAATATCATTAGAGAAATTCTCCATATTTATATATGTATCTGTGTCTTTGAATCCTTTCCTCTAAATAATGTTTTTACTTTTGATTCCACTTGCTCTGTATTTATATATATATATACTGCTCAAAAAAATGAAGGGAACACTAAAATAACACATCCTAGATCTGAATGAATGAAATATTCTTATTAAATACTTTGTTCTTTACACAGTTGAATGTGC
>JBCNYH010000013.1:17063443-17077344 GCA_039654325.1 Tandanus tandanus
AGAGAGAGAGAGAGAGAGAGAGAGAGAGAGAGAGAGAGAGAGAGAGAGAGAGAGAGAGAGAGAGAGAGAGAAATTAGCCTCCATCAGAATGTTTTGTAAACTCCTGCTTGTTCTGGTGCTGGTTTGACATGCTGTAATTGTGTACACTGAGGACATTTATTTCATGTGAGTGCTTGATCTGCTGTGAAAATAAAAGACATCACCATCAACAATGTAGGCTGCGGCTTTATTTTCCCTAGATGAATTCAGCGATTAGGACTGATTTATTCACCACCTATTATTTGAAGAGCTGTAATTTTTCTGATTGGCATTTGCTTTGTGTCAGTGCAAAAGTGCCAGCTAGTGTGTGAGTGGCTGTATGGATGGTGGCCAGACATGTTCTCTTTGAGTTATTCACCCCAGTTTGCTTTCAGTAAACACTGTTAGCTAGCTTTCAGGCTGGTGGTACCTGGGGTTCAGATATTTCAGATGTTGTGTTACAAAGAGATGCATGGGAATGTGGTAGAAAGAGAGAGAGAGAGAGAGAGAGAGAGAGAGAGAGAGAGAGAGAGAGAGAGAGAGAGAGAAAATCAGAATTATGCTTTAAACTTTTCCAGTTATCCAGCCATAACTGGCTAAGGGGTAAAAATCTGAGGAAAAGATCATATCGGTGATAACCAAATAATTAACATTTAATAATCATTATTATTTAATGATTTATTATTAATTATTATTTTTTGATAATTACATATCCAAATGTGTTTTATTTCTTTTATACCACAGCAATTTCTTACAGCTTCCATTTTAAAGGACAAGCACTTTTCTGTTGTACCACTCAGGAGCAGATGGCATACTGTTAAAGTGTGTACAGTAAAATTGAATGTTGTTTAACATACACAAGTTATTGAACACTACAAAAACATTGCTGTGTGGAGTTTGCATATTCTCCCTGGGCTTGTGTGGGTTTCCTCCGGGTACTCCGGTTTCCTCCCAGAGTGCAGAGACATGCACAGTGTTTGTGTTGGCCCTGCGATGGTCTGGCAAGCTGTTCAGGATGTACCCTGCCTTCGTCCAGTGTCAGCGTAGATAGGCTCCGGCCTCCTCGTGACCCTGGTAGGATTAAGCGGTTTGGTAAATAAGTGATGACATTTACAAATACAAATGTTATTTTTATAACATTTATATATCATATTAAGTTTTATTTTTATAGCTAAGTAACTAAAAAGTATAAAAACAAGTGATTTCTTTTGGGTATTTATGTGAAGTGTTCACACTGACACAGCTACCATAATACAGAAGTCCGAAGAAAAATGTCACAAAGATACTCAAAATCAGTAGTGATCCTGTGTGTGTGTGTCGGCTGGTTTGTGTCAAACAAGATAAGCACATTTTAGGCATTCATCATACTTTTTTACTTACTCCATCATACATTTTAATTACAATAGGATATGTGCAAATAAAAACAGTTAGCATTGTCTCTAGCAAAAACAGACAACGGGCAGCAGCTACTTACTAAACATTCATATCCAACTAAACTTGAAAAGCTCCAATGCCACTATCAGTCAAAAAGAGGTCCAGCCTCTTTGACAGTTTATCACGCAGCATCCTGACTGGCCCACTGCTCATAGAGCCCCAGAGAAGCTGAGATTCGATGGACATGACGTTTTTCAAGCATTTGTCCAATAAACATTGAGCTAAGTAGAGTATTCTGAGTGAAATAGGACTCCAGTGAAGCTGCACTTTTATTGGTTTTATTGGATCGCACTTCCAACAAGAATGTATGACCAAAAACATCATGTTAGACTACCTGTGAGAAGTCATTGCTGTTTCAGAATGACCTAGCCATGAAGTTGAAAAAGTTGTAGCAATCTCTTTATAATATTAATGTAAATACAACAGTACATATTTGTCGAAAACTTTAGTCACATTTTAGAGGAAGCAGAGCTTCCCTTGTAGTCTTAGAGCAGCTGCCACTTGTGGGTGTTGTGTGTGTGTGTGTGTGTGTGTGTGTGTGTGACTGAGGTGTTTACTGTAAAATATTAAAGGGACAAAGTCTACATTTGAAGGGTCAAACATATTCCGTATGAAAATTTATAATATGGCTTATTTTTAAATTATGTTGAAGTGCAGAGGGGCGGCATGGTGGCACAGTAGTTAGCATGTCCGCCTCACAGCAACAAGGCTTGGGTTCGATTCCCAGGCTCGGAGGTTCCTATTTGGCGTTTCTCCCCATGCTTGCTACTGTGCCACCATGCCGCCCCTCTGCACTTCAACATAATTTAAAAATTCCCAGGCTCGGAGGTTTCTATTTGGCGTTTCTCCCCATGCTTGCATGGGTTTCCTCCACCTACTCTGGTTTCCTCCCACAGTCCAAAAACATGCACTGTAGGCTAATTGGCTGTTCCAAGTCACCCCTAGTTGTGAGAGTGAGTATGAATGGTTGTGTGAGTGTTGGCCCTGCGATGGCCTGGTGAGCTATCCAGGGTGTACCCCACCCTCGCCCAGAGTTGGCTGAAATGGGCACCAGCCTCCCTGTGACCCTAATTAGGATTAAGCGGCTTAGAACACGAATGAATGAATTAAGTGCAGAGAGTGTGTGAGAGAGAGAGAGAGAGAGAGAGAGAGAGAGAGAGAGAGAGGTCTTTACAGCCTGTTTGTTCTATTGTGTCTGTGGGTTTATATACTGCAAATGGAAAGGCTGCTGCATGCAAGCAAGCAAGCAATGAGGGAGGAGGGACAGGAACCAGAAATTGAGGGACAAAGTATAGAAGAGTGTGTGAAATGGAATGGCGAGATTGAACTCGGCCTTAGAAGAGCATTGGATTCCTACCACGAGAGAGAGAGTGAAAAGGCGGAGAGAGAGGCACTTCATGTCTGTCTGCTTCTTTTGTTGTAGAAGATGAAACTTTATGTTGTGCTGCAATCTAGAAAGAGCTGCAAGTGGGGTAGAGTGCCACTACTTGGGGTGAGGAGAGAAGCAGAGATGTGGCAAGAGGATAACACCACTAAAAGAGTTTGTGAGGAAGGTTTGGGTCATATGCTAATAAAAACATGCCTGCATTCCCACTGGGCTTTCAAATGTGAGGCAGCAATGAGTGACAGCTGATAAAATAAGCTCAGGCCGCAGACATTTGGTGTTTTTGAACTGTTAGAGTCCTGGTTATGTATACATGAATACATAAATCCATATGTGAATATTTATGTGGAGACCAAAGGTTAATGTACTGAAGATGTGAATTGTGTTGCACTGTACTCCAGGATGAATAAGTTAATCATTCACTGTGGGAAGGAATCTAAGTTGGTCACTTTCTCCACTACCCATGCACAAACCAATGCATGTAGTCCTGATGAACTCAGCAACTTGCAATTTGCAAAATAAATGGCATATGTTAATATCCTCAAGTCTGTTAAGAGTATTTTGGTAGTCCAAGTGATAAGCAGATGGCAGTCTTATCTTAGGTGACTGGCTTTCCTTCTTGCTTTTCACCTTGCAAACTCATCCAACAAACTGTCAAAATCCCACTGTTTGACAAGCTCTGACTCAAAGGCGAGCACTGACCTCATACTAAGTCTTATTTGTCCCATTTTACTTTGGATCTTTAATCATTTCCATTATGGAAAAGAAAACATTTATGTGGAGAAAAAAAATAGGTATAGAGAGGTATGATTACTTTTGACTTCATCTGCATAAATTCGATCTAAATCCAACCTCATAGCCCTTGAGTGTTTGAATATGAACAGATTACTACATAAGATCAGGCTTGTCATTTCTAACCAGTTATACATATGATATGTATTTTCTAAGCTAAGAATAAAACAACTAGATATCATTGTGATGGCAGCCATCACTGAGGGCCCCCTCTGGCTGAAGTAGCGAGTGACTCGACCATACCCAATGTTGCATGTGTAAGGCCAACAATGCAAAAATATGGCCTGTGCAAGCTATTTTTTTTTCATTGAGGTCAAAGGTCAAGGTTACAATGACCTAATGTTGGTACACGATACCCCCTTCCCAAGTTGTATAACTAGTTTGATATATATGAGGGAAGGCATATAGGAAATATGGCATGGAAAAGCTTTTTTTTTTTAAGTGGTCAAAGGTCAAGGTCAGGGTCACAGTGACCCAATGCCAGTATGCAAAACTCCCCCTTCCTAAGGTGTATAAGTATGCCTAATTTTATATATGGGACTAAACATATAGGAAAAGGTAACAGTGTCCTAATGTTGATACGCAACATGCCACCTTATCATCCTATATATATCCACCAAGTTTGAGGCAGGTGCCACCGATGAATCGGAAGTTTCAGCCTGGACAAGGACAGGGATGCACACAGGCATGCATGAACGACTGATCACTGTAGGACGTCCGCACTGTCGGGCCTTGACATGATTTGCAGCATGTTCTGAGAATCCAGTTTAACTGCTTGGTCAATTCCAGGTTATCTGCTATACATTAGAGAATTGTTTGGATTTTCTGATGTTGTCTCTAAACATTCTTGTTCTAGTGATTTATTCTATTAAAATATACTTTTTCTGATTCAGCTGTTGTTGGAATAAATTATGAGTTAATGTACTGTAATTATGAAATGCTATTCATAGTGTCAGAAACAGATTGCATGAATGCAAGTTTAGATTAAAACTATTTTAGTATCAATTGAAGTGTAATTTCCTGGGTATCTCCACTGTGATTCTAATTTGGGTGGGTGTGAAGCTATTTTTTTCTGTCTGAGCTCAGCTGTTATTTTATTTTCCATAAGGAAACGTGTCTGTACTGATGTGGGTGGAGTGAGGCAACAGGTGGTGATACATTTGAAATTTGCCAGAAGAGTGTGATATTCAGTCCCACTTGTGCTTCTATAAATGTGTTTCTTACCACCTGCAGAGCCCCCACTCTTAGCACAGATGCAATGTCAAGCTTGCACCTTTTTTCTTTTGACTTCAAGTGATGGATTAAAAGTTTTCCTCCATTTCTTACATCCTGGTGTGTGGATCTACACTGCCTGAACAAAAACAAATCACCATTTTGATTATCATTTTTTTCATTTGTGGTACCACTTGATTCTATTAAGGTTGCAGGGAGGCTGGAGCCTACCTCTGCTGACTCTCGTCAAACGCAAGGTACATGTTGAAGAGCATGCCACAACCCTTCACACTCACTCTCACATCTAGGGATAATTTGAAACTGCCAGTTAGCCTAATGTGCATGTCTCTGGCCTGTGTGAGGAAACCTGAGTACCCGAATGAAACTCATGGGGTAAACATGCAAACTCTTGCCGAGCCTGGGATTCCAACCCAGGACCTTTTAATTTGAGACAGACATACTAACCACAATGCCTAACCACTTAATCCTAAATATGGTTGAAGAGAGGCTGGCTCCTATCTCAGCCAACTCTGGGCAAAGGCCGGGTACACCCTGAACTGCTCACCAGACCATTGCAGGGCCAACACACACACAACCATTCACACTCACTTTCTCACCTAGGGCCAATTTGGAACAGCCAATTAACCTACTGTGCATGTTTTTGGACTGTGGGAGGAAACCAGATTACCTGGAGGAAACCCACGCAGAGACCATGCAAGCTCCACACAGAGACACCTGAGCCAGGGAATCGAACCTAGGACTTTCTTGCTGTGAGGCGGACATGCTAACCACTGCACCGCCGTGCCGCCGGCAACAATTCTTTTAACCTTTAGTGATGCAGTGAGTCCCTTCTTACTTCTTAAATAATGTCAGAAAACGTATCCGGCAATTGTGGAACCGATGCCATTGTGTTGCAGAAGGATCAACTTACTGGCCTACATGAAGCAAAGAAAACTGAGGAAACTACTGGATTTGGGTCAAGAACTGTCCAATGCATTATTAAAACTTGAAAGGATAGTGATGAATTGTCAGCTTCATGGAAGAAATGTGTTTGGAAGAAAATCCTGACTGACTTTGATTGGAGATCATGTAAATGCTTGGTGAAGTTAAAGAATAAAAAATGGACAGTAGATTTCATGGCTTTGTTTATAGTGAAAATAAGTAAGAAAGTAGAAGCTTGACAATTTCCTGCAATCTTGCTTGCCCCAGCTGCAGTACTTGCACCAGGTTAAGGCATGTTTGCTTTGATATTTTAAAGTTAATAAGCACATTTGAGACAAAGTGTGATATGGGCTTGACTTTGGGCCTTCTGCAAAGCTTAGTCACATGACAAAAGACGCAGTGATTGTCTCACTCTTGTAAAGTCCGAGCCAAACCAAGCATCTGTATATAATATATAATATAAAGTTAATATTTGCTCTGTTAGCAACATATTTTACAGGCCACACAATGTCAGTTTATTAAATATGCTATTAATATATTTATTTATTTGGCATATTTCCCACTGGACATTTTGAAAGTGCTGCCCAAGTACATGTGTTAAAAAAGCTAAAAGGCATGGCATTGCTTCCTCTTGCTGATTTAAAACAATGGCGTATTTTGCAAAAAGAAATGATGTACATGATTATTCATTCATCCAGCAGGGAAGAGAAATACTGTATATCATATGTGGTTTCTCGAGACACATGTGGAGCAAAAAGCTGACATATGTAGGGCTGTCCTGATCACACAAAACACATGTTAATACCAGACGTGAAAGTGTTTAGTGCAGGGCAAAGTGCCACGCAAGCAGAGCACCATACTTAAGACAAATTGATATAGCAATCTGATTTTTTGTGTCGCAACTAGTGATGGTAATCTTCCCCTCCATACTGTTACTTGTTTCAAGCCATAAAATAAAATACACTTTTTAAATAAAACAAAACACACTTTATTAACAAGGTAAACAGAATTCTATGTGCCACAAATTAACTGGTAAAATAAACTATTACTGCCACATAATGCATTACTGATTTGAATAGAAAGGCTTTTAACCCAATCACATTTTGGAAGTGGTCCAGCCCCTCTCGAGAAGGGTGGTTCCAGTGCCCAAGCTATGTGTTGAGGTGAGCAACTATATATAGTCGGTATCTCTCAACCTCACGCACCAGCTCAGGCTCCTTCCCTGCCAGAGAGGTGACATTCCATGTCCCAAAAGCCAGAGTCAGTAGCCGAGGATCGGTCCGGCAGAACCCACGCCTTCGGCTTCCACCCAGTGCAGGTGCTGTACTATCACAGTCAGAAGATAATGACGTCGAACATCCAGTCTGTTACTCTTCAAAAAAATTCAATACCCACCAGACAAATTATTCCACCATTGAAAAAGAGACACTAGCTCTAATTTTAGCAATGCAACACTTTAAAGTATATCTGTCCTCTTCCAACCAACCCATACTAGTATATACCGACCACAACCCACTGATATTCCGACACAGAATGAAAGGCAAGAACAGAAGGTTACTGGGATGGAGTTTAATGTTACAAGAATACAACCTTGTCATAAAACACATCAAGGGAGTATATAATGCGTGTGCAGATGCACTCTCTCGATAAATGCATGTATTTAGTATATAATGTATATTTATGATTTCTTTTCTAATTACATACAAAAATATCACTATATAGCTATGATAATTATCATTTAGTTTCATATTTATTTTATCATCTTATTTGTTTGATATTTGTTTCATGATCTTCTTGTTTGTTTCATATTGTAAATCTATCATAAATGTTGTCATAAACTCCAACTTTTCTTTCATGGAGGGAGGCTAAAACCTGGACAAACATAAACATCTCAGCAAGAATATTGCTGCAAAATCCAAGATTCTACTCACCGCAAGCTGTCTCCAATCTTTGCCTCTCATCTCCTACTCTCAGAAACAACGGGCTTACGACTATCTCTCCTCCTGCTAAGTTTTGCCTGACTTATTGTTAATTGCTACATTTACTGGTTCATCTGTAATAAATTGCTAGACCAACTTCCTTTGCCTGACCTTGTTTGTTCCGAATATTTCTGGAGCTCGCGCCAGTCCATCACAGATTGCGGGCTTGTCCGGGATAGAAAAATTAATTGTAGCACAATGTCTGAGTTAACAGACTTTTTAACAAATCCCACCCTAGAGGGTCTGGAGATTTTTCAAATAGAGGAGTTAAAGAAGATTGCTACACACTTCGAGATTGACGTGAAGAAGAAGTCCAAAAAGAAGGCAGACATAAAGAAAGCAATACAAAAAGCTTTAAGAGAAAAAGGTTTGCTGCCAGGAGGATTGGCACAAGACCACAGTGATCCCCAAAGCACCTCAGAGAAAACCGTAAAGGTGGAAGATGAAACGGCACAAGACTCTGATGACCACTCTGACTCTGGGGGGGAGATAGAAAACTTAGATAGAAAAAGAATTAGAGATCCGCCGAATGGAGGCAGAAAACCGCAGAATGGAGGCAGAAAATGAGAAATGCTGAATAGACATGGAGATGAAGAAAATGGAGATGCGCCAACAAGGAGGTGAAACTCAACTCAATAAAGACGAGTCGCAGCCAAAATTTAATGTTGGCGAACACACAAGCTTAGTACCAGCCTTCAATGAGGATGCAGTTGACCAGTTCTTTGCAGACTTCGAAAACACAGCCGCCGATTACGACTGGCCTAAGAACCTATGGCCATCTCTACTGCGAAGTACGTTGACAGGCAAAAGCCGAGAAGTGCTCACTTCTCTTTCGTAAGAAGACAGGAAGGACTATAAAGTGCTCAAGGCCGCTATCCTAATGGCCTATGAGTTGGTACCAGAGGCTTACCTCCAGAGATTCAGGAATTATCACAAACCAGATGACCACACATACATGCAGTTCGGTCGTGACAAAGAAATTTTTGTTCGGCAGATGATGCAGATCGAGTCAAGCCGACACCCGCAACAAATTGAAGCAAGTTATGCTGCTTGAAGAATTCAAGAGATGTGTCCACGACGACATCAAGACGCACCTGAATCAACACAAAGTTCACACGCTTTGAGATGCGACCATCCTCGCTGATGACTACGTCTTTACCCAAAAAAAGTCTTTGTGAAGAGAAGTGACGACTACGACAGGCCAAGGCCTTACTCTGATCAAAAACCTGAGTCTTCCAGCAGCAATCATAAGTCCAGTGTCGAGTAGAAATTCGAGAAAGACCAGACCAGGTCAGGTCCCACATGTCAATATTGTAAGAAACAAGGTCACGTAATGACCGAATGTTATACTGTAAAACAGCCTATTGCACTTATCTCCTCTAAAAAACCTTACGAAGTTAATAGTATGGTCCCTAAAGATTATGTCAAGCAGTCTGACATTAGAAAGAAATACGTTCCTTATGTGTCCGAGAGCACAGTAACACTTGTTGACGCAACTAATCCAGTACCGGTCAAAATCTTATGAGATACTGGGGCAGCTCAACGAGCGGAGCTTGTACCAGTCTGGCGTGGTGAAGAGGGAGCTGAGCCAGAAGCAAAGCTCTCAATTTACCAGTTGATTTACGTTCCTACCCTCACCTATGGTCACAAGCTGTTGGGTAGTGACCGAAAGAACAAGATCACGAATAGAAGTGGCGGAAATGAGCTTCCTTTGTAGGGTGGCAGGGCTCTCCCTTAGAGATAGGGTGAGAAGTTCTGTCATCCGGGAGGAGCTCGGAGTAGAACTGCTGCTCCTTCTCGTTGAGAGGAGCCAGTTGAGGTGGCTCGGGCATCTGATTAGAACGCCTCCTGAACGCCTCCCTGGTGTGGTGTTTCGGGCATGTCCAACCGGGAAGAGACCTCGAGGCCGACCCAGAACACGCTGGAGGAACTACGTCTCTCGGCTGGACTGGAAACGCCTGGGCGTCCCCCCGGAAGAGCTGGAGGAAGTGGCTGGGGGTCTGGAACTCACTGCTTAGGCTCCTGCCTCCGCGACCCTACCACGGAACAAGCTGAAGAAGATGAATGAATGAATGAATGACCATAAAAAAAAAGCACAAAACTGGTAATTTAATCCTGTGGTTTACTAACGTGGGCTGAACTGTGGGTGCTAGTAATTATTTTTCCCCAGAAGTGACGTCAAAACATTGGGTGGGGGTGACGTCTCTTGTGGAGACAGTGAGATGTAACATTCTAGTGACCCTGAGGATGAGAATGCTGCCAGAGATGTGCGTGACGGTAAATCCAAAATGGCTTATGCAGCTAACGTTTTGCCAACTCAGCTTTCCTGTCGTCAGTTGGTTTAGGAACAAAAAGAAAAGTTTTCCGCAATTCCTGCGCTAGTTGTTTGTGCAGCTCAGCACTGGCCGATACTGTGTTATGTTACATAATTCAGTGATGCGGCCCAGCCAATCCAATGAGTTCACTTCACTACCAGGCTGGAACAGCCAATCAGAAAGACAGCATGCCTAGAGTCATGACACTCACTTTGAAAACGGGCATGGACTGATGCTGCTGGAAGGAACTGCTGATGTTATACGTGATTGTTTTAAATAGCTAGTAACACTAATTCACCACAGGTACCCTTTAAATATGGAGCCGGATTAACAACTGGATTAACTGTTAGACAATGTTTTTAAACATTAAAGGAATCAATTCTGTAGGAGAGTTGGTGCCATTGAGAAGAGATGGAGATTCAACTCAGACAGTTATGAAATAATGCTAGTGTTAAGCAAAATTAATGTTTACCTAAATATAATTACATATAATTAGAGTTATTTAAATTCTGCATCTGAGTTGTATTATTATTACTTTAGAAAGTATTAAAACTGCAAAATATGAAAACAAACTATACATCAGCATAGTGTAGAAATGAAATTCTTAAGAGTCGACGTAAACACTGTGTAAATATGAGGCAAACATCTGGTATAATCTATATCACTATGATTGCATTCATCACTGACCACTGACCATTTGTTGTTGATGCCTTCAGATCTTGGTATTAGCCTGGAGAAAGTGGTATCATAGTTTTAAGTGTGTACGGTGTCAGTAGTCTGGTGTGTGTGGTTAGTCACAGGAGACATAGTGTGGTGTGCATGTGTGTTGTTAGGCGTGCTGCTCTGGGGCTTGTCTCAGCTTGGGATTTGTGCAGGACTGATGGGGCTATGGGCCATGCTGTTACAGTCTTGCACTCCCTTTGCTCCCTTCGCACAAATCGATCTACTCTGTTAATTGCAGTCATTGATCAGCTTCAGGCCTGACAGAGGCACTTTCAGCGGGACTGAGCTCTGTGAGGAAGAGCAGCAGGAGGAGCTACTGTATTTACCAAAACTGTAAAAAACTTCCACTGGAAATCACCAAACAGCCAATGGAAACATCACTTGGGTGTAATCCCACAGTAGGGGTTTTACTTACGCACACAATCTCAGTTATAACTCTGGAAAAAAATACAAGCAGGCTTCTAGTAAACTATGTCAAATAAAAGTCAAGGGATTTGTGAGAAATATTTATTTCTCTATGGCTCTACTGTAATTCAGTCTTTTACTTCAGGAACTAAAGATTTCAGGCTTCTATGGTCAGCCAAAGCAGCGAGTGGAGAAGAGCGATATGACCTTATCCTACTGTTTTATTTGCAGATGCCTCAACTGGAGGGAGTGAGGTGTTGTGAGAGGACTGATAGGATTTTCAGGCTAAATAAATAAACTGAATAAAAAGTACTGCACAGAGACTGAGGGGCTTCTATAGAAGGATGCAATATTAGTTTGTGATTGATTGGGGAGTGAGGGACTTGGGGAAAACCAAGAGAATGAGGAGGAGGGGGGCATGCCCAAGTGCCAGGTGCTATGGTGTTTGTGATTTATTCTTCTCACTGTTAATTATCATGTTCTCCTCATTTGCTCTCTCTCTCTCTCTCTCTCTCTCTCTCTCTCTCTCTCTCTCTGTCTCATACACACTCTCACAACATTTCTTTTCCTTTCTCTCTCTCTCATTCTTGCTTGCCTGCCTTTTTAATTTTCTGACTTCCTGCCTTTTAATTAAGTACCAAACTCACATAGCAGTGAAAAGAAGTAACACCCATGTATGCTCAGTTCTTCTTGAGCTTAAGTTTCCTCCTTTCTTCAGCTGCAAATGCTGGTTTGTTTTAAATCAGCATAATTTGATAACATCACACAGATGAAGTGAAATCACGTTTGCATTTACTGATGGACAATATCCTCTGGTTCTTCATCATTACCGGCCCCGTTTTCCAGCAGTTTGTGAACTCGTGTGTGCCTCATGATACCTGCTCCACCTTTCCCCACCTCCCACCATCTGTGCTGTCTGCTCTTTTTCTCTCTCCTTCTCGCTAAAGCCCACCTTTAACTCTTTCAACTCTCTATCCAATCTTGTCAATGTCATACATTTTCTAATTCTTTGTCCAGAAGCTGTAAATGGAACAGGATTCAGTTGTGGGTATGTAAGCTGTAGGGCAACTATCCCAAATAAATTCCACTAACACACTGATATGGGAGCAGAATTCTTGCTAGAGTGGCTTTTTCCCCCCAGAACTGACAGCATTGACAGGATTGCAGTTTGGCCTAGAGCTTTTAGCAGCATTAGCAGTGTGTGCCTCTCACATCTCAGCAAAACAGCTTCAGATGTTTTCAAACAAGTTGACAAATTACATTGTTCTTTTTCCCTTCTGTTCAATTAGTAAGACAGTAAGTCTGTGTTTAATGTTGGTGGGTGCACATAGTATTATTATAAAAATTCCCCAGATCCATTTGAAAGACTTCACTTAAAATCCTTTTAAATTAAGATGACTGCCTGCAGCAGGTATATACATTCATACATTCATTCGTTCATTCATTCGTTTATTCGTTCATTCATTTGGCCAAACTGCTTAATTCTACTAGGGGTGCAGGGAGGCTGGAGCATATTTCAGCAGACACTGGGCAAAGGCGGGGTACACCCTTAACAACCTGCCAGTACATTGCAGCCTACTAAGTTTATATTATTCATTCTATTATGACTTTATTCTTGTAATACTATGAGATTATTCTCTGATTTTCTGCACTCAGTGTGGCTCAAATACATAAATAGCACATAAATAAATAGCACATTGGGGGCAGCCTTGGAGTAATGGTTAGCGAAGCGAGTTTGGGCTCTAAAGGTCGCTGGTTGGATTCCCGAACCAGCAGGAAGAATGTGCGGTGGTGGGGGACTGAGCTTTACCTTCCCTTCCTCCACCTTCATGGCTGAAGTGCCCTTGAGTAAGGCACCTAACCCCCAACTGTTCTCCGGGTGCCGCAATGTGTGGCAGCCCACTACTCCATAAAGAAATATAACAACTTTTTTTTTTTTGCCTCACAACTCCAAAGTCACTCCTGACATTGGGTTAGTGTCTGAGCTTAGTTTGTCCACTTGGGTTTCCCTTTGGCTCACCAGTTTCCTCACACCTCTACAAAACATCTGACTATTAAAAATCACTCATAGTCCCATCAGAGCCAGTGTACCTGGGGGAGACCCTGGAGCCACTGCCCCACCGACCAGAATAAAGGTTATTAAAAGATGAATAAGTAAATGAATGAATTACATTTATAACAGAATTGTAAATTCACTTATGAGTTTTATGCCCAACCATATTGTCCTTAGGTTGCACAAAGAAAGATAGAGGCCAAATCCTCATATAGTCTCTTATGTAACTGCAACATTCAACATTGATTCACAAGTAATGCTGTATCCATTCTCTGCCATGTGGAAAACTAGCTTTCTCCATGTTATTGTACGAAAAAATTACGGTTAGCTTGGATCAATTCCCATCAAAGTGGGAAGGAGATGAGAAATGAGACCAGAAGATATTGTTAAACCCTATTAATAATTGTAATGATCGACACAAATATGGTGCTTTTAAGATGATTTATAGAAGCTTTTCTATGTGAGTTTTCGTGTTTTGGAGATTACACGCGCGCGCACACACACACACACACACACAAATACACACACACACACACACATCACACACACACATCACACACACACACATCACACACATACACACATCACACACACACACATACACACACACATACACACACACAAATACACACACACAAATACAC
>JBCNYH010000013.1:17077992-17097043 GCA_039654325.1 Tandanus tandanus
TGTGTGTGTGTGTGTGTGTGTGTGAGAGAGAGAGAGAGAGAGAGAGAGAGAGAGAGAGAGAGAGAGAGAGAGAGATTGGACATGGTGCAGGAAGAGGGATTGTGCAGTTTCTTTGAAAATGGAATCTAAAACATGTATGAACCAAATAGGAAATGAGAAAATGAGAAAGCAAATCATGTGAAGAAATGTTCTTCTCTGCTTGAGAAGTAAAAAACCCTGTTATCATCATAAACGTCATTCATTCATGGTTTTTGTCATGGTACCAATATGATCTTAGTCATGAGTCCATCTACTGGTTGACAAAACTGTTTACAGTTTATTATATTTTACAAAGGATTTCTCAGCAGAGGAGGCACAATTCTCCAGCCATTGCCTGGACCCTCAACTGGAGATTGAACATCCATCCACACATTTCCCTCTGTCCAGCTCAGACAACTCGTCTTTTCCTGGACTTCAGGTTTTTGTCCTATGGCTCCAAAAAGGCTTTTTTGGCCATGGTATGTTGAAAATCACTATTATACATCACAACAAGTTATTTCAAGGAATATCTTCTTTGTATTGTTGGATTGCTGATTTCACAGCCTTCTAAGGGTGAAAGGTGTCCATTTTAATAGACAGTTCAGACAGAGGGATGTTAACAAAAAAAGTTAATCCCGATTTGACCTTTGTCCTCTCAGGGCACTTCCTGTTTCCATTAGCCCCATTAGCAGGTCATCTCTAGTTCCCAGCTCAGCCAAATCAAATAAACACAGAAGACAATAAACAAATACAACTCTTTAGATTTTCAGAGCTTTATATCCTAGACACACACACACACACTGTTCTTGAAGCATATGTACCCTTTTGCTTCATTAGACATTAATAGCAGCTTTTAGTATTTCAGGCTCCATAATTAATTCAATAATGTGCTGTTGCAAAATAATCAAAATGTGATGTGACTCTCTCTCTATATATATATATATATATATATATATATATATGATTGGTCCGCTACCTCGGGAGCATGAATCATTATTTTGAGTGGATAATGCTTCAATCAAAATGACAGACACTGTCAAAGATTGTCATTTGAGCAGGTGGAGTCATCATTATCATGCTTTAAAATTGAAAAGTAAACTGTAAAAATCCTGTTTTAGATTATTTTTCTTGTGTTTCCCTTAATATGTACTAAAACACCTTTACGAAGCGCCGTTTCTATGTTCAGGACAGATGCCGTCAGACACAGTGCTTTTGCATTTGAAGTGCAGAGCTAACCTGCCTCATTTTAGTTAGTTTTCTTTTCTTTCCAGTAGTTTGTAATAAAACACCTTTACAGAGTGCAGTTTACAATCATTTTGTTACCCTACTTTTGTTTCTTTACATATGTAGTTAGTAACAACTATTAGCTGTTCAGGGTAAACCTCGCCTTCACACAGAGTGGATTGGGATTATCTGGGATTGGCTCCAGCTTTTGGATTACAGATCATGGGATGACATGGTGCGGGTGACCTGACCTGCCTCAGTGCTGTGATTAAAATATGTAAATATAAACTATAAAAATCTTGTTTAACTTTGCTTTTAATTAGTTTTTTTGCACAGTACCACCACAACTCAGTAAAGGCTTAAAAGAAGAGCGGTTACACAACTCTTAGACTCTGCACCTGGCTGTGTTGGGAGCTCGCCTGCAGCCGTCATGATTTTTTTTTAAATTATAAATAAATAAACCATAAAAAATGTATTTAAGTGTGCTTTTTTTGCTTAGGTGGTAATATATATTAAAACGCTTATGCACCTCAGGCTCACGGATGTCGCTAAAATTAATATTATATATTGTACAAAGTGTACATGTGACAGTGTTAATCATTTTAAGTCATTTTAAGGAATTTGCTAATGTCATAGATTAAAATAAAGCTACATAGTTTGGTATATGTTCTTTTACATGGTATCTTTCTGAACTAATTTATTTATTTCCATAATGAACATACTATGGTCAAGGACGAAGAGAATGCACGACATGAATAATTCAGAACAATGAGGCAATTACGTGTAGAAACACATTCAGCTGTTGTGAAAGGAAAAAAAGAGTTTTGTCAACAAATATGAGCCAGGACAAGCTGAAGAGAAAACTTGACTGATTTTGCAAATAACACTATTATGGATGACATTTTTCAACTTATTTATATATGAACTTAAAGATAATAAAAACATTGTGAAAGTGTTAAAATTGTAATTGTGTGAAAATAACAATGAAACATTTCATTGCTGGCAATTTGGTTTATAGTCATTTTAGTATCGCAGCCCTGTATTTCAGTTGCATGTTATACCCTAATTGCAGGTCTTGTTGTGTAGCTATCACTTGTGATTATGATACAATGACCCATCTAGAAGAAAATGAAAATATTTTGGCAACAATGGCAGTGAAAACCTTTAGGCTGCCTGCACTGCTTATCTTTCTATTCAAGCTTCCATTCTCCTGCTATTAAGCATCTGATGTTCACCCATATGTATCTATTTCACAGATATGAAGCATATGAAGTTTAAGCATGTGTGTCTATTTCAGAGTCTAACAGGCAAAGATCCTTAAACAGTGTTTTACACATATTATTAAACATACACACAACGATTCCCACCACCCCACCCCGACTCCAAAACATACACACACTTGCAGACACAGAGATTTGTGTAAAGAGGCCTTGGAAGGCTGGAGCTAGAGTGGATCTGAGCGCTGCGTCTTTTTTTTTTTTTTTTCAGTTAGATACAATGCACCAGCATCAAGTTCACTGTATGATGATGAATCTAGCACTTAGCAGCACAAGAGGTGCCACAATACTAGAGAGGGAGAGGTGTAGCCACTGAGAATTGCCCATGTTGTTAGCCTGCTGGACCCCACTGGGGGGACGCACAGTGGTCCGGGGAGAACATTTATTCTTTCTCCGCGTGGTTAAACTATCAGGAGATGTGTGGTCATATTTGCCAGTGAAGTCAGATGAGGAAAACTCTTTGTCAGCCATCTCCTTTGATGTATGAACCTCATTAGGCCCTTTCCCTTTGCCGCCCCTGCTCCGTTGGCGTGTGCAGTTCCTAGATCGACCAGGCCTCTGAGGAGTGACCGCATCTGGGGAATCTCCTGTTCCTGCCTGTACTCCATTAATTCCAGGAGGAGGTTGGGGCAAAGGTGTGGGCAGAGAAGAGAACTGTTCACCAAGGTGGGGGTGGTGAGGGCGTCGTTGTGGAGGCTGGGCAGGTTGAGGCTCTTGCTTCAGTGAGACCTTGTCTGTTCCAGACCACAGCTTGGTCTTGCTCTGGTGGAGAGACTCTGATCCAGAGCAATTCGGGAAGTCCTCTTTCTTCAGCTGCTTTAGGTCCTTTCCTGCCAGACTGGCTGGGGCCACACAGCCAACTGAAGATGTGGAGCCGCGGAATCTCTTAAGCCAGTCCCACAGAGACAAAGCCTTGCAGTCACATTCCCAGGGGTTGTCGTTGAGACGAAGATATTCCAAAGCACCCAGTATGGCCAGACACTCACCAGATAGCTCTGTCAGGGAGTTGTTGAACAGATATAGTGTAGTGAGACGCTTCAGGTCATGGAAAGCCAGACGGTCTACCCACTGCAGCTGGTTGTGGTGCAGCAGCAGTCGGTCCAGAGCACGGAGCCCTCTGAAAGTGTTTTGATGCAGGCTCCACAGGCGGTTCCCATGAAGAAACAAATGACTTAGGTTGTGTAGGTCCACAAAGATGTCATCCTGCAGGTACTCTAAGTGGTTATCCTTTTGAGAAAAAGAGGAGAGAACAAAATATAACAAACATAAACATACAACACATAACTAAAAGCATGGGCAGCTATGAGACTTACTTGCAGATATAAGTACTGTAGATTGCGTAGGCCCTGGAAGATATTATTAGGCAGTGCACTCAAGCCACAACGATAGAGGTGAAGAGCATGAAGACGGCCAAGCCCATGAAAGGTCTCTGGAGATAGAGAACGCAGGTAGCGGTTGTCTCCCAGGTCAAGTTCTTCCAACAGGGTGAACCCTTGAAAGGTGGAGGGCTCAATATAGGTGATGTTATTGGAGTAAATCCACAGTGTTACTGTAGTGGGACTGAAGTGGCCCCTCAGCAACCGGTGGATTTTATTATTCTGAAGGAAGATACGCTCGCTGTGGGGGGGAATGCCTTCAGGGACAGACAGAAAGTTGTGGGCCTGGCAACTGACGGTGCTGGGGGCAGAGTAGCAGATGCAGTGGCGCGGGCAGGACCAGGATAGATCCAACCCACAGAGCACCAGCAGGAACTCAAGCCCACAGCCTAAAGAGACACACAGATGGAAGAAAAAAGTGGAATGAATCAGTAAAGTGTTTCTGGAATAGAGCCTACTATGTGGTAAACCATTCTGAGTTTTTGAGATTTAGAGCTCATACACGGATCATTTATATACTCTAAAGAATTGGTTTGGATTGATTTAGGCATGAAATGTTGTGGAATAAAATGGCAAAGAAAAATACAACTGACTGTCAGGATAGCGCACAAACAATTTACACCAAGACAAAGCAATAGTCGAATGGTAAAAAGTTGGACAAGTATGGACAAAACTCACCAAGATATAAAAGTAAGATTAATGATAAAGAATTACAAACATACCACACAGTCTGTTGGTAGCTACAGATTATTATGTGGTTACTATGATTTGTGCCTTTGGGAAGCTTTTTGACAGCTTGTGTATACACTAGTTATCCACTGTTGGTTGCCCAGGGAAACCAATGTGTATATCAAATTCCCATCTATTAGATCTCACATCTATAGGGCCTTTGCCGTGGTAGGAAATAAAATGTGGAACATTAAAATTTCACACAGCTATAAATCAAGCGATATATTCTATATCATAATCAGTTATTCTGTAGCTAGCTACTATATGCACCTATCAGCCTAGTTCTCCTGTTGAAATCAGTCTCTGATCCTGTAAATGGATACATAGATGGCCTATGTACCGATGTTATGTAGAAAACATATTTATCTCCTTCTTTGCGCATTTGTTAAAAGCTTTTCAGTTTGATTTATTGAGCAGATCATCTAAAGAGAAGGGAGGACAAGGCAATTTTTTCACACTGTGAGTCCCATTTGTACACAAGCGACAACTGTTTCCTTTTTTCTAAAAAAAAAAAAGTATTATTCAAAACGTTATTACTGTCATTCACTCAAAATCAATTCTCTCTTACTACCTCTTGACATCACTGTAATCCTTAGTTCCTCAATTTGAAATGCAGGGCTGGGGAATCACTCTCTTACAGAAGAAAATCAGATATTTATTGAAATATTATTTGAGATAAGGTATTTTTCAAAAATCATGTTAGGCCGCTATAACTAGGTAATATAATAGTTCTGCGCTCAAAACGGGATGAGTGTACATCAGAAAGGCTTGGACAGTCATTAGTATGCCTATTGAGCAGCCAGATTAAGCACAGCTCTTTTACTGGGGAACGCCGCTATTCTACAGACACTGGAAAAATAATACAATACTGATTCAGTGTTTGAGGGTCTTGGAGTTGCCTTCAGGTAGACATCCCTAGTTAACTCCAAAGACAACCCAAGCTGGGCCCATGTCACTTATTGCATTAGGAATAAACAGTTCACATGTCTTATTTTTTCTAATGCAATTGTCTATACATTGGAAAATCATATGCAGTCAATTTAAATGTAAAGGTCCAAAAGTTTACACATCAAGCAATTCATCAGTTAGAATGGAATGTATCAGACATGATTAATAAATGGTTAAGAAATTCTTGGGTGGGCGGCATGGTGGCATAGTGGTAAGCATGTCCGCTTCACAGCAAGAAGGTCCTGGGTTTGAGTCCTGGGATCAGGTGTTTCTGTGTGGAGTATGCTTGTGCTCCCCATCCTTGCATGGGTTTCCTTCGGGTACTCAAGTTTCCTCCCACAGTCCAAAGACATGCACATTAGACTAATTGGCTGTTCCAAGTTGCCCCTAGGTGTGGAAGTGAGTGTGCCCTGCGGTGGTCTGGCGAGCTGGTGCACTCTGCCTTCACCCAGTGTCAGCTGAGACAGGCTGCAGCTTCCCTGTGACCCTAATAGGATTAAGCGGTTCGGCAAATGAAGTGAGTGAGTGAGAATTCTTGGGTTGTGTCTATATGACCTCCGCTCATTTCCGGCTTTCAAAGTGGGCAAACATTCGATATGGCCATCAAACAACCAACACATCTAGTAGAGTTCTTGGATTATTATAACATTCTACAGCCAGATGTCAAAATAAGATATGGAAAAAAGAAAACATACAGATGAGCTGGAACTGATCCATACTCTTTAAAAAACAAAGGATCTTTCTTAAAAAATGGAAGATTATGTTAAAGATATAGAATGATCTACAAATAAAGCATTCAAAAGCTTTGAAGAAGAGTAAATACTTTCTTTGTAAAATAAAAGTCGATAAAAACCTTTGATGAAGTTAAATAAACACAAACATTGTCATAGTTGACTGCTCTCGATGAAAGCAATATATTCTTCAGTCATTCTTTTCAATATTTTTCAATATTTTTTAGATAAAGATTTTTTTTTTTACATGAATTATTTTGTGTGCAAATTCTATAATATTATAATTTTATTATATTATAATATAAATTATAATAACAATTTAGGGGCAGTGGTGGCCTGGTGGTAAGGTGCTGGTTTACTGATCCAAAGGTCAGGGGTTCAAGCCCCATTATCACCAAGTTGTCACTGTTGTCCCCCCAGTGCAGCTAACTGGGTTATTAAAGGCCAGCCATGTCTCTTACAGTCTGTGGTGAGAGGCATGTAAAAGAACCATTGCTGTCATTCGTAAACAGTAGGCCATTGGGTTGCCGTCAGTGTGTTTTTGCCCTGTGATGGCCTGGCGAGCTGTCCTGGGTGTACCCCGCCCTCGCCCAAAGTCGGCTGATATGGGCGCCAGCCTCCCTGCAACCCTAATTAGGATTAAGCGGTTCAGAAAATGAATGAATGAATAATAATTTATTCCAAATACTCGATTTGAGTGGTTAGAACAACCACTAACAGCACAGCTCTATGGCATTTTCATTTGGAACTAAACACACAATCTCTCTCTTCTTCTTTATGAAATTCGAGTGTTTGCCCAACAGGTGCATGACCCTGTGATGACACAAACCAGACGTGATGTCACGTGCACCCCAAGAATAGAAGTCCTTTTTTTTTTAAACTAGACAGTCACTTGTTAGCTGGGCCACATCTAATCCAAATCGCAAGAGTGAAATTTGAGGGTGTCTAATTCAATTAAATTCACACATGTAACCAAAATAAATGTTGAGAAGCTGAGAAATAAGGAGATTACTGAGCCCAGAAAATTAAAAAAGCCGAATCTTATGAACAAAAACACATTATTATCCAGTAAAATAACACAAGCCAGAAAGCCTAGTTTAGAGAGGAGATATTAAACTGGGATGTAAGATAGCTAATCCGAAAGGATATTTACACTACAGAAGCATTAGGAGGGGAAAAAAGGTGCAAAGCTGTTCTAGTTAAACCTAAGCTGGGTGCCTTTACTTGGTACTTTGGTTGTCCTTGTGGGAACCCTTATAAGTTCTATGTAGAACCATAAAAAGAACATTTCACTATTAGAAAGATTTAGGCAGAGCAGTTTTAAGAGGCTAAGAACATTTAGTTTAACGGAAAACATTTTTATGTTAAATCTGCTTTGCAACAATGTCAGTTGTAAAAAGCGCGATACAAATAAAATAAAACTGAATTGAATTGAATGTTATTATATAATAATAGATTAATTAATCAACTTATTATTAGATTTAGATGACGTGTTGTTTCATTAAACAAATCCTTGTGAATGAGTTATAATAAAAACCATAACATGTTTGAACACGCTCATTATTATACACCTTTGATTTGAATTACAGCCAGCGCTACAGTGAGAGTTGCAGGAAATTATTTTACACTTTTTGACCAATCAGATCGGAGAATTCTATGGTATGAATCTTTTTAAAAATATATTTTTCCCAAATATGATTTTGTCTGCTATCATAGACGTGAGCTAATACAACAGCTTGTCTTTTGCTGGAAGAAAAGGTGCCCATTGATCCCTAGGAAGGCATAGGATACGCATTTGAGCGACAGGGTTTCTGTCTCTTTGCTCCACCCTGCAGCGGAAAACTACCTCCTGAGACCTGCTGCTTCACACCTGTCACCTCTCTGATTGCAGCATGTGTGTGTCTCCTGGAACTCTCTCACCACAATTTATACCCGTCTGCATCTCCAGTAGAGTGTAGACACAGGAAGAAAGAGAATGTGAAAGGAGATATTTTTAGCAATCCAGAGAGAGATGCAAATAGGACAGGAGAGCATGAAGGTACATTATCATATTGCTTGACCACATAATGAGCCTCACTAAAGTGAATTATTGAGTCGGTGTGGACCACGTCATAGATCCTCCATTAACTCATCTATGGCCCCAGTGTGCCAATAATACCATATTGAATTCTTGACAAAAGAGATAGATTTTTGCTGATGAACAATAGAGGCGTTATTCTAGTCAGTTTCACTTGCCTCCTCCATCTCTCCCTCTGTTTGTCTCTTGCACTCTCTCTCAGCACCTTTCCCCATATCTGTTGGTGTATAATGGATGCAGCTGAGAGCTCGTTACAGGGAGAATGATTAAACAGGCTATGACTGGGCTTGACGTTTACCCTGTCGACCCCACAGCCACAGTCCCGTTCCATGCCTTGCAGTCTCCAAGAGGAAAATAACTAAATAAAGGCATGAAACAGAATGGCTTTGGTCCCTAGACAGACAGTGTAAAGTCAGTCTGTTGAATATCAATGAAGCATAGTTCACACTAAATTTGCCCTCATGAATAACACATCGCTGCTAATAGGAGAGAAGCAGTGTGTCTGTGACTCTGCACACCATTACACTGGACAAACTCAATTTTCTGTGTTTCTCTAAGGACCCCGATAAGCGCATGGCTGTTGGTACCTTGCTTGCATGGCCTAATAAATAACATGCTTTCCCTTAAGAGTTGGTCACATTGATGTTCACACACACACACACACACACACACACACACACACACACACACACACACACACACACACACACATACTCAAACACAGAGAAACAAGTTAAATGGCAAATTTAAAATACTAAAATACAATGCAATAAAAATTTTTTAAATACTTTTCTATTTTAATCATCTCATGACAAATTTGTATGAATTCAAGGATTTCTTTTTTTCTTAATCTTACTACCCATATATACTTTTTATATCTGTACTTTTCAGTTAAAATATTATGTAATATTACCTATTATGGCAACATAAATCATTCATTCAATCATTTTCCATACCGTTTATCCTGTTTCAGGAAGCTTGAGCCAATCCCAGCTGACTCTGGGTGAAGGTGGGGTAAACCCTAAAAAATTTGACAGTCCACTGCAGGGCCAACAAAGACAAACAAATATTCACACTCACATTAACACCTAGGGGCAATTTGGAACAGCCAATTCATTTAACGTCTTTGGACTGTGGGAGGAAACCAACGCACCCAGAGGAAACCCATGCAATCACAGGGAAAACATGCAAGCTTCACATAGAAACGGCCTCGTCAGGCACAGGGCTTGAACCCAGGACCTTCTTGTTGCATCAGCACTATGAAACCATGCCCCCCACAACAACAAAAACCAGACTTATCAAAAACAGTGACTGAAATATTTCAAAAGCAGTTAAGAATAACAGATAAAAATGATTCTACGAATTTGTTATGGATTTAACTGTAGTTTTAATTATTTATTGTCAAGAAATACACTCATTTATTCATTTACTCATTTTCTAAGCTGTTTAATCCTAATCTGGGTTGCAGGGAGAAACGAGGTACACCCTGGACAGCTCGCCAGGCCATCGCACAACACACACACAACTATTCACACTCATACTCACACCTAGTGGCAATTTGAAACAGCCAATTAGCCTACTGCGCATGTTTTTGGACTGTGGGAGGAAATTGGAGTACCCACACAAGCAAGGGGAGAACATTCAATTTAATTCAATTCAATTTAATTTGTATAGCACTTTTTACAATTGACATTGTCACAGGAGGAATTTAAAAATTTTTCTACAACTCCCTACACATCCGTAATGAGCAAGCCTGTGGTGACAGTGGCAAGGAAAAACTCCCTCAGTTGACACAAAGAACCAGGCTGAAAAGGGAAACCCATCCTCATTTGGGTGAAACTGTAAAAATACAAACCATATAAGAAAACTGCATTACAATCCAACATGTAGTCCGGTTGGTCCTAAATAGTTGTAGCAAAAGAGTTTATATCATCAGCAGTGAAAAGTCTTCACAGTCGCTGAGTGCAGATCTAAGCCCACATGGATCTTCATCAGCAGGAGTGAGGGGCGTCCAAGATACTTGGACAATACAGCCAGCATCAGCACACCAGGACAGACCACAGGACTCACAAAGCAGAAGGGTCGATGCATGCAACATGCACACTCCACAAAGAAACGCCTGGGCCCGGCAATTAGAACCAGGCTCTGAGGCAGATGTGCTAACCACTACGCCACCGTGCTACCCTTATCAAGGAAGTAATTAAATTACAATGGATTAAATCAATGAAAATGGAAAGAAATATAACTGATTCAATTCGCCATAGAGTAAAAGGGGAAAAACAATTGAGTCATGATTAGTATCAGGACTTGGAAATTAAAAAATGAAAATCAAAGGCATAAAAAGTATGTGTTGTCCCTGCAATGGACTGGTGAGCTGTTTAGGGTGTACCTCGCCTTTCACCCAGAGTCAGCTGGGATTGGCTCCATCTTCCCTGTGACCCTAAACAGGATAAGCAGTATGGATAATGAATGAAGGAAGTAATAAAAAAAAAAAACTGTTTTCAATTATATTTACGTAACACTCAAATGGTTCAGCATGGTAGCTTAGTGGTTAGAGCGTGTGCTCCCTGTGTTTCCTTCAGGTACTCCAGTTTCCTCCCACAGTTTGAAGACATGCACATTAGGCCAATTTGCTGCTCCAAATTGACCCTTGGTGCGAGTGTGATTGGTTGTGTGTGTTGGCTCTGCGATAGACCGGCGAGCTGTTCATGGAAGTACCCAGATTTTGCCCAGAGTCGGCTGAGATAGGCTCCAGCCTCCCATAACCCTAGTAGGATTAAGTGGTTTGGCAAATAAATGAATGAATAAATAAAGCTCAAATGCCCTAAACTTATTCTCTATATATTTTCATTATTTGTCTTTTTAACAGTCTAATAGCGATATGAACCAATCAGTAAACCTCTCTGGTTTAAAGTGGTCCTTCTTGACCATCAATTATTCAAAGACAAGCTAGAAACAGGTAGTGAATAATTCAAAACCATGACATGTGTCCTATATTTAGTGTGACATAAATGATTGAGTTATGATGAACTAATGGCATGCTGCTGAAATATCTGAGTTACCTTTAGAAATAGCTAAGGTGCGATGTCATGTCTTGTGGTCTTCTTGGTGATTACAGGCTGTGCAGTCTAAAATTCTAGCTAATTATGTTGTATACCACATCTGATTTGTGGGGTCATGAAGTAATTGGAGACATTAATGACAGTCAAGCTTATATCAAGTCTACAAAACAAATGAACAAAAAACCTTGGAACATATACATAATAATTAGATCACACAGTTAAAATACGAACTGGCTATGATTAATTATGATCGTGATTCCTTATTTACTATCAACAAATGACAATAACTGCTTTCCCATCACGTCCTTTTTTTTTTTTTTTTTTTAATAGATCAGGAATTCAATTCAAGTTCAGCATCATTACTGTGATTGTATTGCTGTTCTTGGTTAAATGCAGTGATCATTAAGCATGTTTATTCACTTAAATGGCATTAGTAGAACAAATGGTTTGCTTCTAATGAACGTTAATGAAAGTTAATGCCTGCTTTATGGTTCTTAGCTAATTGTAAGTATAATGAAGGGTAAAGTTTTCTGATGAAGTAAAGGGCATCATCCTTCCTCAATGTGTCTTACTCACTGAAAATTCAAGTTCACTCTAAGAGCACTAATATAATTAATAACAACTGGGCTCAGAGATAATACTCAGGGTTCAGGATGCAGGAATAATAATAATTATTATTATTATTGTTGTTGTTGTTGTTGTTGTTAATTAATTAATTAATTCTTTTAATAAAAGTTATGTTGCAATTATGTTCATTATATATTTTTAATAATTCTTTTATATTAGTTTTTGCAAACATATATTTTATAAATCATTTAACTATTTCCTTGTCTAAAAATGCTTTGCAAACTTTTACATTTCAAAAGTATGTCGCTATAAAGCTCTATGAAAATGAATTACACCATCCTTATTATTACCCATAATATGCCACACTATGATTTAAATTGTCAAAGCTAAGCTCTACTTGCCTTTAACATAATGCAAAGGATCAACTCCTACGAGCTTTTCTACTTTTTTCTTTAAATTTATCCCTTGGATATGGTACTAACTCTGCAGTACTGACTATAAGGACCTCTATTATTTCTCTACCTGTCAGTGCATTATTACCCACTTGAGTAAAGCAGTTAGAATCTGTAACTGGTTTGGAAGTTGAGGCAAAGTTACATTTTTTCAAACCCCAACACACCATGGAGGAGACCTTAGAGAACAACTGTGCATTCTACAATGAAATAAAAATACATAGTATATAGTTAAACTGCTGGCCAAAGGAAGTTCTGTGGACATGACCAACATGTAATATTTATTTTATTTGAATCAATGACTGAGATATGAGGGGAAGCATTCTTTAGGCCACTCATTCTTAGAAATAGCCTACAACCCAAGGCGAAAAATTATGAACTTAGAGGATATTCACCCTGTATTTTCTTTTTCACTTCCTATATAATAAATAAATAAATACATAAATAAATTAATTAAAATCTGATGTATGACATGAAACAATTTATTTTCAGAGCTGAACATTCTGTCTTCATGTAACATACCTCAAACAAATTACATTTAATTATTTTATGACATATTTTTCTAGATTAACAAAGAAAAAAATTATGAAATCATTCTATGTTGAAAGAATTATAGAACCATCATTATCATTATCAAAATAAACAAAAAATTGTAATGATTACTTTGTTGCTTCACTAATGAAAAACAATATCTCAAGCAGATGAGCTTTGCAGGATGGAGTCATGTCATGGACCACTTTTTAAAATTTCCCTCATAAATTTTCAATCGGATTGAGACAGAATATTTACTGGCCATGTCCTTTTGTTCTAACCTTCTTAAAGAAAAGGTTTAACATTATTTGGCTTGTTTTTCAAGATGTACTGTCTTCCTTAAAAATTACTCCATTATTATAAAACCTATTTCTATTGATAGAGTCAGAAAAGTGGTCAAAATGTCAATGCACATCTCTACAGTGACCACCATCTCCCCTGGTCCTTAACCTGACCTGTAACCCCATATCATAAATGCCTTCTCCAGGCATCAATTTCATATGTTTCATTAAAACAGCACCAGCCAAAAGTTCCAGCAGCATCTAACTGGCTAATGCACAGCTGTGATTCATCACTGAATATCACTTTCATCCAATCATCACCCCACTCCTTGATTGCTTCTCTTCAGCACACTGTTACCTTGCATTTTGTTTGGGTGTTAGTGCTGGATTTTCTTTAGCTTTTCTAAATGAAAATAAATCCTGTTTCATTCAGCCATTTTCTTACAATGTGACACAAGCATTAACTCCTGTTTCCACTCATTTCTTTTTCCTTTGTCGTGTTGTGCATTTTCCATTTTCAAGACATACTGCTCTGTGTTTTGTATGCTGACACCTTGACATCTCCCTTTTACCTGTATGTAATCCTTTTACGACCTTCCAATTTCGTTTTTATTTGTACCAAATTTTAGACACAGCTGACTGGTAGCCATCAACATCTTTTGATCTTTTACACACTCTGTGTTGGATGTCCTTCTTAAAGTAGATGAACTGTATTATATATTTTATTTAATTTGCTTGATGAATGTTTCACAAAGCCACAACATTCAGCTACTGAGCAAAAATCTGTGATTTATTTATTTGATAAAGAAAAAAAACCTACACGGTGAATATCCTCTAAGTGTAGTGATTCCATATTTTTGCCAGTAGTTATGGCCTCAGCAGAAACGGGGTCTGGAGCCTATAATTACATCTGACTTGTTCCTCATTGTACTGACCGATATTACCAGCATAATATTCACAGCGGTGACCTGGGTCATGAGGGGAACATACCCCCTGTAAAAAGGTGACACATTAAGTAGACATGATTGGATATATTATATGTCTGCAGTGCTAGGGTTTTTCCTTCCCTGTTGTCTCACTTCAGTTTTGCACCTCTTAACTGATGCTTGTGGTGGACCAGTAGATTTGATTAACATTAAAAGTACAACTTGTAAAAATCCCAGGAGGTTGGTTGATGCAAAGAAATTTGATCAGATAATGGAGAGATTGTTTTCTATGATATTATTTTGATTATTTATTTGAGATCATTTGTGTGTGCATGGCACAGTCAATCCTTGATAATGAGGATTTTACTAACAATGAATAGTTGCCCCTAAATGAGCACACAAACACACACACCACAACAAAGAAAGAAGCAAGTATAGGAGAAGTGGCAACGCTTTTCTCGCTGACAAATCAGAGGAGCTAAAAATAGATGGGCTAAACAAGCTGCTGCCATATGGACCATGTAAAGAATACAGAGGGGAATTTGGAGGTGGAAGGGGATTGATTTTGTTATTGGGAAAGCGATTAAAGGTGCAAGAGAGGGGGGCAGCGGTTGGCAGCCAAAAAAGTACAAATGTAATACCGCTATTTTTATTAAAAGGATAACAATAAATGGCAGGTGTTAATTCCTTGTAGTTAGTCTTAGACAAAGGAAGAGTATGTTTGTTTAATTGCTTATTCAGTATGTAGTCACTGTGAGCATTAATTTCGTGAGCAGTGGCATGGTATAGGGATATAGAGAGCAATCAGATCCAGGCAGTACTCCACATACTGAGTCTGATTACAGTGCAGCTCAAGAAGCTGCTGATCACTGAATGGAGAGGAAAGTTTTAGATTCTTTCTGTATAAAGTGCAGGGCAAGACTTTTTACTGGCCATATTCTATCAAAACTATGGCCTATATGTATGTGTGTGTGTGCATGTGCATGTGCGTGTGCGTGTGCGTGTGTGTGTGTGTGTGTGTGTGTGCGCGTGTGCAGGGGCTTCACTGGAGGCATTTATGCACAGCAGGACATTTTCAAGTTTCTATCTCCTATCTTGTTCAATGAAACCCAACATGTTAAAAAGCAAAAAATTGACAACATTATTTAAACTGTGCATCCCACAGGTCTCATTTGTAACTATACACGAGCTATCAGATAATCTTTTAACACAACAAGACACCTTTAATCATTCTATCTGCTCAAGCAACTGAATCCACATAATTACATAAACCAATATCAAGCCCAGCAAGATGTCCTGCAACTGTGAACAAAATTATTTGACAACAAAGCCCTAATCATCACTACAACCCTTGATGTCTAAATAACATTAAATCTAATAGTTATGGAACAGTGCAGACCAGTGCAGGTTAAATGATCTCAGATATATTCATCTGTACAAAGCATGTAAGTTTTCTTTCTTGTTTTGATAAGAATGCTGTAATATACATCTTACACCCTCACTTATTCACTCACTCACTCACTCACTCACTCACTCCCTCATTTGCCATGCCGCTTAATCCTACTAGGGTCGCAGGGAGGCTGATGTCTATCTCAGCCGACACTGGGCGAAGGCGGCATACACCCTGAACAGCTCGGCAATCTGTCTCAGGGCCAACACACCCACAACCATTCACACTCACACCTAGGGTCAATTTAAAACAATTAGCTGAATGTGCATATCTTTGGACAGTGGGAGGAAACCAGAATACCTGGAGGAAACCCACACAAGCACGGGCAAAAAATGCAAAGTCCACATAGAAATGCCTGAGCCCAGGAATCGAAGCCAGGTCTTCTTGCATTGGGGTGAACGTGCTAACTACTACACCACCGTGCCGCCTTCCTGATACTCTGTATTTTATATATTTTTGTGTAGCTTATTTATATACAGTACTGAACTTATTAGGCTTATAAACAAATTGCTATCCAAAGTAACTAGCCAAATGCCCCAAATATATAAATGTGACATTTGCTATGAAAAAAAAAACCCTAGCTCATTACCTGGTATATGTATGAAGACAGCCAAAGCAAAGTTAGAAAAGTAACCTAAAGAAAATCCTTTTTAGACCCAATGGTAGGCACAGTGCATACCCTTTTAAGTCACTTGAGAATAAAAACATACTAATAATCTTCTCCCCCATAACCCCCCCCTCTACACTAATTCCTGCTGCCTGATGTGGTGCCAGCACCTGACACACTTCTTTGCTGTGGATCCCTGATTTATTCTGATTCTCTAATTCTGCTCAGAGCAGTCTGCAGTTCTGCACTTTCTGCTGCTGTAAATGATTTCTATAGATGTCCCAAAAGATTTGCAGATCCTAAAAGAAACAGTGAATGCCCAAGGATCACACTTGCCCCAGTGGATAATCTCATCTGGATACTATAGAGTCAATTTATCTATGATCTGCTGCTGTAACCATAAAGACACCCCGTGCTTATCCCAGGACATGCTGACCATGAACAATCTTTTAACACAGTAATTAGCAATGATTTACAATCTCACTATCAATCTATATAATCAAATTTTAAGACCTATTGTATCTATTTATCTTATTTACCTATTTAATTCAAGAGATATGATAACCTGTCTGATAAGTGAAACCCCTAACCCTGTCTTCCCCTAGATGTTTATAATGGTTAACCAGTGAATTCAAAAGTAAATGTCAATTGCTCTCTAGTCACTTCGATTCGACAGGAAGTAGTGGCCAGCTGTAATGATGTGTGCAATTTTATGTGCAGAAACTAGGTGACCAAAAATACACAGAGGTGATCAAGGAAAATTGGTCATTACAATTTGTCCATTCCTCAAAAGGTGCTGGACACTTTGTCTCCGTGAGAGTCGAGGTTCCATTGTGTTGAAATTCATTAACATTCATGTGACACAGAGAACCAGTCACTCTCACAGACTACAGCATGTGAATATGGAATAAGCAAGCGTAGGCTTTTCAAGACTTCTATGCATATTGGATCGTGACAGTGCTCACATTACATGACGTCCAATTACATTTTCTCACATGTCAGAAATATTTCATGACCTCTGACAGAAGCTGGATTAAACCTGGTTTTACTGTGAACTGTGCCTACATGAAGACAGACAAATCCCTGCCATCTTTCATACTTGCATATGTATCGATAGAATACCTGTAATCTTGACATGATCATCTATTACTGATTTATTACAGAGACCAAAGCGATGTCTATTGGATATGCTGCATACTTGATAGATGAACACAGACTAAAAGTGTTTTGTGATTTAGAGTTGCCCTACAATTTGCCAGAGCAGCCCTGCATGCCCAGGTGGCTTGTATCAACAATACAAGCATGGGCTGCTTTTGTAGCTCACCTCAATTCATTATAATTGGCACCCTTTAAGAGATCTCCAAACTTAACTCCAAACAAAAAAGACTTCAAATGTACCTGTACAAGCTGCAGCTAGCTTGCATACTAACCACTCTCTTGCCCCAGATTCGCAGTCAATGAATTATTCATCACATGCAATTTTTTTTTTACTGTAAGAAACACACACACACACACACACACACACACACACACACACACACACACACACACACACACACACACACACACACACCTCACATTTACTGCTACAGGGCACCACATTTGGGTGAAGCCAAGCAGAAAATGGCAGAGAAAAGCAGCTCACAATAACAGCTGATTAGGTCCGGGTATGAAGGATGTGACTAGCTATACAGTCATTACTACTCTGATCAGTGCTCACAGGCAACCTGTGGGTAGAAGACCTCTTTCCTCTCACTCGGACTTATACACTGCCCCATTAACAAACATTTCTCTTCATCACACCAGACATTCATAACACATGTAAACACATACAGTATAAATACATTACAAATAAAAACAATCACAGCACCTAACATACAGTATGTATGTAACTTGAAAGCTGAAAGCATTTCATAGCCACTGATGCTAATGTGAATGCACATATAGTCAGATAATGACTCACAGTGAAGCGCTGAACACCTGGTCTGAGAGCAATATTATGAAGAACAACAAGCAAGTGTTTTTCCGCTTGAAGTAGAGAGGCTGGAGACATGGGGACTATAATCTTAGGGAAGTAATCCATTTTCATTAAGTGTACCTTCTTAGACATTGTGAGCCTTTCCATTGATCCTACTTTAATGTCAAGTCATTAACTGTACTGTGATTAGTCACTGCTTACACTAATGAAGTCCTTTAAAGCAGCACATTCTATAGGCCTTCAGTACAGCAGAGGAAATATACACAGCCGTTTCTCTCTCTTTTTTTAAAACCTCAGCATCACTTGTGAATGTGTCCTTCTATGCTTCACAATCCTTTAGCCTGTTTTATTATCTTTCTTTCAATTGCCGCCTTTTGTATTCATCATCATTCCAGCCAGGGCCTATTTCATATCTCTATTACAAAGACATACATATCAATCTTCTCTAGCTGTTTACTTCGCTTTACTGCTTTATAGCTGTCCTTGAATCTCTCTCTTCCCTTCTATCTTTCTTCTCATTTTTTTCCCTGACTGACTTTTGCTATTTGCCTACCTTCTCGACCCATGCCTTCTAAAGCATCCCTACATGTGGCTCAGCCAGATTTTCCACTTCAATTACAAGGTGACATGTACTATATTTCCTCTCTTGCACACATTTTCAATTATGCCTGCATTAAAAACGATTCGCCACCCTCTCTCCTTTCTCTCTCTCTCTCTCTCTCTCTCACACTGGGGTTCAGCTCTCTCTCTCTCTCTCTCACACTGGGGTTCAGCTCTCTCTCTCTCTCTCTCTCACACTGGGGTTCAGCTCTCTCTC
>JBCNYH010000013.1:17107548-17118379 GCA_039654325.1 Tandanus tandanus
GAAGAGCTGGAGGAAGTGGCTGGGGAGAGGGAAGTCTGGACCTCACTGCTTAGGCTGCTGCCCCTGCGACCCGACCCTGGAAGAAGCGGAAGAAGATGAATGAATGAATGAGAGGAAACTGGAGTACCCAGGGGAAACCCACACAAGCACGTGGAGAACATGCAAACTCCACACAGAAACGTCCGGAGCCCGGGAATTGAACCCAGGACCTTCTTGCCGTGAGGTGAATGTGCTAATCACTGCACCACCGTGCCTCCCCTCTCATAGAAAATTCAGGAACAAATTTTCAACAGGTCCTCCAGAAACAATATGAGAACTTCGTTTGAAAACATTTACACAAAAATTTTTATTTTAGAATTTTTACACTGATTTTTATTTGATATTTCCACACACTTTAATGTTTATCGTAATAAAAATTAAAGCTGAAACTCAGAGAACATCCAAAACCAGCAGAGATGAGTGATGAAGCAGATCTCCTTCCCTCTCCATCTATCTATCTATCTATCTATCCATCTATCCATCTATCCATCTGTATGCCTGTGTGTGAAATACCTTTTTAATACAGCTTAGTATTACGTAGAGGTACAACAAAAAAATAAATTTCTGGATAGCTTGGGAGTGAAACTAAAGACAGTGCTTTCTCTCTTTCTCTCTCACTCACACACATTTATTTTGATAAGAATCCTGACTGTTATCAGGATTTTCTTATGAGTGATGTTTTACTGTAATCTCAACCTCAGCATCCAAAAGCAATCAGCTTCTTTTATTTTTGTTCAAGAAAGCACACACACACACACACACACACACACACATTATTGTCTGCTGACTCCTGAAATCCTGGATATACTTCTACTCTTTTTCAGACTGGATGATGATTATGATTATTATGTGGCTGGGGAGAGGTCGACTTACTTTCACATAGAAACGTGGTTGAACTTTTAAAGCATAGACACTGAAGTCGTATCATAATGGGTGTGTACTGCATGAAATGTTCTGGGCAAGTGGGTGATGTTATCAGCAGAGTGTGAGTGTAAAGTTTATTTAACTCACTCCTACTACCATAATTTTTACTATACACCAATAAATTTTACATCAAAATGGAGGAAAACGTGTGCTGGTTCTGACCATGTAACTTTCAAATCAACAGCACTTGTAGAAGTTAAATGGTGAGCCTCTGACTGACAGCTGCACCGTGAATTTCTACATAGAAGTCAATGCAAAATAAAGCTTTTAAAAATAATTTTAAATCATTATGTGGGTCATATTTAAATTGTGACTCTTTAAACATTTTTTACAGTACAGCAAAATAATTTATATCACTGCGTTCACCTGATTCTTGGCTCTCAAACGCTGTCAACCTCATTGCAATAGGAAATATAAAATAATACACAATTTCCTCCAGGATCAATAAAGTATTCTGATTCTGATATGGTTTTCAAATCCGAAGACCAAAAGCGAGACGTGCGCCATTGCCTTTTTAACTCAAAAATGTATGTGTAACTGTCACTAGCAGACAGCTTAATCTCTATGGCAATGACCAGCTGTGTCATGCATCTCATACACACCTGCAGCTCTTTAAAACACAAAACGAGTTATGCACACACAGAGTGACCTTGAGGCTATCTTTCCCGAAGTATAAACAAAAGTTCACCCAGAAACTTCCGGCAACAAAGGAAGTGAAGTGCTGGTCTGCCCAATCAGAAACTGAGCTGCAGGACGTGCTTGATTACGTGGACTGGGACGTGTATCAGTGGGTTTTCGGATGTAGCCATTAGCTTCATTAGCACACTAGCAGACCAGATCATTCCCCCATCACTATCAGGACCTTTCCCAACCAGAAACCGTGGGTCGACCGGTCTGTCTGTGAGGCGGTATATGCCCTTATCTGCAGTGTCAACAGTGAGGGACTGAGAAGCGGCAACATGAGTAATTTTAAGGAGACATCCTATGCAGTGCGGCACACCATGAGGGAGGCCAAGCATCGGTACCAGGAGCGGGTGGAGTCTCACTTCCATCTCGGAGACTCCTGCTGCTTATGGCATGGTCTGCGCACCATCACGGACTACAGGGGTAAAAACATCGCCCCTCTGAGAGCCAACCCTGCGCTTGCTGACCAGCTGAACTCCTTCTACACCCGGTTCGAGGCCAGCACCACCAATGTTAGCGTTACTGCTAGTGACAGTCTGCTAATGGGGGTGACAACATAAATGGAGCATCAGCGGTGACCGTCTTAGTGTGGGACGTATGGTGGGCTCTAAAACGCGTGAGCACCAGGAAATCTGTCAGTCCTGATGGCATCTCGGGGCGCGTCCTGAGGAGCTGTATGGACCAGCTGACTGGTGTCTTCTTGAACATCTTCAACGAGTCTCTGGCTCACTCCTTTCTGCCTGCATGCTTCAAGAGATCTACCATTGTCCCAGTGCAGAAGCACAACAAGCCCTCCAGCCTGAATGACTACCGCCCTGTGGCTCTGACATCTGTGGTCATGAAGGTGTTTGAGAGGCTTGTAAAGAATTCCATCTGCTTCTCCAGCTCCATGGACCCTCTGCAGTTCAACTACCGTCCAAACAGATCGACGGAGGATGCCATCTCCCACATCCTACACACCACCCTCACACACGTGTACAGTAAGAATGGGAACTACGCTACTGAAACTTGGAGATTAATTTTTTCTGTCTTTTGAGGTTTTTTGTGACCTGTGTCTTTCTTGTGCTGTACCACCTCTGCCTGCTTATGCTAAAATGACAGTCTGATGTTAAGCACTACCAACAGAGGGTGCAAGTGCTTGTACCTGTGAACTCTAAATACAAATTTGAGGGGGTGGCTCAACCCTCCTTGTGGCTCAAATCTCCTGCATCTCCCTTAAGAGTACTTGTAGATGTAGTTGTAGATATAAATGTGGTTGTAGATGTAAGTGTACTTGTTAATGTAGTTCTAGATGTAAGTATAATTGTATGTGTAAGTGTACTTGTAGATGTAGATGTAACTTGTAAGTGTACTTGTGGGTGTAGTTGTAGATGTAAGTATACTTGTACATCTAATTGTAGATGTAAGTGTACTTGCAGATGTAGTTGTAAACATAAGAGTACTTGAAGATGTGGATGTAAGTGTACTTTGTAGATGTAGTTGTAGATCTAACTGTACTTGATGATGTGGATGTAAGTGTACTTGTAAAGGTAAATGTAAGTGTACTTATAGGTCTAGTTGTAGATGTTTGTGTACTTGTAGATGCAAGTGTACTTGTGAATGTAGATGTAATAATTTTGTTGGTAATCTTTCCCACAAGTTCACACAGCAGCTGTTCTCTGAGCTTCAGAAGTAAAGTCAAAGTCAAAGTCAGCTTTATTGTCAATGCAGCAGTATATACAGGACATACAGTGGATTGAAATTGCGTTACTCTCAGACCCTGGGTGCAACAGTAAACATAAATGCTAAAATAGTAAGAAGCAAAAAAGTAAAAGGTCTCACAAAATGTAAGCTAAGCAAAAAAAGTGTTAAGATAATAAATAAGGTATATGCATGAAATGGTAAGGAACATGCCAGTTTTTTAATTGAAAATGACCAGTGAGGATATCGGAGTGCAGGCACAGTGACTGTGCAAATAATTAGCTTATTGGCTAGATAAAGTGACAAAGTGACTAATGCATAAAGAGCTACTGGGGATTAGAGTCCAGTTTGTTGGGGGGATCAGGCTCCAGAGTTTGTATGACCAGGGAGGGAGTGGAAGGGGGGGTAGTGCAGGGAGAGAGTTCAGCCTCCTGACAGCCTGGTGGATGAAACTGTCCCTCAGCCTGCTGGTCCTGGCTCAGAGACTCCGCAGTCTCTTCCCTGAGGGTAGCAGGCTACTAGGTGATGGGTGGGTGGGATCACCTGCAATGCGGAGGGCTTACTAGGTGACGGGTGGGTGGGATCACCTGCAATGCGGAGGGCTTACTGAGTGAGGTGGGAGAGGTAGATGTCATGGAGGAAGGTGAGAGAGGCACCGATGATCTTCTCTGCTGCTCTCACGATGCACTAGAGGGTCTTTTGGCAGGATGCAGTGCAGCTGCCATACCACATGATGATGCAGCTGGAGAGAACGCTCTCAATGGTGCCACTGTAGAAGGTGCTCATGATGGGGGGCGGGGCTCTAGCTCTTCTGAGTTTGTGGAGGAAGAAGAGGTGGTAGTGAGCTTTCCTGGCCAATGTTAGTGGTCCAGGAGAGGTCCTCTGTGACATGCACACTCTCCACAGCAGAGCCGTTGGTGGAAAGAGGAGCGTGCTGAGTGTGCGCTCTCCTGAAGTCCACAACGATCTCCTTTGTCTTTCTGACATTCAGGGAGAGGTTGTTGTGACTGCACCACAAGGTCAGGCGGTTCACCTCGCTCCTGTAGTTTGTTTCATCATTGTCACTGATGAGACCCACCACAGTCGTGTCACCTGCAAGCTTGATGAAGAGGTTGGAGCTGTGCAATGATGTGCAGTCATGGGTCAGCAGGGTGAAACGGAGAGGGCTCAGCACACATACATGGGTGGCCCCCGTGTTCAGTGTGATGACACTGGAGGTGTTGTTGCCGACCCGAACTGCATGTGGCCTCCCAGTCAAGAAGTCCAGCAGCTAGTTGCACAGTGAGGTGCTCAGCCCCAGCTGGTCCAGTTTCAGGATGAGCTGTTGGGGTTGATAGTGCTGAACTTAAGTCTATAAACACCATTCTGACATAAAAGTATTTTTTGTCCAGATGGGTGAGGGCTGTGTGGAGGGCAATGGAGATGGCATCATTGGTCGAGCGGTTGGACTGATAAGCAAACTGGAGGGGGTGAAGGGAGGGGGGGAGAGCAGACTTGATAAGTCACCTGACTAGCACTTCATGAGCACTTACGAAGCATTTCATGATGATGGGGGTGAGTGCAACCTGACGGTAGTCATTGAAGCATGTGGGTGGAGATTTCTTTGGGACAGGGATGATGGTGGTGGCTTTGAAGCATGCAGGGACAACAGCCTGGCTTAGTGAGATGTTAAAGATGTCTGTTAGAACATCAGTGAGTTCCCTCGCACAGTCCCTCAGCACGCGACCGGGTATGTTGTCAGGACCGGGGGCTTTTCGGGCATTGATCCTACTCAGTGTTCTCTTCACACTGTCTGGGGACAGCGTCAGCACCTGGTCGTCTGGTGGGGGGCACTTCTTATCAGGCATGCTGTTGTGTGCCTTGAAGCGGGTGAAGAAAGCATTCAGCTCATTTATCAGAGAGGTGGTGCTGTCACAGGTTTGCAGTGGGGGCTTGTAGTCCATGATAGTCTGGATTCCCCACCACAGGCACCGTGTGTCTCTGCTATTGCTGAACTGGTGGGCTTCTGGAGTACTGTTTCTTAGCCTCTCTGATGCCGCGGGACAGGTTGGCCCTAGCTGTTCTCAGAGCAGTCCCATTTCCTGCTTTGAAGGCAGCATTCCGAGCCTTCAAGAGCCCGTACACTTCCCCTGTCAGCGATGGCTTCTGATTGGCCCGAGCAGTGACGGACTTAAGGACTGTTACGTCCTCGATGCATTTGTTGATGTAGGCAGTGACAGAGTCTGTGTACTCTTGGTGATCTGTAATTTTGTTGTATGTGGCAGCCTGTTTAAACACCTTCCAGTCCATGTTGTCAAAATAGTCATTGAGTGCCTCTGAAGACCCTTCTGGCCACACCCGTACCTGCTTACGAACTGGTTTGGTGACTTTAACCAGTGATCTGTATGCTGGCATTAACATAACAGTGATGTGGTCAGAGGCACCTAGGTGGGGAGGGGAAGGGCCTTGTAGGCTTCTCTCTGGGTGGTGTAAACCTGGTCCAGTGTGTTGTTACCACAAGTCCGAAAGTCTATGTGTTGGTAGAATTTTGGAAACAAGCTTTTCAGGTCCACATAGTTGAAATCCCCAGCCAGGATGAGAAAAGCCTCCGGTTGGGCTGTCTGCTGCTCACTGATGTGCTGGTATAGATTGTTATGTGCCTTGCACCTTTTGTTGTCGTTGGAGCTCGGAGGGATGTAAACAGCAACAAGCAGAATGGCTGTGAATTCTCTTGGTGTAGCCGGCGTGTTCGGCACTTCCCCTGATGGTGACCTCTGCGTTGTGTTTATGAATTGTGAAGAAGGAAACAGACACCTCCAATTTACCAGCCGATGGAATTTATTTGCTGTCACTCCTGTCGAAAACATACATCTAGTACAGCAACTTCTTAATAAACTGTCCCCACACACACACACATCTCTCTCGCTCTCTCTCCTCACCACAACCTGTTGTGCCTGACATTGACATTACACTCTCATATGGTCTCAATGAACAAAAGAAATCACAATAAATAAAAATAAAATAAATAAATTCCGTAGCAACTATTTCCATCCATCGGTGGTAAATTGTTATTTTATGAGATTCTGACATTTATCATGAATTAAATTCCTTTCAAACAAAATGTCTACAAAGTGAAGAAAATAAATAAATAACTGTATAAACACACAACATACCTGTCGAAAACATACATTCAGTACAGCAACTTCTTAATAAACTGTCCCCACACACACACATCTCTCTGAAGAATAGAGTGAAGGAACCAGAAAACCGCGTGAGGAGCTATCACAGTAATTTGCTAACTCGGCCAGAAGCCACAAATTTAGCATACTACACCAAAATGTTGCACTCAGTAAAATATGGTTTACACGCATTAAAACGTCCAACACAACATGAAGAACAATAATAATAGACTGTTTAACAATAAACAAAGTTAGCATAATCCATTTAAATGACATTTTAACATTTTTCAACAGGTATCAGAATGGAGCATTGATATATTCCTACCTCTCCTCACCACAACCTGTTGCGTCTGAGGAGAATAGCGCTACTTGGCAGGAAGTTAAGTTCTTTGCTCAGAACAAACTCAATTCGTCAAAATAAAAGCCCCTAAAAGGAAATGGCAATGACGCCGCAATAAATGACAGCCAAAAAAAAAGAAAATATCTGGATAAACAATGTATAATAATTTTGGTGAAATTTAAAGTTATATCTACACATGGGTTACATCCTCCCCACCTAGATTTCACCAAATATCCATATCTCACATTTCAATAAAGCAAACACAAGGACCGCTGGCAAAACATACCAAATTCTGATGAGGCCTTACCCCAAAAAAAACCCCTAACTTTACCATCAGCTATATAAGCTACCTACCAGCCAGGTTCAGAGCAAACACCAGGTTGATCAGGCCCAGGTCACTCTTAGACTATTATGATGCCTGTTACACCATACTCTCTCTGTTACATCTAAACCCACTTGATCGACTGCTCGTAAGCCTCGTATCATTCCCTCAAAAACAAAGCACAAAATCACAAATACAACTGACCAATGCAAAAACTGTCTCTCTAAAACAGTGCAACAAGTGACTGAGACTTCCTGCTTATGGTCATTGCTAGATCTTTAAAGTACAAAGGCTTTTGGCCCATGGACTCAATGAGTCGACTGACCTTATTTCTGACTCTACCTGCCCAAGTCCTGACCACCAACTCTGTGTCAACTGATGAATGACCTTGTGCACCCGTTTCATGTCTAGCGTTCAGGTCTGTTCCATGAACTGCATCCATCACTGGTAACTGTGTGTCTGTGTTACTATCTGTGTCTGGAAGGTGTGACTGAATGTCTGGGTATCCAGAATGTATCTCTGGCATGGAAAGTGAATCTGAGTCATGTTCTGCAACTATACTTCCCAAGTCATGTCCATCAGTCATGTGACATAAGTCGCTTGAGGGGCTCTGGACATCTATTAGTTGTTTTTCCCAGTTTCGCTCTGAAGGGCCCTGGCTTTGAGTGACCTCTTCCCCACTCATGGTCCATGTGCTGGTCCTTATGGTGGAATCCTTTTCCTCCAAAGAGTCCAGGGAACCAATGACACTTGACTGTTCATCTGATACAGTGTCACATAATTCCTCTTCAGGTGTTACCACTAGAAGAAAACTGATGTCCAGGAGCAGATTACGGTGCACTACCTTTGTGCCACCTTTACTTTCCCCCAGTCAGTCTGTAAGTTCCTTTCTTTCACTGTATACACCATTGAGTTCCATTTGTCAGCCAATTTCCTCTTTCCTCTCTCACCTTTATTGGCGAGGAGAACTCTGTCACCTATGTTCAGGTAAGTGCCTTTCACCCTTCTGCTGTAGTCCTTGGCTTGTTTGTCTTGCTCTTTGATAGCATGTGTTTGAGCAATTCTTGCTGCTTCATGAAGGTATGACATGAGTGTCTTCACATAAGTTTTGTGATCAACGACCGCTGGATCATGCAGCACTTGCTGAAACATAAAATCCACAGGGAGTCTTGGAATCTGACCAAACATAAGGTGGAACGGCGCATAACCAGTGGTTTTATTCACATCGGATTCCATCCTCCAAAAGAAATGCTGTCTGGCCAAATGCAATGTTCTTGCCTGTCCCTGATGTCCAGCCACATCATGTATACCATGAAGGGCTTTCTCTTTAAGACTTTCAGGCAGGACAAATTGATGTCTCTTGTGTTTACTAATTGGGTCTTTGGTAAACCGGTAAAGAACACCATTTTGAACTTTGAGTCTCTCCCATTGTTTGAGGAGCACCATAGCCTTCGTGCTGAACCCTGCTCTCTCACGCCTAGAAGGTCGCTTCCTGCGGATAACAAATGGCATGATCACAGAAATGTGGGGTCAAGTTCCTGACTATGCTGCAATTCCTCTAATGTGAACATGGGGAGCGTGTCTTGCCCTGATGGCAATAAACCTTGAATAGACTGAACTAACTCTACAGCCCTCATTTCAGCAGCAGTTTCCCACTGGTTATGTACAGCCAACAGTGCTTCAAAAACTGCAGCATCACAGGGATGACTGTGAGAGTATGGCTGAGGCTTCGCACCACCATAGGTAAACTTCTTCGCCTTGTGGCACTGGACCTTTAGTCGGAAGGTGTCTTAAATGTTATCGTGGTTGATACTGTCAGCTTCCGCAAGAAGGTTACTGTACTGCTCCGAAATGAGTCTATGACCCACTGTTTTTGCGAATGGGTCTCTGCTGAGGGCATCGGCTACTACGTTTCTAGTACCGGGTATGTGTTTGAAGTCGAATGTGTAAGGAGCCAGCTTGGACACCCAGCGCTGTTCACATGCATCTAGTTTTGGTTTGGTCATAATATAAGTAGTTGGTTGTTGTCTGTCCAAACTGTAAAAGAATGACCTCTCAACCAATGACTGAATTTCTTGCACACACTCCACTTTAAGGCCAAGAATTCCAACCTGTGTGCTGGGTATTTCTTTTGAGAAGCACTCAATGTTTTACTGGCAAAAGCCACCGGGCATGCTATTCTTTCACCATCTGGTATCTGTGATAGCACAGCTCCAAGCCCATCTAGTGAAGCATCGATGGACAGAATCAGTGGTCGAGAGAAATCTGGGTGTGACAGGACAACACAACTTATAAGACTCTCCTTCAATCTACACAGAGCCACATCACATTCATAAGTCCAATCTGCAGGTTTGGGCTTCCTATAAGAGCCAGCATTGCAACAAGCTTTGTTTTTTCCCCCGCCTCTTTAGTGCAGCAGTGAGGGCGAACAGTGGTTTGGCAATAGAGGAGCAGCTTGGAATGAAGTGTTGGTAGTAGAATACCATTCCCAGAAAAGATTTTATATGTTGTACTGATGGTGTGCAACCACCTTCCTCCATCAGGTTTGCCCTTGTCATCTTTGCTATGACTTCTACCTTTGTTGGGTCCACAGCCACACCATCACCATCAATGACATGACCCAGGAATTTAACTGAGGACCTCATCAAGTGACACTTTTTTGGACTCAGTTTTAGATGGTGGAAACTGAGTCGCTGGAAAACAACCTCCAACCTCTGCAAAGCCTCATCTTCAGATGCTGCAAACACAAGTAAGTCATCAAGGTAGCATAACAAGCTGCTAAAATTCAGGCCTCCGAAAATACTCAGCATCATCCGCATGAAAGAAGCGGGACTATTACATAAGCCCTGCAGCATCCTGTTATACTCATACAATCCCATTGGGGTTGTAAATGCTGTGTATTTCTTGTCCTCCTCTGCCATCGGAATGTTGTAAAAACCAGATGTCAGATCCATTGTGCTGAAGTAGGCATTTCCACCCAAAGCAGCTAAACAGTCTGACTGATGTGCGAGTGGGTGGGTGTCCTTAAGAGTCCTGGCATTAAGCCATCTGAAATCAGTGCAAAGCCTCAAACTGCCGTCTTTTTTCCGAACCAGTACAAGAGGAGACACGTACTCAGTCACATATTTCCGTATGATTTCTTGCTCTTCCATTTCAGACAAGACCTGTCACAACTTCTGATAATGAGCTGGTGGCACTCGTCTGTAAAAACCTCTTGCCTCACCACAGTCCAATGCATGTTTGGAGAAGATGTCATTGTACTTCTCAAGCAGCTCGACCAGCCTCTCCTTTCCTACTTGGCTCACATGACACTGTCCAATACCAATATCAGCTAACCCAACCTGTTGTAACCGCTGTTTAAGATCTGTGGCCTCAACACTGACAGGTGTTTTCTCAGATACGGTTTCTCCAGATTGACAGGTGCTCTGGAAAACTTCAAAATCTTCCACAGCTTGGCAGGGAGACACATCTGCTAGCTTACTGTTCCTCTTCAACGTGATGGGTTTACCTGACATGTTGGTAACTCTCATAGGAATCCATCCATCACCCCACATTGGTGTAATGACTCAGCCAACCATGATGTTATGAGGCATGGACTTGGATGATATAGGCTCAACAATCACTGTGCTGCCAAGTGACATAGGAACAAGACTTGGCAGTTTACCCCAGACTAAATGTTCTTGT
>JBCNYH010000013.1:17140643-17154168 GCA_039654325.1 Tandanus tandanus
ACATCCCGTTGATAGTGGGGCTCGAACCCCCGACCTTGGGATCAGTAATCCAGCACCCTACCACCAGGCCACCACTGCCGCACACTGCAATTTTATTTACTGTTAATGGTTCATTGTTCATTTTCTTCCACTTCATCCTTTATAAGGGTCACAGTGAGGCTAGAGCCCACCCCAGCCAACTCTGGGCAAAGGCATGTTACACCCTGAAATTCTTACATTATTTGAATTTGATTGTAATGTTCTGTGTGTAAATTAAATTTTCACTAGGCCAGAAGCCAGAAAAGTCAAATTCTGGAATATTTCTATAATCTTTTTTTTTTTTTTCAATTGCTTTGGCACAGTCATGTTCAAACTAAGCTTTTAGACTGAAGAGGGTTATCATGTAGTTCATTATCATATCATTGTAGTTGTACTCTCCAAACTCTTTAACACTGTTAAAAGCATAGATTGCCTTTGTTAAGTCAGCGTTTTTGGAGAGCTGATACATCCTTTACATCGCAGTCTTTAAATCACTTTCCCCGTACAGATGAGAGTCTGAAACTGAGAGCTATGTGTTTGAGCACAGAGAAGAGTACCAAGAGTGGATGTGGATCTTGATTGGAATAGTGATTGGAACTGATAGGTAAAGGATAAATGAAGGAAGATGTGACTCACCAGCCTGGCTTAACATCAACGCTACCCAGCTCCAGTTACACTAGCTGATCTAATCCAAGACTCTGCAGGAACACTGTATCCCACCCTACAGAGACAATCTATTGATCGCTGTGTCCAGGGCCATATTATACGTCTCCCTTATTGAGCTGGTATTGGCAGGCATTTCTTCAGGCCTTGGTCTCCTTTCTGTTTAGTGCAGTGGACAAGATTTATACATTGGCTGCTGCTGTGGCTAGTAGGCACCTGGTGACAATCTTGTTAATGCCTACTTTACAAGTGGCATTTACACAGCTGGTCTGCTAGTACCAATAAAGCACAGCTTGATCACATAAGGTGTAAAAGAGCTGTTGTAATCATCTCTGTTTGTGAATAGTCTGCCGGAGGATGTTTGTCTTCTGATAACCATTCTTTTGTTAACAGTAAAGGGTTGTTGCGTTCAGCCATAGAGCTAAGCACAGTACATTATTATAGAGATCCTAAAACTGAAATGGATGGAGGTGTAATCAGATGCAGCTGCACTGTCCGAATCATGGATTTTTGCCTTTACTGAGCAGCAATGCACAAAATTCTGCATGAATATAAAAATAAAAACATAAAGCAGTTACTTTATTTTGCAGCACTCGGTTCAACTTTAGACGACATTATATATTTTTAAATGAAACCTTGTTTTAGGATAAATTGAATGAAGAAACAGAATGTTTAATGTGCATAACCTACATTTGTTATTATAATTTAGTCAACTTGGTTTGCTCCATCACTTGTCAAAGAGCTACAGTAATAGATTTTAGAAAAGCAGCAGTGCTCTTCCTTTTTGAACAATTTACAGTGCATTAGATTACTCTAAAGTGGCCATTCTAACAGCACAGCTCAAGACAGAGGTAAACAGTGAGGTGGAGTTATGAACTGGCTAGTAAACTATATAACATCCTGGCTCATAAGAAAGCTTACAGGAGATTTCTACAGCTATGTTATGGGTTTAGATATATAAACTAATCTTTACCTGATTAAAATCTCTTGAAAATCTTATCTCAGTTGTATACAGAGCAAAACCTGAGAGGGTTGCAAGCTGCCTGCCGAATCTGTTTGTAAGGCACCACGCCCATTACAAAATGCAGACATTTTTGCAAATAAATAAACAAACAAATAAATAAATAAACATCTCCTAACAAATAAAATAAATAAATATATTTTTAAAAATCATTAAATTATGCATTTTTTATTTATTTTTTTGCTAAACAACAAGGACATAATTTAAAAAAATCTATTTATTATTTCTAGATTACATGGAATTCCTTGGTATGAGCTGTATGTTGCTATAGAAACAATAAAATGTTATAACTTTATAACATTATAGTGCATTAATATAAACTTACTTGTGTTACAGCTGGAACTACTGTCCTATATTTTGGTATCAAGCCTCAGAATGTATTTGCCCTCCTAAATTAATTGTTATTTTATGCTAATTAGATTTTATTGTAATCTGATGACTCAGAAAGTGTGCATTATTTATTTTTATACAACCCCACAGCTCAGACAGTAGTCACAGAAACAGAAACACAGTTTCCCAACACTGAAAAGTATTCAGAAATGTAATGTATATGTTTTCTGGTTTCTCTGTACAAGGGAAAAAATATCTGTTTGCAGCTGTAATATAAGTGATATCAGAAACTAACATGTCTTGTGGACATTACCTAAAAATAAATCTCAACTAAAACCTTAAAAATGTGTCCATTGTTAATATATTCAACAATATAATCACTGAAAAATCACTCACTCTCTCGCCGAACTACTTAATCCTAACTGGGTCGCAGGGAGGCTGCAGCCGACATTGGGCGAAGACAGGGTACATCCTGAACAGCTCACCTGCCCATTGCAGGGCAACTCACACAGCAAGTCACATTTACATTCACACCTAGGAACAATTTGAAATACCCAATTAGCCTTATGTGCATATCTTTGGACTGTGGGAGGAAACTGAAGTGCCTGGAGGAAACCCATGCAAGCATGGGGAGAGGATGCAAACTAGACAGAATAACACCCAAGCCCAGGACATGAACCCAGGACCTTTTTGCTGTGAGGCAGGCATGCTAACCATTCATTCGTTCATTTTCTAAGCCGCTTCATCCAAATTAAGGGTTGTGGGGAAGCTGCGCCCATCTCTGGGCGAGGGCGGGGAAAAACACACACATAACCAACATGCTAACACAAAAATAACCCATCATATTCCACTTTGCGTCATCACACCAGCAGGATTGGATTATGATGGTTATGATGATGCACTGTTTGATGAAAGCCTTCATAAGACTGCATAGCTGTTATATACAGACAGTTGACTGATCCCCACTGTGAAGATTACACACTGAAACATGTCATTTTAGGGTAAAAACATATTATATTCCATCTGAAAATCTTCACTGTAAGAATAATTTAGCTCCTGAGAGTCCTGTCTAGTGAATGTAGGAGTGTTTATTGAAAACAACACCTGGACGTTTAAGAAGTTTAAAGCGCACACAATTTCCACAGTAGTGACAATTATCCATGGAACATTTTGAAATAAGAAATGGAACAAGAATTTCATACTCCAGATGGCTGCTTCACTCCCTCTTGAGATGTAGTCGACACAATATGGCAGTTTTGTCAATGTGCACTGTGCCTCATTGGGACATATTGATGTGAACTAATAGATAATTTAGTTATTTAGTACAGTTTACAGTAATTGTATTTGGTATAAAGTGTTAATTTTTCTATTGATAAAATTCCACAGCCTTACACGTGCTCCCCTGAATTTCTGGCATTTGAACTCCGCTAATTAGACCAGGAGTGTCAGTGTGTTGCATCACAAGCAAATAGGTCATAATGTCAACAGTAATGGAGTCATAAATAGCAGACCACTGCTGGCTGCAGGGATTGAACCCAGAAGAGCAGAGGTCAGATTTAGCAGAGCTGATTTGATTAAACTGAAATTATAGTTTGACACCTTCACAGTGTTGACATTATAGCAACCACAATATGGCAGGCAATGCTGTATAAGGCATGCTCAATGATTTTTCAATTCTGGAAATTTTGTTATTAAACAAGACATAAAAAGAATGTAGGTAAGCTATGGTCAGTCATTTGTATTATAATGACCAATGTAAAGGAAAATTCTTCAAAAAAGTTTAAAGGGAAATATTTGTCATACTGAGTCATAGACATATGTACAAACATGTGGTAAAATGTGAATTGTTTTGTTCAAACAAAACAAAACAAAACAAAAGACCACAGGGGTCCAGAGGCTCCTGACGAAAGGGCCATTTCATAATATGCCAATATAGAACAAGCATAGCAAGTTTGAAAGCCCCAGCTTCAGCGCATGGCAAGTTTTGCCTCTGTGACCTTGAAAACTAGGTCAAGGTCACATACACAAACTCATCCTAGCACTCATAGTAGTGAGCCAGCACACCAAGTTTGAAAGCCCCAGCTTCAACGCGTGGCAAGTGAATGTCTGGAAACTAAAGTGTGATGGATGGACAGACAGACAGACAGACAGAACCCATTCCTATAACTCCTGAAGGGAGTGAAGAGAGGCTGTAACACACAAAGACATTTTGCTTTGTGTGTTGTGCATTGAAAGCATGTATGCTTCCATCTTCGTACCAACAGTTTGGGAAACCCCACATATGGTTGTAATGGACAGGTGATGAGAAATTTTGGGCCATATAGATTATGTACTTGAGAAAAGCATACCGACAGTGAGGTGAAAGAGTTGTACAAACTAAAGGAATAAGCTCTCTATAGGTAGAGATGAGAGATATTACAGGGAATATTTCCCATTATGCAGTTATTAGTCAGGGTTTTTTCCTTTCTTTTTCTTCATGTAGACACAGTGATACCTGTACGTAACTTGGAGATAACTTTATTGTCACAGAGCACACAAGAATAATTTGGTCTCATTAGTCAGAAAACATTATTATTTTCTCATAAGATTATCATAAACAATAAACAATTCTATTTATTGTGATGCACTTATCTGAAGCAAATATTTGTCTAACACCATGTCTAAATATTTCACAAACACAGATAGTGAATAAAACTGATCTGTTTACAAAATGATCAAGGAAGCAATGCAGCATGACAAACCATTTCGATGAGGGAAGCAATGAAATGATCAGAACTGGTAAAATGGGGCTTGATAATAAGCATATCTTTAGTTTCATAGCAGAAATCGACAGTTAAAGAATGAAGCAGCAGATACAGAAACTAAATGCTAAATATTGTTCCATATCCAGGTTGGCACATATTAGCACAGCAGTAGTGATGCAAAATAGAAACAGGTTTTAAAGTATATGGAGTGGAATATACTGTAGATCAGGGATGTCAAACTCATTTTCACTGAGGGCCACATCACTAAATTTAAAGGTGATCAAGGGCCGAATAATCACTGAAAATCTATTCTAAAAAGGCAACCATGAAATCTGCATGGCAAAATGATTTTTTTAGGCCATAGGTGTCAAACTCGGGCCCGCAGGCCAAATCTGGCCCACGGTCTCATATTATGTGGCTTTCAAAGAATATGATTATCGTACATTCTTTGCATCGACCATTACCATGAAACCTAATTCATCATCTTTCCACTAGGTGGTGGCAGCCTATGTCAAGTAAACAGATAGTCATTCATGACTCGAGAAAGATCACATGCAAGCTTGTCGCTGAAAAGCCCTTTTGGAGTAGATGTTCAGTAATTATTCGGCCCTCAATCACCTATAAATTTAGTGATATTGCCCTCAGTTTGACACCCCTGGTTTAGGCATTTGTCCTTTTTTCCTTATTCACTTGCATTTTCTGACTACAATTAACAGCAACAAGCTAGCATGTGTCCTTTCCAAAATGACACAAAACAAGAGCTTAGCTAGACTATGCTCAGTATTTGCATTACAGAAGACTATGTATTTCTTTGACCCTTTCTGGCTTTTCTTTTTCTTTTTTTTTTTTTTGCTGACTTTTGGGTTTCTCACAAAGGGAATATTTTCCCCTCCAAAAGATGCTCCCTTGTGCTCAGTTCTATTTTCCCATGTCAAGCAGCTCTACCCTCACTACAATAATATTGTGTGTCTTGTGATTCTGAGTTCTATACATGTTGTATGTATAGTTCCAATCAAATAATGAATGATAGAATAAATATGCTGTTATTAGGAACCAGAACACACATTTTCAGGTTTTGGAACATTCTATCAGAACATAGACAAGGGAATGATTATGGTCACTGCCAACTGTTCATATACAAAGGAGATACAGAACTGTTCAACGTGGAGATAAAACCACAGAATTAGTAAAGATTTTGCAAGGCGAGTGCAAATGTTATATAATACGATATCTTAACAGTCATAGTCAATCAGAGTGTGATTTTTTTAGGTGTCACAGTGAAGCAGATGAACTTGTTAATATTCAGACAGGAAGCGCTGACATTCTTTTCATAAGTTTTCATAAATTTAGTCTTATATGCAAGAAAGAGGAGAAGAAAGGAGTGTGGCAAGCTACATAGTTATTCTTAAAAGGAACAAGGGTTACCTTGTATCCTCTTCACCTCTATTTAAATAATGCATGCACCACTGCACCATTCATTTGAAATGAATATTACTTATTTGTAAATGTAGAAACAAATGCAAATTAAGATTTCATATTTGTGCTCTGGTTTCACTCAGCATACAAGGTCACCTTGTAGATTTACTTGACTATGAAGAGATAAGAAATAACAGGATGTTAAAAGAACAAAATCTAATTACAATGAAAGGGTCATATTACAAAATAATATGCACAAATGTGCAATCATATAAGGAATATCACATCAGTCTGTGTTATCTCTCCTTGGCGAGTATAATGATATTGTCTGGACAGTTAAATTGGCAATTAAGAATTCAGGTTATACCAAGTCCTGTCTTACTGTTTCTGCTGTAATATGATTTTGTTTATTTTCTGAGCAATTCACAAAGACATCATGTTGCTTTTTCATGTAATATAGGCAAGTTGGTAACTTACTTTAAAAAAATTGCATCAATATTTTCACAGGAAACGTCACCATATTCAGAATCACAGTCCACAGATGCTTAAGTTGGTCTTCTGAGTGCCCAATTTATAAGGTCACCTGCATGTTGCTTATGCCTCTAGGGGTGCCGGATTTTTCCTGAGTAATATTTTTCCAATACATTTTTTAAGATGACTGTCTTTAAAGATACAAGTGCTTGTCTTTAAGTCAGAAAAATGTGAACTAAAGAAGCAGGACGTGTACTTATGATGTTAACTTTAGTATAAAGTACAAAAAAGTGATGGAGAATTTTAAAAATGTTTTATACAACTGTGTATGAGAATGTGTTTGTCCTAGCAAGATTTTGCTGTAATTATCACATTAATCACTGCAACCCAGACAATAGAGAACTGACCTTAATACTGCTCCTCAGGCTAGCTGATAGCATGCAATAAATGAATAAATAAATAAATAAATTACCTACATTTATCCTAAATTTCAGAATCATATGCACCTAAGACACACTTCTGTTTTTGGCACCCCAAGAACCCCCCCCCACCCCCCACCCCCCAACTTATCTATCTAGAACTACATTCTAAGTAGCATATTTATTATTATCTCCTGACTAGATATGATTAACTTATGACATTTTATTTTCGGAATCGATTTATCTTGCACTGCGATGGCCTGGTGAGCTGTCCAGGGTGTACCCTGCCTTCGCCCAGAGTCAGCTGAGAAGGGCGCCAGCCTCCCGGCGACCCTAATTAGGATTAAGCGGTTCAGAAAATGATGATGATGATGATGATGATGGTGATTTATCCTGTACGGTGATGGTGAGGCGAATGATCACAGAGCATCACGGGGCAACACAGACTCACACTCACACTCACATTCACACCTAGGAGAAATCAAGAATATAATGTTTGCCTAATATGCATGACTTTGGACTGTGGGAAGAAACCCACACAAACACCCTCACTAGCCATAGGGCTCGAACCCAGGACCTTCTTGCTGTGAGGGAGAAGTGCTAACCACTTTGCTGCCCATGCTCAATATAAATTGTATTTTAATAACATAAGTGTTATAAGTTAGGCCTGAACCAGTGTGATCACAGGCCATTAGAGGGGTAGGGAGAGTATAGGCCAAACATGCCTAGTGGGAATACACTCTAAATCACACAGCTGGAGCAAGCAATGAAAAATCCAGTGGTTTTTGTTGTTGTTGTTGCTAGTACTGTGGGCATGAGCATGAGGATGTAAACCATTCATTTGGTCTATTTACCTAATGCCCCATAAGATGGCAGAGTGTTAGCATTAGGGCCAGTTTAGCCCTGTATGTGTTTGTGCAACAAACCGTGACTGTTTTAAGGTCTGTTAAGAAATGCAAAGATTTGTTGCTTCCTGAAGAGGCTTGTTGCTAATCTCTCTAAAATACCAGATTAAGTTCTGCAGAAGCTGAATTAATGTTGTGTTTCACAAGCTTCAATTCCCATCCTATCTATGGAGTCTTGGAAAACTCATCAGGACTTCTTCAAATGCCGCATTCAGAGAGAGAGAGAGTGAGTGAGAGAGAGAGAGAGAGAGAGAGAGAGAGAGAGAGAGAGAGAGAGAGAGAGAGAGAGAAACTTTTTGGTAAGAGGAGGCTGAAAGGGGGATCAAATTGTAGCAGGGAAAGTAGGTTGCCATCATTACCCTTAGTGAGAGGAGGTGTTGACCATGATTAACGCTGAAGTTTAGGGGCAACCATCTGGAAAGTATTCCCTGGCCTGACATTTGCTAGAAAGTGAAGGGAAGACAGACAAGGAGAGAGCCTGCTCTTTGGAATGCTGAGATGAACATCAGCAATGGAATATAAATTATGAATCCAGCAATATTCCTCTGCATTCTGAAGTCCTCCTGCAGTGTGTTAGACACACACTTTACACACCAGAGGCATCAGTTCAGTCTTACTTCTAATTTCAGCCTCACAAGTCGGTTCCTCTCTATTTTTTTCTGTGGGTTCGCAGCAATAATAGAAATGACAAGATGAAATGATGGACGAAGGACAATCTAAATGAAAACAGGTGTCTGTTTAACACCTTTCACTAGGGCACAGCTCTGATATATTGGATTTTTATCAGTTCACTAAAAAGGATGGTGGCAATAATTTTCCTTCCTCTGGCATGTTTAATGGCAAATTGTACACACTAGGAAAAAATTCATATGATGCACAAACGTGGGCTCAGAAGAAATGGCGTGACTCTAAAAGAGGTGATATGGTGGTTACACACTCTTTTTCACTCGATTTTGGGCTGTTCCAGATGAAAGATGACCAACTTGAAAGAAACATTGGCTTCACACGAAACGGTGTACCTACATCACACTGTGAGACAGATTCAAAGATAGTCATTGTCACAGTCTTGCAACCAAAGATAGCTTGGGACAAAATTCTGACAGTGCCAGAAATTTAAGATGATCATTTCACAATGCGACAGCAGCTAATACAGTATAATAACTTGTTCCATATCCTACAATTCTTGATATACTTACTTGATATTGTACCCAGGTTTATTAAATCCATGTTGCACAGTGTGGCTTGCAATAAACTTATACAATTGCTGAACTGACACAGTCTGTAGATGCTCATGGTTAGAAACTATTAAACCTCTCAGACTAAATTATTTTAATGTAATTGTTTACGGTTACTATCAGTTATGGTAGCTAATGTGGTCAGTATTAATTTCCTCTAGGAATAGAGGTTCATGGACAGATTAAGGAAAGGTCTTGCTTTAATGACTTTAATGTAGATTAAACTAGCTGGATTGTAATGCTACTCCTTGCATGTCTATGCACATAATTGCTAAGAAGAAGGGAATGGCATGTATGATCATAAATTAACATAATAAAGCAGGTAGATTAGAATTTGAATATTAGCAGATTTTTTTCCCTTCCCATATGTCAGGTAGGGTGACGCAGGTTAAACAGCTATAGAAATTTCACCCACCTAAAATTATACACATAAAGATAACAATTAAAAAAATAATTAATTAAATGAAATAAAATAACATGTAATATGTAAATGTTAGAAATAAGAGTTTTAAATGTTTGGCTATGATATTAGTGCAATAAGCTTGAAATAAAAAGACTAAAAATATTCTTAACTACGTTGAGCCATTGAGCAATAATAGTTTTAATTAAAGATTACTCTAGCGAAGATCAAAATTGAAACAGTGACAGCATGTTACCCAAGTACACATTTTCAAGTTTTCCGATGGAAAACTTTCTAAAAAAAATTCTTTATAAAATTTTTTTAATCAAAAACTTGTGAGATGGGGCGGCACAGTGGCACAGTGGTTAGCACATCCACCTCACAGCAAGAAGGCCTTGGTTTGATTCCTGGGCTCGAGCATTTCTGTGTGGAGTTGGATGTTATCCCTGTGCTTGTGTGGGTTTCCTCTGGGTACTCCGGTTTCCTCCCACAGTCGAAAAACATGTATGTTAGGCTAACTGGCTGTTCCAAATCGTCCCGATATTGGCAATTTCTTGATTTAAATCCATGAAATAATTAATGTTAACATCTATTTTAGTGTTCACAAAAATATATATAATACATTTTTACCCTTTGAATATTCATGGTACACATAATGTCAGTCTATAATGGTTAATGTACTTATAATCATTACATCAGAGAAACAAGCATATGTTGTTTTGTCATGTTCAGGCTGTCCATCAGTGCTGATGCAGCACTCCCTCTCACAGCTGCTGATACCCAACTTGGACTCAAAACAGTTCCAAACAGCTACTAATGGACCGGTCCTACCCACTGTACCATCTAGTTTTCCAATGAGGCATGACTGCCCACCGCGATGCTTTAAGAGCACTCAGCAGTGGCAAAGCCTCAGCTTATTTGTGCACAACTTACTGAGCACATGCATTCATGCTCATAAATTCATGGGTTAGCCTGCGTGATGCCAAATGAATAATATCGAATTTCTGGCCAACTGCCACCCCACTGTGATCTTTGAGCACTGCAACCCAAAACATGATTCCCAAGACCATATGCTATAATACTGTTTAAGGCATTGGCGTCTGATCTTATCTGTACAGAATCTGGAGGCTGTGAGTTTTCATCCCAGCCAAGCAGGAGTACACATGATACAGCTCATCAGTCATTTGAAACAGGTGTATTGCTGCTGCTGGGTTGGAATCAAAACCCACAGCTGCACATCCACCTCTAGCTTAAAGGGATACTCCCATATTTATTCCAGCCTTATCTGTATCTACCACATTTACGTCATACACGCAATTACCACAAACATTTCCCTAGGCCTGCATAATATAATTATGACAATTAACAACATTGGTTGTTAACACACTAACAACATCATGCTGGGCCATTTACAGCCCACTAAAGAGAAAGAAGATCTTCGGACGGTATTACCTTACATATGTGATAACTGTTCAAGGTTAAATTAAACAGTTAACAGTATTGTGTAATAAAAGCTGAATGTTTCTTTTTGATTTATTATTGTTTAAATAATTGATTAATATCATTATCCAGTGGTGTAGTGGTGTAGTGGTTAGCACATCCGCCTCACAGCAAGGTCCCGGGTTCAAGTCCTGGGTTCACTGAGGGCGTTTCCATGTGGAGTGTGCATGTTCTTCCTGTGCTTGTGTGGGTTTCCCCCAAGTACTCCGGGTTCCTCCCAAAGTCCAAAGACACGCACATTAACTGGCTGTTCTAAATTGCCCCTAGGTGTGAGTGTGAATGGTTGTGTGTGTTGGCCCTGCGATGGACTGGCAAGCTGTTCAGGATGTACTCCACCTTCACAGTCAGCTGAGTAGGATTCAGCGGTTTGGAAAATGAATAAATGAGGATGTACACAGCCGGGTCCATGAGTATTTGGACAGCAACACAAAATTTAAATTTTTACCTCAGCACACCAAAATAGTGAAGCAATCACTGAGTGATAAAGGTGCAGATATCTGTCCCTCTATTAGCTAGTCCCTCTATTATGACAGGCCCAAAAGTAATTGAAAAACTACTATAATTATAAATATATAAAGATATTTTTATTGTTGGATGCAAATCCTTTGCATTCAGTGACCTTAGTAGCTGCTTGTTTTTCCTTCCTTTATTATGTTCAATAAGGAAAAGGCATGTTCAATTAGCGTGAGGTCATTAACTTGACCATTTAAGAACATTACAAGTATTTGCCTTATGAAGCACTTGGGTTGCTTTCACATTATGTTTATGTTTTATCCATCCTTATTTTCAAGAAATCATTTTTGCAGCATTTGACTGAACCTGAGCAGAAAGTACTCTATACAGTTCTTCGTATCTGGTTTATAACTTGTTCCAAGATGTTAAATAATGATGATACAGACCACACTTGGTCATGATTTTGCTTACTAGTTAGTTGGAACTATGAACAGACTATAAGCACCATAAGTTTGCCTAAAATGCATTTGGATTTCTGTATTCTGGCTACATATTTTTCCATTCATAATTCCAAAGTTTCGTGCTGTGAGGTGATATTTGGCCAGAATGCCAACTACATGCTTACAAATGTTAATGCCTGTTAATTATGAGTATCAGGTGTAAATCCAGCAGTGCTCTGACAGGCAGCAGGTTGGATGTTAATGTGAATGAGATGAGACAGATGCAGTGAAACATACTTAGATTTTCCACATATGAGGATCGCCATTTCCCATGGTGCTACACTGTCTGTTCAGTATTAAGACTCTCTTTAGTGGGAGATCAAAGATCTGCCAAGATATCACACTGTGGTTTATGGTGGTTCTGCAGAACTATTTTAGCTGAGATGGTTGGGAAGGAGGCGTTTTAGTTCCTTGAAAGAAATGTGCTGAACCATTCCCGTGGCTGATCTAGCAATTCACTGATATGCTTTCCATCGCTCAACCGGATCCCACAACTGAGGTTTTCTTTTAAAGTGTGGCAAGAGATACAGACAGAAGGAGGTACAGAGATATATTTCTGAAAGCATCTAAATTAACTGTATCTGTGCTTTATAGGAGGTGTAACACACCATTAATGGTACAACACAGAGTGGGACAGAGAGGAATTCAGTTTTCCACTAGCTGTTTGAATGTCTTGTAGAGGTGATGAATGTTTCTTATAATCTTCTCCTCTGATTCAGGATAAAAGCTAAGGAAAAGTGCATTAGTGCACCACCAATTTTTTCTTTGCCCAGCATGGCATGCCTAAATCAAATCAATAAGCAGCCACTTGAAAAACCTTGTTATCTTAATGAGAAATGAGCAAATAGCTTGAGAGCCTTGGCAAGGCACTCTTTAAAAACCCACTGAGCTAGGTGATCAGTGAGCTCATTTGTAAGTTATCTTTGAAGCTAATGGACAGGAAAAAGTTTTCGAAGGAAAGCTAGACACTGTATCTGTACGGCTGACAATGTCGATGAGAAAGGAAGAGCTCGGACAGAGGAGGAGTGAGGAACAGTGAATATTAAGCATTATGACACAAAGCATCAATAACTTTTCAAGGTGCAGATTATACCTCCCCTCGCTGCTTCAGATGGAGTCTTTACATAATTAAGTTGCATTAAAGAACCTCGAGAACAGCTCTATTTTCTCTTTCTACTTGCTAATTAAGATTTATGGCATGCAGCATTGAATTATGGATGATTTACATATCGAAATGGGCAGGCTGCCATTCTTATAAAGAGAGAGAAAGAGATGAGGGAAAAAGAATGTGAGTGTGTGTGTGTATATGTGATATATGAGAGAGAGAGAGAGAGAGAGAGAGAGAGAGAGAGAGAGAGAGAGAGAGAGAGAGAGAGAGAGAGACTGGGTCTATATGTTCCCTCCACACATATGGTTCTCTACCCACCCCTCTGCTGCTCTACATCTCCCT
>JBCNYH010000013.1:17163114-17174804 GCA_039654325.1 Tandanus tandanus
CTCTCTCTCTCTCGCTCGCGCACACACACACACACACACACACACACACACACACACACACACACACACACACACACCAACCACCACCTTTTTCCTTTCAATTCTCTGACCACCTTGCAGTGTATGGGGTGAAAGGGATGGGTTGGGGAGCTAGATAGGGAAATGAAATTCTATTGAAGTTGGAATGAGAGCTGTGCCACTGAAAAGGGACTTACCTGTGACTTTGATGCTAAGATGGTGCTTTAATAACTTTTTACACGCAGAGCAAGGAGAATTGGGGGGTGGTGGTGAGGGGTGTGTGTGTGTGTGTGTGTGTGTGTGTAGGATGTTGAAGCACCCACACTGCCCTGGCTACACCTTCCTGTCCCTCAGAAATACAGTTAGAATACAAATAGTAACTAGTCACATATTTACGTGACCATTCTGAGGTTTCAGAAAAGACTTTGATTGTTTTAAGACAATCCCAAAGATTCACGTGTCTGCGACAAGCTTTTGTCATTATCCGTTTGTCTTGTGAATCTCATCTTAACCTTGAAGAAATCCTTATTGTTGCCTGTCAGGACGATACATTGACACTTTCAGAGGGTTTCTTTGTCTGCTCTCTTCAGGGACACATCCAGCTAACATGTTTTTTTTCCCAGGGTTTTTGGCTTGCATTTTAAATGTATCCTTTTCGTCCTGCCTGTCTCCGTGTTAATTCCTCCCAAAGGACGTAATCAGTTTGAGTCAATACAATATTGCTTGTTGTCTTAAAGTTTTTGACAGTACCACCACCTCCTCCTCCTCCTCCACCTCCACCTCCTCCTCCTTCTTCCTCTTCTTCTTTTTCTTCTTATTCCCCTTGGCTAGCATTTTTGGTGGTTTATTGTTTGTGTGTCCTAACCTGACCTCTCCATACCTTCCATTATGTACTATAGGCTTTATATTTCATTTCACTTCCCGCACCGCTTTATCCTGCATTTGCATTCACAGCATTTGGCAGATGCTCTTATTCAGGGTGTCTTACAATTATAATTTTTATACAACTGATCAATTGAGGGTTTGAGGGCGTTACACAAGTTCCCAACAGAGGCAGCATGGTGGTATTGTAGATTTGGATCAGTAACTCAGAGTTTTAACCCCTGAGTCTCCCCTGCCCATCTTTATTAGGGTCACAGAGAGACTGGAGCTCATCTCAGCTGACTCCGGGCAAAGGTGAGATACTCCTAAGTGCAATCAAGAATATCCAGTAAGACTGATGTGCATGTCTTTGGACTGAGAAAGGAACCTTCGCAAGCACAGGGAGAACATACAAACTCCACACAGAAACGCCTTCGTGGACACAGGGCATGAACCCTTGTTGCTGTGAGGGGGAAGAACCACTTTGCCATTGTGTTGCCTAGGCTTTATATCTCTCTCCCAAATAAAGTAAGAAAAAACCTGAAAAGAATTCGGACATATTCTTGCCTATTCATCTAAGTGTAGAGTACCAGTTCCTTAGTATCCTGGACTTTATGTGGACTTTTATTACCTGTTTAAAGCATTGGCTGTATCTATCTTTTCTTTAGCTATGACAATAGATAGTGTGAAGCTCTAATTTTGGGGCCAGGCTTCCTCTGAGCAGTGTGTATGCTATTAGCATTGAAGATGGACAGCAGCTAATTAGATGTTATCAGAGGCTGCATTGCAGGAGCCCCATTACAGATCTGCCTGACACAGCCGCTCTTCACCACTAATAACCGTGCTCATCCAAACCAAATTAAATCTGAAAGGCCTGTAGAACTGCAAGGGTCTCTGAAGACACCCCACTAAAAAGCAGAAACTCTAAAGCTTTGCTTACACAATCACCTCTGATTTGCATTAGCCACAAGGTGGTACCAGAGGAACCTTTCTGTTCAGGCCTGGGGGAAAAATTATTCTTCACATGAAGACCACCTGACGTATTCATTATGAGTTGCTATTCTGTGTAAAAGGAAAATGGTTGTCTGGAAGGTTCAGTGAGTATGTAACAAATACAGCATTTTATGCTGTGTATAACACTTCTACATCTATCTGCAAAAAGTCTGCATATTCATACCTGAAAAATGAGATATTCAGATCATGGATTAATAAATAATTCAAATTACTGGTGATCAGTCAGAATAACAGCATTGATTTGTTGTTATTTCACTCTAAATGCCCGCCACAGATACTGATTTGTCCTTTAATTTGTTGTGTGTCTGTATGTAGAGTTGATGGTTGTTATATGGGTAGTTGAGGCTTAAGCTGATGGACTAGATGAGGTAAAATACCTGTAGGCTATTCAGTACTGTAGGCCCCAGTTCCTGAGGCTAACGGATCCTAAAGCAGCTCTAACATTCCAGTCCAAGTTTTTGCCATGCTTGTTCTATAATGTATTATTAACTACATCTCTCTCTCTCTCTCTCTCTCTCTCTCTCTCTCTCTCTCTCTCTCTCTCTCTCTCTCTTATTGTATTTTGTCCCCTGCAGTATCTTACAGCAGCTGTACATATGGCATTTGGTTTTGGGTTCTTTGCAGTAGTGAAAACTGCCTGGAGAATCAGGACAGAGCGCTTCAATGAAATCAAGGTCAAAGCCACAGAATAAAATTACATTCATGTAAAGCAGTGAGGAAAAGCAGGGGCACCGAGGGTTGTTTCTGCTTTTGCAGAAGTGTAGCAAAAAAAAAGGTTCCCTGTATAAAATTGTTGATTTTTCCCCCGTCCCTCTTTCTTTTCTAAACATAAAATAGAAAAAGGACAAAGAACCTTGAGAGCCTAATGATATGACAGGCTTAAATAAAGGACTTTACTTTCACCTTGAAATAGATTTCAAAATTGTTTTAATACTGTCGATCATTATTAATAGCCAGATATTTTATTGAAAATATATTTTAGATAAATCAGTATATCAGTAACAATTAATTAAAGCTCCATACATAAAAGAATATGGTTATGCATCAACTTATGTTTTTTCATGGCATGTACAACCATACATTCATGCATGCACCACAGGCTCAACTCCTTTGGGGAATGCAAAAAGCTGTTTAAAAACGGAATACTCCAAATGAGGAATCTCTTGCTTCATAATAGTGTTCATAATAAAATATATTTAGGCACTGGCTGAGAGCTGAGCACTGAAAATGTTTGCATTTATTTTCAGTAAAGAAACAGCCCTAATATAATTTACTGTCTTTTCAATGATATTTGAAAAGTTATTTCTCCTCAAGAAGAAAAACGTCTGATTAAACAAGAATATTTTCAGCGCCAACACCGGCAGCACACTCGCATTGGACACGCGAGTATGGATGCAACGACAAAATCGAGCTCATGGCTTTACAACATTTGCACAAGTATTGAGCTCCACTCAAATGTCCCTAGGCAGCACAGTGGGTCAGTGGTTAGCACTCTCGCGTCACAGCAAGAAGGCTCTCGGTTTGAACCCAGCAGCCAATAAGGGCCATTCTGTCTGATTGCATCTTCTCCCTGTGCTTGTGAGCATTTTATCCTGGTACTGCAGTTTCCTACCACAATCCAAAAACATGCACTTTAGGTCACCTGTACACGCTACATAATTTTCTATTTGTATAGATCTAATTAGAACTTTTAATTAAGAGAAATATTTTCATAATACTAACAATTATGAATTTAAAATAGGAAATGAGTTTTCACTTTGCTTATTAGTGTCATCCACATCATTCCCCTGACGTAAAAGTCACTCAACATTAAAAACACAAGCCTTGTCACTGTCTCTTCACGCCACTGATCTCTCTTCACACCAACATTAATACTGAATTATCGTTAATTAATTCAAAGTTCTGTTGATTACATTTATTATTAATGTTTTTAATTAGGTCATTAAAATATTTTAAAACCACTGTCACCTGTACAGCGTATAAGCACACGTTTCTGTTTGAGGATGGCACAAGCGTGTCATAGACATTTCGACAGCTGGTATCTGATCACAAGCTGAACTGGTTCAACTTAAGTTCCATTTGCTATGACACAAAGCTACCCCAAAATGTGATCAAATAACATTAGCATTCATTACACTCCAAAAAGCTCACTTAACTACAGTAGCTACAAAGGTTTAGATATCTTTAGATAGATAGACTGTTTTATATCTGCAGCCATTTATATCCCAGCTGACTCCAGGCAAAGGCAAGGTACACCCAGAATAGTTTACCAGACCATCGCAGGGCCAAAGTAGACATCAGAAACTATATTACTGGCATAAAAAGTTGGATCAAAACTTTTTGGATGTTTGCCAGAAATCAGCCACAACAATATCCAATTGGATTTCCCAGAACAACACAAATACTACATGTTTGTATACATGTTCCTGATATTATTTCCCTTGCCAGTTAATCAAACATAGTCTTCACCTGTTCAGCTGCTGGTAAATGTGACATAAACAGATGGTGAAATGTAGGAGAGAAGAGAGAGAAAGAGAGAGAGAGAGAGAGAGAGAATATAAGAAATCTGATCAAGTAGACCAATAGCTTCTGAAGGGGTAATGAAGAGCCCGGAGCATCAGTCTGCATGTTCCTCCCTAGATGTGTACATGAGATGTTTTCTGTTCTGATCAGACGATGAAGGGAGTTAGTAGAACTCTGTGTAATTGGCTCTGATAAGAGCTTAAAGCAAACATACTCAAAGCTGGCCCAATATCTGACAGTAAAGAGAAAAGCTGTTTTTAACCACACTTTCTTCCTAATGCACTGCAACCAGATTGAAAAACATTAGAATCTCATCATCTCTGAAATGGTTGCTGAGCTTATTAAATCACAACGCCTTCAAAGAGCTCACTTACATTGGATTTACCCAGATCAGCACCTCAGTCCCTTTATGGCTTACACCTATTCCTGCCCACTGAGTGGCTAAAAAACTTCAAGTAGCATGCATATTTAACACGACTATTTCAAGCACATGAAAAACAACTCTATGCCACAAAGTAGTCTTTATTTTCGCAGGGTTTTTAAAAAAAAAATCATTTCTGCTTAATTTTAATATTTATGTAAGAGGTGAGCTGAATGCTCTCTGAATGCATCGGCTAAAGTTGATTAAGTAAGTGGTGTTACTAAACGGGCAACACAGTGGCATTGTGGTTAGCATGTCCGACTCATAGCAAAAAGGTCCTGGGTTTGAGTCCTGGGCTCGGCAAGGACGTTTCTGTGGGGACTTTGCACGTTCTCCCCACGCATGCGTAGGTTTCCTCTAGGAAAGACATGAATGGTAGGCTAATTGGCTGTTCTAAATTGCCCTTAGGTGTGAGTGTGAATGGTTGTGTGTTCCTGCGATGGTCTGACGAGCTGTTCAGGGTGTACCCCACCTTCGCCCAGTGTTGGCTGAGATAGGCACCAGCCTCCCTGCGACCCTAATAGGATTAAAAATAAGAGAGCAAATAAGAGAGGTGAGAGAGTTATGAAAGGAGTTGATCCAATGTCAGTGCGGCAAATGCTGTCGCCACAGTGTAGAAAATATCCTGCCCTGCCCTGATGGGACAATTCTGGTCCCATACCAGCATACAGTACATTTCCCGACAATACCCTCAGCACTGGCCTATGAATTAAGCTCCTCTAGGGCTTCCTAAATGTGAAGGACATGTAATACTGAAACGCTCAAGTTCTCCAGCCTTCATTAAACCCATGTTTTTTTTTCCTTCCTCCTTTCCAGTTACAAAAACAGCTCTGGCTAAAACCTAATATCGCCAATCTTCTCAAGTGGCTAGTCCACATTTTTGCCTGAGGGCTGCGGGAGCTCTTCGATTTCCCGTTCTTTTGTGGTATTAGTTGCATTTGAGAGGCATACAGAAAAGTAAGTCCATGAGGGAAGTAATCTACAGGCCTAAAACAGGCAGTGCATCTAAAACAGTTTGTAGTTTCTTAACTGTATATGACCACATTCATCAAAATGGCATTTTTTTGTCTTGTGATAGTGATTGGCATTCATTTTAAAGTCTTTTAAACTAGAAGTTCTCATAGAGAAGTGGAGTGCTTTGAGGGGCAGTTAATCCAAGTCTACATAGTCCTCTTGTACGCGTTTTGTTTATCTCTCCATGCCCATTTATTCCTGCATGGAAAGTGGTGGCGACGTGCATTGCATGTTCTCCTTGTGTGGGTTTCCTACAGGTACTCTGGTTTCCTCCCAAAGTCCAAAACATGCACAGGCTAATTGGCGGTTCCAAATCGCCCCTAGGTGTGAGTATGAATGGTTGTGTGTGTTGGCCCTGAGATGGTCCGGTGTGCTCTCCAGGGTGTACTCCGCCTTCGCCCAGAGTCTGGTTGTCAGTGGTCTCTTACATCTAGAGACCCTATATATTTGTTTGCAGCAGTCTCCTTTCTTTCTTTGCCAGTTTCTGCTACTTTTTTGGCTTCTAAACAGTTAAAACGCATGAAAACAAAATTCATTTCACTGCTAAATTCTGACAAATGAAAAGGCTCGGTTTGCTGTTGTGCCTGATCCTACCCAATGCCACGTAATCAGGTACACAGAAGCCATAGCTTACTAGGTTTAATCAGGTACCGAACCACATTTTTTTCAAGTCATATCTGAGAAAAGGATAGCAGGCTCAGTCAGCACTAGAGGCCTTGTCCAGAGCTGTATTAATCCCCTCTCTTCTTGGAAAGCCAGCAAAGGTGATGTACCTGAATGAATGGTCCAGTTCAAGCTGAAATCTTCCTTCTCCTCATCTTACTCTGATACCAAAGCTCTCGTCTCTGTCTTTCTTTCTCTCTCTGACAGATGGCATTCAGAGAATCTGCACTAATCAGCATAATCAGCATGGCAACTGCTTGCTGAATTAAAGGAGGCACATTTGCACACACACCACTCTTCAGCAGGTTTTTTTTTTTTTGCCCTTTCACTGGCTGTACAGTCACATCCATCAAAGTACCCATCTGTCTTGTTGATTCAAACTCATGCACATGTACTGCAGGCCTTGCAATAAATGTATGCGTGGAAGGGTCAAAAAAGGTAAAACAGTGTAGCTCAACTAAACAAGGTGCCCAAATAATGGGTACAGTATCAAATCTACCGTGGAAACAGTTGGGTTTTGCCACATTATTCTCCTAACGGTTTTCATTCAAAACAAACTTTTTTACAGAATCAGAAAATGATCCCCTCCTGGAATGGTGTCTTGGGGCTATGGTGTACATAAATAAAAAAAGATTGCATCTTGAATTAAAACCACTCAGTACCAGCCAATGCATCAGGCTGGCATTAACTGAAGCTTTTAATAACCCCTCTTACTTTGTGCTGACTATTTATGCACATTTCCCATACTGCTACAAATACAGTAAGCCTAAATACATATATCTTTCCAAATGATCTTAAGTAACAAATTAAAGTGCTTAAAAATGATAGAAAACAGCATTCCTTTCCATTAACTCTGTATGAACAAATTAATGTGTGTACAACTTCCACTTAAATAAATTACTGAAATTGGGAAAGTTCTCCTTTCTTTTTTGTTGAAGTTTAAATTTCATGCTGTCAGTAGACAAAGGCAAAAATACACTGTCCAATAAGTAGTGAAAATGAAATTCCATTGACAATTCTTATCTTGCAAAATGGACAAAAAAATTACATACAGTATTGTGTATAAGTCTTAGGCATGCTATTTTCCATTCATCCACTCAGCCATCCATTATCTGTACTACTTATCCATTGAGACTGCATGGAAGCTGGAGTCAGTCACAGTTGAATTCAGGTGGGGGCGGGGTACACCCGAACAGGTCACCAGTCTACTGTAGGGCTAATACAACCATTCACACACAACCGTTCACTCTAACTTTTACACGTATGGTTAAATTAGAGTAGCCAGTTAAACTAATGTGCATGTGGTTGGACAGTTGGGGAAACTGGAGTACTTGGAGGAAACCCATGCAAGCCAAGGAAGAATATGCAACTCCATAGAGACAGGCCCAAACCTTCTTGCTGTGAGTCGACAGTGCCAACCACTGATCTACCATGCTGACACAACCTAATTTTCTTATATACACTAATTGTATGACTTTTACAATAATGAGCAGTACAAAGACATTTTATATTTACAAGGATTCTTTTCCAACAGGAATGCAATATAGTACTAGGAAAAATGTCTATATCAGTTAAGAAAGCAGCACATTATGGAACGAAAAACATAATGAAGGCTGCTGAGTTTTGTACACAAAAACAACAACAGCAAATAGAAATGCACTCAAAGATTGCAAACCTCCACCAAGTTAGAGCAATCTTATCTTTACATGGGTTACAGTGGCAGATGATAAATAATGATGGTGCCCCCTTGTAGCCTGTTCCACAATGACTTTTTTTATCTCTGTATTTTTTTCTCATGGCACATTCTGGGTGACTTCCACCTTCTTCAGCTATTGCGCAATGTTAAAAATTGATTCAAAACCATCCTGGATCCGGCTCATGCCCAACATTTAATCAGTTGGCCAAAAACCCACATTTGTTTACAATTTTATGAAAATCTGTTAGTTTTCATGAGACACACATGACCAATCTCATAACCTCCCCCTCGGAGGAGGTAACAAAAAACGTTATCCATAAAATGCAATGACAATTTTTTTTTTTAAGAAAAGGTTAACACACCAGCCCTGTGATGGCCTGGGGAGCTGTCCAGGGTGTACTCTGCTACTCATACTGTTTTTATGTAGAAACATTTAATTTAATTGCAAGGAATAATGAAGGCATTTTTGCTTTGCATCTATTTTTGTGCATGTGGCTCAGAGTTTTGCCCAGGTCTGTACACCTCAATTACTTGGACACCTGCACCTTCCCTTCCTCCACCTTCATGGCTGAAGTGCCCTTGAGCAAGGCACCTAACCCCCTACTGCTCTCCGGGTGCCCTGATATGTGTGTAGCAGTGCTTCCAGTGTGTGTGCTCACTGTCTACGCGTGTGTGTGTTTACTTTGAATGGGTTAAATGCAGAGTCAATAATTTCCCTTGGGGGATTAATACAGTATAGGAAAATCAAAAGGCACATGGCTTTTTTTTATATTTTTTGAGGTAGCGTTTTGTTAAATTTCTAGCATTTCAGAATCAGTGAACGTAACAAACCGTGAGTTTTTGTCTGCCATATTGATTTAAGCGTTAACCTCTCTGGATATTTAACAAGTATGAAAAAAATGAATTTAATAGTACCCTCAAAGTTTCATCTCCAGGAACTATTCAGTGACATCCACTGAGCCTGAGGTGCATAACTGTTTTACTACATGGGAATATCAGCACATTTAAGTGAGATTTTTATGGTTTATTTATTTAGAAAAAAAAAGGTAGATGAAGGCAAGCTCCCAGTGCAGGCAGATGCGAAGTCTAAGATCTGTGTAACAGCATCTCTTTAAACCCTTTTCACAGTTCTGGTAGTGCTGTGTGAAAACATCATGAAAAGGAAACTAAAGTATTTGCATGTTTTCACCATGACAGAGACTGGTCAGGCGAGCTGGACACGTTGAGACAAGTTAATAAGCACTATGGAGTATTTTAAGCATAGCCTACTCATTTAGAGTTAGTACATACTACTCGGACACACAAGAAAACTGGCTACATGTTTCGACACTAACTTTAGTATACAATTTCCTCCACTACAACACCACAAGGAAATACAAGAAAAACAATTTTTATGGTTTATTCTTCCATTTCAAAGCGTGATAATGATGACGCTGCCTGCTTAGATTTCCGTGACAAATTGTTATTGTCTGTAATTTTGATTCAAGCATCATCTAATCGTTCTGTTCTGGGGTAGTATATGCTAAAGGAAACCATTCAATCAACACCCCCCACCCCAACCCCCCAACCAAAGCAATTTGATCATGCCATTGTTGTGTATTATATACTTATAGGAATGATCTTCAGTGAGCTGAACACTATTGCAAAAATGAACCTCACTGTGAAGGGTTGTGAAGGGTTCTGAAGGACTGGCTTAGTTTATATTAGTCCACACATTTCATGACTACTTACAAAATATTGCTTTAAAAATACACTTCATATGAACGGAGTGTTAAACTTCACAGCTGTCTGTTATAAAGAAATAATAGACTGCTGAATACCCTAATTGACCAATCAGAATCAAGCAACTTAAATGAACCATGTGATAAGTTAAAATAAGCTACAGAAATGAACATTTTATAATCGGTATAACTGTGAGGGATACTGCTATTCCAAAAGTAAACATTACTATTCATAGTTTTAATATTGTGACATATTTTTTAATTGCATGTCTACTCATTTTAATATTGTAATTAGGAATCTTTCTCTAAAGTGACAAAAAACCCTTAATCACCACTAATAAGGCTTTTTTTTTATGTGTCCATGGTTGCGCTAGGTGTATAATGTGTACATGGCTGGCAGACAGCTCTGCTCCAAGCGCTACAGAGAGTTTGCCATTCTGCATCAAAATCTAAAGAGGGAGTTTGCTACTTTCACATTCCCCAAGCTGCCTGGGAAATGGCCCTTCTCTTTGTCTGAGCAGCAGTTGGACGCCCGAAGGAGGGGACTAGAGGAATACCTAGAAAGAGGTGAGACACAGACAGAATGTGTAAAATTAGTGGTTGGCATTAACTTTTTAATCGTTAATCCGTTAATAACAATGCTAACTTTTTCATTTACACTTTAATACACTATCTCTCTCTCTCTCTCTCTTTAACAATACCTTCATTAATTCTCCATCAGTCCGTTAATTGTCTTGACCGGTAATAATTTTACTGCCGACTGCCCCCTAAATTAGCTCCACATCAGTTGCATTAGCTGGTATAGTCTGTCCTCTGCTGGCAGACCACAGAGTTGCAGCATCATGGCGACTTTTTCCAAGTCATGCTGTGCAACCAGCTGTGTTGTTGACCAGTGCTTTTTCTTTCCTCGACAAAGTGCTTAAATCAAGTTACAAATCTATTTTTCTGCTGTTGATCATCGTAACAGAGGTCCTGTGCGTACAGAGGCTGGTCACACATTTCCCATCAGTGGTTAGTGCAAAAACACAATGAAGATGACTCTTAGAACTGAGCTGAATGCACACAAAGGTTTTTTATTTTGGACCTCAGACTTGCAGAAGTGCATGCTGGGAGTATGGACATTTGAGAACTGATGGTGTTCTTATTGGTTCTCTGTGTGATGATACAATCAGTTCTTTGTGCTCATTATCATCCCCACCCCACTGTGCGAGCGCGCGCGCGCGCGCGCACACACACACACACACACACAATCTTTGTAGCTACATGGCACTTGAACTCGTTAAATGGATGACTAAATTAACTAGACAGACAGGTGATGCAACACGTTAGTCAGCGAATGAATGGTGGTGAAGAGAAATCTCAGGTCAGAAGAATGATCCAGGGGTACCAAGGCGTAACACATTATGTGAGCCCCGATAGTCAGTGTGTCATGGAAAAAAAATCTCCAATCTTTCCCATCATATAAAATAAAACTTATATAAACAAAGATAGAATTAATTTAATAACAAAAATATTATTGCTTACCATAAGTAGCAGATGATCAGATTAACTTCTTAACGATAATTTAAGTTAATTTGCAACAGAATTAGCAGAGTTGCTTTAATTAAACTTGTTCCTTGATTAACAAAGTTAACATTTTTTTATTAACTTGCCCAACACTGTGTAAGACACTGACTAACTAAATATTATATTTTATTGACTGTACTGTGATACTTAACTGTGTCTTTTTGTGTTACTGGGGTGATACGTTTCAGGGTAT
>JBCNYH010000013.1:17269065-17280477 GCA_039654325.1 Tandanus tandanus
GGCCATTGCTCGGCTCATATGCATGATAGCTTTCTGAACTTTTGCACAGGCACTCCCTATGACCTAAACCTCTGTGTTGGGTGGCTAAAAACATGTTGATTGTCTGAAACTGTTCGTATGGGGGATGGCTTTTGTCCTCCGTGCGCTTAAGGCATCCATGCTGAGGGGTTACGACATTCTATAGAACGACTATTTTTTTCCTATTATTTCAAATACAAATAATTTTGCGGCACGGTGGCGTAGTGGTTAGCATGACCACCTTACAGCAAGAACGCCTGGGTTTGTTTCCCAGCTCGGGCGTTTCTGTGTGTGGTTCACATGTTTTCCTCGTGCTTGCGTGGGTTTCCTCTGGGTACTCAGGTTTCCTCCCACAGTCGAAAACATGCACAATAGTCTAATTGGCTGTTCCAAATCGCCACGAGGTGTGAGTATGAATGGTTGTGTGAGTGTTGGGTGTGCCCAGAGTCGGCTGAGATGGGCGCCAGCCTTAGGCAGGCTTAGAGAATGAATGAACGAATGAATAATTTTGCTGCCTAAACAAATACAATACAAATACAAATACAAATACTGGTCTCTCTGCACATCCCTAGGGCATAGTATCATAGTATTCATGGTAAACTAACATCAAAAACCACAGCTGTACAGGCATGGCCAAAAATTTTGGGAATGACACAAGTATTGGTTTTCAAAAAGTTTGCTGCTTCCGTGTTTTTAGAGCTTTTTGTCAGATGTTACCATGATATACTGAAGTATAACTGCAAAGTCTCAAAGGCTTTTATTGACAATTACATAAAGTTTATGCAAATATTTGCAGTGTTGGTCCTTCTTTTTCAAGACCTCTGCAATTCGCCCTGGCATGCTGTCAATCAACTTCTGGGCCACATCCCAGATAGAACGTGGAGATCCCAGACGTGGGATGGTGGCCCACTCTTGCATAATCAGTGCTTGGAATTTGTCAGAATCTGTGGGGGTTTGTTTGTCCACCCGCCTCTTGAGGATTGATCACAAGTTCTCAATGGGATTGGAGTCTGGGGAGTTGCCTGGCCATGGACCCAAAATGTTGATGTTTTGTTCCCCAAGCCGCTTACTTATCACTTTTGCCTTATGGCAAGGTGCTCCATCATGCCGGAAAAGGCATTGTTCATCACCAAAATGTTCTTGGATCATTGGGAGAAGTTGCTCTTGGAGGATGTTTTGGTACCATTGTTTATTCATGGCTGTGTTCTTAGGCAAAATTGTGAGTGAGCCCAATCCCCTGGCTGAGGATCAACCCCATACATGAATGGTCTCAGGATGTTTTACTATTGGCATGACACAGGACTGATGGTAGCGCTCACCTTTTCTTCTCCAGTCAAGCTTTTTTCTATATTACCTATGATTAACCCATGACAGTCATGATAAAACCATGGTTTAAAAGCAATTTTTTTCTTTCATACTGCTTAAAATATATAGAATATAGTATAGTAACCATGACTTCACTCTACCATCACATTTATATTTTTGTATGAGTGAATACTGAATATTAGCAAAACATTGTAAATCATCCCTCTTATCAATGTCCTCCATAACAATCATGAGACCTGCAGTACATAATGTACAAAATGTCAGACAACACAATTATTCATATTGAAATTTAAATTATGATCATTTTTATCCCCTCAGCGTGTTAAACATTATCATATTTAATCTCACATGGATTGGTATCTGCCCAGGATATTAACAAAACCCAAATATTGCTCATGTTAATCTGTACTTTTGCTTGCATACTGTGACAGCAGAATTGCTTATCTATTTTGGTGCAATGATGTTTATATTTACCATTTATTTGATAAAAGAACAATCCTGTTTTATTTTACAATTTAGAATGCACATTAAAAAAATGCTAAAATGTTTGAATACAGAAAAACTTTGATAAAACAAAAAAACTCTTTTTTAATTAACTTTGAGATACAATTATGATTCCACTATTTGTTTATATAACACATTATAATCTGCAATCCAGTCAAAGTTTTAATGACTGCTGCTGTACTGACCCATATTTTAATTGATTTCACTGACCATGAAAAAAAATATGTATACAGGCCTACAGATACAGTCCAAAAAAATGAAAAATATCATAGTACACCGTAATATTTATCACATCATCGGGTCCATAAAATTACAAGCAGTACTGCACGTGGATCTACTGTAGGGTTTGTTCTTCTCTTTGCTTCTTTGCTCTGGAAGCCTATGCTATGTGACATTATGCCAAGCTCTGAAACGCTCTCTACGGCCATCAGGAAAAAGACAGATGTACAGTGTCTATCTGGTTTAGTCTAGCAAGGATTTTTAAAAAATCTCAAAATTATTTCAAATAAATAATTTCACTGTAAGCAACCTATAGGTGCCAAACATTTCAAATGACTGCTAATTTCTCCATGACTGGCCACCCAAGCAAATTCAGCAGACCGTTTGATGTGAAACAAAGTCTCCAAGAACCCAAAATTTCATTAAGATATCTTCAGGTAACTTTTATAAATCTTGGTGGAAAGCTGTGTACATCTACAGTCAGAAATAGATTGGATAACAGCCTTTCCTTGCACTGTGGGAAAAGGCCTTTCAACCGGATAATGATCTGGATCAGAAAGAAGAAATTGGGTTATGGAATGGCCTAGAACAAAACCCAGATTTACAGCCCATTTAAATGTTGTGGAAAATTTGGTAAAGGACAGTATGTGCAAGAAAACCCCCAAACATCTTGCAACTGAAGGAAGAGTGGTTAAAGATTTCAGCAGGCTAACATCAGAGATTGAATGACAATGTTGGTACTAAACTCCTACAAAAAGTTCTTTCTGATATAGGAAATACTCGATTGGTATACTTAAATTCTCCACAGAAGAATATTACATCCATTGGTATTTTTGTTCTATAAATGATTGAATGAGCACAGTTTCGTTGTGATTTTGTTCAGATGTATCACCTTCATCTGTATGCACTGTTTTAAAGAGGGTGAAAGGTTTGCTCTCTTCAAATATGTTGAACTTATTTTTCCTATTACTGGACCTGACAAAAGGCACACATGAATTGCACATAAGTCCTGACCTTACCTCCACTGTGTCATTTGACCAGATATATGTATATACTGTATGTAAGTGTGTCGTGGGTACCCCAAGCTCATTAATTCATGTGAGGAGAAACAAATTAGTACAATGTAAATGTTATAGCTGATGGGTATGTGTTAAGTACCAGTCAAAATGTTGGACACACCTTCTAATTCAGTTAGAATGAGTGGGTGTGTCCAGTCTTTTGACTGGTACAATATGTTAAAGTAGTTGTTCCCTCACCAGGCTCGTTTTTTCCCCCCTTATCCTGAAGTTTTGCTGCAATCCACTGTACCCTGAACTCTGAAAAACTTTCTGCAGTCAATGTTGTGATGGTCATTCCACTCGAAATTTATACATAGAAATATATGCCAAACCACTTAATCCCAGAAGATTATGAGCCAGGCCACCATGGTTGTGCCCACTGCTAAATGGCCGAAACATTTTTACTGTGACTACAGATATGAGAAGAACACACACAGCTTCTCCCTTAGGAACAAATAAGGTTAGTGTGTTCCTTGAAGGCACATGATAATCTAACCAGCATCTCTCACCGTGAATGGATCGGGCTTGCTGCCCCAGGGGATAGTTTTATTATTGTTAACTTGCTAAATCACAGCCTTGGACTGAACCAATGCAGTGGTGTGTGTGTGTGTGCGTGTGCGTGTGTGTGTGTGTGGGTGGGTGTGTGGGTGTGTGGGTGGGAGATGGAAAGTATTACTGAGTGAAAATTAGAATTGAATGGTGACGTTTGATCAGGAAAAAATGCTTTCTTCCCTGGCCTGAATAGAACCACAGGAGAAAGCGGAGAGGGGGAAATATTTTATACTGCCTGAAAATAGTGTAGTGAATCATCACCTATATCACCTTGAACAGACCTCTGAGATATGCTCACAAAAAGATACTGCTGAAAATAAACTAAGCCTCTTTGCCCATCAGGGAAATTATATCACAATTCACCCTATTGTACAGAACCAACACATCCTTACACTTGTGTTTAAGCTCATCTCTCCTCGGCATGGCCCATGTCATTGTGGCATTGATCAGATTGGAAATCTTCCTGCTCCCATTCTCCACAGGCCTAGTTTATTGTGTATCACTACCTACAGTGCATTCAATAAAACATGCCTTAGGTCATTGGAAGAAATACGACTTGTAAATCTCGGTGGGAGAATGCTGCAGCAGTTTATTGCACATATTTAACTATTGAATTGTTACGCAACATGTTGCATTAAATCTAAGAAGATTAGCATGCACTGATGAATTAAGTATAGCATGGTTTACAAACAGTAAATCAATATCTAGCTGAACTTATTTTTTAATAAGGCACTAAGGACGCCTTTTTTTTTTTTTTTTTTTTTTTCAAATACCTCTGGTGTATGTCAAAATTTGAATTTAAAGATAATTTGAACACTTTTTTTCACTCAGTTTATACAATGTCAAGCAGGCTCCAGTTTGAGCTGGCATCAATTTTAGTAGCGTGGGTTCTCAACTAATATATGAGTATATCATGTAAGAAAAAATGTACTCAAGTAACCTGAATTCTTTTGACTAACCATCTGATTATTCACGCAATTTTATTTGTCAAACTCAGTAAGCAATTACATCTTTCAGCAGATATTAAGGACAATTCAGACCCAGAAAGAGTGATGGCATGCCGATTTCACAGGCAATGAACATTCATTTAATATTTGTATTATATGAAATATGTTTAATTATTAAATATTATATGTATAATATGTATTACAGTCATTCAAATACGCATGTTGCACCACTTTCTGTGCCACGTTTGAACTGACTTTAATGTTATATCTAACGGTTGAACTACTTATAAACCCAACTTTGATGTACAGAATACGAGGAATAACAGGGTTCGAAGATGCATTCTCCATATGGTATTTGGTGATGCAGGAATTACTGTATACCCCTGTATTTAGGAAAATAGGCATATACAGTCAATATGAACAAATGAATGGACCACAAATTCCAAAAAATCACAGTACAGCTTTGTTGAAACTTGACCACTGATGTCTAGAAAGTCCGTTTATGTTTTACAGTCTATTTGTTCTTACTTTCAACAGTTTTCATTTTTGTTCAGAAGCTGGAATCCATGACAAGTCCAAGAGTACTGTTTTTCAGATTGGTGAATTAAGAGAGCACTGACTATGTCAATTGAATTCTTTCATTCTACTGAATCTCATTTCTATGAATCAAATATTCAATACTTCAACAGACCAGCTGTTGGGTTCAGATTAATAGACAACCAAGTGAAGCCTTCAAATTATCTCTCCCTTTTTTCATTGACAATTCTGCAGAAACCATTACAAGGGCGTCATTCCTACCTTTAAAAGCCAACAACACCTGGACACAAATGAAGCTATTCTGTGAACGATAAGATTTTTGGTCAAGCATACAAAGATTAAAAGAAGCCTCGTTTAGGGTTGCTCAAAACAAGTGTTTGAAATAGAAGCCATGTGTGATACGTGGAAAATACAGCAAATATAAAGCTGTCCTATGCCTAGAACATAATTCCAAACCAACTAGGGCAGGATAAATGTATTCTGTATCAACCATATCTTAAATTTGTCAAGTACTAATTTTTGTCCCTCCGATACCGGGAATGGAGCGACAGAAACTAACCCCCCAAAAAATCATAATTCAACAAACCTTTTTTCAAAACAGATTTCACTATATCATACTTAGCTTTCTTTTAGAAAGTTTCACTTTAATAAGTTTTTAATAAGTAAAAAAAAATTCTGTTTTTTGCAGTAACGGAGAGACAGGCTGAAATGAAAAATAAAAAATAAAACATTTGAATACCCTGCCAAAATGAAATTGTATCTTTTTAGATGCCTATTCATACCATCATTAGATAAACATATAATAAGTTCATAATTTTTCTTAAAACAGTTGCTGAATTAGACTTTTATAACTTAATGAAATAAGAGGTGATGTGCATTACTTCCAGTTTTGTGCCTCCTATAGACTAAAAATGCCACAACTTTTCTCTCAGTTTTAAATTTTGCCCCTGATGTTAACTTCCCCAAAAGTATGGTAATATTAATTCCATATTGGCTGCAATATTAGTTTACAATAAAGTTCTTCAATCCAATTGGCTCAATTTAGTCATTTGCCAATGTCTGTTTACATACAACAGCTACCAAACAGGATGGATTAAGGCCAACACTTGCTTTCTCCAACCTAAGCTTTTTGAACTGTGCTGGATCACAGGCCACTGTAACTTTCTCAGCCATATTTCATATACAGGACCTCACAATATCCTTGATTAGCTAATGTTAATGTGATTGACAAGAGAGAGGGAGAGAATGCCACCCAGAGAGCACGGGCGATTTTGCTGCATTGGTGCTGAACCATGGATGGCTGTTGCATCAGTGAGATTTGGACTCATGATCTTTTCATGATACAGCAAACAATTCTGTTGTACCGCTGAAGCTACCTTTGGAAGCAAGATTAGTACAAGGTCTGTGTGTCACAAGCCACATAAAATGGGTTTAAAATGAGACTTATGAACAGTGTAATGTGTAGGCTGGAGTGGTGTAAAGCTAAAATACCTAATACCAACAATAAAGTATGGTGAAAAAAAGATAATAGTATGGAGCTGTCCCTTTATATCCACTGAAGATTAATATTAATGCCACAGCATATATATATGAGTATTTTAGACAATTGTATGCTTTTTCATTTTTGTTGTAGTAGTTTGTTGGAGGGTAGATTGTATGGCAGACTGTATGATTCAGGCCCCAAACAGGAATCAATTCCCAGGCTCAGGAATTTCTGTGTCTCTTCTGGGAGAAGTTTGCATGTTCTCCCAGTGCTTGCGTGGCCTCTTCCGAGTACTCCGGTTTCCTCCACCACTCCAAAGACATGCACATTCTAACTGGCAGTTCCAAATTGACCCTTGGTGTGGGTGTAAGTGGGAATGGCTGTGTGTGCAATGGTCTGGTGAGCTCTTCAGGGTGTACTCCACTTTCGCCTAGTGTTGGCTGAGATAGGCTCCAGACTTCCCACAACCCTAGTTAGGATCAAGCGGTTCGGCAAATGATTAAGTGAGAGTGAGTGAGTTTGTAGAAAGCTCTATCGCGTTCTAGTATAATGTAGAAATCCTTACCAGTGGAGTGGAGGCTGTTAAAGCTGCACAGGAGGAACACAAATCCTCATGAAAGCAGACGATTTTTCAATGGGATGTATAGCAAGCTCCTCTAGCTCATATACAGTAAAACTTAAATCATTTTTTGCATGCTTCAATTTACGCACATTTCATTTACACACACACTTTGTGCTCCAATCCTGCCCAGCACACATAAGTTCCAAAGCCTCATGAATAAAGGTATGATTTTGTTTAAAATAGACATAGACTGAGTCAAACCCTCATGTATTTTGTCTGGGAAATATGTACTTTCCCTTTTACTATTTGAATGTCAAAGAAATTCATCCAGCCATAAACTGGAATATGAATTTGAAAATGAAGGAAATCCCAATCAATGAACCCAATCAAATCTGTGACATCATTCCCAGCTACAACTTCCAAGAAAAATGCAGTAAAATAATTAAAGCCTACCAAATAAAATGTGTACAGTGTCTATGTTTAAAGACCAGTTTGACACGTGAAGAGTCATTAATAAAAATTTTAAAAAGCATTTTGTTGAAGACCGATAGGGAATGCGGATGATTACTGTGGTTGTGTGGCCAGCACCCTGCATGGGTAAATCGCTGGATGCACTAAGTATCTGTGAGCCACAGTATATCCAGGCAAGTTCGGAATACTCATAGCTGTTAAAAGTAGGCCTGCTGCTGACTTAAAATGTAATATGCTGTTTGGCCACATAGTGGCACTTGATTTACTACAATCAAACTTAAGTCAAATGTATAATACATACGAAACACCCTGATTTTGGCTTTGCTCCACCTGAAGTGCATATCTGCCTTCATAGAACGTGACTCATGGACATAAGTAAAGAAGGGAAGCCTTCTAAACATCTCATTCTGCACATCTTTATTGACTTACAGGCATGAGACAATTGAGCCCATACTGTATAATACAAGAGAGGCCTGATAATCTTCACTGACTGTGTCTTCTCTAGTCTCAGAAAACACAGTTTTATATCCCAGGAGAGACCACTAGCTTCCTTATGCCAATTCAGTACCATCCCAAAGTGCATTATGGGAAAGTGTAAAGGTCACACACTAACCTGAATGTACACAGAAAGTAAAACACACTGTGATCCAAGAGAACAGAATCCTGATTGTACTGTTTGCCAAACATTATATTACACTAGATAAGCAGCATTTTATCATGCAAGGTGTTGCATTCCACCCAGGAAAGACTAAAATGCACAGGCGCAGGATGGGGTAGAAGATGATCACGACAGTGTGGCTGAGAGCTACAGAGCTGGATTCATAATCATTGGGGGAATCAAAACACTTTTCAATAATTCAGTATGAATAAAGGAGGGAGGGCGAAAGAGAACGAGAGAATCTTATCATGCATTAAATAAGCAGTCAACGGAAATAAGTAGAGGAAAGTCTTGGTAGTAGAGACTAATACGGGCTCACATTTTTGAAAGACATATTGGCTCATGTTTTTTAGAGACATTTTAAACACCACCAGTTTTAAACACCAACATTTCCACCAGTGAGCTCTGAAACGCATACAGCAGCTCACCTTTACATAATCACCTTTACATAATCCCTCATAATCCCTTCATACGACTGAATTAAAATGCGGCTTACCTCAGCACTAGTGCAACACTACGCACCAATAGTGCATTTAACAGAACATATTGTTTTTTGAAAGACACAAGGACATAATAAGTTGTCAACACTCAATTAGATATTGAAAGGAAAGTGTGACGTGATACCATGACATGTTGTGGGCTGCTCCCACAACAGCTCAATCGGGTTCAGATCTGGTGACTGTGCTGGCCACTCCATTATTGACAAAATACCAGCTGAGTGCTTCTTCTCAGAATAGTTCTTGCATAGTTTGGGTCATTGTCCTTTTGTAGGAGGCAAATGGTTCCAATCAAGAGCCATCCACAGGGTATGGCATGGTGTTGCAAAATAGAGTGATAGCCTTCCTTGTTCAAGATCCCTTTTACCTTGTAGAAATCTCCTACTTCTCACCAAAGCCCACCTAGACCATCACATTTCCCCAAACATCTTTGACAGAAGGCGTCAAAATGTTCTTCTTTTTTACCCAAACACCTCAAAGTTAATCTATTTACAGTACTTTCCCCCCAATCTTCCTCTGACCAATGTCTGGCTTCTATTTCCCATCTTAATCTTTTCCTTTGATAGATCAGTCTCAGATATAGCTTTTTCTTTGCAACTCCAGGAGTTGCCTCTTCACTGTTGAAGTTGAGACTGGTGTGTTGTGGGTACTATTTAATGAAGCTGCCAATTATGGACCTGTCAGGCATCTGTTTCTTAAATTAGAGACCCTGATGTACTTGTTCTCTTGCTCAACTGTGCAACGGGTTTTCAGACTTCTCTTTCTATTCTGGTTAGAACCAGTTTGCACTGTTCTGTGAAGAGAGTAGTACATACCATTGTATGAGATCTTGAATTTCTTGGTAGTTTCTCATAAGGAATAGCCATTATTCTTAGAACAAACATGGACTCATAGGCCATTTTGAGTCTATAATCAAGCACACAACTGTGGATTCTTTCGCCAACAAGCCTAAATAAGGCCAGTTTTATTGTTTCTTTAATCAGAACAACAGTTTTCATCTGTGTTGACATAATGGCAAAAGGGTTTTATAATGATCCAATGTGCCACTGGAACACAGGTATGAGAGTTGCTGAAAATGGGCCTTAATACACTTATACATTCCATTAAAATCCAGCCATTTCCACCTATAATAGTCATGTTATTGAGCCTAAGTCAATTTATTGAGCAACTCTGATAACTTATATTTCCGTTCTAACCACTCTGCCTTCTCATCCCTTTTTAAACACCCTTTGTAACATCCACCTCTAGGCATTAGGAGATAAGATCATGATCATTTTGATGGCCTGTGCACTTGACGGAGGATAAAATACTAATTCACTCTTCAGTCGTCATTTTCTAACTTTATTTTATTTCATATTATCATTAATGTTTACTTTTTTTAAAGTTCAAAAGCCAGTAGGTTGGGTTTATTGAAAAATCTAGTCTCTGACATGTCTACTCAAAAAAAATCTGGCAACCTCAGAGGCATGCTCTCCATGCAGGTAATTTACATAATCTGAACGATGCCCCCAAAAAATCATCTTAAGCATGTGTTTAGCCCATCTCTAAATATGCTGAAATTCTCCCACATACATTTTGGACTTGAAGCTGCAAACCCTGAATACAGTCCTATGGCAGTAGAAACCATTTGGCAAATGTCTTTCAGTTTTTTATTTACACTTCACACCACTACCTGGGTCTATACAGCATACCTATCACCACACACATTTATGAGGCCTGACCTTTATTGTTTTATCATTAGATATTATTGGACTAATGAGTATTTATATATCTGATACAACAGTATAATCACTTGCCTTGACAGCCTGTTGCTCACATAAGCTATGTCCCTATCCCTTTTTCATGGTTATTTCATAACACGTCTATCAGACTTCTATCAGGGTTTTTTTTTTTTTTGGTGATAAATGTGTGCTGTTAAAGCAACAGTACTTTTATATGGACCCAATTATGATCAGGATGAAAGAGAGTAAAGTTTCAGATCATGTTTTTGTAATTGCTTTAATGCTAACTGGATGTGACTGCAGGTGGAGCAGTGTGCCCTGTGCTCGAAGGCCTTTTGGTCTCTTCTGGTTGCTGTTTTTAATTTCCTAACAAGGTTAAAAAACAAAACAAAACAAAAAAAAAACATTTGTCAATTAATCAGCACCCCCTGTAATTACGCTGCTCTTGCTAACAAGTCCCAATTCTATCAATTATTTTTTCTGAGGCCCCATTTGCACATGCTGTCACATACACACCTCGTTCCAGGCAGAGGCCTTGAAACAGAGGAAATGGCTAGACTTTACACTGTTAACTATCTCTTCATCACTCCCTCTTGCTCTGACTTTGTTTTTGCACTTTCTCTCCATTTATCCTCCCCTTTATGACGGCAATGCCTTAGTGAAGGACACCTGAAAATGGTCACGACAAACTGTTTGTCTTCTTACTCTTCACTTTTCACTTCTTCTGAATGATGCCCTTCATCCACAGCAACATGTGTATTTCTGTGTGTGTTCTCCATGCCTACAGCAACGTGTGTATATTCTGCATGCCACTATACACTGTAAAATGTGCAAAAAAAGCTTCTAAAAGGAGGTTTCT
>JBCNYH010000013.1:17281464-17302067 GCA_039654325.1 Tandanus tandanus
TGTGTGTGTAGAGTCACACAGGGACGAGGTGTGTGTGTGTGTGTGTAGAGGCACACAGGGACGAGGTGTGTGTGTGTGTGTGCATAAAACCAGACTCAAACATACATATTGGCCTAAACATTGAAATTTATCAGGGTTAAGGTGGTTAAGGTGAGGGGTTAGGGTTAGGGGTTAGGGATTAGGGGTTAGCAATTTTATGCATAAGGTAAGGAAAGGATTTTGATGAAATTGTTTGGAGAGGGATTTGTGCTTGGCTCTGTACTTTGTTGTTTTCTCAGCCTGGCGGAGGTTTGCAAACTCCAAGTGCTCTTCTAGGTTGTATACTGCATTAAACAAGACAAAAGTCCCTGGGAACATGGGCCAATATCTCATGAATAGGCAATGGGGGATGGCCTTTACTGCCTCAAGTAATCATTAAGATATGCAATAATTAATATTTCAGTGCATTACTCGTCATAAGTTGCAGATTACAATAAGCACACAAGTAAACAAAAAGGTGACTAAAACTGTTGGAATAACAAACTTACTGTCTTACATCAATGTAAACTTTATAGATATTGCTGGGTTGTTTTTTTATGAGTTTATTATAATAATACAATATTATATTAATATAATATTGTATTGGGTTATTTTTGATCAGCAATACTAGGCAGAAGAATATTGTGCTTGACTGATAAACTCTTAAGTTTTTCAGGTTTTAAATGTTTGATTTTTGTGCTTGGCTCTTTTTATTGATTGCACATGAAAAAGATACAGTTGTATCTTTCTTCATCATATTACACAGGTTATGTTAGGATGACCTTGACCTAACGGCTTTTTTCAAAAATAAAACAAGTTGATATATACCTGATTGCATACAACTGCTTGTAGGAGCACCTCAGGCAAGACAAGTGTTTTGTGTCTTTACTGTTTCCCAAAACCATAGATTTCTTCAGGGTCAATCATTTTCAAAATCTAAATGGACCTATGAACAGTAAACTCCTTGCTAAGAAGCAAACAGAATGCAGAAGTGTATGTAACATAGGTTCTGGCAAAAAAAAAAAATTAATGCTCAAAAATTAATAAGCCAAGACCCAGCCAGATGTTTTTGTGATTTTACTCGGTTTTATGTCCACTGCAATGATACCAGAGTATTATGAGAGATGCAGTGCAAGTGTGGTGCAAAGTGCTAAAATGCTTTTAGACTTGAAGGCTAACTTGACCTTTTCTTCCTGTGTGGGAGAGCTGTGTGCGGATGTGAGTAAGACTGCATTTTAGGCCAAAACTCTACTTAAATCAAGAAGTCACAACAAATCCCTCTTTCAAACATGCTTACAGCATATTTTGGCTTTTGAAAATATCATTCAGGTGTTTTATTTATTTATTTATGGGGGTTTTTTTCTGTCTAAACTAGACAGAAACACAATATCTAATGCTACTTGAGAACTGGCCCTGGGTGCTCCAAGTCCACAGACGGGTTTCTTAGATTATATCAGTCTGCTGTGGGCATCCATGTTTTTTTGTTTTTTTTCCAAGTAGCTTCTCTGGCACTCAGAGGTAGTGAATTAGGAATATCTGACTAAGTGCAATGGAAAATCTTGGCTGTTTTCTCTCAATGTGTAGGGGGTTGCTTATTACACAATGCAATGCCAGACACTCTGCATAAACTTACAGCCCTATATTCTGACAGCCTATTGGTCAAACAGCCCTAACCGTAATCCTAAACCCTAAACCAGGGGTGCCCAGTCCTGTTCCTGGTGATCTACCCTCCTTAAAAAAATTTTTACCACAACCCTAATTGGGCCCATCTGACAAATCTAATCATCACGTTAAATCGTCCAAGTCTTAAGTCTTCATTAGATTATTGGATGGTCAGGTGGGCATAATTATGGTTGGAGTGAACATCTTCGGAAAGGTAGATCACCAGGAACAGGATTGGGCACCCCTGCCCTAAACCAACTGAACTGAATAGAGTGTCCAACTGATTTAAGCAAGGTGTCCATCTTATGCTGTAAATGAGTAGGGCTATCAGACCAATGGGCTGTCAGAACATTAAGCCATGCCCCTCTGCATACATGTGTTAGTAGTGTTTGGATATATTGGTTAAATCTATGGATATCCTGTATGTGACATTAGATTTAGTTACTGCATGTCATAGCCTGTGAGTTATGTATGTCTGTCCAGAGATGCGCCTTGTTCAGCCTCACTCAATCTCACTCTCAACCCAGTACTACATAGCAACCAGCCAGGGACGGCAGACTGGGGGGAGCCAGCAGGAGCCTGTTAGCTGTGGATAATAAATGATTCTGGTCTTGGATGGAAAGGGCTTTTTGTCTCATTACTTCTAAAAGCATGAGGGACAGGTAATATTGACAGTACCATAAAGACTCTAGGCCTGTTGGGCACACTGTCTGCCTCCTATTATCCCATTCCTGAACTCTTGACTGAGAGGCAGGAATTAGTGGCTGGGTGCTCTGCTTATGAGATCGATATGCTATTGTGCTGATTCAGTGCAGCTGCTTGAGACACCTTCAAAACTTCAAAAATACTTTTTCAGCTATCAAAAATTAATTAGCCATTCACTGTGAAAGACTTTTTAGTTTTTTCTGTAAAGGTAACATCCATCACAGTGGCATAAGAACATTAGGATGGACTCACAGTTCAATCTTTCCTCAGTGCATAGAGTAGAAGGCTAAGTTGACATTTTCTTTGTGAGTGGGAGAGCTGTTTGTGGATGTGAGTAAGACACTAAAAACACTATTTTAATCCGGAAGTCACAACAAATCACGAAGATGAAAACAGGAAGATTCTTCCAAACATGTTTACAGCTTCTTAAAGTCCAGTTTATAATTTATAATTTATTGCAAATGCATATCAGTGTAGGCAGCTGGGCCTTGCTCTGTAAATAGCCGTAGAAATGGCACGTAATGGACACTAAATGGGCTCTGCATGGGCTGAGAGTGAGATTACTTGTGTTTGTTGTAAATCATGGCACCTGGTAAAGAGGGTGTTTTACTCAAGCAGCAGCAGTGGAGCAGCAGTATCATGTGCCTGTGGAGCGCATTTAAAATGGAGGACCTGCTCTATGAATGAGTAAAAAGGCACACATGACCGCCAGTGCATCCTCTGCACCTGCCTTGGTGCAGCTGCCTCCATGCCCTGCCAAGAACCTGCATACCAATCAGACAGATAATTCCCACGGTGTTCTCTAGCCTCCTACAAAGCTCCCAGTCAGTCTTCTGTGTAAGGGTGTTTTTCTCAGTTTGCATGTTTTATTACAATGTTAACCCCCTGCCTACAAGCATACTGTGTATTGTGATGCATGAGGAGTTTTGAGGGTCTGGAAGCTTGGGTGTCTGGTTCTGTGAGATCTACAGCAAGGTGTGAAGCCTGCTCATATTGGAGACATGGTGAGTGCAATATGTCCTCAAGGGGACCATTAATATCCAGGACAAATGTTGCAATAGCATTGTTTATCATTGTTTGTATTTAAACATTGTGATATCTCCTGAGCATCTTGGAACCCAGCAACATCTTGAACACTTTATATTGCTTTTTTCGTAAATCTGACACTTGTTTGTTGACTGAATTTTGAATAATACCAAAACGATCTATCTTTGCTTCTTAAGCACTGCATGAACCAGCATGTCTTGACTTTCAGCACAAAGCCAAGGTCATATTTCCTGTGTGTCTGATGTAACATCGCAACAGCTTCTTCAGGTAACCTTTCTTCTACACTGCTTTCATTTTTTTGTGCAAGAACTGAAGCATTCATCTCTTGTTCTCTTGGTTAAATCCTGGCACATTTCTTCTAAAACCCCAGAGGCAGACAGCAAGAGAGAAGACGTTTAAATAATGAAGACTTTTTTGGTAGAAACGTGGCCTGGTAAGTACTTGAGGGAAAAAGAAATACCTTACGTTTGTCTTTTCTTTTGCCAAGTTCTTCTTAGCTTCACTTCACACTCAAACAGTTAAGATGTTATTTAACTTTTTGGGGTTTAGTACTGGAGGGAGACAAATGGAAAGAGAGAGAGAGAGAGAGAGAGAGAGAGAGAGAGTAAGTGTAAGAGGGAAAGTCAGAGAAATGGTGTTTGCTAGGGGGCTGTGGGTGATTGCGGTCATTTTGTCCAGTGGAAAGTAATCTCAAGGGTCACTACACATTCTCTGAGCCAGCTTGCTTTGGCTGAACCTTAAGTAAACAGGCCACTAATTATCCTTTTCATCTTTTGCTCTGTGACCCTCCATAATTAGCCTATGCTCCAGTGTAATCATATTGAACACTTGCCCGCAACCCTCTGCTGCTTTGCTTTTCCCAGCATGCCTCTGAATTTCTTAGAACTCCACTGAATCCCAAGCAGACTGTGTTTGTGGTTTATCGCAAGACTTACTGTGCATTTTCAAATGTAAAAACAGACAAAGTCACCAAACTCCAGATAGTTCCCATGACAACCGGACATTGTATTAGGGGTATATCCAAAACCAGATTATCGACACAGGAGGTTGTGAGAGCAGAACTCTGAACATCTTGGCGGTCCAATAGGTTTCAGACTCATGGTCTCCAAATCAATCAATGGTGTGAGCAGATGTGACACAAAACCTGTTTGTTCCATAAGAGCACTGCCATAACCTAATGCCTACCCCTGCAAGCACTTGCTTACTCTTGCACTCCCTGTCTCTCTCATTCTCTATTATTCGCTTCAATAAACCCCCATTTTAATTCTGTGCCACTTTTCACTTCTTCTTCTTATTCTTCTTTTTCGCTTCTTCAACAACCACCAAAAGCCTAATCCAGAGCCGAACATGCACATTCAAGCTGTGGCACACATTTTTTTTCCACTTTTACTGTCATGCTTCCTGCTGTCTTTTCCCAGTGAACTTTCTGCTTGTCTCTGTAGTCTCCCTAGTGAGTTGAATATAGAGATAAATGAACAGAAGAGAAAAAAAAGCAACTTTTTTGGCCCAAATGTACAGGACACTCAGAAGGGAATACGGGGTGTAAATGAGAAGCTTTGGCACAAACTGCTTGCCTGTTCCACTCCAGCGTTGTTTTGCTCTTTTAAATAATTGACATGACTGTGCTACTGGAGACAAGGACAAATCGGCTGAAGTCACATCTCAGCCAGAAGTTGTTCTGGTATACAATACATGACCACAGTGAAAAGACCCAAGTTATAAATCCAGTAACAGTGACTGTATGCATATGCAGATAGTGCATTAACTACTGAATTCCTGCATTTCAAATATATAATTTTTTTGGAATGCAGTGCTTCATTTGTAATATATATTTACACTAGATCACAGGTGACAAAATCAAGGCCAAATCTGGCCCACCAACTTATTTTATATGGCCTGCAAGAGCTTTCAAAAAGTATGATTATCGTACATTCTTTGCATTGACCATTACCATGAAATCTAATTCATCATCATTCCACTAGGTGGCGGCAGCCTATTTCAAGTAAACAGCTAGTCATTCATGACTCAAGAAAGATTGCATGCTAGATTGTTGCTGTTAAGCGATGTCAGAAAATGCAGGTGAATAAAGGAAAACAGGACAAATACCTAAACAAATCATTTGTCATGCAGATTTCATGGTAGCCCTTTTAGAATAGATGTTCAGTGATTATTCGGCCCTCGATCACCTTTAAATTTAGTGATGGAGCCCTCGGTGAAAATGAGTTTGACACCCCTGCACTAGATGCATTCACATCAAGTAATGGTAGTGGTGGCTCAGTGGTTAAGGCTCTGGCTTACTGATCTGAAGGTCAGGGGTTCAAGCCCCGCTGCCACTGTTGGGCCCTTGAACAAGGCCCTTAACCCTCAATTGCTCATAAATGATAAATGTAAGTCACTCTGGATAAGGGTGTCAGCAAAATGCTATAAATGTAAATATTTGACCATTTTACGTTTTAATTTCCTTGAAAAAAGTAAGCCTTTTTGCTGTGAATGATTGAAAACATTCTACTAGCTCTGTCTCTCTGTCTCTGTCTCTCTCTCTCTCTCTCTCTGAATGAAAGAGAGAAAGAGATCATGCTCTTGCATTGAACCTGTTGGACTGAAGGTACAGTAGGAGATGTCACAAGCTGATGTCTCAGCGCACTTGCTGGTTCTCTTGGGAGTGTGATAGTGTATGATGGAGGCTGTGTGTGGGAGCAGATTGGAGACCGTCAGTACATGCTAGTATGTCTGTGTCTCTTGTGCAGCGATTCTCTCCGCTGTTACTCTTATCTGATTGAAGAACAGCGCTTCCTTCACTGCTGTCAAAATTTGCTCAATGGTGCCAGGACCCTGAGGGAATGCAGAGAATCTTAAAGGAAAGATTATTCACTTGTTAGGATGTAACATCACTTCAGTGGCTTATCCTAAGCCCTTGATTCACCTATGTAAGAAATTATCTAATTGATTAAACTCCTGACTTATTATTCAGTTATTCATCGCACTCTGGAAACTATTTTGCATTACTCTATAACTACAGTGAACTTCATAGTAGAGGTATGTAGTACTGAGAGTGAGTAATGTAAATGCATTTTAATATTTGCACGTATTTTTCAGACCCGAGACCAAATGGGCCAAAAAAAGTATTGGGTGAAGAGTGAAAGCTGTTTTTGATCTGTTACACAAACCTACCACGAGTCCAATCAAAAAATGTAAAATACAGACATTTATTTACTTTTAACTTCTAATAGCACTCCCTCCTCAACTTTTTCACATGCCAAATAGAGCCTTATTGTCGCATGTCCCATGCAATATTCAGATGCACCAGTCTGAATAAAACATGGGACACACGACAAAACTGTCATGACGTGCCAGTGTGTCACATGATCTACACATTCTGATATATACACTTACTCATTCACTCACTCATTTTCCGAACCACTTAATCCTAACAGGGTGACAAGAAGGCCAGAGCCTATCTTAGTTAACACTGGGTGAAGGTGGGGCACACCCTAAACAGCTTGCCAGAACGTCGCAGGGCAACACACACATAACCATTCATACACACACCCAGGGTAGTTTGGAACAACTGTGGGAGGAAACTGGACTACAAAGAGGAAAACCATGCTAGCACAGGGAGAACATGCAAACTCCACACAGAAACTCCCGAGCACAGGATTCAAACCCAGGACCATCTTTCTGTGAGGCAGATGTGCTAACCACTTCGCCACCGTGACGCCCGCATTGATATATACAGTAAAAAAAAAAATAATAATAGTAGTAAGCAAAGAAATAAAGAAATGTAAATCAGTATTGCATTAACTAAATAAACATTAATAAGGACATTCTGTGATGAATACTGTAACATAAAATATTTTGTGGCATGTGACATACAAAAAATATTTTTTTTAAATGTTAGTATAGGGGGTTTAAGTAGTAAGTGTTTAGATGAAAACAATATAAACATATAAGCAACCACAACAAAAGCAAAATGTGCAGTGCTGCGCTAGAACTAAACGCTCACAGTTTGATGCCACTCACCGTTCCAATCAACCCCAGCGGGTGGCTCATCAGAGGATAACAATGCCACTCACTGGAAATAAAAAAAGAGAAAAGACACCCTCAAGGGTGCTGCCAATCACCTGCCTGACCCAGCAGAGCTACATCACACTCTGGGACATCTACACACTCCTCTGCTTTTGAGATTTCAGGAAAAAAAAGTGTCCCTCTGGGGTTTAATGGGACTTCTGTGTTCATGCTAACCAAAACTACATTTTATCTTATTTATATAGAATACAACAAGATAAAGTAAAGTGACAGTCAGTCAACACAGTGATGTACAAATATTATGCACCCTATAATCACCCTTTCCAATCTCCCTGCCACTGCAATGTATATATATATATATATATATCTAACAGACATAATTTTCTCTGTTCATCAGAGACACACTGCATGCATATGACTTTTTTGTAATTTATTTTCAGATTATTATTAGATTATTTCTGTAAACCATGATCATGGGGGCCATGAAGTATTTTTAAACTAGCGCAATTTGGAGTGAAAACCATGACCCTTTCACCCTGGCAACTGTCCACTGCTCCTCCTCCTCCACTGAGTTTATATTTACCCAGCCCTACATAAGCGATAGCATTTAAAAACAAGACAAAACTTTTAGCAGACTATAATTAAGCTTTCATGTCTTGCACAAGGTTGAACAAGTCCTGGGTTTGAGTCTCGATCTTGGGTGTTTCTGTGTGGAGGTTGCACGTGGTTTTCCATAGGGTACTCCAGTTTCCCTCCACAGTCCACAGACATGCATGTTAGGCTAACTGGCTCTTCCAAATTGCTCCTAGGTGTGAGTGTGAGTGGATGCATGTGTGGTTTTCTTGCAATAGTCTGGCGAGCTGTTCAGGGTGTACCCCGCCTTCGCCCAGTGTTTCAGTTGAAATAGGCGCCAGCCCCCACCCCTGAACCCTAGTAGAATTAAGCGACTTTCAAATAAGTGAGTGCTTCTCGCAAAAGTCCTCAAACCAGCAAGTGCTTTTCAATACATCCATACATGTAGACGCCATCAAAATATAATGTACATAGCATCCCACTCCTCCATGTGCATCCTACATGCTAGCATGACTCTGATGGGAAACTCTTATCTGTATAAAAGGAACAGATTTCTTAGAATTAGAATCGGTACAAACGAACAGATTTCTGGTGCACTACAGTCAGCTGTCCCTGTATTAGCCTGTGTATGATCTCGAGGTCTTAATCACACATCCTTTGAGGGACAGTGTACAGGGTCCAACACTGTACAGCCATGAGCAAATGTCAAGGATATCCTTCTTATTCAGAAAACAATATAAGCCAAGCATAACTATTCTATACACACACAGACACTGCACACTTCAAGTAGAGCAGTGTGAATGCAGTTAGAGCAAATATGCAAGGCTAATCAGCCCTGGTATTTGACAATGTTCCTGACCTTTTCATGAAACTAAGTCTATTTTAAAGAGTGTGTCCATTTATGGATATTTTTTTGTGAGATATTTATTTAGTGAATACAGAACAGACCTTGAACAAATATTCTTCACAGACAGCTATTCCATTTAGCTGTGTGCACTGAATTGAAACTAGCATTATGTCCTTTACAGTGATTCAGCTACACTGTTAACACGCATCGAAAATACTTGTGTGTTTGTTTTCCATGAATAAACAGTGTAGGACATGATGCTGAAGTCATTAAAAAGACACACACAAACACACACACACACACACACACACACACACACACACACACACACACACACACACACACACACACACATTTGCAGAATGGTTGCCAGGAGTTGCCTAGTGATTTTAACCCGGGAAAGGAGGAGGGGGTGAAAAAATCAGTCTTTATTAATTGAGACGCCTAGACACAGGTGAGGAATGTAGAGAAACCATAAGACCTCTCAACACATGCAGTTCTGAGCTGCTATAATCTCTTTGCAGGAGGCACAGAGGACAACCGAACTCTCACCAGGTCTGAAACTACAGGTAAAGGAAGAACACTGATAACATTCAGGCTCACAAAGGAACACCGGCTGTTAGCGAGATCCCATCCCGATCTTACTGTCACAATATCCTGTCTGATTAATGGATGCACAGAGAGAGAGAGAGCGTAGATATGCCCTGGGTTTCAGGGTGGAGGTAAACAAGACGAGTAAAAGGGGAGGTCAACAAAAATATGAAGAAAGATGCAAGACTTTTCATGACATTCCTATATGGAGAATGTTCTACTGTTTGGAACATCTAAAGCCAGCTCCCTGCTGAGAGTTTAATAAAAGTGAGTGGAAAAAACAAAGGAAGTTCTGTCTGAGGGGAAAAAAGAAAACAAGTGTGGACTGGACCTTGCTAAGCTTACACAGATCTGAATAATTTAGAGCTGGGGTTGGTGTGAGTAGAATATAAGAGTGATATTAAGAATCGTAATGAGGAATATCCACACTGAAGGTCACTTCCAGAAGGCAGTGAGTGTCACTGAAACGGACTGTGTGAATATGAATGTATCAGTGTACCATGTGTGTTTTTTTCTGTATGCATAATGTACACACTTTGAGATTTCTATCACTGCTCCTTCCTGTGGCTTATGTGCATGTACATATTGGCAAACTCATCCACAAACTCCCCTGAACCCCTGACCATAGTAGTGAGAAAGGGCAGAGAGGCAGATGACAGCCTTCAGAAAACCGAATTCAGCGCTACTAGCTCATAGCTGTGGCAGGCAGGCACATCATTGTGACATGAAAACACTCGGGATTCCTGTCAATACGGGCAAGGCATGTCATCTTCGGTCTCTCTCCACACCCCAGTACTCGACATCAGCAGCTTTCCCGTTGACATTGACCTTTCCACTGCAATTATGCATTTAATTGGTGATTAATTATTAATATTAGCAAAACCAACAGGGCTTAGGGTTGTTTGTCTCACTTACCTCATTACCATCTGCTAATGACCAAGCCAGCATCTCATTTCCACTCCAAAGAGAAAAACAGGAAATTTGTGCAAAAATTCCAGGTGATGGTAAAGAGCACAGAAAGATGCTTCTTTAACCTATGGGGCAGTCCTGGCCACCCATGGCTAAAATATCATTTTATAGTGAATCTTCTGTAGAGCTGGAAGTATTAAAATGTACTACGGTATAAAAATGGGGCCGGTGGTGTAGTGGATAGGGTGGGCTCATGGCCGAGAGGTTGTGGGTTCGAATCCCCGTTAGACCACCACCATGCTAAGAGCCAGGTCTTAACCACAAGTGTGCCTCTGTCCACCCAACAGTATAAATGGGTACCAGTAAAAAATACTGGGACGGTAACATGCAATAGACTAGCATCCCATCCAGGAAAAGTTTAACCCATAGTAACTTTAAACCAGGCATAAGCTCCAGCTCTGATGAGCCAATAGGCTCGGGTGTAGAAGCCCAACAGACTTTACCTAAGATATAAGAAGATCTTCACAAAAGAGTTGCACACAAATAAACTTGGCCAATGACATCTGTACATGCTTTTAATTAAAAAAAAAAAAAAAGCACTATTCACTTGTGGGGTGGCACGGCGGCGTAGAGGTTAGCACATTTGCCTCATAGCAACACGGTCCTGGGTTCAATTCACAGGCTCAGCTGTTTCTGTGTGGAAATTGTATGTTCTCCCCGTGCTTGCATGGGTTTTCTCCGGTATTCTCCGGTTTCCTCCCACAGTCCAAAGACATGCACATTAAGCTAACTGGCTGTTCCAAATTGTCCCTAGGTGTGAGTGTGAGCGTAAATGTATGTGTGTGTGTGTGTGTGTGTGTGTGTGTGTGTGTGTGTGTGTTGGCCCTGCAATGGTCTATCAAGCTGTTCAGGGTGCACCCTGCCTTCGTCCAGTGTCGGCTGAGATAGGCACCAGTCTCCCCATGACCCTATTAGGATTGAGTGGTTCGTTAAAGGAGTGAGGGAGGATGTATTCACATGTGTGACAAATGTAGTTTGTTTTAACCGATTAAAGTCTGTATTAAAGTCAAAACTACTTATTATTTTAGGAAAAATGCAATTTCTGGCTCAGGACCTTATTATCAAGCATGTGTACGTGTACGTGCAAAAAACAATGAATGCTGAGTGAAAAAATGTTCAAACACCGTAACGTTAGTAATCAACAGAATTCAAGACAAGAGTAACGATTTCAGCACAAATCATTGTGTCATCTGAGCAAATGTCTTTACGTGAACTACAAAGCAATCACAACATAGATTTGTACAAAATTATAAAACGCTTTTGTGTGCATGCCATTTTAAATTTGACTTTATTATTTCTATCCCTTTCCAGTTCATTGTTCCTAATTTTTCAATTTTACAGCCATCATTATCTTCACTCTGTCTTATGTATGACACAACAGTTTAATCAGTATCAAGGACTCTTTCTGCTCACACACACAGTGACTTTGATTTTACACAAAACTACACAGCTACACTCAAATCAGCTGCTTGCTTATGTACAAATTTCCCGTCCCATGTTATGCTCCTCTCATATAAATTAGGAAATTAGCTCTTTATTTAATGTTTCAATGCAGAAATGCAGTGGCAGTTTAATGGAAAGCAAATCTATTAGTTAATTAATATGCTCAACATTACTGTTAAATTGATCTTGACATTTTGGAACTGGTACTGTGAATTCTTCATTTAAGTTGTGCAGCAATTATCTTTGGTATGACTGTTATAATTATGGACAGCATGGTGGCGCAGTGGTCAGCACTTCGGCCACACAGCAAGAAGGTCCTGGGTTTAAACCCATGCCCAGCGAGGGTGTTTCTGTGTGGAGATTGCATGCTCTCTCTGTGATTGTGTGGGTCTCCTCTAGGTATACCAATTTCCTCCCATAGTCTAAAGACATGTATGTTAGACTAATTGGCTGTTCCAAATTCCCCCTAGGTGTTAATGTGAGTGTGAATGGTTTTGTGTGTTGGCCCTACAAAGTCTGGCAAGCTGTTCAGGGTGTACCTCACCTTTGCCTGGAGTGGGCGCAATGTGATCCCAGTAGCATAAATCGGAATGGCAAATGAATGAATGAATGAATGAATGAATGACACGAGTTTAGATAAAACTAATATTAGATTAATAAGATAAGGGCTTGATTCTCCAATTTGCCTATAAAATGTGGGAATCCATTTCATCTATGGACCAGACTCTGCTTTTGAAAATAAAGGCCAGTGTGGCCAACATGAGATGTTCAAGGGAAGCTGAATACACAACATAGGAATAGCTTCAATGGAAGACATTGGTTTCCATGTAAGACATAAACCTGAAAATAAAATAAATACAGCCTACCAAATCACATATGCACTGTGCTTAGGTAGAAGACATGTTTGATGTATAGAGATTTATGATGATTCATGTTCTGAGGACCAGTAATGAAAGCAGGTGATTACTGTGGCTGTTCATCCAGGAGTTTAGACAGGTTGACTGTAACTTCATGAGATGAAATTGCATTGTGCAGTGCATGTCCATGAGCACCAATACATCGAGACAAGGTTGGAATACTCTTGCGGCTGTCTATGCACTTGGTGAACTATGCTCCGGTTTGCACACAATCAAGGGCACAAGCAAGTAAAGAGCAGACATTTTGGTATAGGATTAAGGTGATTTCTTTTATTTTTACTTATGAACATGGGAGAATGGAGTCCCAAGTGTTTAATATTTGGCTATGAAATGAACTTGCTTCTCTCACATTTCCCCACTGATGAGATTTCAGTACTGTAGTAAAAAATGCTATGAGCTAAAACTGTAGATGGGTTGGAAGAAATATTCACAAGCAATGAGAATGAATGCAAATGCAGAAAAAGTAAAGGATTGTAGGAATATTGTAATTTTTAATTGCATTTAACAGAACCTGTAAATTTATATAAGTGCAAAATAAAAACTCACAAATAAAACTATTGTTGACTCACCTATAATAGTGATAGAAAATTAAATCAATTTATGAAGCTTTTGAAAAGAGTCATTTGAAATCTCCCTTGAATTTTGCTGAAGAGAATAAAAAAGCCTCCAAATTGCTTCGCATAATGTATTAAGCTTCTTCAATATACTTATTACTTGCGTTCACACTTGAAGCTATTTTTATTTTATTTATTTGTTTATATATATATATATATATATTTATTTTATTTTAATGATTTCCGAGGCATCGATCAGCAAACTACCTAACACGAACACAGTAAAAGAACATAATTTTCAAATGTACTACATTTTTGCTCTGTATCTTTATAAAGTACAAAATATTCCTTCGCTTTTATCCATACTTATAAATTTAAAATATCAGCTCTTATGGTATGCAACATAAAAAGATAACAAAGTTTGCTTAATGTATATTTTTTATATTACTCTAAAAATATTGTGTACATTGGGATATAAAAAGGGAATCCAGAATCCTGAAAATAATCTAGCATACTAGTTTGTATTAAGCAACAGACATGTGGCTCAGCAACCTTCCAGTGTATCTTGGGATCGGCTCATTTATTCGACTCAGTTGATAGCCTTACCAGGATATTATATATTTATACTTTATAGGAACTTCCACTGTAATCGTAAAGACTGTCCTATGCAAAATAAAAGACTCTTAATTAAAATATGGAGCATGTTACCATAAAATGTAATAAAGTAATTTTTTTAATTGGATATTCTAAATCTACATTTTAAAATAAGGGGTCATTTGTGCAGCCAATCAAGTGAAATTACCAATAATGTCAACTTTTATTTCACTCTCTTTTCTAATCACTATAATCTTAAAAAAAACTTTGACTATACTCAACTCATTTTAGAGTGAAATGTCTTGTGAATTCTGAAAATACTTTCATTACATTTAATACTCTTTACCATTTAACATTCATAGACTATAAGGATTTATAATCCCATGATCAGTTGTCACCAAGAAAAGGATAGGTTCCCTTTTGAGTTTGATTTCTTTAAAGATTTCTTCCTTGTGTTGTCTCAGGGATTTTTTTCTCACTTCAGGCTCAATAATGCTTTAACTCTACATTTGATTTTCTGTAAAAGCTGCATTGTGATCATGTTTCCTGTTAAAGTAATTGTTTAATAAAAATTTAATTGAATTTGTAGACTATGGGGCATGTGGTTCATTTAGTCAACTGTATCTCTTTGCAATGATATTCGTCAATCCTGCCATTTATGGGCTCAATGTGTATAAATATCAATGAGGTTAAACTGTTAGCTAAATATAGTTGCATTTGAATGTTAAACAAATAAAAAACCCCCACAAAAATCCAGTACAATTAGAGACATTTAACCAATTACTAACTGAGAAAAAACAACTCGTTCCTAGGTAACACATCCCTACTATATAAACAGTGCCAGTGAAGATGTATTAGTTATAAAGAAGCATTCCAAACTATTGCCAGGACTGTAAAATAACCTGTGCACTTCTAATAGCTATAGCCTATAGCCAGTACACTGTTGAGCAGTGTTAGGTAGGATGTTTAAATGTTTTGGGCTGGTTTAAGTGCATATTCATAGTATACATAGAATGAAAATAAGAATAGCCCTTGGAAACAGTCAGATGATAGAAGGTGAAGGATAGAGTAGCAGAGCTACAAGTTTCCTCTGTTCAGCCATTTCATCTCTCTGATTCACATGGCTGAACAATCAGGCTTATTCACAAAAGGGCATAAGTATTTCTGCATAATTTCATTTCATTTTCTGAACTGCTTTATCCTTTTTATAAGGGTCACAGAGAGGCTGGAGCCAGTTCCAGCTGACTCTGGGCGAAGGCAGGGTACACCATGAACAGTTCGCAGACTATGGCAGGGCCAACACACAACCATTCACACTCACACTCACACTCACACCTAGGGGCAATCGAAAATGTCCAATTAGCCTAATGTGAATGTCTTTGGACTGTGGGAGGAAACCAATGCACCTGGATAAAAAACTGCGCAAGCACAGAGATAATGTGCAAACTCCACTCAGAAACACCCTCGACAAGCCCTGGACTCGAACCCAGGACCTTCTTGCTGTGAAGCAGACATGCAAATCACTACGCCACCGTGCCACCCTAATTTCATCCTAGAGAAATTTAAATGAAATAGTTCATCATCGTTCATTTTCTGAACGGCTTAATCCTAATTAAGGTCGCGGTGAGGCTGGCACCCATCTCAGCCGACTCTGGGCGAGGGCAGAGTAAACCCTGGACAGCTCGCCAGGCCATCGCAGGGCAGAAACGCGCTGACGGCAACTCAATAGCCTACTCTTTATGAACGTCTAAATGAAGTAGTTTTATTCCTATTTGGAGCCTGAATCATACAATCTGTTTTTTTTGCCTTTCTTAGACAGAAGATTTAAGTGGATGAATGATTAATGTTCCAAATTAAATAATTTGCTTTAACACAAAATGTAACTGGAACTGCATGCAAAGGTAGGATTTCTAAAGATGTTTTTTGCACCTTATACACCACCACAGCTTTGAGATGATTGGTGAACGAATGCTACTGTTGTAATAACTGGAGGTTTACATTCCTGTAATTATTAAGATCATTATTGGGAAACAGTTTATTTATATATATATATATATATATATTAGAAGAATTGTAAAATTGATTCACCCAAGGTAATTAGGATAACTGGTTGCTTCTTAATTGACTGAAGATTAAAAAAAAACACTCTTAAAGATCATCAAATGTAATGGTTTTATTATCTTGTAATCAACAAATACAATAATAATAATAATAATAATAATAATTTTGAAAAGTGTAAAATCAAATGGAAGACAACCCTGTCAATATGAAATGAAATGCTAAGGCAATATTCTTTGCAGTCAATGAAACGCCTTACCTTTTTATTGTGTGTCTATTCAGTGTTAATTTAAATGCTTCAATGGTTAAATCCTAAGGTCACTGGAAGGATGGTACCTTTTTTATACATTAATCACATATATGGATCATTTTCCTACACTACAGTATCTCTATTTCTGAGTGTGTGTGTGTGTGTGTGTGTGTGTGTGTGTGTGTGTGTGTGTGTGTGTGATTGCATGACAAACCTAAAGTCCATGGAAACACTTCAGTTTCTCATCATTATAATATTAGCTTGATCTTTTACACAGGAATTAGAATTTGAAAATAAGTGTGGGTGAATTCATGAGAGCATAGGAACGCACAAATAGTTTCTAATGGATTCTTGATGTATGCAATATTCTGAATGTGAAGAATATGAAGCAGGCACCTTTCTACTCTGAAGGACATAGAGGAAAGATTGTGAGATTTTATGAAATAGCACATAGCTCTGTATAATATTCAGCATTAAAAACTTTTAGATGATATTCTTATTAATTCAAGTTTGGCTTTCTCAAGGTACAGTAATGCAATCCTTTGACAATTAATGGCTATCTGTAAGAGCCAATAGTCTTCTGGACCCAATGATCATAGTGGCTGGACATCCCTGTAATATAAAATTAGTACACTATAAATATAAGTCACAACGTTTCATAAGATAGTCATATTCATACATTCATACCTTTTAGTAAGTATGGTTAAGAAATGGTATGTATGGGTGGTACGGCGGAGTAGTGCTTAGCATGTCTGCCTCACAGCAAGAATCTTTCAATCTCAATTTCCAGCTACTTCATGTCAGGTTCGTAAATTTTAAACTCCTTTTGATTTTGAAGTTGAAAGGATACTTAACAAACATACACTAGTATTTTGGATATTTATATTTATTGTAAATTTGTACAACTTTCGGGCAAGTGAATTTAGGTAAAAATCGCGACACAACTCCTTTATGATTTTTTTTTTTAACAACAGTGCACAGAATTATTCAGATTAAAAGCTTTTCCCATATGTGCTGATCCAAAAAGCTAGTGATTACCTGCAAATGCTAGTCTGGGTGTTTTTATGCTGGTCTTGACGTAGTGGCTTCTCTTTGTGTAAGTGCCTTTAAGGTCATGGTGATGATGGATGTTCATGCTTGATACTAGAGGCCTCATTCCTTTGTTGCTGTCTTGTCATTCTTGGGACTTTGTGCTTCTTTCATGAATGAAGAAATGTTTGAGTAATCTTAAGACTCTTTTTAAATGCACACAACATTGAGGGTACAGGTTCTAAGTCTACCTTTAGTTCCAAAGATATTGCTTCTCAGAAGGAACCAAACTTGTGGCGCTCCATTTTTTTCTGAGGCCTTGGCTGAGTCGCTGAATTTTCCCATTATACCAAGGGCAAAATGCATTGTCTCTATGGGCCCATTACAGCCAATTAACTCCTAATTCTGACAATTAGGACAATTAATACTCATCACTCACTCATTTGCCGAACCACTTAATCATATAAGAGTCATGGCGAAGCTGTAGCCTATCTCAGCCAATGCTGGGCAAAGACGGTGTACACCCCGAACAGCTTCCAAGACCATTACAGGCCCAACACACACATAATCATTCACACTCACATTCACACCCATGGGCAATTTGGAACAGCTAATTAGCCTAATGGGCATGTTTTGGGACTGTTGGAGGAAACCTAAGTACCCAGAGGAAACCCAAGCAAGCACAGGGAGACCATGCAAACTTCACATAGAAACGCCTTCGCCGAGCTCGGGACATGAATCCAGGACCTTCTTGCTGTGAAGCAAACTTGCTAACCACGACACCAACGTGACTCCCAATTCTATTAATTAGCCAAGCAAAATATTGTAATTGTGACTACAGCAATTATGGAATCTTCCAGGAACAGTCTACCTGGTGTAAACATTTCGGATTCCTATTATGAGGAGAGTAAGTGTGCACTGCTGCCTATAATGTAATGACTCTCTCTTTCACCTGACTTTAATTTAATCAGTGTTCTTGGAAAAGTCCAATCGAAAAGAGAGAGAGAGAGAGAGAGAGAGAGAGAGAGAGAGAGAGAGAGAGAGACAGAAAACCTCAAACCTCTAATCCTATTTGAAGTAAAAGTGATCTTGCATAATTGTTGTTTTCTATCTTTTTTTAGGTTACAGTCAAAAGTAGATTGAGTAATTTGACCCTGAGCCATCTGCATGCTATTTAGTCATCAATGCTCTCACAATATTTACATAATAAAATGCTTCCCATTGTGCTGATTTTCGTTAATCTGTTGCTTAAAGTTATTTGCATTCCATTAATTTTTTATCCAAGACTAATTTTGGTTTTACCAACAGAGGACCCCTCAATCACAGCTTTCTGGTGTACATCAGAGTAATTTTAGTGTAATCAAAACTCAAGCAGCAGACACAGGGGTGCTTTGCATCGATGACCACATGATTGCTAGTTCATTTTCTGCATCATGCACCAAGGAAATGAGCTAATGTTAGATTAAATACATTAGATAAGAAGGCTGCAGGATTTAATATCCCAGGGATTCCACTCCATAAATGTACCCTCCAGTAAAGAACTAAGTGCCTTGTAATTAAAACACATGCTTTTCCAGCCACCAGTGTTTCCAGCAGAAGTAGCTGTCATTTTACAATGCCATATTGGTGCCATTTGGATCATCTTCAACTTCCTCATGATTCTTACAGAAAACAGGGTATGAGGCAGAGGGACACATACCAGCTCCTACTGCCATGATGAACACCAATGTCACACTGTATGGCACTGGCACATCTCCTCATGGCTGAGTGGGCAGAGTGGGGACATTTTTACTGCTGGCTGATCAGGAGCTACCAGCTGTGACAGAGTCACTCACCTCCACCTGACACATGGGACACAGCCACATGGCTTAAAATAATCCTTTCCCCAATGACAGCATCGGGGTACTCATACTGATCAAACGTGTGTGCGCACGCGCAGGCACAGACACACACACACACACACACATATATCACAGTGTGGCATTTATATAAAAGATTCAAAATACTCTTGACAGAAACTGCATTTATATAACATCTCTGTTCCGACATGCCTTTAATAGGACATTATTTTATGTCACCTTAAATATCATATGTCTTATACTTTTGTGTGCTTGTAAGTGTCAAAGTAAAGAGAGAGAGAGAGAGAGAGAGAGAGAGAGAGAGAGAGAGAGAGAATGCAGACGCAATCAGTTCTAGATAATAATATTTGCATTGTTTGAAAGATTGTTACTTTCTCAAAGTGTAACTTATAAACTTATGAACTTTCACCAGGGGTGTATAGTAAACACACAAAACAAAAACATGCATTGTGTTCACCTACTGTCATGCATTGCTTCTGTCATGCATTGCTTATCTGAACATTAAGGTTGAGTGTAGCCCACAACACAATATATCCATATCAGAGTGGAAAGCTATGAACAATTCATAATATGATAATCATCCCACCGTAGTATATTCTGTAGCCTAACAGGGTATTTGAAATGTTTTCGAATATTTTATTTCAGACTTGTACAAACAATACCCCTCCAAGGTTATTACACAGAATGAAAGTTTTATACTTAGTTAGCTTTTAAAAAGTAAAAATCTACTCTGATAAAGATTTCCATATTTCCATAATGTAACATTTCCTAATTTATAGTCTACTATGAGGCCCATACACTACCAGTCTCATCCTCATGGTCATAATCATCATCACTGCCAACGGCACCTTATTTTTCATCCCGGATTATCTGTGAGCTATTGGATGTATTCTGTAAAATTAAAATATCTTTTTATATATAAATCTTTTCTTAATGAAAGTCTGGAATAGTGGGGCTGAAGTTAGAGCGTGAAGTTAAAGATCACGTGCATGGGCGGGGCTCCAAAACACAATCACATTAATAAATGAAAGTGTAGCTTATATGTTGGCAAGAGCGTTAATGATTTCTTTTCTGGTGTGCTGAATTTATTATTAATTCACCAGTCTCTGCTGTAACGACTCTCTCTGGCCGAACAGAAAACAACGGCTGCTATAACTCACACTCTCATACTATACACAGTATCCAAATAGGACTCACTCGGAGATGAAGTATTATTGGCTACTGTTTAGTATAAAAGGATGCAGGTGCTGGAGTAACCAATCATATTGAAGAAAAATCAGCCAATCAGTTGCATTTATTACGAACTGAGTGAAATAAGCGGTGCCATCACCTGAGAAACAGATTACTATATGTACATATAGCGCATAGAGGTGTGGTATAAAGTTGTTGTTGTTTGTTTGCTTGCTTTGTTTTGTTTTTTAGTTTTGTAGTTAAAACACAAAGATTGTAATTTATATATAT
>JBCNYH010000013.1:17314036-17326191 GCA_039654325.1 Tandanus tandanus
CACACACACACACACACACACACACACACACACACACACACACACACACACACACAAACATTCACACTCACACCTAGAGGCAATTTGGAACAGCCAATTAACCTAATGAGCATGTCTTTGGACATGGTGGGAGGAAACCGGAGTCGCTGGAGGAAACTCGGACATGCTAACCACTACACCACCATGTCGCCCCCTTGTTATTCTCTTGGAGGAATGTACTGGATGTGATTTCAATAAGAAAACAGATTTTTTTTTTAATTAAACTACATGGATCATTCCATAGTTTTTGGACATTAAGGGAACATTAGGAGTACACATTGAAAACAAATAATTTACATCTACACTTATAGGTCATGTGGTTTGTATTGATTTATCTGGTATTGAATACTGACCATTCATTATTCAGATCTTATAAGTAAAATGCTCCTGAACCCCTATTACCCTCTTATGTACATCATATTATCTCTCAAGTATATTGCACCTATATTCTTGAAAGGTACTCATAAGTACCTTACAACCCCACTTTAAAATCATTGGTTATTATTCTTTTATAGCGGCACATTAGTTTAGCGGTTAACACATCTGCCTCACAGCAACAAGGTAATGGGTTCGAGTCCCTGGCTCAGGTGTTTCTGTGTGGTGTTTGCATGCTCTCCCTGTGCTTTCCTCCGGGTACTTCAGTTTCCTCCCACAGTCCAAAGACATGCACACTAAGTTAATTGGCTGTTCCCATTTGCCCCTAGGTGTGGGTGTGCCTGTGAATGGCTGTGTGTGTTTTGGCCCTGCAACGGTCTGGCGAGCTGTTCAGGGTGTACCACGCCTTTGCCCAGTGATGGCTGAGATCAGCTCCAGCCTACCTGTGGCTTAAAAAGGATTAACCAGTTTGGCGTTTCCCCTTACTAATTTCCCATGGACTGAGACGAACAAAACAGTTGGCACAGTTATTGGTCTTTCTCCACACTGGTACCACTCAGGGTCACACACTTCTCCCATTGCTTTTGCAGCTGTGGAGACCTTGCATGTAGAAGCAGGTTGCATCAGAAGCCATGATTTGACCTCGGAAATCAGTGTTTCATCATGTGAGAAGTGCTTGCCTTCATGGTTGGAAAGAGGTAGGTCAGAGGGGTAAGGGGTTGAGGAAGGATTTTATAACAGCAGGAACATGCTTCTGTCTGGGCGAGCTGTGAACCGTGGCGTTGTCTTGCATGAGGCGGAGACCTTTGTTTGGCATGCCACGCCTCTCGAATTTGATGGCCTTTCAAAATTCCTGCAGCAGTAAAGCATAGTATGTCCTGGTAATTGTGGTAGACTTTGCCAGGAAATCCCTCATTATTACTCCATGCTGGTAACTTAAGGCCATGAGCATGACCTCGCCTGGTGAGGGTTGGACACGTGCCTTCTTCGGAGGTGGTGAGTCATAATGCTTTCACTGCTTTAACTGGGCTTTAGTCTCAGGATCATAGTAATGGTTGTTTTGTCCTGCATGATTAGTCTGTTGAAGAGGTCCTTCTGGTTTTCCTGGCACATGACCAAAAGAGCATGGAAGCACGTAACTCGTTCCTGAGACTTCTGCATTTGCGATTGGTCATGGATGATTTTTTTTCCACAGACCCCACACTGATCTTGACATCTCAGACTAGTTGGGGAATGGTTATGCGGCAATCCTCCAAAATGGTCTCCACTTGCTGGATAGTGTCTTCATCAATGGCAGACAGCAGTCACCTGGGAACGGGAGCCATATCCACCAATGTCCATCCACACTTGAACTGATGATGCCAGTGCTTGACTACGTCATACGATGGTGCATCCTCCCCATAAGCCTCTTCTCATCGAACGTCTCCTGTGTTGTGCGGCATCTCAAATACAGGAACCTGATGACCACTCTGCATTCAACCGGTTTCATGATCACACCTTACTACACCTTAGCACCTATGAAAAAGAAACTGTTAGGAGTTCACAGCTGCAAATTACCAACTGACCTATAGAGATAGGATTTACTATACATGTGCAATTTCAGCCTCATACAATAACAGGAAGTGGGTCAGGGAAAATATTTAATGAAGAGACTTATTAGTCTCAAAATATTGAATTTTGAACCCAGTATTCTACAATCACAATGAGGTTTTATTCTTAATTCCTACAGTAGCTAAATCCATTGAAATGTTAATTATTAGTATATAAGTTAATTATTTTTTAGGTTATTATTATTATTATTATTATTATTATTATTATTATTATTATTATTATTATTAAGCGGTTCAGAAAATGAATGAATGAATTATTATTATTATTATTATTATTATTATTATTATTATTATTAATGATATTAATAATAATAATAATAATAATATTCAAATTCAAATTTACATTTTTATTTGTCACATACAAAATCATACACAGTACAACATGTAATCAAATGCTTATTACGACTGTCCTATATTTGAAAAAAAAACTATCAATATCAATATCTTTAATCTATCAATAACTATTATGAAAAACAGCAATATTTAAAAGTCAAATATAAATGTAGTGACTATAAATAATACGGTATGTAAAGTGAGGGTGCCGTCTGCACACAAAGATGTCCAGTGGGTGTGGTTGGTGTGTGTGCAGAGTAGTGCAAGGTATACAGGGAGTGCAATTTGTGTGTGCAACAATCAGCTGAGGTAGAATGTTATGATCATGTGTAGGGTAAGTAAAGAAAGTCCAGGTACTAGGTGTTCTGGTTGAGGGCCCGAATGGCTTGCGAGAAGAAGTTCCTCCTCATTCGCTCAGTGTTTGCTTTCAAGGAACGGAATATAATTCCGTATAATTATAATAATATGATAAAGACACTTTCAGGCCTTCTTCACCAGGGTGTTAACGTGATAGGACCATGTCAGGCTACCTCCTCTAGATAGGCCGTCTCATCGTTGTTAGAGATCAGGCCCACCACCACAGTGTCGTTCGCAAACTTAATGATGTTGGTGGAGCTGGAAGTGGCCACACAGTTGTAGAGTATGTGAGAGAGTACAGCAGGGGGCTCAGAACACAGCCCTGGGGGGCTCCAGTGTTGAGGGTAAGTGAGGGTGACATGGTTGCCCAACCGTACCGCCTGTGGTCTGTCTGTCAGGAAGCTGGAGATCCAGCGACACAGGGATGGAATTATTTTTAGTAGTCATTAGTTAGTAGTTATTTTTTTTAACAGAATTATTTTTTAGGTTAAGAATAATAATAATAGGCAGTGGTGGCCCGATGGTAGGGTGCTGGATTACTGATCCCAAGGTCGGGGGTTCAAGCCCCACTATCAGCGGGATGTCACTGCTGTCCCCCCCAGTGCAGCTAATTGGGTTATCAAAGGCCGGCCATGTCTCTGACTGTCTATGGTGAGAGGCATGTAAAAGAACCATTGCTGATTTTCGTGAAGAGTAGGCTACATTGCCATCAGCGTGTTTCTGCCTGGCGAGCTGTCCAGGGTGTACTCTGCACTCGCCCAGAGTCGGCTGTGATGGGCGCCAGCCTCCCCGCGACCCTAATTAAGCGGTTCAGAAAATGAATGAGTGATAATAATAATAATAATAATAATAATAATATTATCATCATTATTTTAGGTTAATTATTTGCACAATAATCTTTTTTGTTTTTTGCAAATAAATTTTAGGCACATGTTTCTGTAAAATGTAATACCCTACACACTACGGTTGAAGTATAAAATTCTAACCAGAAATCACCGCAACAGCAGTTTAGTTTTGAACAAAGAGACTAAACAAGGCCTTTTAAATAACAGAAATGCACAACAAGCATTTTCACATACTCTACTGTAAAATACAGCATACGTTTTGGGACAATCTCTCTTAAGAGCGTGCATGAATAAACAATGAAGCTGCACACATTTTAACTCCTATTAGCAGCAATGCTGTCTTAACATGCCCCTTTCTCTTCAGTATATAAAATGCTGAAATGCAGAAAGCTTATGTCTGCCAACCAGCTGGCAATCTGAAGAACAGACAAGTGACTCATTTTTATCAGTTCTCTCTACTTTTATAGCCAAACCTGTACCATCAAGCAGCAGGGACGCAGGCATTAGGTAAGCAATCGCAGTCATTACAAAAGACACTTATTCACAGTTTGAGAATAAACTGGTCTTTTTTTTTTTTTGTGAATGACTCAACAATTGTAATGATTCAATTACAATTAGCATCTAATAAGAATATGTCAATTGTACACATATTGTAGAAACTATTAGCCACGGGGTTATAGATTGGCTAATAAATTCTATAATAAGTGTATAATTGACGCTGCTAATTGTAATTAACTCACTACAATTGCTGAATCATGTTAATGAATCTAACAGATGGAATTACTTTTTTCATTTCAAATTACTTTTAATTTACAATAACAGTGTTTGTATGAAGTGTATGAAGTGTTTGTATGAAAAGATTACAAATCTTGTATCCTACATATTGTACATTTATTTGTGACTGTAAAGTAACTAGATACTAAGCTAATGCAGTGCCTTGTGGATTTAATTTGAAGTTTTTTTTATTATTATTAATTTATTCCTTTTTACAGTGGTGGAAATCATGCCCATTATTAAAAACCTTTTATTATATCAAATATTACATATTATATTATACATTATAATCGTATACTATATTATAGAGAGTACTACAGAGCAAACATATTGATAGGAACATCTGAAATCTGTCTGACGTCCGGTCATGTGAACAAGAGGTGCACAGTTCTTGATAGGAATGTCTGAAATCTTACAGTAGGGTGAATTCAAAATCTGAGTGACTTCTTGTGTTGAACACAAGATGTGTGCGCAGTTCTTATAAAGGGCAGTCATAACAAAAACTTTTTTAATTATCATTATTATTGTTCTGCTATGATTTGTGTAAAATATCTGTACTTAATGATATTTTGTTATTATTTTTTGAGCTTAACCTAGGTTCATATTATAATAGATTTATTATTGAGACTTCCTTAAACTGAATGAGGTGTCAATATGAGGTTATCAATAATTCTAAAACAAATAAGTTGGCAAATGATGTTACCATGAAGACAATGTGTTCTGAGTTTGGGTTAGTATCTGTGTGGAGATTCCATTAGGTTCTCCAGTTTCATCTCACTGCCAAAAAAAAAAGGGCTAGAAGGTACATTGCCCCTAGGTATAAATGAGTTTGTGTGTGCATGCCTGTGAATTTTTTTTACTCATGAGGCCTACGTCATTTATTTACAGTTAGTGGTTTCTACCAAGTGAAAAGCCCACGATCTACACTACATATTGATAAAGATCTATAAAAGTGTAACTGCTTACTATTCTCTTATTTGCTGAATCTGTGGATCCTACTAGAGTTGCGGGGGCTGGAGCCTATCTCAACTGACTCCGGGTGAAGACGGGTACACCCTGAACCGCTCACCAGTCCATCTCAGGGCCAACACACATACAGCCATTTGCACTTACACTTGGGGGAAATTTGGAACAGTCAGTAAACCTAACATGCCTGTCGAGTGTGGGAAGTAAGTGGAGTACCTGGAGGAAACCCCCACATGCACGGAGAGAACATGTTATCTCCACACAGAAACATCCTCTCTGAGCCCGGGACTCGAACCCAGGACCTTCTTGCTGTGGGGCGGATGTGCTAACCACTACACCACTGTGACCCACACTTCCTGTCTAGTGAACTGTAAATAGAGGTGGTTCGAACATGTCATTGATATAGATATTTAGTGAAAACAGAATAATTCGATGAGCGAAAGAAAACTCTTAAGAATACAATGTCTCACCTAGATGAGTGGGATGTAAATAAAAACTAATTATATTATAGGATGAAATGGGTCCCTAATTAGGATCAATCGGTTCAGAAAATGAATGAATGAATGAATGAATGAATGAATGAATGAATGAATGAATGAAAGTATATTCAAAACATGCACTGAGAAGGCGCTGATGATTGTTGATGATATCGATGCTCGTTGAATGGCTCGGTGCTCCACTGATAATGCCTTTCTGCACTCCACGTGCAGTATCCTCAAACATGGCGGCGCCCAGTGGAGAGCTTGAAATCGTCGCTAAAAAGCCGACAGGTAAACATGCGTGTGTTTTGTGGTGATTAATGAGACTGTTAGAGTTCAGAGGTGTGTGATGAGTTGTTGGCACTGCTCTCGCTATATCTGTCCAGCGTGTATGAAGCAGCTCGAAGCATGCAGTACATGCAGTAAGCGTGATGCTAGTGACGGAGATTATCCAGCTCAAATAAGTACACAGAACTGCATCTCCACCTATAGTGCTGAAGACATGGAACCAAAGCACAAAATGGTCTCATTGTGTAAACCTGTAACCGTCAGGAGTGTTTAAACATGCTGTATTTTAATACACAGCTCGTATATTGTGTACTGAATATTGGGAGAGTAAAGGAACCATGCGCCCTGATATGTACTGTGTTTAGGAATTTGTTGCCAGTCTGTTGTTGTTGAATGGGGTTTAATAGGTAATTTTCAGTGATCTAAAACACAAGGAATTAGGTTGCCAGCTCATAAGTATGTGGACAAAAATCTCAAACTAAACCAGTTTCAACATAAACAACACCTATGGAAAAAACTTAAATGATGGCAACATGTAATTATGTTAATTATTAAGGTTTTTGTGAAGCCATGAAGTTCACTAATTTGTCTTGAAACTTGTCATACCATGATTATAACACAGAAAGTTGTGACCATAATCTGACTAGTTTACAGATTTGCACATTATAGTGACTGAACTTGATCAAGTTCAACTGCATTTATATTTCATTTTATTTCATTTTATTTTTTTTTTGTATTCAATATTTTATTTTATATTTTTACTTTATTTTATATTTTACATTTTTATTGACCTTTAACTATAAAGTCCTTCGGGTAGTTATGGTTATTGTTATTGTTCTTTTCTTCTTGATGTTGATAGTTTATTCTCCAAATTTTAGGACAGTCATAACAAGCATTTCACTACATATTGTACTTATTGTATGATTTTGTACGTGACAAATAAATTTGAATTTGAATTTGAATTTTCATCACATTACGGTGTTTTTCCCTAAATTTTTGCTGTTATTGCGGTTTAAAACCACTCGCCATTCCTCGTTAAATATAACTACCCTCTACATGTACGATTTTGATGAAATTTGATCGAAAGTGTGATACATACTTTCTTATGTATGTCCGGTGTCTAAATCAGATGAGATTCAACTGTGACTGAGATGACAAGCTGTGTGTAGATCACATTAGCATTTACATACCTACATGTTAGATCTTAATACAAAAGACCAAGAGCCTTTCTCACTCCAGTGGACTTCAAGTTTGTATCCATTGTAAAGGTGGAGAAGGTCAAGTTTATACTCAGAGATCCAGAATGCATTTCATATATATAATGCAGATGTGTTACGTTATCTCATATATTAGACTCTGCTAGTTAGCACGCTATTAAGTAATTTGTATGTTGCTGTTGGTGGCGATAACTGCATGCTTCATTTGAGCAACGTGTACAAATGAGGAGGTGAGAGATCTGGACAAGCTAAAAGATGAAAATGCTGCTACATTGATTGCTGTAGTTAGTGAAGAAGCAGTGACTTGAATCCCACTGGTGCCAATATCAGTGGGTTAAATAACTGAAAATAGACCAAAAAGTTTTTGAATGACATCGCTAATTAGAAAATTCAACTTAAAGTTCCATTATACATAGATTTTCGACACCACTGAAGATCACATGCTAATTCTAAAGATTATTATGCTAGTAGTTCAAGGTGAATTTTTGTAATTACTTTGTCCTGTAACAATGATCTGCAAATAAAATTTTAATGCTGGGCAAAATATGTTTCTTTAAGAATATGCTGCAGACCGTGAAACATCTCTGCACGAGTAGTATTTGATGTCTAACAGTACAGGGATTCATCTGTAATTTAATGTAATGCTTTAAATGCATTTATGTAGTGATTGTATTGTGAGTTGTTTGTTATATCCACAAATGCCAGTTAAAACTGTACTGTGCAAAAAGTAAGCCTCATATAAACTGTGTCAGGAAGTGCTCTGAGCTCAGTGGCATTTGGGATGTGGCATCTGGATGGAGCATCACACAGTGGAAAAGCATTGAGTTCTGACAAATGAGATTTATTTGTTTATATATTTTTCCACAAGACACCTTGAGCTTCAAACCAAAGAAGAAGAGGATCGTCCAGACTATTACCTGCAACCTGTTCAAAAGCCAGGCTCTGTCATGGTATGGCTTTGGGTCAGTCCCCTTAGGTGACTTCCACTTCTCTGGTGGCAGCATTAAAGCAGAAAAGTACACTGAGATTTTGGAACAATTTTTCCATCGAGGCCTATGCATATTTCAACCAAACAATGCAAAGGTAGATACTGCATACATTACAAAGTTGTAAAACACAAAGGCTGTGGAAGAAGATGCTACTGGTCTGCCTGCAGTCTGAACGTGTCCCCAGCAGAGAATTTTTGGGCTTTCTTTAAACTTTCTTTAAACTTTGCACAAATGCCCAATACTTTGCAATGTATACCGCGTGGAGGCATATAACCAGCAGGTGGTAGTTCTAGTTTGAAATATGTTGCAAAAAACCCCCGAAAACAATCATGAGGTAAATATCAAATTTAAATAATGTAAGAACTCGATAATAAATATATATTCCCCTGGCTATAGTTCAAGGACCACAATTCAAAGTCTAGCTACATATTCTAGGATGCAAAAAATGAAATGCATATCTGATCATTTATGTTACGCAGCACCTAAAGTGTTTTTAAACCATGCACAAATCAATAAAAATACATATTGCGTTTTTGTTTTCACAACTTTATTTGAATGCACGTATGCTGAAACTGTATTGCTTTTTTATTACTGTGGTTTAGTGAAAGGCCCGAGGAGGGTTGCGAATCAGATTCCTGATGAGATTCTCAAAGACCCTGAGCTTCAAGAGGCAGTTAGTGTTCTACCCTCCAACTACAATTTTGAGATCCACAAAACAATATGGAGGGTAAGACAAGCGAAAGCCAACAGAGGTGAGTCAGACAGATATTTATTGATATTGTAAGTTGCAGTACAGTAAATACAGCGCTGAAGGTGTTCTGAAAATTCTTCCAGTTTCTGGGTGTGAAAAATCTGCTTTTTTGTTTTGAAGTAAATAATACATTTTACGAAGGCTCATGGTCATTTCTATGGGGATTGGACAAAATAATGAAATGAGTGATTCAGTTTACTCAGGCAGACCTAGACAGCTGTTCAGATTGGCAATATTAAAGGTTCACTATCTAGGATTCAGTTGATTGCAACCAAGCAGTCTTTCAAAACATGTATTAGAACATATGGTGGCTGTCAGGTGCACATTGCATACTTCGAAGTAATCGCATTCACCCTCTTTTGCTTTTTATCCTGCTAAATAATACGTATGATCCTCCATTAATCAAACTTGTTCTCAAACCTGTTCGCCAACAACAGTAAATACATTTGTCTGCTTTTTTTCTTTTTCTTTATCTTCCTTTTTTCATCTTTCTTCTGGTGCTTCTTTCCAGAATGCAGAATAGTGCGACTTGGATGGGTTGGGTGGGGGGTGCAGGGGGGTGCGTGGAATGCAGTGTCTAGTGATCTGTCTGTTCGTGGTTTTTGTAGCGGCGAAACATGACGGCCCTGTGGAAGAGAACCCCGCTCCTAGTGTTGATATAAAGGGTCTCATTCCAAGCTTAAAAATACATAATGTTATTATACACTAATGAAAACATAGTTATGAATACTATATTAAAATTGATATTCCATTTTTGCTAATAGATCCCACTAAGCTCTGCATAGTGGAACTTTAAGCCGAATCAACAGTTAAAGACGTCTTATAAATCTGCTCTGATTTTTTTGTTCGTTTGTTTTTGTCTTTGCTTGGGTATGCTAATTATTTTTCTTTTTTCCATCTATATAGTGATGAGAGTGTCAACATCATTATCATTTTTCGGCATAGCAGTTCCTTCTTTTCTTTTTTTTTTTTTTAATAAATACTGTGTTAAATGTGCATCCCAAATACATCATAAATTATTTGAAAAATTTACACACTGCTGACTTGGTTCACTTTTTCCATTTTGTGGGGGGAAAATCTTGTTTAGCCAGAAGCAGTGTTACACATGTTCTTAACAATCACCATGCTTAATGATCTGAATATAACTCTTGTGCAGATTTCAGTACAGTCTTCAGTACAGTACAGTTCAGTAGAAACCTTGTTGATTTCCTCAAATGTAATTTTTTCTTAGCAATAACCTGTAAAACATTCATTTACAGACAGAAAAAACACCAATTTGTTAAAAGAACATGTAGCCTTAAGAAAACCTCAACAAAATAAATCGCATCGTGATCAAGCAACCCAATAAGATTTTGAAGGAAAAAAATACCTTTACATCAAGAAAGCAGCAATGCATTTTCCGATACTATAATGGAGTCCATAAAGGGCACTATAATGAAAGCTTCAAATGCAAATCTGACCAGTTGATTGTTGAGGATACATTTATTCAGCAGTTTAGTGGACATGCAGACACCATTTATTAGATACACTGATGCCATCTTTGGCATTTCTACCTGCACAGTTCTGGCACAGTTTTTAATTTCCTCTGGCTCCATCAATACCTAGAGGTCTGACTTGTGTGATTAGCCTTTTTGAGATATTGTGGAGCAGAGTGCAAAGTTTAATTCTACCTTTGTCACCTCGTTTTTTTAAAGGATTGGAACTTTTTTTTTAATAGTGACTGATATTTTCCTGTACCAAGTATTCAATTAGGATTAAGCTCTAACACTGTGACAGGATGAGCTGGGTTATGAATGGCCTCATTGTTCATCACACACTTTTCTTCCCCTCCTGCTGATTTTCCAATGTTGTACAGAATTCAGCAACTACGCTACAGAAATTCCTGCTTGTGGCCCCAAGGTGGCTGACAAGACCTCGGTTTCCACCACTGCTTTTGTGAATGGTTGCACCACTCTGGCACCGTCTTCCCTGAATAAATCTGCTCTGAGATTTGGCATCCTCAGCAAGGTTTTCTGTGACTAGAAATCTGGCCCCTCAAACTGAATCACTAGGACCCCAGACATATTCTTGAATGTAGGAACCGTTGACACATAGGCCTATTATTCCTATAGGTGGATGTACTGCCTGATTCCAAAGATAACAACTTAGAAAGATATTTAATTTAGGGACAGCTAAAGAGCAGTGAGTCAACATCTATACTGAAGGACCATGGATCGCATTTCTTTAGAGCCTCATAGCTGGATTCTGGCTGCTCTGAAACAAACAAAGCTCTTCAACTGCTCTTCAGCTGATTCCCAGCAAGCAGGACATGGGATCTTCTTTGTGCTGGAGTACCTTAAGATCCCTTTATACAGGACTATGTGCTTCTAAGTGGTGTAAATATAAGTAATGGTGTATCTTTATGTATACAATTCAATGTCTGTCTGTATGTCTGTTTGCAATAGATTCGATGGTGTCAGCATGTCTGCACACAAACACTTTCCCATTTTGCCCAGTTTCATGTCGGGAAGTTAATGAGCATACATATTTTCCCCTAAATATATATAATTGAATATTTTGGGCAGGCTCGAGCAGTGGGTGAATTGTGTGCTGTATATGTCTTTATAGTTCCCCCTGTCAATATTTTTCACTGGTGTTTTTATATTGCATATAGAAAACAGTTTGTCATCGGATGAGTGAAAAGGCATTTATATATTCATATAACGATGCTTTTTAAAACTCGGAATTCTTGTAATTCCTGTTTGAACAGAAGAATTTAGAAACCTGGAAGCCATGATTAATGACATATTCGGGGGAAGTTTCGCATGCAAGTAAGCACATAGTGAGTGGAGAACAGGGATTCAGTAGATTCTACCGAAATGGAAGAAAGTGCTGTACAACTGGAACACTTTTCATTCTCAGGCTCTGTTTCAGGTGAATCAGAGAATGAAGTCGCAATTTACGTATTATCATATGGAAACATGCAGCCATACCAATATGAGCTACATAAGATTTGGACATACACTCAAAACTAAAGATGAACCGGACAAGCAATCGAAGGTATATAGCACAACATGGACTGGAAGGACTTCAATATCTGTTAATAAATTATTATTCCCCCAAACAGGTATATTTTTGAATGATATATATATA
>JBCNYH010000013.1:17326291-17340872 GCA_039654325.1 Tandanus tandanus
CTCGACTGGGGATGTTGTCGGGAGGTGGAAGGAATACTTTGAGGACCTCCTCAATCCCACCAACACGCCCTCTGTGGCAGGCTGGGGTTCAGAGGGGGGTCTGCCTATCGCTGGGGCTGAGGTCGCCAAGGTAGTTAAAAAGCTCCTCGGTGGCCGGGCTTCGGGGGTGAAAGAGATCCGCCCTGATTACCTCAAGGCTCTGGATGTAGTAGGACTGTCTTGGTTGACATGTCTCTACAACATCGCATGGTCATCGGGGGCCGTGCCGTTGGATTGGCAAACCGGGAGGATCCGGCCGATGGTTAAACCTCGGATTCAGGAGGAACAAGATGGTTTTCGTCCTGGCCGCAGCACTCTTGACCAGCTCTACACACTCTACAGGTTCCTGGAGGGGGCATGGGAGTTTTTCCAACCTGTCCACATGTGCTTTGTGGACTTGGAGAAGACTTTCGACCGTGTCCCTCGGGCTATCTTGTGGGGTGTGCTTCGGGAATATGGTATACTGGACCTGTTGCTACGGGCCGTTATGGTCTCTGTATTGCCGGAGCCAGAGCTTGGTCCGCATTGGTAACAACATGTCGAATTCGTTTCCAGTGGGGGTTGGACTCCGCCAAGGTTGCCCTTTGTCAATGTATTCAATTGTATTGCTTTAAATATTTCTGTTGGTTTGTGAGCTACATAAGAGTACACAAGACTATGGCATCTATACATTAACAATTATGCTTTTAAGGCGAGGTTGATGTTGCTAAATGGTCCCCGAGATTAGGGCTGGGCAGTATGGCCTAATAATAAAATCTCAGATTTTTTACAACCTACCTGTGTAGTGCTGTATTGCAAAGGGCTACTCTGGTAAAAATACTATTGGTTCAGTAGCTCAAATCTGCCATCTACCTATTTTCCCCAATGTATATATGGGTACCATCTTTTGGTAACATGAAACACCACCACATTTGTAATTTCTTTCCATTGAGTTTACTGTAGGGAGTGCAATGTGGAAAAGATACATACATTCATTCATTCATTCATTTCGGTGTTTGGAGACTGCGTGTTGTGCTACTGCCTTTAGTTGCATCAGATTTTAGACAAAATTCACAGCAGACAGTGGTTTGTGCTTTTCATTTTACACATCATCCTAAACCAAAGAAATTAATTGAATAATCAATTTATCGCCCAACTGTACCTGAGATGGAACGTTGATTACACACCTCCACCGATACTGAGGTGCATAACTGTTTTAGTATATAGTACATGGAAACATAAGCAAAAAAGCACACTGAAATTCCTTTTTTATGGTTAATTTCTTAAAAGTTTGAAAACATGTGTATGCACAAGCAGGTGCAAGAGCTGTATAACAATGTCCCTTGAATGCCTCTGAGCAGAGCTAAGCACTGGGTAACTAACTGTACCTCTTGAGCCCACTCATTTAGAGTTTAGTTCATGCTGTATGGAAACAAGTAAAGTAAGGTGTTTTATTAAATACTACACAGAAACACAGGAAAAACAAACAAATGTGAGGTTTATTTCTAAATTTTAAAGCATGACAATGAGGATACTACGTTCATCAAGTGACTGTAACAAAGTGTAAGTGTTCACTGTTTTAATTCATACATTATCTGCTTGGAATAATGTTTTTAATCCCCAGATAATAATAGTTCTTATTGCTTGAAATGCTGCATGTTATTGAAGCATAATTTTATAGAATACAATTTAATTTAATTCCACTTCAAAAAATAGAACATCAAGTCTTTATTTATAGCGTCTAAGGAGCTTGTAGTCTAACTCTGTAAGCTGATGTCACTTAAGTCAAATGCAAGCAGATTAATAATAAAGTTTGAATTTTTGAAAATGATAATAAGCAGTTAAATATTTAGGTAAATCTAAAGTATTCCTTTTCACCTGCTTTGAAGTCAGTTCAATACTACAGAATGGGCCTTGGAATGCAGTGCAGTTTTACACATTGGACTGGATTCTGCCACCACATTCGCTGTTCTGTGTTATTTCCTGTAGTTCACATACATGGATGAATTACATTAGTGTTGTATTGGAAGCAATGCAGTTTAAGGCTTTTTTTCTGTTGAGTAATGAAACAGTTTTGTAATCTGTCCTACCAAACATGGATATAGTTCCCAACATTAACTAGTGGAATGCTTGAGGTGTTCTCCTATAAGAAGTCAGAATGAGATTTATTCTTTCCATTCTCGCTATGTGTGCACACACTCAGTCCATTCATGCAATCCATCTGCCGTGTGCCTTCACATATAGAAGCTAAATATAAAGACTTACGCACATTCGCGTAACTGTGACCACAGCTTGGACTACTGCCTCGGGAAAGGCACAGAGGTGAGCGTGTGTGAACGGATCGCCTTTCTTGAGCCTTTAGCTCAGCTGTACCGATATGTCACGATAAGGCCTTTCTGTCAGAGGAGACCTCCCCCTCTTTTCTTCTGTCTTCTACTCATCTCTTCCCTCAAGCGCCAGCCAGGCTTCTCCCCCATCCTGAAGCTGCTCAATGAGAAAAACGCACATTTAAACATTTGTATTGGCTATACGTATAATATCAGCCTCACAGGCACATTGTGAAAGGGCTGCATTGTGTGTGTAGCTATATTTTAGGGCAGTCCTTTAAGAATGTGAAAGAGGGTTTTGTTGTTGAGCAGTCTACATAAAGCGGAGGTGCTCTCTAATCTTTTAAAAAGTTTGCCCAGGGGAGCAAATGTGCCCCTCTTTCTGGCATTAGCAGGCCCAATCTGTTAATTATCATACAAATACAAAATTATTTAAAACTATTTACTTGCATTCAAATTGAAAGCGTCCTTCCTTTTTCAAGAGCTACCTTCTTTCTTGTGCATCTAAGTTTGTGGCCTTGTTGTGGTTCAGAGTAACAGGATCCTGAGCACCTGGAGGAAGCTCTTCATATCACTAGTATGGTTTGAGTTCCTCTACAGACAGACTTTGTAGTAGTAGTATCAGTAGTAGTAGTATCAGTAGTAGGAGCAGAGTGCAAATGTAAGGAAAACCCCCAGATAGTCAGATTTAATATGAACTTTTCTTGTAGTGAATTTATTTTTTTTACTGTAATTGTTTTGCTGTTTTGAATTTCACTGCCCTTCACACTTACAGCATTGCAGGAAATCAGGTTTTCTTGTACTGCGACTTTTATTTTCTTTAGCAAGTGGAGCAGCTCAGCTGGCGGAAGCTGTCAAGAACTTGTACTAGCAGCATATGGCAGAGTCAGCTGAGGCCCAGAGCAGGAGGCAGGGCCAGATATGAGAGGTGGTGCTGTAGGAGGTGCTTCACAGATGGAAACCCATGAGTTCATGGAGTTCATCATGCTATAGATCTTTGTGTGCAGAACAGCAGGCACACTGTTAATCCCGCGAGGAAACATTTCATGCAGCCGTGGTGCCACTTCTCAGTGTCAAACATGGGTTTTATGGGGGGAATCACCAACTAATGTAAATGGGCCAGATTTGTTTTTTAGCTAGTGTGAGAACATGGATAGGCCTTGTGTTTACAGTTAACACAGCGCAGTTGCTGGAGTGTTGTCTCAGTGCCCCTGCAGTTCATTTTTACACTACTGCTGTATAAAATACTAGTGGTGATGAATGAGAGATTTGGTTTCCATTACTAAAGAATTACTTGACAGTATTCATAGTATTCATAAGTTATTCTACCTGAGGCTCATAGTAAAATGTTTTCAGTTAATCCAATTTATTTTATTTAAATCGCAGACAACACATTTATCATTTAACATGGTGCTGAGTTACAAAAAAGTAAAAAATAAAATTATAAAAAGTAGCTAGACATTGAAATGGCCTTAAAAGACAGGAAGAGTGGGGGAAACAGAACAGCACACAGAACTACAGCAGGATCATAATGACAGCTTTAAAATTGAAATATGTAAACTTTATTTTTAAAAGGAAAAAAGGTATTAGTCATTAAAGTAACTGTAAATCAAAATCTGACAAAATAACATCACAAAAACAAAACCCCTTCAACTATAGACCCACGTGTTTAAATAAGGGTAAATGTTTTGAAAGTCAAAGGTTTAATATACTATGCCAAAAGTATTCGTAAAACAAGACTTTTGTAGTTTATTTTAACCATGACAGATTCAGGCACGTGAGCTCTGCACTCTCCACTCCATGAGCCAATGTGTGTGAGGTAAGATCACATTTTAAAACTCATTCAAAATGTAGTATATACTCATTTTGAATGAATTACTCGTTTTAATACTCATTTACAGTTTTAGTATATACCATGCAGAAACGCAAAAAGCAAACTAAAGTGAGACCTTTTTTTTTCTGTTGTGTGACAATGATGCCTTCTCCAAGTGACTGTCATAAACCATGAGTGTCCCTAATTTTGATGTAAGCAGTGTCCACTTGGGATATTATCTATTAACCCACATATAGACTATATTAGACCCTAATTAGGATTTAGCGCTTCAGAAAATGAATGAATGAATGTTTGAGGTCTGAGTTACAATAAATATATAACTCCAGCTGTGTCAGTTACACGGATGTGCAGTCATTTCTTCCAGTTTAAACTACTCGTATAATATACAGTGTACTCTTTCATTCATTCATTCATTTTCTGAGCCGCTTAATCCTTATTAGGGTTGCGGGGAGGCTGGCGCCCATCTCAGCCGACTCTGGGCGAGGGCAGGTGTTCTCTTTAAATGTGTATTAATTTGTCAATCATACTAACCTAATTAATTTACATGGGCGAATAGCAACGTATTATGATTTATGAATTATCATACAGGATGTTCTTCTTGAATTTATTTGCAGTAGCATATTTCTACTAGTTATTTCCCTTTAATATGGCCCAGCATAATAATGAAATCCTTTTACAAGTGTCGCGGAACTTTCAGACATAATGGACATTCATTTGCTCTAGTAGTCTAAATGAATAAGCCAGCGAAAATGGTGTCCTTTTTGACTTAAGGAAAAAAGAATGAGAAATTGCTTTCTTAGAGAGCAGTTAAGATTTCCTGACTGCATCAAGTCTCGGCGTGCCTGTTCGGTTTTACGTACTGTTGCCGTTATAATTTGCATTGCAAATTTACAGGAGCTGTCTTTCTGGAATTCATCCGAATGATTCTATCTGATTTTCCTGCCAACAGTTTAAAGTTTTCTCACTTATCTGTAACGGCTGTGGTTTTGTCTGTGCTTGCGTTAAGTAGATTGGGGTATACCAAGCTCTGGTTTCACAGCACAGCCCTCCCTCATTCGGTTAAAGGAAGGCACGGTTATCTGAGAAAACGGATACCTTCCAGGACAAGAGAAAGCCTTTGGGGGAATTTACCTAGAAGTCCATGAAGCTGTTTTAGGCTGATTTATGGGCTTCCACAGCTGCAGAATGCCTAGAGGACTTCTAAGAAAAACTTTTTTAAATTTATATAAAGAACAAATAGATCATAGGCCATGGGACTTTTTCTCAGAACTCCTGCTTGTTTTCGATGGGAAACCAGCAGTATTACATGATTTTCATGTTGTTTTGCATGTGAAATTTGTCCCACAGAGCTCTTTGGTTAAATACATTTTCTTAGTATGATAATGTAAACTAGATGAGATTACGGGTCCAGAGCTTTTGGCTTAATAAACGAGCAAAACTGGCAGAGCTCCACACATCTGCCTCGCCACCAGCCACATGAAGAGAATGGGCGTATTGTTGTGGTGCGAATGTGAAAAACAATGTTGCGTTCTGTTTTCATAAATATTTTACTGTTTCACGAAGGCTTCTGGTTGGGACCATAGAAGTGACTCACAGCAAGCAGGTCACGTTCATTTCCGCCCTTGCCTACTTCCTCTCTGATTCCTTTCTCACTTACCCTGTTCTCTCTGCTACTGTTTTCTGGACAAAAGCCTGCATGGAGGATGGAGGTGTAAACACCAGAACTCTTGGACCTTGCCATACCGGTAAGCTGATTTGCACGTGCACTAATCACCTGAACGTGGCATTTCCTCGCACTGCCGTGTGGATTCTTTCACATGCATGGGTTTAGTCCATTTGAATTGAACACTCTGCTGTGTTTTGGAAGATGAGAACACAGCAATCACACTCCAGTGCAAAAAAAAAAAAAAACTTTTCCAAGAGCTCAGCTATTAAAAGCTGATAAATTGATCTTTGAGTTGCAAACTCTCCAAGGGACAGAGTTGTGGCACTGCAGATAGTACACAAATAAACATTAGTAGTAGTTCACTGTGCATAAGTGATGTGTGTGCACTTAGCAAACGCTTGTTTAGCTTTTGTCCGTCTCGGTATTTCTGATAAATGAATAAAACAAGTACTAAAGAGTTCTACATAACCATCAAACCAACGTTTTCTACCAAAGAAACCAAAAGTATCAGTTTCACTCTGATTCAGGCTCCGCAAACTGACTCGTAGCTGTGAAAGTGATCTTGGTTTTTGGAGAGACGACCAAGGTCAGGAGTTTTTTTTCTTTATCTATTAAATATCTCATCTAGTGAAATTAGTATATTCTCTTCTGTAATCTTACACATTTTCCACAGATGTACTGACCTGAATTCAGTCTCAAAATAAAATGAATCTTGAAATGAAATAGATTTTCAAGCAGAGCAGGAAACAGTCAAGAAAAACACCAATCCAGCGTCAGTCTTGCTTGTTCAGTTGTCAGGATTTCAAGAGGAAAGTTTGAGCAGCTTGTAATCAGAAATGACTGATACATCACTAAAGCTGATGTGGCTGATTTAACAAAAAGTGGGGTGATCAATAACTCGCTGCGGTATCTCCTTTATTCTTCCAAAGCTGATGGTGATGGAGCTGGAATTATAATTGATTCCCATTTCTCAACTTGGTTCTTTAACTATCCATGTCGTCACCACAAACAGAACAGCAGACATCAGCATGTCCGAGCAGGTCGACAGTGATTAATGTCAATAAGAGGGAAGCGAATATATTTATGCACGTCTGGGTATTAACTGTGCGAGGAAGGCTTCCTTTTTTTTTGCTGAGCGTCAGCAATGTTCAGTCCTAATGTCTTTGAACCTTCTATGTGAATCATAATAAAACATTTGAATGCCAGACTATGACCCATCATTCAGTCACCAAGCAGAACTTCTGCATTCTTTAATAAAAATGCACAGCAAACACCACCAAGAGCACACATTTGGTCTTTCATAAATGCATTCAGCAAGTTGATGCCTGTGTTGTTAATACAATAAACACAAATCACACTGAGTATGCTTAATAGTTTTTATTTAATTTATTTTAGTAGCTTGTCCCGAGTTTCAAAAGCATTTCAAATTACACGCATTAGTGCTTTGGTTTGCTCTTTGGTACGTGTTTATTTAGAGGCAGGTTAGTGCCAAGATCTGTTCAAAGTGAGATCTGAAAACTGATCAGCTTGCCCCTTAGAGCTATTCCACAAAATTTAAATAGCTTTTAGGTTCTAGTCCCAAAATGCCGTTTTGTTTCATATGAAAGCACAGAATCACTAATCAATCAGCAGATGAGTACAAAGCATTGTCTTCTTTGATCTAAACATGCGAGGGGATTTTGACCTGGGTTTTTGTTCTTTATTTCAACACTTTCAGCTCAGTCATCTGCGACTCTTGCTTTTAAACTGCAGGTCATGGAACATCAGTGTCATAAGTGGAACACAAAGTGCAGGTCAGGCATGCATATCTAATACACAAGCTGCTTTTCCTCTGTTCAGCAGCACCTCCCAAGAGCAGCCATTACAAGATCCTGTGCCTCCACCTGAGGTGGAACTGGAACTAGGCTGCCTTTCGATTGAGCTAAATGAATGCGCAGAGAACATTTGACTCTCTGTGGAAAAAATTCATTTGCTTGAGTGGTCTGGACTCTCAGATTAGCCTAATTACATGACTGACTTGTGCATTTTTCCTGCTCATGACCGAGCCTTTGCTCAGTTTGGCAGGTTAGAGCAGTTCTGAGATGTAAGATACGTCGTAATGTACCTGTACACAAACTAGAAGAAAAACAAAGATATAGAATGATTTTTATATATATGTATATGTGTATATATATATATATATATATATATATATATATGTATATGTGTATATGTGTATATTTATATTTAATTTTAGGTTTATATATTATATATTTAGGTTAATAGAGATGAAATGAGCTAATTCTATATGAATTCCCATTTAGGGCTGAGATCTGTAGACTCACTGATTAAGATTTAAATTTCGGACTATGAGAACACACTGCACACTTTAAGCAGCTCGCTTTATTTACTGAGCTCCAATGCATTGCAATAAGTCTTCTGGCGTGTTTATTTTAAAAAAATAGATTTGATTACTTATCCTTGTTGACAGCTTCTGAACATCGCTGTGTTACTGTTAACACCTGTAGCAGTGCCGGTTGCATGACCGCTGTCAAACCAATCAAAACAATTTCAAAACAATCTTCAGTAAAATGGTCACTACAAATGATGGAATGAATGCTGGCTGCTTTCCATCTGCCCGTGTTCGTTTAACACAGTACACAATTCACTCACTGCTCGAGCCTGCCCAAAGTGTTCAATAATATATATATATTTAAGTGGACTGCTATAAGCTTTTCTATAACTTATTCTTGCTTTTTTTTTTTTACCCAGCAAAGCTGCTAGTACTGTATAAAGAAGTTTTACTACAATGAGGCTCCTTGCAGTGAAAGCCAAATGAGCATGGGTGATGTAGTGTGGGCAGATTCAAACTGGTCTCGACTATGAGAGTATGAATACAGTTGAGTCAGTGAGAGTGAAATGATACAGTTGACTGAGAGATGATGCTAACACTTAGTTACCTAAAATGTTTACAGTAAGGAGAAGATGTCCACAACTTTAGTTTTTAGTTTAAATGAAAGAGCGGGGGCTTTTTTGCTTAGGTGCCGGTGTTGTATATACAAAAAGAAATTATACACCTCAGGTGGATATTGCTAAAATGAATATCCCCTTTGCCAGAACAGCGACATCCCTCTCGCTTTCAGTGCATGATTGGTGAGTGTGTGTGTGTGTGTGTGTGTGTGTGTGTGTGTGTGTGTGTGTGTATACATTCACTCAGAAGATGTTTTGTTAATTGGGCACTGGCAGAACTTTTTATGACCTTTTCTGAGAAAGCTGTTGAAAACGATTGTGTTCAGTTGTTATTCTGGTTAAAAATAGTTGCTGGCTGTACAGTTCTCTGCACTATTCTAGTGTGCACCTTTCTTACCATTCCTTCAGCTTGAATAAGCTGCTGTCATGTTCTGTTCACCAAGACAATGAGATGGAAAACATTCACATCACTAGTCTGCATTAAGGAAGGAATATATATATTTCTAATTCTGGTACTTTATTATCCAATCCAGTGACTGCACAATTATAATACAAAGCCTCTTGGAAATGTCTTTCTGGTCTGCATCCCTTGCCTGCACGCACTTCAGAGACCAGCACACACGTCCCTGAGCTAAGCATGGCTTCTGGTAATTTTTAGACAGGTGAGATTGTGAGTCACATGTGTTAGCTATTAAGTAGTCACACATTCAGAAAGAGAAAAATGGTGAGAAGGTCGAGGTGAAATCAGAACATTAGTAAATCCATTGAGAAAGTGAAGGTGAAATGTTGAGAGCACATTGCTGAATGAAGCCCTCTCAAGCCCATGTTTAAGTGAATCACAGCAAATAGGGTTTTGATGTAGTAAGCGTGTTGGTGGGTGGCTTGTTTTGTGTGCCAGGTCGTCTCTATGATCTCTCCAGGGGAATGTACGCTGGTGTGTTGTTGTGTCCTCTTTCATAAAAAGGATCTATTCTCCCTGGATACACAGGACAAAGACTGTCTTCTCCTCCCCAAACCACCTTTCTATCTCACTCCAAAGCCTGCTTAGGCTTTTCGAATCATACTATATGACATTCATCTCATAAATTATCGGTCAGCTTATTTAATAGACTGTATGATAATGTGTTCTCCAGCTTAGATTATATGTTGAAAGTCCTCTAAAGATAGAGCTACAATTAAATAATATTACACTCTGTTTACATCATCAATCAGTGGTCCAGTGTTCCATGAACTCAAACGGTCTTCAAAGTAAGCTTGAGAGAATAAGGTTATTTACATCAGCCATAACCTAAAAACCACTTGCCTATATTGTATATGTCACCAAAACAGCTCTAACCTTTCAAGGCATGGACACAAGACCTTTGAGGGTGTGCTGTGGTATCTGGCACCAAGCAGTTTATAGCACATCCTTTAATTAACGTAAGTTTCAAGTTGGAGCCTGCATAGTTGGGACTTGTTTGTCCAGCACATCGCAAAGTTGCGGAATTTGGAGGCTAATTTTTCTTAAACCAGCCCCGAACAGTGTTTGCGATATGGCTGCATTATCCTGATGAAAGAGGCTACTGCCATCAAGGTACACCATTATAAGGGGTGTACTTAGTCTGCAACAATGTTTAGTTAGATATTATGCCTAAAAGTAACATTCACGTAAATTCTATGGCCCAAGGTTTCCTAGCAGAACATTGCCCAGAACATTACACTGCCTCTAGTAGCGAGTCTGTGATGTGCCATCTCATCTGCACACAAGTAACACACATGCACCCAGCTGTCCATATTATGTAAAAGAAAATGTGTTTTATCAGGCCAGTCCACCTTCTTCTATTGCTCCATGATCTGGATTTGATGCTTATATGTCCATTGTAGGAACTTTCACTGGTGAACAGGAGTCAAGCATGTGCACTCTGACTGGTCTACAGCTATGCAGCCTCATATGCAGCAATATGCAATGCATTGTTTGTTCTTGCACAAACTATTTCCCCACACAGCAATATACCCTAATTCATGAGTGATGTCACTGTAATGAGATAATAAGCAATTATAACACCCTCTGAGACTAATGAGAATAATTCTCTATATCATTTGGAAGCTATATACAAATTCTATAATTGTTTTACTATTCATTCAAAATATTTTAGAATATTTTTAAGTAGACAGTCACATTACTATGCTGCACATACTAATCACTCAATATTCATTCCACTTATCCATAGGCAATGATGCAATAATTCAGTTCACTGAAGAATAGCAAACATTTCCACCAATCAGAAATGAGAAAATCTTTTGAATAAATAATAATGGTTTTTATTCATTTTACCCCTTGGTGCTTTTAAGATTATTGCTGCCTGGTAGCAGTACAGTTTTTAGTGCTGTTTATTTCCACATATTTAAACAACAGAACAGTCAATTTTCCATATCCCTTTTCTCATCTAAATGTCTTTCCGTTCACAGTGTCTAATTCGAACAGTTAGTATTTCATTTGCTGATATTTGCACATAAGCCCCCAGTTTAAAAAACCCAACAACATTATTTTGATAAAAAGTAAAAAGGTATGAGTACACTGGAGTGAAAGAAATCCTGGAAGAGATGGGCCGTGGCTTGAGTCAGTGAGTTACTTTTTTACCATCACCTCCGAATTCTGTTTTCATTCGTAGTAGACATACCACTTGTAGTAAGCACTGATGCAATACATGATTGAAGACCCAAGTCACTAATTGTGTAATGACTAATACTTGATTGTGCCTAATACTATTCATACTGCTATTTGTAATTAAACAGTGAAGCCATATTAATCTTGATTAAAACATATCAAAAGGTATGGACACTTCTCTCCACAAAGCATAAAGCATAATTTATATCCATCCCCTGCAATTAAAATATATCAACATAAAAGTTGTATAATGGAATCTAGCAATAAACAGCAATTGGGGCTAAGCTGAACAAATGATTGTGGTAATTGGGACTAATTAAAGTGCTAATATTATTTTAATTACGTTAAGCTTTTCTTTTACTGTGATAATTAAGACTGGCTTACGTTAAGAACAAGCCAGTCTTAATTATCACAGTAAAAGAAAAGTTTATTGGTTTAATATCTCAGTAGCTGAATTCAAGCATTAAAAGTGAAAAAATTAGGTTTTTGCTAATATAGTTTTTCCCCTGTCTGTAACATGCTTACAAATCATGAATACATTTCAATAAAATAGCATAGGGATGTTTTTAATTACTTTTTAGTCTTGCTTATTACACTGAGTTTGCAGCTAGTTTCACAAATACTGTACATTAGTAAAAAATAGTGCATCTGCTAAAACCTTGCAGCGAAATACACTTTCCCCACACAGTGACTGTCATGTTTTAATCAGGTTTGTTGGATTGCAATGTGCCATAGAGAAATGAATCTAACCCTAATTAGTTTGCGATGAGATACAGGCTGCCAAATCGATGCTCCTGAGCCACAGTGCAATTTTTAAATGCAGTTTTCTTAATTTTCAGTTTTGGGTTAATCATATTTTAAAATGTTAGATAAAAACATATTGTAGTCTAAACTAGTTGTCAGAAATGTGCACATAAAGGATGTGAAAGAGTTTCTCAGGCCACCACACATAAGCCAAGAGCCACTAAATACTGTAGGCATCATGCATTCATATCAGCCTCAAGCAGATTTGCCATTTGAAGGGATGTATCTCCACATCCTCGTTCTGTCTTAATCTGTAAAATGTGCTCATCGACACTGTATATGGATTTATGTAAAACTGTTACATGCTTAGTTTTTTTAGTATTTGCAGGTACATACTGCAGGTAATAACACATTTTCTTTAGACAGTGCAGTAGGGCACTAATAAGGCAGTGATGCCACAGTGTACCTGTGCTGAGTTTGGTTATGCCTTCTGCTCCAGGACGTGTAGACTAAGCTGAAAAATAGTGCAGACTGTTGACAAATTACATACAACTGTCTCTCAATAACTTTGTATTTATTTTAAAAAGAATCCAGAAACTAGCATGTTAGAATCGCTTTTCTATAACTGCACCTGTAATGGTAAGCAAAATTATTATTGGGGATCCTAGTGTTTATTTTCACCAACGTATTGGCACATTTGGCTTTTGGTCACTTGTCAGCATAACAGCCGAAACACTGCTTTGTCTTATGATCAATATTGGAGCCAGTGAGGGAGATGCTTGAAAATTCCACACATGAACCCAATATAAAATATTTTATAACTGATTTTAATGTTTTAATATAAGATTTAAAAAAAAACTGGTCATGGCAGACAGATTTGCTTAAAGAACGCTATAGATAATCTTGTATTTCTCTTAGTAACTACAGTGTGCACTGTCACACTGGCTAGTGGGGAAAAAATGTGTTCCCCTAGGTGTAACTTTCAAAGACTTGTGCAATTGTCAAGTTACTCATTGGCACATATCCATTCAAACCCCTCAAGTTCTTTGACATCTATAAAAGTAATAAAGTGGTGATTGCTTTAATAGCAAAGATGGGAATTTAAAAAATATTAATAATTTTAGATACTGTACATTTACCCATCCTGGGAATACTGGTGGTGGAATTTCCATCCCTGGAAATTTCTGCTCCTTCTGTTTTCTCGTAGCAGTGTTGATAATGTCACTGCTTAGGTTTGCAGTCCTTTTTAAGTAAACAAGTTATATGATTCACTAAGCAAGGTTTGAAAAATTTGGGAGTAAGAGTTATGGAACCTCACCTCCGATATAATATGATGCTTGTCTGCTAGTGGCATCAGCGTTGTACCTATACAATGCACTTTTCGCGAGGTCAGTAAAAAAATAAAAAATAAAATAATATATCAATAGCACCACCTTGCAAATTAGGGTTGTGGTTTTGAGTCATGGGTATAACGGATAATTGAATAAAATCTTTTTGTTAGACAGCGGATATAGTCATACATAACCTTCATTTCACTGGTGGCTTAGCAAGCTGCTAATTAAAGCAGATCTCGCCAGAAAGGCTAATCGGATTAATTTGCCTTTTGTGCTTAAATAATCAGCTAAATAATTAAATAAATAATTGTGGTATGTTTTATTATTATTTTTTTTTTGATAGTATTCATTTATTTCAGTGTATCGTATGAGCAGTTTGAAGTACAGCCTAAGTGCTGGCTGGAACAAAATTATGTTTAACCCTTTTATCATAAATTTTTCACACACTTTTATTGGTTAAGATTGTTTGTTGTCCCCCCAAACAGAGTAGCACTGCAAATCCTACCAATGGAATGTACAGAGTCCTAGAGCTGCACTTGGAGTCTGTTTGACAATGTGATGGGCAGTAACATTTTGTTCTTTTGTCCGTGTGCGATGTTTCCAGTTACAGCAGTAAGCACACTTATGTTTTCACCTCCATGCTCTTACTCCTTAATTCTCTCCATGTCAGCTTAGTCTGGAGGCACCTGGCATTTCTTTCCTTTCTTATGGCATTTCTGATTCCATCACTTTCAACTGTGCACGAGCAGATCGTGTCCGAGTTGCTGGATGGATGGACGGATGGATTGTTAGAGGGATTTGTCAGTCCATGCTGAGCTGAATAACCTTTTACTGTTAATAAACTTGCCCTTTCCCAGGTAATGACCTGCCTCGATGTGTGCAGACAGAAGGAAGGCCGTCATTTAACCTTTTATCAGCGAGGCACAGATGAACTGCTCTTTTCCCTCCCTTTCAGAATTATTAGTGTACCTGTTTCCCTCTTCAAACACGGCTCCTTTGCATCTTTTTTAATAGTTAATTAACAACAACAACAACGACAAAATAACGCACACACATATATAA
>JBCNYH010000013.1:17342996-17353818 GCA_039654325.1 Tandanus tandanus
CGTTTTTTGGGTTTGTGTGTGTGTGTGTGTGGGGGGGGGGGGGTGGGGTTTTTTTTTTTTTTTTTTTTTTTTTTTTTTTTTTTTTTTTTTTCCTCAAGGTCGCAGTACACACATACACAAAGTAGGAAAAACAAGTAGGAGGGAGAATAAAGGGACAAATGCTAGATGGAAATGTGTGTTTTACATTGAGTAAACAAATTGAGAAACAAAGTACCTGGTGGGTGGCATTCTGAAAGTTGTGGAGGTATGACGTTAAGGGATCATCTCCCCCATTGGTTTTGGTCTAGTCTTGAGCACCAGTAGTAGCCCAGTATTGGACCAGTAATGGACCTAAGAGTCTAAGCAGGGATGTTGGATTGTAGGAGCTTATGAAGGAAGGGTGAAGCAAGGACATGCGGTATTTTGTAGGCTAGAAGTTGGGATTTGTAATGTAATTTAATGTATATTTGATATTTGATGATGTAATTCTGTGTGAAAGCCTGTGACCTTTGTAACTGATGGACTATAGGTATAATATTTGCTGATCATTTGGAACGAGTAAGGAATTTAAATGAAATATTTTCCTCAGACTTTCCAGAATGATACTGATTAGGATTACTTTTTATTTATGAATAGACACTAATATATTTGTGCCTGTTTAGACCGTGGGCATTTTGTGAATAAACCACTTCACCATTTGGTTTGATTCTACTGTAATGCCATGAAGTAGGGTTTTGTGAAAGGCTATCTAAAAAAAAATTCTTCTGCCTGTTCCTGAAGGAATAATGACCAGTCCTGAACACTCCTACATATATGCTTGACAAGTCTCACTCTATCCAGCACATTTCATGGTGGGTTTTAAAGCCGCTGTCAACCAATTATTATAATTAACTTTTTATGGTTAATTATAACCTTAAGATAAGTCTACTGCAAAAAAAAAAAAAAATCTAAACCTTAATTGTTCTGAAATTTTCCTGTGACTCATTCAATTTGGAATGCACAGCTGTCTGGTGTACATGAGGTCAGTGCTTCCATAATACCACTGAAACAAATAATTCAGAATAAACCATTAGCTCCCCTTTTACCCCACCCACAGAAACTGAAATGTCTTCTTTATGACTTACTTATCCTCTTTATACCTAAGAATGAGAAAAGCTGCATCTAGTTAGTATTATCACCAGTGTGAGAAAAAGTGTATCAGGGCTAATCTAATCTTGTTTTTGTGCTTTTGTGGCAAAACTCACAACCCTAAACAATTAATAAGCCGCTTGCTGTCATGTAACATTAAATCAGAGGAGAGTAAAGCTAAGTAGTGCAGTGCATGAGTGGCAATTGGACATGATTTTTGCCGTTTTCCATGAGCACTGTGCTAATAGAAAGAATGTGATCTTTATACCACAGGTTTATGAATAGATGGGAGAAATTGCTTTAATATTATAAGCCACGTATATGTACAAAATACTTCTACAGTGCTTTAGAAGCATAATTCTGTCATTTGTACGCTAATTTATAATACTATCAGTGGACCAGTTGGTATGTAATCTGTGATGCCCAAAAAGTATGGCTGGAAGTGCAGGTTTTAGGGTTAATTAAATAATTAATAGAAGTTATAATTGAATCACTGTGATGTACATACGGTATGTTTCTTGAATTTACTATTGTTAAATGCTTTTTAATGACCATTTCCTTTGTATCACAGTGTTCTGTTTAAGTATTTGAAATTCTGTTGCCAAGGGCTTTTTAAAGTATCCTCTTCAACCCTATTAAAGACAACGTGGATATTTCCCGTTGCCTTTGCCTTGCAGTCCGAGCAGTGTAATATTTTCAGGATTAGTGGTGTATGAAAGATATGAATAAACCTGGGGACAGGACCCAGTGTGGTGGATTTGCACTTTGGGTGATACTGGGAAGAGTGTGGAAGATTGTATTAAGAGCGTATTGTGTTGGTGAGAATTTTTTATGATAGTGAGGTATATTCTGGAAATGCAGGGAAAACAAAGAAAAAAGATTATAAAAATGAAAATTTGTTTGTTTTACAGCAAAAGCATTTTTCTTTTTATCTATTTAATGCAAGGTCAGTAGATAGTGATGAGTACCGGTGATCAAAAAGAAAAAAGACAAGCAACAGAACCTATGTGAATAAATACAGAACTGTTCCGGCCAGTGGGAGTGGGAGCGCTAATTTATCTAGCAGCATTTAATTTATTTGCTTATTTATATATTTAGAACAATGCATGCTTATCACGGAGATGCTGAAGCACTTCAGTGTTTTTGTTCACTGAATTGTGTGAAAATTTGATATCCATTTTCTTGGATGACCCCGTGATTCTTTTTTGGTCATCTGAAATGTTTCCGCACTGTAATTTTAAGGAATTGGGCTATTTTGTTTGCTTGTTTATGAAAATGGTTTAGGCATTGCATCCTACAGTAACACATCCAGCAATCACATGACCTGCTCATATGAGGGCAACCGGGACTTTAAAAAAAAAGGATAGTATAACAAATTCCCTACAGTTTGTTCTTTATGTTGTCTTTAAGTCATGGTTGATTTGTAATCTGTTAAATCTAATCATCTCTTGTTAGGATTCTGCTGTTTTGCTCTGCTCACTGCACTACCCTGAGCCTGTCTTTATGTCCCGTGCCGTCTATAGCCAGGACTGGAGGCATTACATTTTCATGTTGTACATCCTCCATCCATCTGTCCATCTAGGCCATTACTGTGAATGTAATATCTCAAGAAAAGTTTGAGGGAATTTATTTTAACTTGAAAGTAACTCTGACTCAAGTTCGAACCGATTAGTTTTTGAAGGTCAAAGGTCACTCTGGCCACATGGAAGCATACAACAGCCATGTGGTAGTTCTAGTTCCCCTTCTAAACCTGAACTTTGTTGCCAAAATGTGACAAAAACAAAAATATGACACAATGTAAATAGGTATGCTGTGTAGAATAACTGAGAGATGAAGTTGGTAGAATTTTGTCAACCAATGGAAACATTTCAATACCTTTCGTGCTACAACATAAACTACACACGGCACCTGATATATATATCATGACCTGTCATAGTTCATTATGAACCCCCAGCTGCTGTTCTGCAGAGATCACATTTTATTTCTAAAGTGGATCTCATGAAACATACTATAATCCTTCAGAATGTTGGTAGCTAGGTTTTGATATCCCTGAAATAGATCAGTGACCTCTCAGCCAATGTCTGATAGGATTGGCTTCAGCTTCTCTGCAAACCTGACAGATGATCAGTGCAGATAATGGATGAATGGATATATGGATTTTTGTATCATTATATAAATATACCGTCCATGCCAACCCAGTATACATAGTATTACTGCTTGGAGCATGAAAATTAGCCCCAATACTTGCAAGTTAATTTTTTCCCAAAGGGACAGACACACACAGGGCACAATTGGAAAACATGGCAGGGATTCAGACAGGGAGGAGTTTGTGTCAGTTTGATAAATGTCTGCCAAATTGCCCAAACTGAAGCACAATGTTGCACAAAGTGCAGCACAGCATTGCAATACTGAAGCATGGTTTGCCATGTCTGATGTTTTAAACTTTTGTTATTAATTTTTGGTAATTGCTTCAAGTTCAGGTAAACAAAGGTTTGTAAACTTAAACAAAGGAACTCAGGTTTGTTAAATTACCTAAGAAGCTTGAATCTGTACTTTGAATATAGTATTTTGAAATACTTACAAAAGTAGAAATATTTCTGAAATGTTCCCGAAATATTTCACAAGTGATTCCCAACAAACCCCAATTATCATGGTGGGATCATAATGCATTAAAAGTTAAATCTATATGAGAATGAGGTTTGAAACAAGATCTGAAAAGGTGCTGTAATAATCCTTGTCCTTGGCTTGTGTGTGTGCTTGTCTAGCTGAAGGTAGTCCATAAAGCACATTCATACAACTATACAAGGACCTTGACCCTACCTGTGATTGGTGTGCTACTGTCCCAGCAAACCTTACACACATGTTTTGGTCTTGGGTAAAACAAACTGTGTACAGGTTGCTATTGCTGACAGATACAGGTCCTTGGATTTAGACTCAATCTGTGCTCACCATTGGCTATTTTTGCACTCCCTAAAGACTATCTGTCCTGCAGTTCTAGTAAGATGGATCCAATTGGCTTTGCCCTGTTTTTTTTTTCTTAACCATAGCTGAAAAATGTGTATTTCCAAATCCTTGAGAAGGTCAAGTACTCGTTCTAGGGGATCTAGTGGGATGTTTTATGTTCCAGCATATTTTTGTGGGTGTATTGTTAGGTGGATGGTTCCACTGAGGCTCCCTCCTTTGTCTTTGGCTGATATGCAGAGGATTTGGAAAATATATTAAAAGGAACTTGGAAAGTAATGTAGCATGATGGGGGAGCCATGCTTCATTAGGCCAGATATATTTTTGAAAAAGGAAAATAAATAAATAAATAAAAGTCTCAAAAAGCAGAAGCTACAATGTAGAATGAAGGATTTATGGATCAAAGAGAAAGCTTCAGGGGTAATCACACACTCATTAAATTTTGTGACCCGTTTTTTAATTAACGTTTTACAAATAATTCTGTATAGCAACACATGCAAGGCATGCTGTACCCAAGCCCTGTATGGACCAAACACAGGATATCTATTTGAATCAAATGATTGAAGCTTTGATGCCAGTGGCATTTCTGTGAGGAGTTTGCATGTTCTCCCTATACTTGTTTGGGTTTCCTTCCAAACACATGCACATTAGCTCAACTGATTATTCTAAATTGGCCATATGTGTTGACTGTGACAGGTTATTTGTGTGTGCTGGCCCTACAATAGTTTATCAACCTGTTCAAGGTGAACACTTGCCCAAACTCAGCTGGGATTGGCTTCAGGTTTGGGTAATGAGTTAATGCATCTCATGTACAGACTGAGTCATTGTGTTTGATCACCTGAACTGAATTGTGTACTCATTGGTCATATTATTAAGAACAACAATTAATACTGGTTAGGACTTAAAACAAGTTAAGCTCCGAACCAGTTTGGGTCGCAGTCTGGGTCCATGGATTCATGCTGTTGGCACCAAATTCTGACCAATTCAGCATTTCTCAAGACTGATCAAACAAGGTGCCTTTTCTCACGTCCTATTCTATATCATTTGGTGACTCTGTGCTCACTGTGGCCTTGGCTTTCTAATCTTGGCTGAAAGAAATGGAACCCATTGTTGTTTTCTGCCGTTGTAGACCATCCACCGCAAAGTTTCATGTGTGCTACATTTTATCTTCTGCTCATTATTCATAATTTATTCATTCATTCATTCATTTTCTAAGCCGCTTAATCCTAATTAGGGTCACGGGGAGGCTGGCGCCCATCTCATCCGACTCTGGGCGAAGGCGGAATACACCCTGAACAGCTCGCCAGGCCATCGCAGGGCCAACACACACACAACCATTCACACTCACACCTAGGGGCGATTTGTAACCTCCAGTCAGCATACTGTGCATGTTTTTTGGACTGTAGGAGGAAACTGGAGTACCCAGAGGAAACCCACTCAAGCATGGGGAGAACATGCATACTCCACATAGAAACGCCAGAGCCTGGAAATCGAAGCCAGGCCTTCTTGCTGTCAGCCGAATGTGCTAACCACTGCCGCCCTTCTGCTCATTATGTTTGTGTGAAATTGATTTACTAAGGTGTTTCCTCCCATAGAACTGTCACCTACCCAAGTATGTGTGATTTGATCTGTATGATTTTATGTATTGAGTTGTTGCTGCTTTCTTGGATGATTGAATAGTTGCATGGCTAAACTGGTTTACAGGTTGAGTGTATGAGCACTTCCGATATACTATGCTTCCTCATTGACTGTGGATCTGTACATGTTTGTCATCATCAGTACTGGGTGGATGTCGTATACATGTGCTGATATTTAGTTGGCTTTGGCTTGTTTACATTTTCTAACTGGATTAAGCCCTCAACTGTTTGCAAGTATAAGATGCCAAATTCCTAATACAGACTGCTGTTAGCATCTTTTTTGTGAACATTTTGATGACAAAGTCATGCTGTCTTTAGCACAGCATGACTAACTTCAACTAATGGCAAATGCCAAGGTTGTTTATTGTATTTCTTTAGTACACTTTATTATAAAACATCTTGCTGTCACTGTAGCTTGAAAAACATTTGTTGTGAGATTGAGCCTGTGAGTGAGATTAAAATGTGCTATTAGCAGTTTAACAGAATTTTGATTGTAGCCGAATTGTCACACAGCTTCATGGCAGGGAGTTGAACAAATGCAGTATGCAGATTAACACTATTTTTAGTGAAAGCCAGGCAGAGGTCAATTGAACTCAGAAAAGCAAGCTGGATCATACACTGGGCAGCACTGGCAGAAGCTACTCAAAGAATCACAGTGGAGAGAACAGAAACAAGTCACGAACAGTAAATCCAATGTATAAATATTAAGGCTCAATACGCACTGGCAACTAAGACAGAGAAACAATGCATCACAAAATATACTGTAGATGTGATTGCCCGTAAATGCAGACAGGTGTGCTCTGGGTTATGTGGTACATGCATCAGTGATCAGGTAACTGGGATGGGAGAGGTGTATGCTGGGAGTTGTAGTGTGAGTGCTGACTTGAGTCTGAAGAAACTGTAACACTGATATTTTATTGCTGGAATAGAACCTCTTTAATTAATATTGGAAGCGCAAAAATCTGGGCATCAAACTCATCAAAGTGAAGTCATGTGTTCTTAGCAGTGGCAGTGAAAGAAGTTATGATTAGGGTTTTTTCTTTTCTTTTTCTCCTCTCTGGAAAAGTGCTTCTTTCAGTTCTCAAGAAGTGCCAGTGTTTTTGCCAAGGGTGCTGTAGGGGTCAGTGGAAATCTGTGCTTAAGCCATGTAAGCCCATCCCCTGAGCCACCCATGCTGAACCAATTAATGCATCCCCTGTGATGCATCTCCTAGTATTTTAAGATAAAGTAAACACATTTAAGTTTGTGTGTGTCCCACTACTGGGCTGTTCTACTTTTTATACAAAACCAGATCCAATATCCTCCACGTGTAAAATTCCACTACAAACATATGAGTAGTAGTTTATTAAAAAATAGGCCTGGCCATAAGTAATATTACTCAAGATGTATATAAAAACAGGCACTTGTAGCAAACCCACCTGTGGTTAATGTTAATGGCAAATTATTTGAATTGAGCTCTCATTTTAGAATGTTATGGAAATGCAAGCCATAACATCTAATGACTCTGATAATGACAATACTAGTAATTATTATACAATTTCATAAGCATTTCATTTTTTTCTTGCATTTAATAATGCATAAAACTCTCAAAAGCAACAGTTTAGTGATCAGATGTGTAATGATCTATTATATTATGTATAAAATAACTTGATTAAATTTTGTTATTTACGGAGGCCCTCTGGGTGTTTTTGAGGAATATTTGTCTACATATGTGTTTCTTTGCAATACTTTTGTGTTTAGTTGGGGCTTTTGTAAGAGAATGCAAAATTATTGTAAAGAAATGCAAAAGTAAGTCTGAATTATTCCATACAATGACCTTTAGTATCATTCAATATAGAAGAAATATCTGTAAACATGCTTAATGTTCGATTTGAAATTTCTAAATAGAAAATAAGCAGTGAAAACCGTAATGTTGAGAAAATTGCACACCATCACTCAAAGGAAAAATAGATCATTCTAAGTGGAGTTTTCCAACTTTAAATCAACTTTAATTTGCACAAAGCAGGTAAATAAATCTGCATATTGAAGGTCTATGTATTGCACAGAAAGAGCCGGTTGGAACTTGTTTTAAAGGGGGGCCATACACTTACTAAATAAACATGAAATACAGTTTTGTCTCTTGGAAATCACCAGAGTGTCTTTCTGAAACCATATAATTACTCCTCTATGCACCAGGCATGACAATCTGAAGAATATAAACTTAGAACACATGCCATCTGGAGACGCAGCTCTTTCATCACAAACAAATGGCAGCCATCAATACAGACACGGATGTCGCGAGCAGTGGAAAATCTGTGTTCTAAGTAACTTCAAACTTCAAATGTTGAGAGATGAGAGAGAGAGAGAAAGAGAGAGTGTGTGTGTGAGAGAGAGAAAGAGAGGGTGAGAGATTAAAAATGCACTACCATTGTTTTATTTCACTTGGACTCATATGCCTTCATCCATTTCTGAACATTTGATCTCATAATTTTCCATTTTCAACAAATCAGTTTTGTGCTGAACAGTCACCACAAATGTAAAAGATTGTTCCTCTGGTCATGCAGCCTTGTATTATATACATATATACATACACACACACATATATATACTACGCCACCTCCAAAATCTCAATTTAACCTCTGCTTTTTTGCATCCTTCCCAGGTCGTTGACAGTTTGATTCAAACCAATGAAAAATGCTCTGCTATCATTTTGCATGCACACAGGTAACATCCTTCCTCCTGGATTTGTTGTGTTTCTGTCTCTGTGACAGGTTTATCATCCACCCTTTCTTCTCTTTTGCATCTTGTTTTCATTATCATCTCTTTCATCTATCTTCTCTTCATTTGCTCTTTCACTTGCCTGTTCTCATTCTTGTCCTGGTAAAACCAGGAACAGCAGCTGATCACCTGATTTCCATGACAATAAAGAAAATCCAGTTCCATTTATCAATAACTGGATCAAATACAGAGCAGTCTGCATCTATTAGACTATTATTTACTTATCACTTATTTCCAACATAAGAAGAGACTGTAAAAACAAGTTAAAAAAGGAAGTAAATAGCAGCGGTAACTGGGAATGGGGGTTCGTCACTAGGAGAAATAAAGCCTGATAGAATGATTGGGAATCACTCTGAAGGGCTTTATTTCATAATAATGACAAGCTCTCTGTACATTATCCCACTTAATACATGGCTGCCTACTAAAGAAATCAACATTTTGACACAAAATATAGATTTATAATGGTTTTATTAATTTTTGCTTCCACTAAAGACACTGTGGTTAAAATGTAAAATAACTATAACCTCCTTAAAAATGTGTCATTACTTGCCATTATAAGTAACAATTTTGAGTCGAAGGCGAGGTGGATGTCACTGAATACTCCCCCGAGACAAAGCATCAAAGGAACTATTCAATTCGCCAACATCTACCAAGCTTGACGCAAATAAGTGTCTTAGTATATACTATACAGCAACATAAAAAGCAAACTAAATCAAGATTTTCATAATTTCTTTGCTTGTTTATTTATTTATTTACTTACTTAACATACGTATTTTAACCATGACTGAGGCAGGTGAGCTCTCTGTGCTCTATGCATACTGCGTCTTTTAAAACTCGTTCAAGTTTATTATATGCGACACAAAAAAAGTAAGAAAAGTGTGCTTCGTAACCGCATGTTTTAAGTATATATCATGTGGAAACCTAAGGAAAGTGAACTTTTCTTTCTCTGGTTAACTTTTCCATTTTTAGGGAGTGCCAATCATGGCACAGCATTTGGAATTAAATTATTTGATGAGAAGTATGTGATTTTTTAAATTTTTTTTAAGAATTAGACTTTTTTCTTATTTTTTAACCCTAAATGCAGCTTTATCAGCTGGCTGTGAGTAACTTGCTCTCTAGTGTGTCTCGAATGACCTGTTGATAAGCATTTAACTTTACTAGGCTTCTTTCCTTGGACTAATATGAGTGCAAATGGTCCTCCTTGTTAGCAACAATGTGTTATACCTAGCAAGGGTGTGTTTTAAAGAAATAACACACTGCCAAATACCATAATTAACTAACCAGAATCGAGTATTCAAATGCCATGTAATAAATGGATACAGTTCATACACAAGCAAATTTCAATTGTTATTTTTAGTAGAAATTTTCACTGGGATTCACGTGTCAGGTCTTGAGTGTAATGTCATCACCTACTGTAGAGCAATCTGAATGAGTGAGGCAGTACACAAAAAAATGCTGCTGCTGTGTTTACCAGGAAACTGTACCAGAAATATTGCAGCAAATGTGATGCAGCTCTGATGGAAGTTAAAACAGCATGCCTTGACACTTACATGTTATGCCTTGTAAAATATGTGTTTCTAAGTATGTTTTGTAGGTAAATGTAGTTTGTATGAACATATCACATTAGCTATGCACTATCACCAACAGCTAGATAAAGCAGGAACACCACCTAACAAGCACCACAGGGCTCCTTCTAACGTAAAACAAAAAGCATGGCTAGAACAAACACAGGCTGGGGAGAAAGGATAGAAATATACTCACTAGAAATCAAAGCCAATCGTGCTTACTTGCAGTTGTCTATATGCTTAGTTCTGAGTCTGTTGGGAGGTTTGAGGTTTCTTTCCAATAAATGATTTAGAAACCACACAGAATATACAACTAGTAGGAAAGTTTACAGTAATCAGAACTTAGCATTTACAGAGACTGAGTATACAGTATAACGATAAACATCTCACTTGTATTTAAAATCAGCTCAGCAAATTGTAAATGTGTACTTGTGTATGTGTGTATATATATATATATATATATATATATATATATGTATGTATGTGTGTGTGTGTGTGTGTGTGTGTATAGTTTATGTACACAAAGATTAATATGTTTAACTGACTCTCACTGTGTTTGGATCTGTTTTATATTAGAAAGTTCGCAGGTTTAGAAGTAATAGTGTGTGTGTGTGGTCATGACCTACACTTAGAGATTCAGAGCAGGCCAGAGATCCCAGATGCAGGTCACAAGCGCTTTGTTCTTTAATGAACAGAGGCCATTGGTTTGACCTTGATGGTGTGTGTGTGTGTGTGTGTGTGTGTGTGTGTGTGTGTGTATGAGAGAGAGAGAGAGAGAGAGAGAGAGAGAGAGAG
>JBCNYH010000013.1:17373985-17389687 GCA_039654325.1 Tandanus tandanus
TATATATATATACACACACACATATATATATATATGTTTGTGTGTATGTGTATATATTTATATATGTATATACAGTAGTTTGCAGAGAAGATTGTACAGCACCACTTTTGTCTAAGAGGGCTGAAAAAAAGAAGTTCTCTTTTAATTTTTGGTGAAAATGAATTGAACAATACTGTTGTAGGCAATGAGAGCCAAAAAAATCATAAACATATATATTAAATCATATATTTCGTTAGTTAAAAAAAATATATGTGTGTGTGTGTGTGTGTGTGTGTATATATAATTATTATTATTTATTTATTTATTTATTTTTTAAACTAACGAAATGTGCAGCCAGAGTCCTTGGGTAGGTGTGTCTAAAATGGGGCCATATGTATAAGTCATACTAAAAACATTAAACAAACATGTTTTTACAAACATTTTAAAAATAACTTTTTCACTAGCATTTCAGTTACAGCTAGCTAACTTTGTATTGAAAAGTTTCAGCATAGGCTATAAATATAAGTGCTACCTCATCTATTAGGTGTTGACTGTATACATTAAATAATCATTTTTGTTTGTTTGTTTTTTTAAGGAAAGCTGGCTATAACCCATATAATTTCTATATAGTCCTCTGAATTTAATTTCTTATATACAGGGAGTGTCTTTGCACTTCTAGGGAGTCTTTAAATTAACTGCTAAGTCAGTTTGGCTCTGGTTTAACACAGTTTAAAAATTGGCCTAAAATTGTTTAGTACAATTTCAATCTACCCATTTTATATTTAATAATATATAATTAACACTCAATTAAAACAAAATCATGGTTTTGCATGGAGTTTTATTGCAGATGATTTTTAGAATCTGCAAATGCTCAACTTGCTATAGCCAAATATAAAAAATCATCTAGGAGTCTTGAAGGATCTGTGTAAAAGCTGGCCGTCTTTAGAAACTTTAAAATGCTGTGGCACTGTTTCTGTGTTAGATTAGAGACGTTAGCAGATATGAGTCAATTGTAGGGCAGACAACTACATTACTACAGTTCAAAAACCATCTGTAACTACTTGAAATAAGAATGCTTGAAGGCAGTGACACGTGGCATTGGGAAGTAAAAATGACTGGAATGATGGGAAATTAAAAAGGAACAGAAAAACAGGAAAGCAAAAGAATCATGCAATTAGACAAGAGACCAGCTCCATAGGCTCTTCCCTGTTGCTATATTGAACTGTAATTGAACTGAATAGAGACTTCTGTTGTTGCTGTTTTTGTTGTGTGACTGGGAAAAGATGATACATATATTTTATAGTCCTTCTGTGAGTTTCACTGACGACCATATTCAAATTACTTTTTATGTATCCCACCAATAATTTATTAAATGATAATTCATTTAGTTACCTGCACTTATCAAGATTGTGCCTAAAAGAGGGCTGTGCATACCTGAAACAGCACTCCCACTATTCCCATGATGTGGTGAAGTATTTACTGAAAAGCTTCCAGAATTGTGAATGCACTGGAGCTGTAAGCCACAAACCTCTAATGCAATTATTTAATATATTTTATGGATTAGTCTTTTAAATTGTATTTTTTCATTAGTTTCAGTGGTATTGCTAAATAATTGCTACTACTTATTAACTGAGCATGATGTCAGTATAATGAAATTCCAGACTGAAGCCTTGATGTACTGACTGAGCATTAGTGAGGTCAGTGCATCAAAGCTGGGGTCTGAAATTTCCTGTACTGACCGAGCTAACCAGATTAATAAATTATTTATTATGTGACATTTTTGTAAAAATCCCTGAAGAGGATAAATAAAAATAAATATAAAAAAATCTCCACGCTGACCCCATTCATTTTGGCTGTGAAATGCTTGTATGGATAAGCAAGCTCTGACTAAACTTGCAAAAAGAAATATTGCAAAGGAGTGGAAAATAGCCTCCAGCATCCTTTCTTCTTGAAAGTACAGGGTTGACCCAAAAAAACTCCCACATTTCAGAGGTATATGGAAAAAAACCTTAAAGATTAGCAAATTATTATTTGCACGTATGAAACTTAATTCAATACAGTTTTTATACATCATGTAGGTGATGTCCTTCAAATGGTGTCCATCATTGTCATACTTTAACGTAGCCCTCCAAAACAAAACAAAAAAATCACAAGTGACAAGGTCAGGGGAACGGACCAGTCACCCAACATTGCCACGCTATTAGATCACCTGTTCCGGAAACATTTCCTTCAGCACTTGCAATTTTCTGTTTAAAGCTGAGCCCGTTGCGTGATTCTCAATGCACTGCAAGATGGAATACTGAAACTTCTTTGTAAGGCCCTCTGTGCAACAATCACAGAGCAGTTGTTTCTGAAGAATGCTTCGACAGCGAACACACAGTGTGCTTCTGACCACGCCATGTTGGTGACTGAGGATGGTTGGGGTTGGGCTACCAACAAACCTTAGCGCAGCCTCTCCCACGTCACCCCCAAGTTATATATGTATGTGCAAATAATTATGAATAAACACTGTATTGAATGAAGTTTCACGTGTACAACTAATGAATTGATTATCTTTAACCTTTTCTTTTTTCATTTACCCTTGAATTGTGGCAGGTTTTATCAAGTTACCCTGTACATACTACAAACATGGAAAGATGTCAGAGTTCTTGACCTGGTGAATCCAGAATGTCTGCATTACTTTTGTTTATTGTCCCTATGTTTGTCATCAGTCATGTTATAAAGCCACCAGCAGTGAATCTAATATGATAAGTTTTTTAAAGTAAGGAGCAAGAATAACTAAAAAAAATATATAAATAAAATAAAAATTTATTTGAAGTTTTGGTCAAATGTTAGAGGACTGTGGGGGAAAAAAAAAAATCACTGATCTGTTGATAGTAGTTCTATAATAATAATAATAATAATATAAAATAATAATGATTAAAATAATTAACCTAATATCAGGAATGTTATTTTCTGTTTTTGGCACTGGCAAACACTTTCTTTAAAAACATTGTGCTGCACGTAAATGTTTAGCATATCTTACTTTATATTATGGTCATGAATGCAATTGATTAGCAAAAGATATAAGACAGCACTATTACAGCATCAGGTTTTACTCTTTTCTCTACACTGGTGGCTTGGACGTGTCACTGGTGTATACACAAGTAACTTCATATTAGTTCCATTTTAATCCTTTTTTTTCTGTGTAATTTACCAGTCGACATAGACACAAATCAATAATACAGTAATTCTGATATGGAAAACTTCCTGAAGCGGCATGAGGAAGTACCTTCAGTGGAGACAGACTTGAAACAAAACATATTGTGGATTAAATGGAAGAGTGGGATTAAAAATCATTACACTGCGCAGGTGTATGTAGTGTTCAGTTAAAATGAACAGTACTATGAAGGGTTTTTATTTTCAATAAGAGCATTGAGATGAACACTGGACAGTCTTCATGATTATAGCAGCAGTTCTGTATAAGTCCACAGACTATCCCCAAAAGCGAGTTGAGGCTTCACAGGGTCCCCATAAACAGCATAAAACGGCAGTCTTTTTTTTACAATATGGGCATCTCTGCACTTTTCACCCCTTTGCTTTACTGCCATAAAGTCCACATTGAGGAATTTTAAATATATTTTGCTCTTTATGTTGGGTGAAGAGTTAAACAGTCAATTTTTATGCTGAGTAAATGAGGTTATAATGAAACCTCTTGTAGGCCTGTAGAGCTGCACTTATAGCTTGTTTATTAATCTCTACAGTCCTTGCTGAGAGGCCGGGCTTATACTGGAGCCCAGGGGTCTAAGCTTTCTCCTGCCTGAGGCTACACATCCCACCAGTGGATTTTCCAGTTTCTGGAAGGACCCTCTCTTTTGCCACACTTTTCTAGAACATCAAGTTAACTTCCATTTGTTCTCAGTAAGATTCCATAACAGCCTAGCCAAACGTGACTTCAATCAACTTTACTCATTCATAAATATCCATGGTCAGGTCAAAAAAATGTGTCCTTTATCTGTTTAAACTACTTTTATCTTTCCTCTAGTTGTGCCTTTGATTAATTTTACCTGTATTTGCTCTTGCTGAGTTATATCCACAGTGTCAGTCTCCCTCTTTTCTTCACTGTGCTGATCTGTTCATGCTGCATTTGAAAAGTGCAGTTGTACCAGAAGGATTGTTTCTGTGGTTAACAAATGAGTTTAGAGTTTTTGCATATCCATACTGGTCTCAGAGTTTGTATCAAAGGAGATAAATGTACCATAAGTGTGTGTTGCGTTTATGTGTGTGTGAGATAGAAAGAGACAGATCCAGATAGTTAGTACGATTGTCACTGACACTGGTGTATGCACTATATTCTTCAGTGTGTGCCAGCACTAACCCAGCCTGTGTTGTCCTTTATTTTCTTCCCCAGGACAAAAACCTGCACATCTTTGACATCAGAGCACAGAGCACTGCAGTCCAGGTATTTCATAACTGTTGTAACTTTAATGTCATCTAATTGTCACCAGTCAGTTGGATTTCAAAAGATGATTGATTAAATGTCATGCAGTCTGTGTGTAATGCACTGATTTTGATTGGTATGTTTTTGTCCTCTCAGTGGTCACACTATTGTGTTTTACTGTCAAAAAATGCTAATCTCAGAAACAGTGGAATTTTTTTTGCTGTAGCCCTGGTGTTTGTACATCTGGATACCAGCTCTACACATAGTAACTATGAAAATATATTATTTGTCCAGTGACTTTCTTGTAAAATTGAATTAAAGTTTATTCACAGTTCCAGAATTAAACTTCCAGAATTTGAATTAATTTCATCAAACATTTTTAGCTCCCGCCATTACCGAAAGGGGAGGGGGGTAGTGTATGGTGTATGGGTCCCCCTCAGGGCTGAATAGTGTGGTATTGTATATGGTTCACCATGAGCTTGTTAGAATGTCACAAGGTCACTTTTTTATATACTGGACTTATCAATCCTTGTTAGTGCAGTAACTTGGAAAGGATATGACATAGAATTGCCACATTTTGTGGATAGGTGTCCTGCAGGAAGGTGTCATTTGGGATTGTATATGGATGACCTCGACCTTGTTTCAAGTTCAAAACAGACTGCTTACTTAATTTTTGTATGTTGCGCTGTCAAGGCTTGTTGGTGCAATAACTTTGAAAGGAAGTTACATAGCATCACCAAATTTGGTCAATGGTGCAATAGGGCAGTAGAGGGCACATTCCGAAAGGGATGGGGGGTGGGTGTTGGTGATAAAACTTGCAATCTGTCTGATGAATTGTGGTGGTATGTATGGTAAGTTATAATTTATATAGTTATAAAGTTATAAAGGAATTGACTTTTATATATTTGAACTATTTGTGTTTTTATTCAAACATAATTGCTTCTCTGTATTAATGTGTGTAACTTTCTTGTGTGAAAGAACTAATATTTATAATTATTGTTTAAATATCATATATCAACAATAATTACAAATATTAATTCATTAACACAAAAAGTTGCATACATTAATACAAATAAGCAGAAAAACAATTGCATATAAACACAAAGTAATATTTTTATAAACATTAAAGGAATTCAGTGCATTAATTAATCACTGATTTAATTATACACATTGATACAATGATATGACAGTATTTATTCATAAATGTTTAATTTTAAATATTTGTTATTAATAATTGTTGTTAAGTGGAGTATTATTCAGCATGGCAATGCTTATAAATTACACATCAATTTATCTGTACTATGCTATACTCCTTAACATTATGATTCTCAGTTAAATGTTATCATTAATTAAAAATAAATCACTGTATAATACTATATAGCCACATTAGATTAGTCTGAAATTTTTGAATTAAAATTAAATTCTTTCATAGAGACTTACATTACGGCCATTAGTTGATTTGCTGAAGAATCTTCACAGAGGACATGTTGAGCTGATGCGCGCTGTACATAGACGTTCAGTTACAAAAAAAAGTTCAGAGGGGGGCAGATCTAGTTGCAGGGGTCAAGCGGTGATCATGAAGGCAGGAAAACGCATCTAGAAGTGAGTTAATGTGTGCTACGCATGGACATTCGGTTAAGAAAAGAAAAATTCCTGCTGATTAAATGTTCGATCTAGTGGCAGGGAAAATAACGACAGGTGCTTGCAGAAAAATAGCATGTAATAACATAGCTGCATTAAAAAAGGCATGGCACTCACGTGAAAGGCATGGCACTGCGCAATGCTAAAACAACCTAGCTGGAACACTGACAGTAAATTTTATGAAATTTTCTGTATTCAGCTTGTCAAGAATTGTTAGTGGCATAATTTTGAAAGGAAATGACATGGGTGCACATGAAAGTATGTATAAATAATGTAATAAAATGACTGCATTTTGTTTTATTATATAGGAAATAAGCTGCCCTGCTGAAAGTCTGTCAGAAGCAATTTTAATATTAGCTCATTTATTCATATATTTGAAAAAGAAATAGATAATTAAAGCTCAAGAGTGTCTGTGCCTTTACATCTGTACAAAATTTTTATTAATTTCATTGTGAAATGCACCTCATACAAGTTCTGAAATGTCCAGTATCGCATCACAAAATGCAATGCAAAATAAGCCCTTTTGTGCTCTATTCTCACCTTTGTATCGCTATTTCTGCCGACATTTATCTTGCTTCTGTTTGACTTCTGCAGATTCCTCAAGACTATAAATCTAATTTATAAACTGTAAGACAGTTAAAATAAGCATGGCAGGTTTCGGACCTTCGAAATGTTAAAATAAGTGCACTTGGACTTCAAGAAAATTATCTTGTTTAGTCAAATGTTTTTTCTTCAAGAGGAGAAATACTTTTCAAATGCCATTGAAAAGACATGTTTTTTTTTATTTTTTATTGTGATAGTGTATTCACAAAAGTAGCAAAAATAATAAAAATGAACACAGGTTGTTGGTACGAAATAACACGAGAAAGAGGAAAATAAATCAACAAAACAAAAAGGGAGTAGGTAAGTAAATGACTGAGGAAAAAATGAAAGAAAATTATGCATTTACACTCATATATTCCTTAGGCTGGCAAAAAAGGAAAGGGAAGAAAAAAGATTAAATAAAATGAGAACAATTAATAAAATTATAAATAATGTTAATAATCATAGTAATTTAGATATTGATAATAATTAAGATAATAGTGGTAGTGATAATAATGATAATAATAACAACAATAACAATACTAATAGTAATAATAATAGCAACAGTGATTATAGTAATAATAATAATAATCATCATAATGATAATCATAATAATAATCATAATAATAATAACAGCAGGAATAGTGAAAATATTAACAAAAATGATAAAAATAAAAATTAATAAATAATAATAATAACAGTAACAATCGTTTTTTATAATGATGATAATAATAATAATAATAATAATAAATAATAATCCCAAATTACCCAAATGAAAAATCCTGCTTGTTCTGAGCAGATGGTAGCTGGTGAGCACAAACTGGATTTTTAAAAAAAATTTTTAAGCAGTGCATTAGCACAAACAGATATCATGTAAACATTGTGTTGAGTGCTACAATCAAACACAGCACAAATATATAGAACTGCACAAAGCAGAGTGAAAAATAAATAAGAGGAGAAAATGAACTTACATTTCCAACAGCTTCGAGTCTAATCATTGTTCGTACAGACTGGGTTACTGTTACCAGATAACAAAGACAGCACTGTTAACTTGTTAATGACATATATTATCATAGGTCTAGCAGTGCTTTTTTTTGTGTGTTTGTGTGTGTGTGTGTGTGTGTGTGTGTGTATATATATATATATATATATATATATATATGATTTCAGGGAAATCCCCTGATGAGTGGGCAACCACGAAACAGGCTTGTCGGGATGAAATTGTAGTCCTTTTATTTTTCTCACATACCATATATATATATTTACTGATTTACCGATCAATGTCTCTTAATAGGTGTCCAAGGCTGGGATTGCTTTTTGCTATCTTTCTGACTTCTGCATTCACTTGTATCACCTGTTTTGTTAGTTTAATTATGTTGAATTTTATGTTTAATCGAAATTTGTGTTAGTTTAATTCATAAAATATTATGAATTACGAACATGTATTTACCTGCAAGTCTGTCTGCCTAAATGCTTTTTATTCTGTGTGAGTCTGAGCAGTGGTGTATTAACCTCTAAAGAATATATATATTTAAATCAACTCAACAACATAGCACTATACAGGACACGGGACATCCATCCAAACCATGTCCTATGACTGTGGTGATTTGCTTAGGAGCTCCAATATCATATTTTGTTAACAAACATAATTGATCGATTCCATCTATCTTGACAGCACTACCACCACTTTGTCACTGAGCAGGCCTCTGAATGGCAGATGATAGAACACTTTAAGACTAAACACTGCACTCTGGACATCAAGTTCACAAGATGAGTTGGTCAGTTGTAGCATGGGTACAATATTTAGGTTTGCAGCCCACCCCCAACTTAGGAGCAGACCATTCAGTAAATATCCACCATGTTTACAAATTTCATGGTGAATTTAGAAAACAGCTCTCTAACACTGAAGCATGCCATACAGTGCAAGGCTATCAACCTTTTTTGTGTACATTATGTGGCTTATTAATTATATTTAGTAGGTCGCCATGTGCAGTGTAGTACATTTTACATTTACAGCATTTGGCAGACTTACAATTAACATTTTTTATTCAACTGAGCAATTGAGGGTTAAGGGGCTTGCTCAAGGGCCCAACAGTGGTGATAGTGGGGATTGAACCACTGACCTTCGGATCAGTAACCCATTGCCATAACCAATAAGCCACCGCTGCCCAATGTATTAGGACTGATATCAGCAGCTACAGCACCCTAGATTTTTATGGAAGGACCCTAAATGCATTATAAGAGTGCAGTAGATGTATGCAGTGGGGTAACATGTCAATTTGTTGAGGCATTGATGGACCTTTTTCCCAATGCCAGGTCAACACATTGCTAATTGTTGTTTTCCCTGGCAGAGCCAGACAGGAAGCACTGGCCCGTGACTGATTTTTCCATCTGCTTTATGTTTGTTCAGATCTGCTGTCCCAACTGGACAGAGGGAATTGGCACCCTCAGCCTGGTCACCTGTGCCTAAGGGTCTGACTCTCTGTATAAATTTCCAAAAGAAGACTACAGTAAGCCCTTAGGTGGAATCTGTTCTGTGAATAATGTGCACTCCATAGGCTGGACATTGCCCAAATAAAAAGAAAATGTTTCTCCAGGGACTGCCTGAGAATGCTAGTTCCCCATCTGTGCTGAAGGTCTATTTGTCTGCCATCTCAGTGTACCACATCATGGATGGCGTCTCTCTGGGATTTCATAAAGTTATGAAGATTTTTATGAAAGTAGTGAGGTGCCTCTACCCATCAGGGTTTCCCAAAGGCCCCGGTATACTTTCAGCTAAACAAAGTTTGAGAAGTGTTGTGAGAAGATTCTGTAGCTTTGTTGTTGCTGCTGTGTGTGAATTGTCCAATCACAGTCTTTTTGTTATAGCAGGTTTGCCCATGTGCATAATACAGAAAGTGAGTTCTCTGAACATCATCTGTAGTTTAGCTTCTCTCCAATTAGCTAAAGCCACATGAACATTGTCTCAGCATGAAATACACAAAGGCCTTAAGAGCATGGTGTGTTACAGCCTATAAGTGCTGAATATGCTCAAGGCACTTAATAGCCTATGCAAGATACTGATCTGAAAATGAATGTCTCTGAAAACTGTTTTTTTTTTGCAAGTGAGCATCTTAAGGAAAAGAGTAGTAGGACCATATGGCCTGGTAATAAGAATGCTTTTCTTGTAATGGCCAGATTATTTTAGGATGACCTTGTTGGATTACAACAATCAGTTAACCAATCTCATGTCATATAAACCAGATGACAGCCTTGGGTAGCTCTTTTTGTCTAAGCAGAGGATGCTCTACTTGGGGGTAGACATCATGACAGATGCCTATGGACTGGCTGGATGCTTTGCTCTTGCCTGCTTGTCTGACTTTAATAGCCATTTCTGGGTCCAAGCTCTGGTTCTGGGTTGCTAACTTACAGAATTTGTGTCTAAGTTGGATGACTTTCTAGACCCCTTTCTGGACTTTAATTAAAAAAAAAACAAAAAAAGCTGAGCAACATATTCAGTGACTGTTTTAGCACACTAGAGTGATTTGACTTGTACTGGACACTGCTCAGACACTGTTTATTTGAGTATAAAAAGCAGGTTTGCTTAACTCGCAGTGTAACGCCTGACTTGTGCTTGAGACCAATTACTGATCACCATGTTCCTGTCCATGACAATCACCGATAACCATGTTCTCCCAACCAATCACAGATCGCCACTCCTTTTCCCACTCACTCGCCTTTTTGTTGTTTATTTTATTTTGTTATTTTTTGAAGATATTACATTTTATGTGGACTAAGAGCATATAAACATTTACCTTCATGACATTTGGTTAGATTTTTGGATTCAGATCTATTCAAAAAATCAATTCAATATTTATTGTTGTTGTATGAAACAATGAGATATCAGAAACGAAGTGCACAGCACTGCAGCATGTGACTTGGCTGAGGAAATATGCTTATTATATCATGGCTTAACAAGCATATTGTGTCATACCACTACCTCTACTCATCCTCATGGGCATCACTCAGAGGCATGCCACTTTATGGCACTGCTACCTCCGTGTTACCAGTAGTGTAAAGGCAGTGGTCATCGCTGATCACCCTTCAACTTATTCATGTTGTTCTTCATAACATTGTAGACATGTGTTATGCATGTGATACTAATCCAGGGTAAAAGAACCATAGTTGCATAATAAGTACTGTTTTATGTCAAAATGCCAACTGAGAAAAAACCCTGGGAGAAGCTTCTAGCAGTATAGTATCGCAATATTTTAATCAATAACATATTCTCAAACATGGTTATAAGTATCCTGGAAGGAGACAGTAATGTTCAACATTATGGCAAAACCCACCACAAGTGAGAAGCCAAAGTTTAGTCGCAGTGCCTCCAAGTCTTCAGAGCTGGTTTGAAGAAGGCAGGTTAACAGATCTGTCAGTTTGGTAGGAAGGCAGGGTTAGGGTTTTAACACTAAGATTATTTTAAATTTATTCACTGTTAATAGCGGAGCTCCGTGAAGCTCCATACTTATGCAGATGTGGTAAAGTCATGAGCTCGATGTTGCTGTCACGTCTGTGCTCTTGTGCCCACATAGGCAACCTAATAAATGGCGGGAGAAATTTATACCACGCACATGCTGCTGCCATCATCGGCGCTTTGTGCACTTGCGTTTTGCAGAAAATGTTCTTGTTTAGTTAATGTTTTTTCTTTGTGAGGAGAAATACGTTTTCAGACACCATTTAAAGACAGTAAGTTGTATTATGGCTGTTTCTTTACTGAAAAATAATGCAAACATTTTCAGAGCGTCTAACCATAACGCCAAGAAAAACCTATAGCGTATGTCCATCTGTCCCTCTGGGGTACGTGCACAACTGGGAACCCTGTGTTATTTTTCGAAAAGAGGAAAAATTCCTCAAAAAAGGAAAAAAAGTACAAAGATTTTTCTGGGAGAGAGTAATATAGAGAAAAAGAGGCGTATAATAGTCAGGTCACATGATGTGACATCGTTAATGACGTGAAATAAATAAACAACTAGATATATTCTTATGTCATTGAAATGTTCTCTAAACCTACGGTTTCTAAATGTTGTACTTTACATATTGAAACTAAGATTGTGTGTTTGGTTACTTCATTTTTATTTCTTTCTATAAACAAGTTATTAAAATGAATGAATCTTGATATACACAGGATATCAATGGGAATGGGGTTTGAGTTCCCACAAAAAAAATGTCAAAAAAGGGAAATCGTATGGGAGCTCCACTTTTAGCCAGTGCCAAAATCTCTTATGTTATTATAGTCTTAACTTTGTTCTATGTGTATGGAATCTAATAACATGCAAACGATCATAATATGACCTCTATTATTATTAAACTGGAGAAGGAAAAAATTAATGGAAAAATCTAAAATTACAATAAAAATGTTTTGCTTTGCAGTTTGGATAAAAGAAAATGTGACTTTTTTTTTTAAGATGCTGATGTAGGATTCTCTTGTGATACCTGCAGCTCTAAGATGACTTAACTCATTGCAATACTGTTTTCTGTATTTTAATTTCATGTTTGACTGCATCGCAAAATATTCATGGGACTCTGTGGTGTGCAAGAAACCATTTGTTATCAAAGCAACAATCCCAGAAATGTTTTATAGGTCATGGGTTAGTCTACCAGTATGCATGCCCAGCATGCCTTTTTCTTCCATTTTTATGTCCAGCATGTCATTTCCACATTTCATTTTAAAAATGGTATTTTTCAAATATACCCAGGTCTATGTGAACCAGGCCTAGCAGTTCTAAAGTGTCTACAAGAGTTTGAATCCCTGTTAGACCCCCACTATGCTAAGACCCCTGGGCAAGGTCTTAACCACTAGTGTGCCTCTGTTCACCTCAAAGTATAAATGGGTACCAATAAAAATACCTGGGAAGGTAACCTGCAACAGTCGCTTCACACTACAGAAACCGGGATATGATCTGCCTCTGATGAGGCACTATACTCGGGTGTGAAATATCTAAAGGATATGGACCTGATAATGATTTTAGCCACTATTGTACATTTCTTGTGGATCTGTTCTGTATGTTTTCTTAAAGCTAGCAGAGTGTTACAGAAAGATGTGGAGACAGTAGATGCTCCCTGACTGCATCCGATGCTGAAATCATAATTATGGCAAATGGCCTATGAACTGTTCAAATGCAGGAGCCTTTTAAGCTTTTAAGCCTGTGCATATGGTTATTGCTTATTGAGTGAGTCCCAGTGCTTCATGGCCATATGTCAGTCTGCATGGATTTCACACATCACCTGTAAACACGTGTTCACTTGTGTCTGATTCACACCTTCAGTTCTCTGTTGCATTTGTCTTATACTGTGTTCTTGTTCTCTTTTTTCTGCACTCAAATTAGTGCCAACCCTCCCTCATATTTTTAAAGCATTTCATCATTTAGCACATGGTTATCTCTTTTGCTTTCTCTCTGTGTGTGCGTGTGTGTCTGTGTGTGTGAGAATGTGACAGAGAAAGTGAGAGAGAGAGAGAGAGAGAGAGAGAGAGAGAGAGAGTCTCAAGTGACATGGGTTTTGATAGACTCTTTCTTAGTCACGCTGTTGAAATGGAATCAGCAAGAGTGCTGTCCTTTTCTCTGTCCATTTAAAAAAAAAAAAAATCAGACCATGTGCAGAACCTCAGTCCTTGCTTATGCTCCAGTTTAAAGCTAATGAGAGCAATTACTGCTTGGTAATTACTTGCCTAAACCCCTGTCCCCTCTTGACACCAGAGTTCTGTGGCTCTCCTGCTGCCCTCCTGGAGAGCTTTCTGCACCTCACTGAACTGCAAAATCAACAGCATGAAATTGTTAATTACAGTGTGGAATAAACACACACAAATGAATACTGTAAGATTTAGAAAACTTTTTTAGTTTGCAATTTCTCATTAACATAAGCTTCATTTTTGTCTTGAAGCCTTAAGCGTACTGTACGTCTCACATAGCTGGAATGACATCACAGTAGACCAGGGTAGATGATTTTTAACCTTCCAGGGGACAACAGCATTATATCCTAAGTGTTCTGTTCACTTCTGTCTGAATATGTGAATGCTGGTGAGCTTGGTCATGTTGAAATTAACCATGGGTCAAGTACCAGATCAGTTCACACGTGAATGCATCTGTGAGACGTGCATGGCCTACTGGATGCTACTGTAAATTTCCGTGGAGGTAAAAATGTACGTGGAACAGTGACTACCACATGTGCATCACAGTTACTGCCAGTAAATATGATGGCTGAGATGTACGCAGCACAGATGTTAATGTTTCTCAGGCAAGTGTGTATATCCTCCACCCATATTTCCGTATTTAGATGATTCTGTCTCCAAAATTCACCCGTGTGGTCAAGGAGTGGCCATGAATTTGACTGTGGAATGATTGTTAGTGCCAGACATGTCGGTTTAAATATATATTTTTTATAGTTGTTGCTGTTGTTTTTTTTAACTATTTATAGTTTAAACTGTTAATTTATTGGAATTTTCATGCACAACAGTCTCTAGAATTTCAGTCTCTAGAAAAAAAAATCTGGTGAAGGACAGATCTGCATAGGTCAACAGTGAACAGCCAGACTGGTTGTAGCTATCAGAATGTCTACAATAACTCTGTACAATTGAGGTGAACAGAAAAGCATCTTGAAATATACAACACGTTGAATATTGAGGCAGTTGGCCTGTAACAGCTGAACACCACATCAGGCCCCACTTCTGTCGGCCAAGAACAGAAAGCTGTTATGGACACAGGCTCAGTAAAACAGAACAGACTGGTCTGCTAAATCCCTATTTCACTTGAGGCACACAGTAGGGTCAGAGTCAGGTGCCAACAGCATGAATCCATGGACCCAACATGCCTATATCAACAGTCCAGGTTGGTGTAGTGGTGTGGGGATTGTTTTCTTGGCAGGTGTCAATAAGGTCATGACACTACAGGGATGAACATCATTCTTCTACAAGATAATCCTGTATTTGCTATTTAGGTAAGGGTGGCGTTGAACTTAGTCTTACATATCAGTCCAAAAATCATACATAGTCTTTAAGTTGTGAAGTATATATATTTTTTCCACAGTAAAATGATGCACGCACTTTCCCTTTATACCGGGTGGTGCAATATTGATGGAGAGTTTCAGATTTATTTTAAATTGATAAATCTAGTTTCACTTTAAGCATTAACAGACACTGCCAGAGGTAATAACATCAGATCAAAGAAAATGCTCAGATAAAAATTTACCCGTGAAATCGTCCTTATTGAATGGCAGTCACATTTTGCGACAGCACGTCTTGTAGTAATTTTGCTAGAGCCGAATGGACAGGTCTGAGAACACAAGTAAAGTCCTCCCCTGGGTCTCCTGATGCCAGAGTGTGTCTGTCTGAGACTGATAAAAAAGGGTCAGCAGTGCGCCGTGTTGTGATCTATTCCTTTTTGCAATCGCTGTCATGTACTTGGGGTTTTGTGTGATCCTAACTTGTCTTTTTTTTAATCCTTTAACTTTCTAAATGTCAATTTCTGTATTAAATTTAGTAAGCGAGTGTGAGAAAAAATACAGAATATACTTTCTGCATTGTTTTCTTGGTATGTGTCTTTTGAAATAGAGGATTCTAATGGTGTTTGTTTGTGACATTAAACTGTAACTAGTATATCAGGTGGTGCAAATCGAGCCCTGGGCTCTTATTGTTGGTGTGCATTTGCGTGAATGTAATCATCAATCTAATTAAAATAGCTTTGATTAAAACAATGCTTGCCTTAAGGCCAGATGATTATAGATCTGAATAGTATGCTTATTTTGTGCTGGTGATGATACTTTCTTGAGAATATTTGTGTATTAATTTATGTTGTAATTTCAAAGCTTCGTGTTTACTTTCCTACTCTATATAAGTTCACGACTTACTGTTGGCAATGAAGTAATGGTTTCTTCATTCAATGTAGGACAATAGCAATTTAAAAGAAAGTTGGAAAGCTTTGTAAAATGTAAATAACAGCCATACTTGATTTACTGTAGGACACTGAAAGCATATCATTCATTCATTCATTCATTCATTTTCTGAACCGCTTATTCCTAATTAGGGTCGCGGGGAGGCTGGCGCCCAT
>JBCNYH010000013.1:17389859-17410066 GCA_039654325.1 Tandanus tandanus
CGCTGATAGTGGGGCTTGAACCCCCAACCTTGGGATCAGTAATCCAGCACCCTACCACCAGGCCACCACTGCCCCTTGAAAGCATATCAAATGTTGCAAATTAAATTTTACTATTTCATGAAATATATAAGCTCATTTAAAATTTATGGGAGTAACATGTCTCAAAAAAGTTGGCACAGGGGCAACAACATGTTGTTCCAAATTATGGAAGAATTTCAGAATAATGTTCCTCAAAAATTACAAAGACTTTGAATCTCTCATCATCCTCAATATTATATCTTCAAAAGATTCCGAGAATCTGGAGGAATCTCTGTGTGCAAGGGACAAGGCCGGAAATCAATACTGGATGCCCGTGATATTCGGACCCTGAGGCAGTACTGCATTTAAAACAGGCATGATTCTCTATCACCCTGTTGGAAGCACAATCTAGGCTTACTATTTGGTTGAACTTGTACTTTTGATACCAAAAACATATCAGCTTCTTGGTATTCATTTGCACAGCTGAATTAATTTCATGTACAACATCACATTTATGTACTATTGATACTTTGTTGCGGTCTGCTGGACATATGTTGCACTATTGTAACTCACATATTTGATCAGTTTGTTAATTATGAAACATTAATAGTATTGAATGAGTGAAAGGGCATTCAGGTACTCCTTCAGAAGCACCAGCGCCTATTAGGGGAAGCTTGAATAATTTGGCATGCTTGCTACTTCTGTAGGCTGAACTTGAATTTTCAGCTCATTAAGCACTTCAGTATAATGGAGATCACCCATCAGCCCTCCACTGTCCTGACTCACTGCACAGCTGAGCTGTTGGTGTCAGCAGTCTGTACATGTGTGCATGTCTCTTTCGGTCTGTCTGTCTGCCTCAGTTCTTATATAAGGAGCTCACACTGGGCAGAAGGAGCACCAGAATAATGCCCACATATACAAGGAAGAGTTGCCAACTCCACGTCTTTCCCTACCTCTTTTTTCTCACTCTCTTTCTCCCACAGTGCTTGTGACTAAGAGTCATGTGTACTAGTCAGTGTGATAAGTGAGCTACCTACACAGCCATGTGTTGCTCTGTCTCATCAATGTGAGATGCAAGAGCTCAAGAATGAGAGTAAGACAGTCAATGAATGGTGCCAGGTCTTGTATTCAGTTTATGGAGGAACGATTAAGTTACAAACAGTTAGTGTCCAGATTGAGCTTGTAATGTGACAAGACCCATAAAAAGCTTGTGAAAAGCTCCTGTTGTGCATTGTAAGAATTCCCAGTGCTTGCTTTTATACCAGCAGTGCCTGACAGTGCTTTTTTATGCTAATGACAAAAGTTCAGGTTGCAGTCATAAACCACGTTTATATAAGCAGAAGAGATATTTTAATTTGAAGCAGGCCATTATGTTGTCATTATTATTACTGTTGCATTTCAATTTGGTAAGTGAGTAGGGTTTCCCCCCCTATTTTCTAATGAGGTCTGACTTCAAGAGCAAGAGTTAATATCTTAAGCAGGACTAATATCAAATAGATACCAATAGGGAAATTACCAACTTAATGAGGTAAACAGAAGTGATATAAGAAATGAAAAGGAACGTTGTTAAAAACATTAAAGATAAAATAAAGCTATTAGTGCGATATTATTTCCCAAGAAAAAGAAACATCTTCATGAACACCAAGCAAGAGTGGACGAGAAGTCAGGCTCTTCTCACATTTAGTTTCATTTCATTTAGTTCAGATAACGGTTGCACTTAGTAGGTGGATTATCTGAGATGGCTTCTGGGCCAATTGATGTGTGGGGAGGAGAAAAGCAGCAACACCTGAGATTGTGGTCTGGTCACAGCTGGAGTAATGCAGACATGCTGCCATGTACCGTCACTGTTGAGTCCATTAAATGAAGCAGGTAGAGCAGCTTGTAACACAGGGTCCCTGAGGTCAATGCAGTGTTTGCTGTGAAGAGGTAACGATGGTGATGGTGAGTCATTGCTTTGTGTGTACTTGTAGTAAATGGGATCAAAGGAATGAAAGGTGGAAAGAAGATGGAGAAGTTGTTTAAGAAATGTTGGAGAGTAAGAAATAGCAACCTGGATGTTCCTGTACATTCTGGCAAATAGCACAGGGGGTAAAGTTTCTGTGCAATACATGCTAGGAATTACCCAGAATGCTAAGGATTTTGCAAATGCTGCCAATTATATCTACTTATTTTCTGAATAGTTCTTATCAGAAGTAAACAAGCTTGGGTTTGTTTTTCAGTACCTTTCCGTTCAGTAGTTGATTTTCGCTTTCATTTGTATCGCCTGTTTTGTTAGTTTATGTATCTGTTTATTGATTTCATGTTCTGTCCAGCTTCTGATTTTGGTGTTTGCTCCATGAACATTTATTTACCTTCAACTTAGTTTGTCGGACTACCTGATTTAGATTGTGTGCTTTTGTTCTGTGTGAGTGAGAGGTGGTGTATGAGCCTCTGTTTTTTGGGTTCCAGTTTGGTTATTAATAATAAATGTTTTGTTTTGTTTGTTTTTTTACTGCTGCTCGTTGTCATGCAAGTCAGCGATATATAACAGCCAATCAGCATTAACTCAGTGAATATATTTTTAAGTAAAATATTTTGAAGTCTTCTGTCTATGAAATCTTTATTCACACAAAGTTTTATGAATATAATTCACTTGGAACTTTCTCAGCATAATATGTTTCATCCGACCAAAGTTCAAGTGCACCATAGTCATGGATGATCTAAAATCAGTACCTTCAAACAGTATTCAAATGGGAATTCTGATTGATGCTAACTTGGTGTTAAATTTGACTTGGTTGTTTTGACATGATGTCCACATGAAAATAGTTCTCTCAGCCAGCTGTCTGTCTTCGACAGTGTAAGTGATCTGCTTCTTCATCTTATAAACCAAGCAGCCAATCAAAAGTCATGAACAGTAGTTCAAGATTATTAGATATGCTCATTGCCATACATCATGTGGTGATTGTAAGCAGGCTTTCACAATGCCCACACATTAATCTTTTGTTTTGGTTGGCAGCACTCTGGTATTGGTGAACATGAGTACAGTGTGTGTTTTTGCAACACATGCCGAGGTAAAGTTCTGCAGAAGCAAAGAATCATTTTCCTCCAGAGATGCCTCTGCCACCCTGCAACATTCTTTGTGAGAGATTCAGTTGGTGTGAGAAAGCAAAGCTACACAAAATGTGTTCAGTTTTGCATGACTGAAAATGCTGACACTGTTACTAATATTCTCAGCTCCACATTTGACTCACTGTCTGGTTTCTGTGATGGGTGAATGCAGTGGCTTCATCAGCACTTCTCTTCCATTAAACTGCAGCCACGGTGATCATGCTCCTTGTGGACTCACACTTTTTCCTAATGATTAATGTTTATGTATTATTGCATTACGACTGTTGTCTTGACGAGAAATTATTGCAAGCTGTCTAATTACATTCAGTCAGCTCCTCGCTGGCCCAGCTTTCACTGTTGTGTTTGAGTCAATACTGATTATTTATGAAACAATATAATAAACATTGCACAGCGTGCATACAGCTGGGTCTGTCACAGATAAGCGGCACAGACGACTTGCTTTTCCAGACACAGGCTTCTTGCAGTATTTTGTTAAGGTTATATCACACCAATACACAGCTACACACTATCCTTTGCCCACCTACCACTAGACCAACAACCACACAGTCTTGCTCTTGTCAGAGTAATTATATTTGAATGAATTTAGGCATGTACATCACCTGTATCATAAATTGAGTTAGAGTTTGTAACACATTTAATGGAAACCTACACTCTGAAACACCGTATGTTCATTCTATGACGAGTTTAGCAGTTCTAGTGTTAATTTGTTGAATATTTTCATTATTCTCTTGTAATATTAGTGGTTTTGTGATGTGCTCGTATCACAGGTGAACATGCTAGCACAGTTACCATGGAGCTAAAATGGCCAGGTTTCACGGGATGCATGTTAATGCAACTATACAGTGCGCGTGCTGAGTTACAGCCTGGCACTCAGCAAGCAATCTACAATATGACAAGCATGATGGCATTGACACCAGCAGTAACATAAAAGCTTAACTGTTGGAGCAAACATCTGAGAAGAGATTAAGCGTGGGCTTAATCCCACTGGCACCAGTTTCAGCAGGTAGTCGAATAACATTGTGAGTGATATAGGAACCTGTTAACCAAAGTGAAAATAGAACATGTCTATGAAATACATTTAAACGAAAAGAGTTGTCAAAATTTTAGTACAGAATAACTCTTTGATGCCATAAGAAATCCCATGTTCATTAAAAACACTTTTAGTATGTACTATACAAGAATGACAGAATCAATGACAGACACTCACTCAAGCAGGCAATGTCATCATTATCATGCTTCAAAATGGAAAAATAAACCATAAATCGAGGCCCTGATGGGGAATTCGCACCAGCCGCTACCTTCCCATTATAAACAATTATTGGCCATTTTGCTAACCATGAACTTGACTTACAATGACCTTTTCATAAACTCGTTTTAGTGTTGGTCCCAAGTTTCTGCCCTGAAAAATAGTTTTTTTGAGACGTCTGTGTGCTTATCTACAAAAATACAAAAGAACTAACTGACAAAAGTGAAAACAATTCCAGCTACGCTACTACGGCTGGTCAAAATCTTGTTTTAGTTTCTTTTGCTTGTATATCTTTGTAGTTTTTACAAAGTTTTTAATGTGTGCAGATACACCTTTATGAAGCCAGTTTTCTCATGTGTTCGTGTATTATGTACTAAACTCTAAATATGAGTATGCTAAAACACTCAGTAGACACTTAATATCTCAGCCCAAAGCACAGAGCTCACCTGACCAATCTCCGTCATGATTAAAATATGTAAATATAATCTATAAAAATCTTGTTTTAGTTTGCTTTTTATTACCTTTCCATGTAGAACTAAAACTCAGAGAAGGGTTTACAGAGACGCACTTACACAGCTCTTAGGCTCTGCACCTGCCTGTGTTGGGAAGTTGCCTGTGTCCCTCCTGATGAAAATAAATAAATAAACATATAAAAAATAAACTATGAAATTTGAGTTTGCTTTTCTGATTTTGCCAGCCCTGGGAGCTTGCCTGCTTCTGTCATGATAAAAAAAAAAATAATAATAATAATTACACCATAAAAATATTGTTTGTGTACTTTTTTTTGTGCCCTATGGATGGTGGATGTTGCTAAAATTAATATTCAGTGTCATCTACCTCACCTTAGTACATAATTGTTAAGTATTAAAGATTTTGTCCTTAAAAATTTAAATAACAAATTTAAAAAAGATGGACAGAAAATAAAACCTAAACCTATTGAGTGGTGCTGATGAGCACTAGTAGGTAGATTTATGTGTAAAAGCTATTAACCTGGCAACATGTTTCTTATTTCATGTGAATGCAGCATTCATTTTTATGACCTTTTGTGTTTAAAAGTATTACATTTTATGAGCAGCTATATTAATTGTGGTTTGGTAAAGAGCAGTTAGCTGCTAACAGTCAGTTATAGCACAGCTGCATTATAGTTCATAATAAAGGTGCAAAACAATGGTATGATGCATATTTAACATGTGTTAACCCTCTCAGAGTAAATGTTAATTAAAGGGTGAAAACAGCTGATGCACATTATTATTATTATTATTATTATTATTATTATTATTATTGATATACTGTATTAATCCCGCAAGGAAAATTATTACCTGTGCATTTAACTCATCCAAAGTGAGCACAAACACACATAAACAGTGAGCACACACACTCGGAGCAGTGGGCTGCCACACACTGCGGCGCCCGGAGAACAGTTGGGGGTTTGGTGCCTTGCTCAAGGGCACTTCGGTCATGAAGGTGGAGGAAGGGAAGGTGCAGCTCACTCCCCCTGCCGCTACCTATTTTTCCTGCTGGGTCAGGAATCAAATCAGCGACCTTTAGGTCCCAAACCCGCTTCTCTAACCATTAGGCCATGGCTACCCCCTTAGATTAATTTACAATTTAGAATTGGTAAAAACAAAGAGAAAGCACTTGTTAAAAGTTAATCTGATTCAAATTTTAAAAATAATTTCTTTCTGTGTGAAAAGTTTCGGGCCAATAGCTTCTTTTTTAACGATTTTATGGAATCAGAATGATGTCATCAAGACCATTTACTGACAGATTTGTGTTGGCAGCGTCATAAGGTTTAGATTAAAATGATTGCCTATGCAGTGCGAAACTATATATGCACCAGGATTAATATATTTAAGCTCAGTGACCTGAAAAAATGATGTTGAAAGTCATACTTCTCCATGTTAACTTGGGCCTTGATGATATCATCATTCTGAGGTCAGGTTTCAAATAACCACCCATGAAATGGTTAAAATAGCATCTTTCGGTTTAGGATTTTGTACACGGGCAGATTGCAAAAGTTTTTAGAATTAACTTTCAACAAGTACCATCTTCTTTAAAAAAAGAGTTGGTAAAAGAGTTAAATGGTAAACATGATAGTACTTGAGCATATATCTATTGATTTCATGGCAGTGTAGGATTGTGTAGGAACGATTAAAGTGTTATATCACACAAGCTTAGCGATGATACATTGCAGCAAATCTCTGCAGTCCCTGCAGTTACTGTCAAGGCTGTGACCGAAAATGGTGCTTTGAAAGCAGAAATAACATTTTTGCATTATGGAAAGCAGTAGTTGTTTTTATAACATACAGCCCATATTTTCCACGTATATGTCCTTCAATCACATAACACTCCTTGTATATAGTATTCTGAATGCTAGGGGCTTCTGTAATGGGGCTTTTCCCACTTTTAAATTATTAATTTATTCTTAGGCTTCCTAGCTTGTTAGAGATTTAGGTGGAATTTCTATTTTAGGTGGATATTCCTTGGTATTCATAAGGCATTAGAGTTTTAGTCTGTATTCTTTTCATTTCTGAACGTGTTTACATGAGTTAAGTGACAAAATATTGTGTGGGAGTGAAGAGTGAGAGTGAGTTGGAGAGCTTTCAAACGAGGGGAAGACCTTACTGCGTTCAAACTTTGAGCATAGGCCGGATGGTGCCTGCAGAAGCAAGTGGGTTCAGGTGACGCTTTTTCATGAGAGCTGAGTCGGATTGACACTAACAGAGGTGCCGACACCAAACACGGTGTCTAAAAAGGATTCAAAGGAGAAGGTGTGAGTGATATTTGAAAAAGCAAGCTTGACATTGAGCAGAAAGGTAAACAAATTTTGATCAAAGAGAGTGAGAGGACAGCAAGAGGGAGGGAGGAGGTATTCATGATAGGCTGTCGTGTTTTTCCATAGTGTAATAACCAAAATTTACACAAATATCATGCTATCCTTGTATCAAGCAACCATTCAAAAAACATAAGCAGATGGTAAGATTAGCTATTTTCATGGTGGCATTATTATTCTACAGTAGTTTTGAAAATGATTGAATTTGACAGTTTTAGATTTGTTTATGTGTGTGGGAGGAATATTTATGTAAGGAATAACACCTGACAAACTGGGTAGTTACATGAAAATAATCCATCCTGGGTTGGTGGGATACAGGGTTTACCTGTCTCTCAACAATTTTCCAGTTGATTACAGTTGTTTAATTTATTAATTATTAAACCATCACACATTTTAATGGATTATGTTGCAGAAAAAGACAAGATATTTCCTTTTGTTGACAAAATTGAAAAATGCAATTTGTCATTTAAAAGCATAACCACAACACAGAAACTCCTCTTTCTTGAATATTTTGCAAAGCAAAGTGACTGTTACAAAGCAACATGACTTGCAAGCCTCAACAACTATATACTTTATCTTTGGTAAACATCACTTTTTTAAAATAGACTCTGTGGAATGTCTGCTAATCAAGTCCCTGTGTATGAGCTGTTACTGTAGTTTATTACAATAAGCACATTAGTATAACCTCACATTAATATAAGCTGTAATTCACTTCAAGTGTTTAAGTATAGTATACTGCACAGAAACATAAATAAAAGCAAACTAAAATGAGAATTTTATTGTTTCTATTTTTTTTTTTACATTTTTTTTTTAACCATGACAGGTGAGTACGGAGCCCCTAAAGGGACATGGGGAAAAGAAAAAATTAGAAACGTTTCTAGTGAGCACGAGGAAGTTTCGCGTGCGCACGAGAAAGTATCTCGCGAGCACGAGAAATTATTGCGAAACTTTCTCGTGTGTACGCGAAACTTTCTCTTGTGTACGCGAAACTTTCTCGTGCGCACGCGATACTTTCTCGTGCTCACTAGAAACTTTTCATTTTATTTTATTTTTTTTCAATGTCCCTTTAGGGGCTCCATAGGGTGAGTGCTATGTAGCTTTTATATTACAAGGAAAGTAAACCATGCTTCTTAAAGGTGATTTAGTTTATGCTCTGCAGAAACACAAGAAAAACAAACAAAAATAAAATTCGTATGGTTTATTTTTCCATTTTAAAGTGTGATAATGATGATGCTGCCTGCTCCATGTGACCTTGACAAACCGTGTCCATCATTTTGATTTAATGTAATTTTTTTCTTATTTTAATTGTTTTTATTTAATTCTTTTTTTAATTCTCAAAATAGCGTTCCTGTGTAGAATATACTACATACATTAATTATGCTAAAACGGTAAAAAGAATGTTTCATTGAGGTTGTCTGACTTTATATATAATCACAAGGAGACCAGGAAGACTTGCACTATATGGCCAAAAGCATGTTAGCACACCCATATATAGTTTTGAAACATTCTATTCCAGGTTTATTTCACTTTGCTATTATTATAACCTCTGTTCTTCTGGGGTTGGCATTCTACTAGATTTTATTTTTTATTTTGTGCTTTCTTTTTGAAATTGTGCTTCTTCACATATGCTTAGCATACGCGCACCACATCAATCTGTAAGCAGCATGTGCCAGCAGAGAGGAACTATTTGATTTGTCCAGTGTTAAGAAGAAACATATTATTTGGGAGACTAATGTATCTGTAGGTCATCGTTAGAAATAATGTTTAAGAAGCTGAGGAAAAAACAACACAAAGATGGTAATCTAGTATCATCATGACACCATAGCCAGATTTATCTCTGTTGGTCTGAGATTGAAACATTACTTCTCCTCATGTATATACATGAAGGATGCATAATGACTAGGGATATAAGGTTTTCTACCAATACCATTAGGTATTCTTCAATAGAATGTACTTCAGAATGCATTGAAAGAGACAGAGCCAAACCAAACACACCAGGTCCACTTCCTGTCCTCTCTGCCCCATTGAGCTCCGCATTGACTCCTGGAGCTCAGTGGCTGACCTTCAAAGCTCATTGCACCCCTCTGGCACTTATCAGCTGCCTGCCTTTGTGCCAGCTCCCTGCCAGGCGAGGATACATCCTGTAGCATCAGCGTGCTTCCAAAAATCACTTTGGCATCATCTTTGTCCTCACAAGCCTTATCAACCCTAGAGGGGTCACATGAGGGTGGCAGATCAGATTGCTGTCATAAACACATCCTTCTTTATGCATGGGTTCATTTTCAGGCTGGAATTAATGCGGAAAGGCTTCCAGGATGCATAGATTGCTGATAGATTGTTTTAGAGGAAGTTAAGGTATTATCTGGTGGCTGTAGAGGAAACATCTGTCAGTGCTTGATGCTGCTATCTATTCTTGGCTCCACAGTGGTGGTAATCTGTCATTTCTACTTATAAACTCTGAGCAATATTCTGAGTTTGCTTCTTCTCCTGCTGCCGCCTGAAGAGACGTGATGGTGACGACCTTCAAGACCTTCAGCGCATTACTGCAGATACACTTCTCAGTGTGTGCCAAGACAGAAGTGGAGAGCATTTTATCTCCCTGTGGCATACCCACTTTCTGATGCCTCTCTAGTTACACTATTTTCTCCCATTTGTTTGTGCAAAGCAGATTAGATCACATATTTGTTAACATGACATCCTAAAGCGAATTCCTCATCTGCTTGACATCTGCTCAGCGTCTATCTCCCTCTGTTGTTGTACTTCTCTTACCTTGCCCTCCTTCCTGCATTCACTTTCTTCACCCTCTCCATCTCCATGTTTTCCTCCTTGACTGCATGCACAATTTCATTTTGCTTTCTTTCCCTATCCAGTGCTTACACCCTCTCCATCTCTTTCTATCTAACTCAGTTCTTTTAAAAGTGGAAATAATGAGACTCACTCTTGGCAGACTTCCTCTAATATCGAGGGATGAGATTCTTCCTCAAGGGTAATATCTCCAATCTCTGGGCCATTGTGTGTGTGTGTGTGTGTGTGTGTGTGTGTGTGTGTGTGAACAAGAGGGAAAAGAGCAAACGCTCTGCACGTATGAAAAATAATGAAATGAAATATGAGCCATCAGCAGGTGCACAATATAAATATTGATGCACAAGAAGTAAAGTGTGCGTGCCTGAGTTTTTCTTGGGGGCTGGAAGATGGGTGGCTTTTGTACGCAAGCATTGTTGATGCTTGTTGTTGTGGGGCAGGAAATAGTTTGACTGTAGGAATTTAATGAGGACATGTGAGCAGTGGATATAAGGGGATTGTGGTAGACGTAAGACTGACAGCTCTTCACATGCAGGTGCACCGGAGCATTGCCATCCCATTATGTTCATCTGGCGCCTCCCAGCTCACGTTGGGTGACTCATCACTTTTTTCCTGAGAGAAAGAAAAGGATGGATTTGAAGTGTCTGATGCATGTCACAAACCAGGCTGGGATCCTACACCTGCTACTGGCAGTAGACCAAAGGGGTTTGCTGCCAGTCATGTGTCTCTGAACTAACTAAACCCACGTGTTAAGCTGCTTATGATGAGCATTCCAGCAGCTTTGCGCTTGTCTCCCATGTTATTAGCCCTTCAACACTGGTATTTTCACAGGAAACAAAGCTGTGTGTTCAGTTCTGTAAGGATGATCACTGTTGATTTTTCAGCTTTGAAATGCAGGTGGTTTAATGGGTTGTCATGATTTTGGTAGTACTTGTGAGCAGACTTCTTCTGTTCCCTTGAACTAAAAACAAAAGCAGTGATGTAGATTACAAATGAAGAGTAAACTCAAACGTGTATTCATCTTTTTAATGGTTGTGTAGCTTATGTGGCTTAATATGAACTTGAATATAAAGGGTTTCAAGATTTCCTTCCACGAGTCTATATTCCTCATGGAAGGGAATGTTGAAGTTAAAACTGAAAACAATGATTTGTGAATAATAGTTGCACATTTGATATTTACCCCAAAATTTCTCATTAATTAAATAATTATTTCATTCATTCACAATAAATTCTTATTAAAATGTTTATTCTTGCATCACATTTTTAAAAGGTTGGCCTGTAAAGCAGTTACTACTGTTTAATGTTGATATTTCTTCTCAAAGCACCAAAAGACACTTAGACACCAAGTGCTGAAGTGTTTCTGGTGTTATTTTGTCCCATTCTTCCTGCAATCAAGTCCTAAAGTATGGTATTTAACAGAACAGGGTCATTGTCACATTCTTTATTTCAAAATTCACCGAACACTCCTTATTGTGGACCAGTCAGGACAGCACCTGCACCCTTTTCTTCCACAGCCATGCCTTTTGAAATGCGTGCAGAATGTGGTTTTGCATTGCCAGTTTGAAATATGCATGGGATTCCCTTGAAAAGATGTTGCTTCAACATCTCAGTGAAGTTTTTTGCACTATTTCTGACACCACAGAAGTCTAAGTCACCTTTGCCAAGGATACATCCAATGCCAAACCATGACAGACTCTGGCTTTTTGACTTGTTGCTGGTAACGGTCGGATGATCAGTTTTGTCCTTGTTCTGAAGCACTTATTGTCAATTTCTTCCAAATAAAAATAAAATACTGGAATAGTAATTCATTTGAACAGAGTAGTTTGACCCCCGTAGACATGGATGGTTCATCCCAGATGCCTCCAAGGCCAGAGAAGTTGATGGCATTCCTGTACAAAGTTAACATAAAGCTTGCTTTTTGCACAGCAAACTTTTAACTGGCATTTGTTGATGTAACTGTAGTGCTTGATGTAATCTGCAGTGCTTGACAATGTTTGCCAAACTAATCCCAAGCCCATGTGGTTATATTAGACACAGATGAATGACAGTTCTTAATGCAGTGCCATCGGAGGGATCAGAGACCCGGGTGTTCAGCTTAAGCTTTTGTCCATGCCCTTTAAGCATTTAAATTCCTCCAGAGTCCTTGAGTGATATCATGTACCATAGATGGCTAAATATCCAAATTCCTTTCTGTCTTATTTTGAGTAACATTGCTTGTAAACGTGTCAGTAATGTTCTCAGACCATCGTTCATTCAGCATGTGCATATTTAGTAACTGGAGGTAAAAATTCACTGTTATGTGTGTGGAAGGATACAAATTATTGGAGATTACTTATCAATATTATTAGATTTGTTTTTTCAAATAGTAAGCCTGTTTGGATTTTAACAGTCTATTGTGGCCTATTACAGCCAGAGCTTATCCTGGTTTCTGTAGTGTAAAAAGACTAGGAGTTCAACTCCTGCTGGATGGGATGCTAGTCCATCACAGGTTACCTGTCCAGTATTTTTAGTGCTAACCATTAATACTACAATACTACAGTATATTAGACTTGTGGTTAAGACCTTGCCCAGGGGTCTTAGCACAATGGCTCCAACAGGGATTTGAACTCTTGATCATGAGCCACTTCACCACAAGGCTCATGGGTTGTTGTTTTTTTTTGTTTTTTTTAATACGCTGCATATTATTTCATGATTGTTCTGACTTTTTGTTTTGACTGCATTGACATATGTCATGGAACGAACATAAAGCAGGCCATGTATAGCTTTACAGCCTGCAGTCACTATACACTGTAAATTTTGCATACTGCAACAACAGTTTGCAGAGAGTCGGCATGTATTCCTAGTGTACAGTATATCTGAATCAGGGCACTATCAGGTATCTACTCTGTAATATTCCATATTAGTCAATACTCTCCTCATGATATCTCTAACAAATCTAAAATGATAAAAATGGAATTTCTGCCACCCAATTTATGCAGTTCATTTGATTTTGACAGTTTATTAAAAACATGTTTGGAACATCAGCTTGGCTATCAGTTTGGGGTTACAGTTCTCATTTCATTAAAGTTCAGATAAATTGGAGTCTGATACTGTACCTCTAGCATTAACATTCTGGGTGTGTTGCTAAGCTGGCCCGTCAAGTGTACTGACTTTTCTCCTGATAACGTCTCACATGCTGTAAAACTATTAAAGCAAGAAAAGTGCAACATTCTGACAGTTAACATCAAACTTGCCATTTGACCCAGAGCTATCAGTACAAACTCATGTCCTTTTTAAAAGTCTTTCACTTTGTCATCATTTTTTTTTTCTCACCACGCTGCCTTCACTCATCTCCTCTCGCCTCCTTTCCTCTTTTTTATCCAGCAGGGTGATGGGAGTTATTAGACAACAGCAGTAGGCCGACAGTGGCAGTGTTGCAGAGTTCTTGCCACAAAGACTGACTGTCAATTCACTAAATCATTCTTAGCTTTGCTTTGGAGACTTTTAGACCAAACAGACACATGCTAAGTCTCATCTCTTTCAGCCCTTGAGCTACAGTAAGCATTCCACCCAGTACTCACTGGCATACAGCTATGAGATTAGAATATTTTCACTGTTCATAAATCACACCGACAGCAGCAGGACAATGTTTTAGCAGGCCTCCGAGTGCTGTTTTGGCATTGTTGGTGCATTTTAAGGGCTAATTTGTTGTGTGGTTTTGGCAGTTAAAAGCTATCCATATTCTTGTATGTCTGTTTGTCCTGCATTGTTTGTAGGTTGTGAAGAATGTTGTGTTTTCTATGACAGGCCAGTGTAACCAATTTAAAAACAGTCAGCGTGGGGACTTGTTTCTGATAGCAGGTTCTTATTATTGATCTAATAGTAGTCATCAAGTTAACTGAGTTTAGTAGAGTGGGACCGCGCACACAAAAACACATACACAATGCATTGGTATCACTTTTTTCCACACAGTTGAGAGAGATTACAGAGAAGCTCATGTGTTTGCATGTATACATCATTGGGAAGGGCTGCAGCAGTAATACCCTGGGTATTCTCAACACCGTGTAGGCACTGGAGAAGCTAGTCCACAATTTTTACAGTTTCCATTTTTGCTGTGGGATTTTAGCATGCCGTCACAGGTCAGCGGTAGCATTTGATTCCTCCGAGGGGTTTGGGTTTAATGGAGTTATTGATTCTGGGATTTTAACGTCAAAAGGTTTTTCAGCCTCTTCTCATTATTCAAAACATCAAACATTCTCAGAGGAAGTTAGTGCATGAAATTATCTGTTAGTCCATTCAGATCAATGAAGCACATCTGGCCAGCCAGCACTTTCTTTTAAAGACTAGCGTCGGTGTGTTTGCTTTTGTCAGAAGCATATTAGTAAGATCAGGATTTGAATCACAGCTTTAACGATTTCTGGAAACCTTGAAATTGGTCACAGTGAATGAAAAGAAAGTCATGTGCTTGTGGTTTTAGGCTTAGTTCATTTCAGGGAAATTATCAGAGGAAGATCACCACTGTTTCTTATTACCAAACAAATTCATGATCAAAGTGGTGACTGCCTTTTCGAAAGAAAAGCATGATCTGATCACCTGACTCTTAAATATTCTATCTGTATGAAAACTAGGTGCATGTGTTGCACTCCCATTTTGACACACATGCCTGGTGAAAGTCAGGTGTTGAGGCTACTGCCTTTGATGAAACAGACTATTTTGACCGTGTTGTTCATCACCAATTTCTCAGGTAGCATTTCTTTGATGCAAGTACTGCATAATGAATAAAGCAGTGATTTCAAATAATGCCCTGGGCTGCTTCGTTCTTAATTTTTTTAATAGTACTGCTGTTTTTTTTTCCCTGTCATGCAGTCTGCCCCTTTGCTTGTTACACCCAGTCCATCCCATGAGTTGTTATGCATGAGATTAGCTTTTCAAATATCTATTTGCCTGCAGGGCAGTGCCAAACACCGAGGAGGATCCCCAGCCAATTTGCATTGTCATACATACTGCACATCCAACCACAGTGCAGCACATACAGCAATATTACAGCTTCCATTCCATGAAGAGCTTATAATCTGTATAATGGCAATGTCCTCAATTTGCCATGGCACCGTATCTACTACACACTAACTGAACACTAGCTTTTTGCATTTGTTCATAATTGGGATAGTATTAAATTGTTCACCAATCCAGACTTTAATAATTCATCCTTTAGAGTCATGCTCCTTATTTATTTTCTTGACCGGCTCATAAGCAGTATAGCTTGTTTTCGCCACTTTCTTCTGCTTGTTCAGGCACAAGGCATTTTTGTATGTATGTAAATACCGTCAGTAACAGTGGAGAAAATATGGCACTATACAAAGAACTGGACGTTCTTCCAAATTTGATGTAAAAACAAAAAGAAAACTGGTCCGGGACGCTGCCAAGATGCCTTCAGCCCAAAGAGCTGCAAGAATTTCTAGCACCTGCTGATTGTGTTCTACATGTGACATAAATTCTTACATATTCTTCATACATATGGAAAGCCTTTTCTTACACAGAAAAAAAAAACCCCATCAAGAGCCCACATCACGTCTCCCAAATGCATGTGAAGAAAATGTGTTATAATTTGATGAGAACAAGATGATAACCTTAAGGCCTTTGCTAAAAAGCTGAAGATGAAGAGGAGTCTCAATTTTCATTACAGCAACGATCCAACGCATACCTCTAACTCAACAAAGGAATGGCTTCACCTGATGAAGATGAAAGTTTTGGAATGGCACAGCTAGAGCCCAGACTGGAATCCAGTTGAAAGTCTGTGGGGTGATCTTGAAGAGTGCTGTGCACTGGTGGCCCTTACAATTTGACAGGTTTGGAATGCTTTTGCAAGGAAACAATCACTTGGCAAAGACTGTCAAGTCAAGATGTCCGTCATAAAATCAAAAGGTGCTTCAACAAGGGGAGTGCATATTCATGCAACCAGTTTTTTTTACTTTTTATTTTCCCCCAAAAAAATTGCTTTTTATTTAAAATGTACAGATTGTATGTAATATTAAAGGTGGATAAAGGTTTGAAAAAATGTCTTACTCTGACTTTTTTACATCACTTTTTATATCGACTGATATAAAAATAAAATCATAATTTCATGATAAAACATTTTATGCTTTAACACAATTTTAAATATAACTGCAAATTATTAAAATTAAATATTTTTGCTAGAGTCTTTTATAAGCATAAACTGTCATACATGACTGTTCAAATTTTTTATGTGATTTCATGCAAAATTTCAGCAGAGAACAAGAAAACAAAAAAACAAAAAACAACTTAATAAACGACTTGAGGTGCTGAGCCACAAACTTGCAGTCATTCTGCTTTACCACATAGTAGCTGAGCATGATGCCTCTGATGTATGCTACGGTGCAAGGAGACATAAGATTTTCACAGCTAGGTGCTTTCATTCCAAGCAACTGTCATTCACTGAGTAATGCACAAAACACCTTTGATGGCAGGACTACTCGCCAACTTTCTCTGTCATTCATGGAACCCTGTCACATGCCACGTTGGATATCCGCAAAGAATAAGAGAAAGTAACACAGAGAGCTAACTGTGTTAGCACAGTCTGCTGCCTACAAGGCCATTGAAGTCCAGTAGTTTTTCAGTTAGCCATATATTATGGTAAATACAGTACATTAGTTGCTTTTGTAGTTTTGTGACAGAATGGTGGGGAAATCACTACATAGAAACTGTATGATTCACAGCTGTAACAGCGTCATCATATCTCTGGCCGTGTCCACACCTTGTTTGATTCAGATGGGTTCTGGAGAGATAGGTTTTTGCCAAGATCATTTCTAGGACTTGTTTCCGTCCAGATCTGAATCAACAGAATCGATTTCAAGATCGCTTGTAAAATTGGTGTGTCCAAACTACTAAATCCAGACTCAAGACAAACCTGCAAAACTGTGCATTTATGGGAAGGCATCATAACAATTATTGCTGGTGTTCCCGTATTAGTTTAGATCAAGTTAAAAGCTGTGTTTTCTCCATGTTACTGGTCAGTTATGATGAATATATGAGAAAAACACAGAAGGGAAAGGCAAGACTGCAACATGTGCAAAGCAGCCGAATGCATTTGCTGTTATTCAAAACGAGAAAAAAACCAACATGACCAAAAATATGTGGTCACCTGAACACCAAACCCACATGTAGCTCTCGCCTACATTTGAAAATTTTATCTAAACACTAATAACCAGTAATGTATCTACACTAGAAATAATCTAGCCTATTGGATCTAATAGAAGGCCAAATATGGCCATCACAATTCATCGGATCTACTCTTACAGTTCTAAGATGTCATACCTCAGCAGCCTACAATTTGATCTGTTCAGCTGCACACCAGGGCAGACCTGCAGTTCTACGGTTATCCTTCTCCTGGTTGTATCTTTTTCTGTCGCCTGGCATGGTGGATTTGTCACGAAGATCTCTGGTGCGAGTGCACTTTTACAACATGATTTATCGTGGCTTTTACCTAGACAATACAGACTGATAAACCTTTCCGCATTTTTACATGTTTTGTGCATGCTTGTACTCAGTAGGTTTACTTGTAGTTGAATTCTCCTGTCGGCACTACAAATGCAAGATCAGTTTTGCAGATTCACTCTTGCCAAAACACCTTGGGAACAGGTCTTATCAGCCCCGGTATTGAACAGACTTTGAACCTGATATGGAGAAGGAGGTCGGCTCAGACTGGTTCAACACTGATTCTGACGCTGTAGTGTAGAAAGGGTTATCTACCCACAGCTGAAATACATTGAAGACAGCTAGTTTGAAAGACTATTTGATTGCAGTGAGTTGGTGGTTGAATAAACTAAATGTATCATCAGTTGTTCTGTGTGCAGTGTGGTAAATGACTTTCGTGAACATTGAATACAAACTGTCACGTAATTTAATAAAGCCACTGACATGAAACTCATTTTGACGTTTTGCTTTTCTCGCTCTATTGCTCTCTCCCACTCACATACGTCACATACACTCTGGGTGCACTCAAAATTGGGAAATGCTCTCTCAGGAGGGTGTCTAACAATACGGTGTGGTATTGAGGACCATTCATAAATCTCTGCAGCAGCTCCCTCAAACAAGACAAAGCAAAAAAATTATTTGTGGACCAATCTTTACAGAAAAGTGTGTTTGTACACAAATATATGACTTTTTTTCGCTTAAATGTTTTAAAAAACTTACAGTGGGATTGTCATTACATTAAGGGATATGCTCCAAAAACACGTTTACTGCAGCTGAAGCAGTGGATTGCATCGAGTCTTATACAAAACTGTCATGTTTGAGGTGGCGAGATGATAATCTCTGTCTCTGTCGCCAATAGGATTCTGACATTAGGGGTTCCGCTTAATAGTGTTTTCAGCTCATGGTAAACCGTGTAAACCGTGGATCCGGTGGTTCTGTTGTACTTAATCCCATGACTGCTGTCCAAATCATTTCTTTTATATGATTTGTGAGGTATATGGTACCCAACTAGCTGGCTCTTCTGGCTTTGTTATATGATGGGCTGATGATCCATGTTACTGTAAATGCTATCCTGAAAGGTTGTTCGACATTGTTAAAAGATGCCCCATGATGACCGCTGTCTATTATGGCCACATACTTCGGTTTAATTAATCTTGTTTTGAAATATCTTTCTCAGGTTTCATGTTGAATGCATTTTTTGTTGCTTTGTGCTCAGTTTGAATAAATATTTTTGTTCATTTTAACATGGATATGATGGGGGGGGGGTTAATCCCCTGTTGTGCATGCACAACTGTTCTAATAAAAACCACTAATGAATATAAACGAGTGTTTTAATGCAAACATATGTTGCTGAAATGCCTAGAATTTTCATAGTGGTGGGATTGTATGCATGAAAAAAGGTTTAATCAAGAATTTATGAATAGGAAATTTCCTAAAAATAGACTAAAAATGTTGAGTTTTTTAATAGATCATTTCCCCCAGCCCTAATCCAAACCTTAATAATGGAAAAACAAGATGAGCTATAAATAACGCCTCTATTCTATCCTGTGAAAAGAATCTTAGTTATTTTTAAACTGCATGCTGCCAAGGCTCATGTCTTGTTTTTATTTTTGCTCTTCCTATAAATATCTGGGTATGACATGCAAAAAAGAAATCAGAGAAACAATAACACTGTGCTTATGTTTTGCTCTCATAGTCCCATATACATAGGTAAATGATTAATTCCATCTGCGGCACATAAGAGCAGATGAATTCAGTTTCCTCTCAGGCTCTCAGTAGCTGTTTCTTAATGCTGTGCCAGGAGCTAATTGTAGAGCTTCACTCTACACTACACAGTTCATCTGCAAAAAAGTAAAACATGTTTGAACATATCAGGCCCTTACTTAATTATTTACTATACAAATGGTCACTGTGGAAGTCACCCAGTGTTTAATAAGCACACAATTACCCATAATTCTATAGAAGTGATGAAACCTCCTGAATTAAATGTCCAGTCACTTTTTGGAATTCAGCCTAAGAAATTCTGATCAAGTTAAATAAAAAAAACAACAACCTTACTTTAAAAAATAAAGCAAAATTGAGATATTTATTTGTGGAATATATCTGTGACGTATCCTGTTAAATTCAGCAGAAAAACAAAAACTCATGACATCACAGATCTGCAGGAATTGCAGAATCCATCACAGGTATTTTTGCATGACTAATAAAGCATGAATGCAGAAACAGCAACCAAGTATCATTGTACGGTGATAAGTTATGCCTCACCACCTGGTTGAAAGGTCTTACAAATCCTTTTAAAAGTCCATTTCCAGCCTGAACAGTTTGGCAAAAGAGCTGTTAGCTATTACTTTCTAAAGAATTGGAATTATGACACTGAGAGCATTTGTTTAAATAACTGCTGTTATTTACTGACTGTTTTGTCAGCAAGCTTTAATTAAGCACTAGTATATTGTGGCATCATCCATTTTTAAACTCCTGAATCAGTTTAGAAAAAGAAATGTCTTTGAGCTGGTGCTCCTCCCTCCCGTGCTGTCCTCTGATGAAATGGCTGGAAAAACTGAGCAAAGAAACAGAACAAAGAACTAAAAATGAATGTATTTACTTTCTGTGTGTGTGTGTGTGTGTGTGTGTGTGTGTGTGTGTATGTGAGAGAGAGAGAGAGAGAGAGAGAGAGAGAGAGATAGAGATTCCTTAACTGGTGTTATGTCACATCCCTAGCTTTGATTATCA
>JBCNYH010000013.1:17437820-17450870 GCA_039654325.1 Tandanus tandanus
CTCCAAATGACTTCTCTGTCTCTGACGTGCCTGTGCTTCTGTGGGGGTTGTTTGGAATGTTGCTCTTCTCGTACATCTTTACTCGAAGTGCAGGAAAGGGGACCCTGGGTCACTCCCTTCCTTTTTTTTTTTTTTTTTTTTTTTTTTTTACTGTGCTCTCTGTCTCTCTCTGCATGCCTCTTTATCTTTCCACCAATGGCAATATGTCTGTCTCTGTCCCCACAGGCAGTCAGTACAGAGCTGAGGCCGGATTATGAGGTTCTTGTGCCTCAGTGTCGGCCGCTGTCTCCGGGAGAGATCCTGGGCTGCACCTCCCCTCGCCTCGAAAAGCACGTCAATGCCATCATGTGAGAACATAATCTTTCCATTTCCTGTTCTTGTGTTCTTGCTGTGTGTGTGTGTGTGTGTGTGTGTGTGTGTGTGTGTGTGTGTGCGCGCGCGTATGAGAAAGCAGAGCAAGGCTGGAGGCCATACATCAGTTTTAATGAAAAGAGCATCAGTCAATGCCTATGAAGCGCTTGAAAACACAGTTAAAGGAAATATATTTAAAGGGCTGAGGCACGTACTAGTATAGATGGTAGAGACACATGAAGGATGGACTTGTATATTCCTGTAAATCTCTCGCACACCATCATGAAACATGCACACACATAAGGCTGCTGAGTCTCTTCCATATAAACTGTATACATTGCTTTGCTGTGGCCACTGGCATCAACTACGCAATTCACAGAGCACAGATTCAGAAGATATACTTTTGTTTCAGAGGTCCATCCACTCCTTCTAGCATTAAAAGAGCTCTGAATCCTCTGATTAATGAATTATATATATTTTTTTCTTTTTTTTTTTTCCTTTTCTTTGTGTTCCAACTTGGAAAATTACACACAACTAGGTACTTCATTAACAAAAAAAAATACATACCAGTTGTTACCTTTCAAAATGCCTAGACCTCTTCTTTCTTGCCAAGTGCCATCACTATATCCATCTGCCTGGGGCTTCAACTAATGCCAGATAACACTCTCTGACTACAGCAGATCTCTATGCACTTACATTTGCTTTCATAAATAACATAGTCATGGCTGAATAGCATACAATATTGGGCCTAGCAGTAAAAGCTTGGGGCATCTAATACCTTAATGAACCTGTAAAATATCCATAAATGTAAAGTAACTGAAGTGACTCACTCTGTGCAGTCATCCTGGAGTTTCAGCTTGCAGCAAAAACTCACCCAGATAGCGAACTCATAGATTAAAGTGCTTGTTGTGCATTGTCTTGGCCTTGTTGTGAGATTATGATTTTAACAGGTTTTCAAACCATTTGAGTGTACTAGAAGTACAATTTCACCATTTCAGCCATTTTGCCACTTACAGCATGCCTCTAGATACTTATACAATTCACTCCCACGTTTCTGACTTGCCACCTGTGTAAAAACAAAAGCTTTACAGAAACGTTCCACTTCGCCGGTCATTACAGGTAAACGAGTTAGTCATACTGCAAAGCTTGTGGTTAACAAGTCAATGATGTTCAGTACTTTACGTTCTAGCTTTGTAAGTTCTAGTTTTCTGAAGCAAGACCTGTACAAACTTCTGGATACAGAGCTAAGGGATTAAACTCAGAAGGTCATTGTGATTGAAATACTACCTTAAGTTTAGTTTTCTGCACCACTTCAAACTCGTTCGTTCAGTGCTTCCATTTCTGAAAAAGGTTCCTGTGTGTGTGTTAGGATTTGTGTTTATGCACATCCATGAACTTGTTGGCTGATTTGTATGTGCTTGTGTGTGGATGTTGATGCGTGAGTGTATGTTATTGTGTGTGGGCTGTGGAGAGTGTGTATGCTGTGGTCACATCACAGATGCTCACACCAAAAGCTAAACTACTTTACTACCTTCAGTTCCAAGTTAACTACATCTTTTGTTCAGTATGGTACTAGTGCTTGCCAATTTCTTTTTATTTGTTAACCACAAGTTTCCTTTTGGCTGCTGTATACTTAAGCTTTGTTACTTATTGGCTCAGTATGTGGAAGATATTTTCTCTTCTCCTAAGAAACGCAGTACTCGGGAATATGAGTCAGAACATATAGAAGAAAAACCTTTGACATTCAGGATGTAATGATCTGCAATTAGGAGCTGAAAGGAACAAGTATTATGTTGTATAAGAAGAAGAATATAAGGTTTTATACTTTTATAATCTTCCCAGCTGATCCCATTATCTCGTACGTATTTAAAATTGAATACATCACTTTTATAGCACTTTTAATAATCGACATTGTCACAAAGTAGTTTTACTAGATACAGATTATTTTCTCTAATGATCAAATCAGATGCAGCGGTGGCTTTAAAAAACTCCCTGAGAAAACATAAGAACATTTAGGTTTCATAATTGGGGATAAAAGTAGCATCCACCAAAGGCTCAGACTTTGTAAGCAAGGAAGGGTTATGGCTTACCCCTTTGTGAGAACATTAATTAGAGGTTTGTAAATCAGTTCCAAAGGAACTGTACAAGATTGCAGAGAATTTAAGTCTCGTAACATCTATTGTACATAAGGGTAATTCCATGCCAACTCACCCAGTTTTCAGTTTTCTGGAAAAACTTTTTCCAGTTGATGCCATGGATTTTTCTCAAGAAATTCATATCGATAACCCTATCTAAGAAATGCAGCCATGCCAAAACTTAAAGATCTTATATGTTAAAGATCTGTGCTGTGCAATCCTTCTGCCCCAGAAAAAGAACAGTTCAAATAAATCATTAAAAGCCCAATAATGCCATGACCTTCATGTCTGCCACTTCATGAACTTCTGACTGCAACTAAAGGTACAAGTCTGCTGTATATAGGCAAGATTATCTGTTGATAATATTAATACACTTGATCATGGACTGTTTTTGTGAGCTGCAGGGCTTTTATGTAATCATTTGGGACCATCCACAGTAGCAGAGGGTCCAGGAAGTAGTAGAGCAAGTATCCATAGTCCTATCATGGAAGCTGCTATTTAAACTTATAAATATTAAGCATGATCACTATTTAACTGTAACTCAGTATCCTGTAGTGTGCAGATATGCCATCTGCCTTTGTTTAACAACATAATTTTTTACCTCAAGATTCATAACTAACTATCAGGAAGAAAGACGGCATTTGTGGGTGTTGTTTAACAATATTGAGAAGAAACAAGTAGGTTACACTACAGGCACCTGACTCTCAGTGTATATTCTAATAGACGTTTGGAAAGGGAGGGGTTAAGTTATGTTGATTCAACTTCACTTGCTGACCTCAGGTTTAAAGAGACTGTATTGCGTTTCCAAGTAGGAATTCCTAGTTGTGGTGTTTTCTTTGTTTTTTTTGTTTGTTTGTTTGTTTGTTTTACTCACTCATCAGAGATTCTTTGTGAAGTGCTAGTCAAATGCAGCATAACTGGAATATAGTAAAAAAGTTTGGGCTTGTTCATGAAAAATTCCCAAGAACAAAGAGTCTGGAATATTTTTTCAGGACTCATAGCAGTGGGGTGTTTTTTCTCCCCCACCTCTCTGGGCAAACCTTGTATAGAGCTAATGATAGTTCGGGTAAAGAAAAAATCTTTAATTGGTTAGGATTGAATAACTCATATTGTGGTGGGTTTCATGGTTTTTTTTTTTTTTTTTTTATGAATTCAGGTGTTAAGCCTGTTATTTGATAGTGACACTCTTGGTGCATTGTCATATTTAGATTAATGGAGCACTTAATGTAGGTGGAGTGTTATACATGATGGAGCACTTAATGTTTAACATGAGAGTATTATTTTTTTAAATGTTGACTTTGTGCATGTTTTGTAATAGCAAATGGCACACACACACACACACATAGCTATATGATGTGTTGCCTGAACACATCGCACACAGTCCCCCATTTCACTTTAAACACAGAGATGCTATCTATTCAACAGATACACCCTGTTCATACACACACGCACACTGCTCTAATTCAGAAGTCTGCCATTTTTTCTGGCCTCACATTACTTAAGCCATTATATTATACCCTCCAAGATTAACACCAACATTAACGGCTAATTAAATCTTAAAAGGAGGTGTATTTCAGAAGATATTTCTGTGTGTATGGCCGATGGGAATAATGACCATGAAAAAGCAGAGCTAGTGTTAAATAATAGAAAAGCTCCTGCACTCTGTCTCCATAGAGTAAAGAGAAATATACAGCTACCTTTGTGGGATGGAGGGTGAAGAATGGCATGTGTGTCTGGACCCTTGTCATACTTCTAGGAATGCTTTACAGAACAGGTAAATTACAAGAATGAACAGCAGGATCACTGAATATGTCATTCTTTAAAGGTGAATAAATGAAATGCATAAAATGCATTTATTCAGTAATTTAAATTGTTCCCTGATGTCTGAATAGTAGGTATGTGACAGGGTAAAAAAAACAAAAACCTAAGTGCTAGAAGGAGCAAGTTAGACTGCCCTAGAGAGGATACCTCACTAAGCAACCAACTTAATTAGCTTCTTAGTTATGTCTAGATGAAAGTTCAGTTAGAGATTTAAATGATGAAGGGGTAGAAAAACATTCCTATTATATAGTAGATTTATATTATAACAAGGGTTATATCTTTGAATATGACACAGGTAGGGAACTTAATTTTTTTTTCTCCATGTACACAATAATGTCTGATTAGCTATACTACTTGTAGCTCGATATTAGCTAATATTACTTAGACTAGCTTCAGCCCCAATTCAGAAAAAATAGGATTGTATAGGAAATGCAAATAAGACAAGAAAGCAATGATTTCTGAAATTGCTTTGACTTTTTTATTTAAAGACAGCATGAATCCATGATATTTTATGTTTTGTCTGATCAACTTAACCATGTGTTAATATGCATCCATATCTGCATTTATAATCTGCAACACATTTCAAAAAAAGTTGGTTTGAGGAGATTTAGGGTTAGTAATAAGGTAAAACATAAATAATGCCCACTGGAATCTGTGTGATGTTCTGCTGGGAAACTTTGGGTTCTAGAAGTCATGTAGATCCTACTTTGACACGTATTATTATTTATCTAAAAACTGTTTCAGACCAGGTACACCCCTTTATGGTAATGTTGTTCCCTAACGTCAGTAGCCTCTTTCAGCAGAAAAATGTGCTCTGGCATACTGCAAATTCTGTTCAGGAATGTTTTGTTGGATGTTCTGGACAAACAAGTGGGATGTGGACGAACAAGCCCTAAGCATACCTACCCGGATTAAAGGATGTGCTGTTAACTACTTTGTAACAGATACCATAACACATCCTCAGAAGTCCTGTGAAGTCCATGCCTTAATGGAGTCGTTTTGGTGGAATTACATAATAATAGGCAGGTAGTTTAAATGTTATGGCTGATCGGTCAATGGTTTTTAAAGTTATGGCTGATTGGCATATAGTGAGTAGGAAGCAGTTCAGGATGGGACTGACTCTCTGTTGTAGACACGTTTTTTTTTTTTAGTTTTTGTATTTTTGTAAACAAGGTTACTGGAGAAGAAAATCTATGTGCATGCTTTGAGGCTAGTTTTAAAATAACCCATGACTGCTGAGATCATGTTTTAAGGCAGTAATTGAAATGACATTTAAACAAGTTCTACAAAAATAGGTCATGGCAACCAAATTGTGATGTACACAATGTATCTACCTCTGATGTGTAGAACAGAACTGTACATTAGTACATTAGTCTGAAATGTGAGTTTTTGTTTGTTTGTGTGTTTGTTTTAACGTAAATAGATAATGAGAGTGTCATTTCCAATAGGACATTTTGTGACCTGAAGCACAAAGAGAATACAAGACCAGTGGCTTTCTAAGTTGTGCACTCTGAGATTGTTGTGCATTACCTACTCTGTCCTTGTGGGTGTGCCTATATGTCATGCATGAAAAAAAGTTAAAAGAGTCTTTTGCTGAACAAATGTGCATTCTTTTTCAATAATAAAGACTAGCCCATGGCAAAGTACTATAAATAGACCTACAACCTACAACAAGTCTTTGTGTTATTCGGGGCATTGGACTTATAAAAAACAAATCAACATCAACAAACTTATCAACAAATGTTTGTCCCCAACATTGCATTAGAGAAGTAATTTTGAGGCAATTTTTACCTACAAGCATTTAGCTGTGTTTTTGGACAGCTAGTAGCTGCACAGGCCAAGCTGGGTTTTTCAGCAGGGTTTGCTGTTAATGCAAACTAGGTGGCTAACATAAGATGAATCAACAAAATGTTTCTCATAAACGCTGTGCGCACGAAAATGGGTTGATAAAAATAATTTTGAACAAAAGCAATCAAATTTGAATATCATAGTTTGTGATACAAATGCATGGGGTAATAGTGTTGCTAATTTTCTTTGTATTTGGCAATATGAAGGTATAAACTTGTTCATATCTGTAGTGGGTATAGAAAAAATCACCTCCTTCAAATAGTCCCATTTTGTTGCTTTGCAGCCTGAAATAAAGACACAAAATCCAGCTGCATTTACTTAATACAACTTACAACAGCCAAGTGAAAGATATAATCGCTACAGTTCAGCAAAAAAAATAAAAAAAGAAGTGCGGAGGAAACCCACGCAGACACGGAGAAAACATATAAACTCCACACAGAAGCGCCCTTACCGACCACAGGGTTTGAGCCCAGGACCTTCTTGCTGTGTGTCACTGTGCCCCCAATATTTTTGAATGCAATAAGAAAAATGATCTACCGCTGTAGGGTGTGCGGGTTTTGTGTAAGTGCGCTTGCATCTGTTTGCGTGCATGTGTGTGAGCCCCCAACCCTACCGCCTGCTGCTGTCTATGCTGTACTCCAGTGTACTAAGCTTTGTATTCTTTATTAACCCCTACTTCCACTGCCTGATGTAGCATATGTTTGCCATGACAGATACCTTGGGGATGGAAGATTTCACTTGGAATCAATTATGATTGCCAATCCAGATGTCCCAGCTTACAGGTAAACCTCAGAGAACTTGCACAAAGAAATGATCGCTACAGTTTCTCTGTTCATTAAAGGGGAAATCCACTTTGAAAAACATTAAATATATTTGATTACATTAATTATACTGAAATATCTGTTATGTGCTAGTGTGAATGTGTTCAATTGTGCTATACAGTAGTGTGCAGTGAAGGTTATACACCAGCACTTTTGTCTAAAAGGGCTCCTAATAAAAGGACGTAAAAAAATTACTTCTCTATAATTATTATTATTTAATAATAGGGAGGGTTTGTTATTTTCAATATGTCATCAGATTGACCTTGTGTGCACAAAGAGTGAAAATATACATGAAAACAATTAGAATGGTATATAGCATAGGTCATATGGGCTTAAAAACCCAGATGGACAGAGACTTTGAAGAAACGACAGACAGAGTCGAGAGCAGAATTATGCTGAAAATTAATATCTCGAGAATGGTTATACCTAAACCCTACAATTGGCCTTAAAAGAACCGGAAACAACATGTTTATATTCAACTTTAATAGTAACTATATGTCTAATTGTAACCAATTTCAAGTTATTGGCGAAAAACCATTTTTTCTAAGAATATCTTCAAAATCACGATACCACACAGAAACTATCTATTCTCTGTCAAAAAGTGTGACATTGAAAATAACAAAAAACATGAATGAACTTCATGCTATGCAAAAGTCCAAAAAAAAAATCTTTTTTTTTTTTTAATGGAAAATTGGTATTTTCAGTGTTTGTTTATTAGCCATACTTTTACCTCACTATACTTGTCAGAATGATTTGGGTTTTTTTGTTTGTTTGTTTGTTGTTGTTTTTTTTGGTTCTCATTGCCTGCAATAGCATTGTTCAATACATTTTCACAAAAAAAATCTTCTTTTTTAGGAGCCCTCTAAGACAAAAGTGGTGGTGTGTAATCTTCACTGCACAATACTGTATATTTGTTTTTCCTGTAAGAAATTAGACATATGCTAATCTGACTAATCATATGGGACATTGCTAGTGCAGTTTGAATGTCATTTAATTGGAAAAGAAAATTCAGTAATTTCAAAAGTAAGTGATAAATGTAAGTTAGGTTTCACCTTTAACATCGTTAAACCAAAGGAGCAAGAGCTACACAGTACTGTGGGTACTCTAGTGTAGGAAACAGTTAACCAAAATATTCCAACAAATTAAAAATTTAGTAGTGCACTTCAAAGTTTGTTCCAGAATAAATCCTGGAAGATTATTATGCAATGTTTATATTCTAATGGCATGTATTCAGTTTTCCACCAAATGATGGCGACATAACAGATGAAATGTTTTTTGCAGGTATGATCCCTACAGTAAGGTATTCTCTCGAGAGTACTATGACCACGAGGCCATGCGTGCCAACAGACTGCAGGCCATAGAGACTGCACGCTGTGCCCAGAAGTGGGGGCTGATTATGGGCACACTTGGTCGACAGGGAAATCCCAAAATATTAGAGGTAAGAGAATAAACTTTACTAAAAGTGCAGTCCCCTCTGAAATTATTGAAACAGCAAAGCCAATTTTTTTTCCCTTTTTCTTTGCATTACACTGGAGATATTTGTATTTGAGTTAAAAAGATGAATGAGATTATAGATCAGAAGATATTATTTCCTGATATTTGTATTTAGACGCGTTAAATAACAAACCAGTTCTTCTTCTGTGATGCCTTTCCAGGCTGTCCATTGTATGTTTTGGGGGTTTCTCCTTTGAGTGTGTACTTCATTTGTACATCTGGATTGGCAATCATAATTGGATTAAGACCAGGTGATTCACTTGGCTAAAAGTTTCCTAACACTGTATTCCATTGATGAAGACCTTAGTGTGTTAACAGTGTATTTTGGGTTAGTGTTGTTTTGCTTGTTTTGCTTTCTCCCATTTGGATTGCTCTGTAAATTGGCAGCGAGATGTTTATTTAGACCCCTGACTCCATTCTGCTGACACCAACATGAGTTACATTAATAAATATTTGCAAGCCTATTCCAGAAAAAGCGATGCATGCTCAAGTCATGATAGTACCTTTACTGTGCTTAACTGACAAACTCGAATGTTTTAGATCTTGAAAATCTTGATTTTCTCCACACTTTGTCCTTTCTGTCACTTTAGTGGAAGTTAACCTTGGTTACATGACTTCTGTGGTTTATCCTCGTATTTCTTTGTGAATTCATATCTGACTTTCTAATTCTTACTGCTGCTAAATGGGTTTTCACCTTGTGGTATGGCCTCTCTTTTTCTGATCTCGAACTTGTGATATCTTTAACTCTTTCCTGTAGAGAATGTTGATCATGATGTTCTTTAGTATTTATTGACAGCTTTTACAATGTTTGCGTCAACTGCTGTTGTGTTCCATGGTGAATCTTGAAAACTTAGACTTTATTTGTCATTTAGAGTTATGTAAAAATGAGATTTCGATGCAATGGCTCAGAGCACAGCAGGAATAATAATAAAAAAAGTTAATAAAAAATTAATAAATATACATAAAAACCATTAAATAAAAGATAGTAATATGGCACAGCACATAGGTCCTGTGTGGGTGTGTGTAAGGAGGGAGGATGAATGAGTGTTTGTTGGAGCACCAGTTGTTTCTTTCATTTTCTGAACATTCCAAATAGTTTTATTGGCTAAAATATGGCTTGGTTTTCTCCCATACATAGCTCTCTAGTCTTCATGTTGGTTTATCTGTTTTAACAAATAAATGCAGTCTTCACAGGCAAAACTCAGGGTTCAGACCAAGTGTAGTCATTCAAAGCTATTAGTTCTTTAAACAATCAGTCCAGCAAGGTTCACTTTGAAAACAGGAAACACGAGTCAAGCTATTCAACACATCTATATTTAAATATGAATAAATAATAATAAAAATAAATAAATAAACCAAATCCTGCTCTATCATCTCATATTGATCTTTTGATCTTGAATTGATCTTGCTGCTCTAATATTTCTGGAGGAGGCTGTATATACTCTACCGAATTTTAAATTTCTATTTAATAAATACTTAAAACCCTTATAAAGATCCCTCTAAGCACGTACACACATTCTATGCCTTTTGCTGTATGGGAATGTGCATTGGGTCTTAAGCAGTACTCAGGACTGGGAGGGGTCTTTTTCAACACCCCATAGCTCCCTTTGCCTTTTTTGATCTGCTCATTTTAGTTTTTCTCTCATGCATTGTTTTTGGCTTTGTTTTGACTGATCCTGTCTTAATTGGTATGCATAGGCGAAGGGAGATAGAGAGAGGAAGAGAGACTCAAGGATCTTTCCAACATCTCCCATTTTGCTGTCAAATGAGATTTTTAAGCCAACATGAATCTCTCTGACTCTCATAACACTGTGTCTCCCAAATGAGATCTATATGAATACCAATCTCAGACAAATAGACATTCAGATGGATATTCTGATGGAATAGATCTGTAGCCATTGTCTGTTTGTGTCTGAGAGAGCAACACATTAGTTACTGTCAGGCTTCAGCTGTCAAACTGTCACATGTGAAAAGAGAGTTGAACTTGAAAAATTGGAACTAGAGGTGCTTGGAGACTTAGGAATATGTTAAAAATAAGTAAGTTCAACTTCATTTGTACAGGACCTTTTATTATTAAAATTTTGTGTTCCATTGCATTGTTCCATCATGAAATCACATACTTGTGCCAAACTCACTTTCGCTGATCCCACGGTGTGATATTGTGATCAGCAGGGAGACTACAGTGCAGGGATTTCAGGAGTATATTCCTTCTATATTTTATTTTCATCCATTCATTTTCTAAGCCGCTTAATACTAATTAGGTTTGCGGGGAGGCTGGCACCCCTCTTAGCCAATTCTGGGCGAGGGCAGGATACACCCTGAACAGCTTGCCAGGCCATCACAGGACCAACACACACAACCATTAACACTCAGACTCACACCTAGGGGTGATTTGAAACAGCCACTTAGCCTACTGTGTATGTTTGTGGACTGTGGGAGGAAACCGAAACAAGCACAGGGAGAATATGCAAACTCCACACAGAAACGGGTATCGAACCCAGGACCTACTTGCTGTGAGGCGGATGTGTTAACCACTACACCAGCATGCCAATCTAATGCTATTTTATTTGTTTGTTTGTTTGTTTGTTTGTTTATTTATTCATTTAATATATTTTTTGTGGCCGGTAATCACAATCAAACGCATAAAAGGTCAGTAGACTTATGCTGTTACACAGGTATGATTGTGTTACGCTAAAAACCTTGAAGATTTTTATGGAATATCGCCACATAAGGCATACTTTTGGTTCACACCATTGAGCTCTACATACAGGCTTCAGCAGGTGAGTCAAAGCGCTAAAGCTATGAGTGTGCAAGGCAAAATGCATGTACTTATTCAGCATACACCAAAAAGTGTAACTGTCTGTTTCCTTCTTCATTACATAATTTAGTTTCCATAAACTGCTTTTCTCCATTTTGACTCATGAGCAGTTAGCGGAAGGTAGGGTAGGGTAACAATAAAACTTTTTTCTTAGTACTTAAATTGATTTTGTGAGCAGAATTCTTCAATGAGATGACCACTGCATGTAACTTCCAAGGTCGTTGTAATGTTTCTCGAGAATTTATTTGAAAATGAAGCCTTGAAATCTGGCTATTTTGAGCATAGACGTGGAGAAAGACAGCTCTGAGATCTCGTCCTTTTATTTCTGTTTACAGTGGTAATCTTGTTTGTTTACCATGTTGAAACTTGAGCGAGAAAAGTGGTGTTGTGACATCCACTTTGCCTTCAGTCCATAATTGTTAATCATTCTTAGTCGTAATGGTAATAGTAGTAGTAGTTGTGGTATTAACAACATGCTCTTTCAGTATGTCAATTCTAGGTTCAGCATTTTTAAAGTCAATCTGGAACCAATCACAATTAAGAAAAAACTTGGAAGGTTGGCTAGATTCTTGCTTTTCTGAGGTCTTGAAATCGAGAACAAGCCAAGTGCAGAGAGTATAAATTATGTGAAAGACTGTGCATTAAGTAAGACTTATAACTATGCCAGGTCTCGCAATGATTTATAAGTCAGTAATTTGTAATCAGTGCCAAATTTATTTGGAAGCAAATGTAAATCAGATATGGGAGATTTGGCTGAATTTCCTGGATGTGGAAGCGGTCTGGCAGCAGCACTGTGAGCCAGCAGGTGAGGAGACTCCTGTTAGTCTAGAACAAGTCACTGTTCTAAGTATCTATCATTCAGTAGCTTCGTGCTAAGTTAAATGAAGATATGTTTGCACTAAACTCCACCAGCTATAATCTGTTCATTTACTCCATATAGAATAGCGTGAAATACACTACTTTTATTTATTTGTTCTTTGTTGAGCCTTGGGGCTTTGAAACCGTTAACAGCTAATGTTCACTGTTGCAGTGTTGTTCACTATGTATAGCCCAAAGGGTTTGGAGCTGTGTGTAATGTTCTCTTGTTCAAGAGTTATATATTCATATTTCCTGCATGAAGTGTAATGAAGTAAAGGATGGGTGAGCAAGGGAAGACATTGGACTGGTTGTACATGCATACTAGAAGTTTTGGGAAAGCCTTTCACTTAAAATGAAATTGGGATGTGTATATTGTCGATGTGGTGCAGAGTTGAATACTTCCCTCTGCGCAGGAGAGCACAAGTTTATAGTACACATACACCAAGCATGGAACATTACTGTCAAATGGAAATATTTAATAAATCTTAGCAAAGTTGCCCTATAAGAAAATAAAGCAGACAGTAATGATGATATTTTGACAAATTATTTATGTCTATATTGTGGCAGAGTACGTGATGGCCTGGTGCCTAGTTCTCGAGTTTCAATGAGATTTAGTACACGGGTCTGTTTTTGATTTTCTGTCTGGTTTGAGGTATTTGATGTCTGGTAGGAGGATGAGTCCTGCCCAAAGTAGCCGTATGACCATTTATTTATTTCTTTTTTGTATGGAAATCTAGACAGCCCCAGGTCATTTGCTATTTTGCTGTGATTAATAAATTTATAGTCTTATTTCTTTATTTTTCCACCTGTATTAACCTCACATTCATATTCATTCTCTCTCTCTCTCTCTCTCTCTCTCTCTCTCTCTCTCTCTCTCTCTCTCTCTCTCTCTCTCTCTCTCTCT
>JBCNYH010000013.1:17459194-17474172 GCA_039654325.1 Tandanus tandanus
AAGATCATCACGAATCCGCCAAGTTCCCTCAAGATCATCACGAATCCGCCAAGTTCCCTCAAGATCATCACGAATCCGCCAAGTTCCTTCAAGATCATCACAAATCCGCCAAGTTCCCTCAAGATCATCACGAATTCGTCAAGTTTCCTCAAGAGCATCACGAATCTGCCAAGTTCCCAAGTTCAATCGTAGAGATCTCAGACATAGTGCCCCAGTGTAAACCCAGGGTTACTATTACTTCATTGTGTTTTCATAAAGATTCTATTGAGAACAAGATGCTGTGAGATTGTAATCCTGCAGTAATGGTGCAGAGCTAACCAAATACAGCCAACTGTGCCATAACTTGCCATAAGTTGATAGAATGCTATGTGCTTTTTTTAAATACAATGTGTCATCCACTAGCATGGTGGTGTAGTGTTTAGCATGTCCGCCTTACAGCAAGAAGGTCCTGGGTTTGAGTCCCGGGCTTGGGTGTTTCTGTGTGGAGTTTGCCTCCCTTACTCCCTGTGCTTGCGTGGATTTTCTCCGAGTTCTCCCACAGTCCAAACACATGCACAGTAGGCTAACTGGCTGTTCCGAATTGCCCCAGGTATGGATGCGAGTGTAAATGTTTGTGTGTGTTAGCCCTGCGATGGTCTAGCAAGCTGTTCAGGGTGTTACCCTTCGCCCACTGTCGGCTGAGGTAGGCTCCATCATCCATGTGACCCTAGTGGGATTAAGCGGTTTGGCAAATAAGTAAATGAGTGATGGTTTGATCCATCAGGCATATAATGCACTACATATGTTCTCCAGTGCCACGATCCTGCACCTGGATACTAAACATGTATAGTATAGTGAATATGCAAGAATTCAGGATTTGGGTTTTTTAAAATGTCCTGTGAAGCTGTTTTGAGTGTTACAGATGCTGTAAATATCAAAGTGAATGATAATGAGTCTAAAACATTCATGAAAGTTCATGAAAAATGCCATTGCTTCACTTCCCCTAGATATTTAACTCAGTTTTCACCTTCCATGGTGTATGCAATGGGAAGGCTTATAAATACAGCTTATAAGTACAGCCTCATTAATGTTTTACTTCATCTAGATATGTGGTTTATTCAGTTGTACTCCAGGTTTTCTCCACATCAAAGTAAAATGATGTGCTTAAGTAAAGTAAATGTCATTTCAGGACAAGAGTGTATGTTTACACTTGGATATCTATTGATCTATCCTGCATATCTCTTGTTGTGTATTTGGAGAGCAGGACGAAGTGTTCTGAGATTGGAAGGCTTCTGTTCTTCGCTCTGGTACCGCAGCGCCTCTCACTGGCCAGCTGCCTGCACGCACTCCTTTTCTCTCCCCCTCAGACACATCTACTTGCTTTCCTCCTGTCTCTCATTCTAATCAAATGTGATAAGTGCACTAGTAAATTCTGATTTATTCCATGACAAAGCTGGTTCTGGCTGCCAAGAGGCTCGCCCTGCGGCGAGTGCTTTACAGATCGAGCCTCAATAAAGCCTCGTCACTCAACAGATTTCAGCTGCCGTCTAGAATATTACAGTTCAACCCCTGGGCTGTGTGTTGAGCTGTTCTGTGGTCATGTGACTTTATGACTGAAATGCTCCTGTATTCAGAGCAGCACTAGAACGAAGCTTTTCTTGATTTGATATGCTCCCGTTTTCTCTTCCTTTTTCCATAAAACATGTATAAGGCTGACAGGATGTGCGCTGGGGTAGCAGTGAATGTAGTACAGGACCAACTCAAATGAGAACACGCCATATTAAAGACCCACAACTTCCATTTCAGCTTGTTCTGTGTTAAATTTGGAGCACACCGAATGGAGTATATGAGACAAGCATTGCACTATTCCAGCCGTGCATCTTAGTGGTTTTGCTCGTATTTTTATTCCTCCCATGTGTCTGCTTTCGCTTTTGCAATAGGAAGCAGATGGGAGAGAGAATGAGAGGGAGAGATAGAAGGGAGCCAGTGGTTATTTTGGGTGCATCTCATGTTATATTTATAGTCAATAAGACACAGTTGTCAGCATAGGGATTAGCAAGAACAGCTAGCACACAGCAGTCAGGAAGCCACGGACTGGGTACGAGATGGAGAGGCGGAGCAGGAAAATGATATTTATAAAAAAAAAAATAAAAAAAAAAACAGCATAAGCGGAACACATGGCAAGGCTGGATTTATCAAGAGCTCAAACAAAGCAATAGGATGGATGGATGAGGCTGAAAGCAATATTAGGGCGTGTGTTTTACTGGGGAGACGATGAGAGAAATCCATCAAATCCTGATTTATTATTTGTAGCCCTAAGACACGTCTCTGCTAACAGACTCGGCATGAGGATTTAAAACTTCCATTATAGAGTATAATGCTGTGCTTGAGTGCGCCCTTATTTTGAGTGGATTCGGAGAACTGAGTATCACGTTAAGGATTGATGAATGCCTTCTGCATGTGCCCCGATTTATTGACTAGAATTTGTTTATGAGGTAATATTGTAACAGTCCTCAGGAAAACAGTTCATAACCTAAAAGTGCCATCCTTTCTGCACTATTAGCGTAATACATTTGAGAATATTTCATCCATGAGGCAGGCCGACATGCCCACGAGCCCAGAAAAACATGTATTGATTTTTTTTTTATTCTGTGTTGAAACTACTCTTAGGGGCTTTTTTTTCCGTCTGATTTTAGTACTTGAAGAACCTCTGAATGTTCTCCGCTTGCATCTAAATCCCCAATCATGAGTCACAGCAACCAGCAGATCCATTTTGCACAATGCACCTGCAAATAGATGCTTTAAAATAACATTAAGCTGAAACTTCAAGGGGATTGAATGCATGTTTGCTCGTGCAGTTATCTCAGCCTGAATCGCCTTAATCTGCAATGTACTGTGTGTGCGCACTGTATTATTTAATATCAGTATATATTTATTGATAATAGGCATGTGGTTCATTTAGTGTAAAATGTTTAAAATGGTCTGTTATGAAAGAAGAAAGTGAAACTGGAGCAGTCAGAAGAAGGCAGATATAATAAATGATTAAAAGGTTCTCTCTCTTGCTTTGGTTTGCTCTTCAGGCAGCTGTAGCTCTGCAGCAAGCTGGATGGCAGGAGGTGTATCCCATGGACTTCTACTCCAATCAGAGCCTGGGGCCTTGGACCCCTAATCACCCACACAACCAACCCCAACGGCCCACACGCAAACAGAAGGTGTGTTTGCGTGTGTGTGTGTGTGTGTGTGTGTGTGTGTGTGTGTGTGTGTGTGTGTGTGTGTGTGTGTGTGTGTTAGGACCACACATATGCGTGCTTTTGTTTGTGTGAGTAGAGTGGAATTTACTTAGAATGATTGATTCACAAGGAGTTTTAAAAGTCAGGTGGTGTTCAGATCACACCGGGTAAAGAAATGAAGGCATACGCTCCCACAGTGACCTCACCTAGAGAAGAGATTGAGGTGAAATAGGATAACAGTCACCAAAATATTTGGTTCTTCTCGCCAGTCCTCAGCACACTTAGAAGTTGTGCTTTTCTCCTAACAATCCTGATCTAACGAATCAGCTATTAACCTCTTAATGAGTTCAGCTAGGTGTAATGAGTCTAAGGAGAACGTCAAACTGTGCAGGGGTTTTATGGACTAAAGAATTAAGAATGCTTCTTCTAATTAATAAAATATAAAAAGCTGACATTGCGATCACAGTATATTAAACATCATGGTGTACCTTTGAGCATCATGGCTATTTTAATGTCAGTGCTTTCATAAGACTCTCATAACACTGAGATTTTTACATAGCTTATTTGAATGCTCGATTCTGATTGGTCACTTACAGTACTGAGTGTTTTATTATTGCTTCTAGAGCAGAGGTGTCAAACTCAAGGCCCGGGAGACAAATCTGGCACGCCAGCTCAACTTATGTGGCCCACGAGAGCTTTTAAAGAATATGATTATCGTACATTCTTTGCATCAACCATTACCAGAAACTTTTCATCCTTCCACTAGGTGGCAGCAACCTATTTCAAATAAACAGCTAGTCATTCATGACTCAGAAAGATTGCAAGCTAGATAATCGCTGTAAAGTGTTGTCAGAAAAGTTGCAAAGAGAACAAATACCTAAACTACTCATTGTGCCATGTAGATTTCAGGGTTGCCCTTTTTGAAATGGATGTTCAGTGATATTTTGTGATATGGCCCTCAGTGAAAATTAGTTTAATAACCCTGTTCTCGAGTATAATATACTGTTGCTATAGGGTGCATCATTAGCAGAAGCAATAGAGTCATTTTTAAAATGAATATTTTGTAAGTAGTGACTCAGGATGTGGGAGGAATGTACAGAGAGCTGGTCGTTATCATAAAATAAACCCCTGCATATAAATCCATAATGAACAGATAAAAATAAAATGTAAGCGCCTCCTGTTGTGTTCTCTTCTCTCCTCCAGAAGGCAGACTCACACTGTGAGCACACTGTCCCCTGTGGCTTCCAGCGCCACACTCGCACAGCAGCAACCAATCAGTGCACAGCCTTAGCGTCTACAGGAGAGAGCCAATCACAGGACTGTGAGCACCTCTGTTGTCAGAGCAGCGTGGATATTGGCACACAAAGCACTACATCAAATCCACCCCTCTCATAATAAAGCAGGAGAGTGGTTTGTGTGTTGGGGCGTGTGAGAAAGAGAGGAGGGAGAGAGAGAGAGAGAGAGAGAGAGAGAGAGAGAGAGAGAGAGTGATAGGATGACCCTGAGAGCACATTTTTTGTTTCATTTTGCAGCATGTGGCTTGTTAAATGCAATCTTCTTGTCTCTGTCCTCGAAAGATCCTGCCAGACACTTTGCATTGTTGACCTTTTTCCATTCAGCTGAAAGCAAAATTGAAGATCTCCAAGCAAAACAAGACATTTTTCTCTCTTAGCTCTGTCACTGATGGGTCTGTGAGACAAATAGTAGAACATGTCAAACGTAGAGCATGTGCTGTGATTTTACTGAGCACAAAATATCATGTACAAAGTCAGATTAGATATTTTAACATTTTATTGAGCAGGCGTAACTGTAGAATATCACAAAGACAATACAGCGTCTCTTCTTGGGAAGTCAGAATGCAGCATTCTGTGTCTGGACTCCATGTCTAGACCTTTTATGTACCAAAATAGCTGACGATTAAATTTCTGAAGGTCCTCTATAGTTATTCAACTTCACATTTAAATGGGCAGGGTCATGGTGAAACTGGAACCCGTCCCAGAAACACGGATGAGAAGCCTTTTTCAGTAGAGGGCAAAAGTTTGCATACCATTTCTTTCAAAGGATGAAATCAAGAATGACTTTATTGACAAGATTTGTAGAGATTTCTTGTTTAGTTCACTCTTTATCACAATTGTTTCATAATCACAATGGTCATATGGTTTGACTTTGGAAAAAAAACCGAAACAAGCATTTGATAAACATTTAAATTATTTAGCTCCCAAGATAAATCGACAAGGTGCGTCACTACCAACATGGAGATCGCAAGTTTGAATCCAGGTTGACGCCGCAGCCAACCTCGACTGGGAGTCCATGGGAGCTAATTGACTGAGCTCTCAATGGAGAGAGGGATGGCATACACTCCCCATCACCAGCCTATACGTGTGAGGTCATTAGTATGAGGGGACGGATAGCGTTTTCCCTCCGAGTGTGCTAGGCGGCCTCCAAATGCGCATACACAACAGTTCGTAAAGAGGCAGGTGGCAGCATCGCACTCACATCTCATCTCACTCACTCACTTCCCATTCTGCACCCATGATGCACTGGGCCACTTTCATGGTTTCTGTTGCAATGTGTGTTTTTACCTGGGAGGGTTTCAAGCCCCTACAACAGCATCTGTACTCACATGCAAGTTTTCGTAATATATTATACTTGTTTTAATTGTTTAGCTTTTAAAACTTGAAAATGTGTTTATTCTACATTAAAGCCTCTTATGTTTCATCACTGTGTTTAAAACAAACAAAACACACACCAAATAAAGTATTTTGCCTTATTTAGTTTGTTCTGTTGTCTTGGTAAGGAAGGCTGATTTGCTGGACAGTGATACAGTTTTGGTGATTTCACCTCTGTACTCCACCGCAGTGGATTTAAAATGAAGCAGTAAGGATGTGATTGAAATGGAGGTGTTCAGCTTTAATTTAAGGCACTTAACAAAAATATCACATGAACCTATAAAGAATTACAGCAACTGTAACATAATGCATTTATTTTCATCAGCTCAAAAGTAATTGGACAGCTGACTGTTGAGCAGTTTCATAGCCAGGTGCGGTCTGTTTCCTCATTAGTTCATGGGAGATTTAGGTGATAAATGGTCTGTGGTTGATCCCATGTGCTGAATTTGCATTTGGCAGCTGTTTACGGGAAATCTCATTATGTAATGTCTTTATTTCCATATGCCTGTACGGACTTTTCACCTCTCCTGATCTTTGGATTTTTATGAATAGCCTTGTGTTCCACTAGTTATTTTTATCCCACACTTTGTTGTGTCTGTTCTGTTACTTAATTTCTAAGTGATTGTTTTCACTGTTGATAGTGGAATCTTTCAACAATTGCATAACTCTTTATATTCATACTGTTTTCTGATTTCAGGTGGGGTTTTTTTGTTTGTTTGTTTGTTTGTTTGTTTGTTTTGGTTTTTTTTATCTTATCTACCCTTAACTTAGAAGCTCAGAGATTATATGAACAGAAGAATTAAATAAACTCGAGCATGTGGATTTTTAAGCCTTCCAGTGAACTGCAGACTTAAAGTAGTAATAGTATATGATTACTGTCTTTCTGCTCAGAAACCAACTGTAATGCTAACTGAACAAATCCTTTAAAGCAAACGTAAATAAATCATGCAGTCATATTAAATGAGATCTGTGTGCTACAGGGAAATGTGTTGTACGGCGCGTATTGTACAAGCCGGTAAGTCAATCAAGCCATTAATGGAAATGGGGTCAGCCAATGATTTGTCATGCTGTAATTTAATTCAAACCTCTTCAATAACTGCTTTATCTTTATCACAATCATTTAACCAACACAACTGTCCATCTACCAAGTCCATGCAATTTTTGCGAGTATCAGCTCCAGCGGCCAGTTCTTGCAATTTTCTTTAGAGATTAAATTAACCACAGAATTTTTTAATAACTCTAGGCCATGGGGTTCTTGACCAAAACATACAATGTTGTACTATAGCACCACCAATAGGCTAAGTGGGTTCATGTTGTAGTAAGATGGAGTACTACCTACTGACCAAATCTGCATATGATGTACGTTTTGGTCTGTGATGTTCTTTTTTTGGGTGGAGAAAAATAATAATGAAAAATTAGCAAAAGAAAACCATTAATTCAGTGATTGGACCATATAAGTATAATAGAATAATTAGTATAATTACAGAAATAGAGCAATAATTAAGAAAAGCAGTGTTTAAAAAAAAAAAAAAAAAAAGTTTATTTATTCATCCATTTCCTGAACCACTTAAGCCAACTAGGGTAAGAGACTGGAGCCTAACTCAGCCGACTCTGGATGAAGGCTGGGTACACCCTGAACAGCTCGACAGTCCATAAAAGATAAAGCTGCAATATTAAAAAATTAATCAATAAAGCTGCCATGTATAATTTAGCAGTATGAAAACAAGACAGTTCAGTGCTCGCTCAGTGGTTAAGGCTCTGGATTACTGATCCGAAGGTTGGCGGTTCAAGCCCCAATACCAACAGGCTGCCACTGTTGTGTCCTTGAGAAAGGCCCTTAACCCTCAATTGCTCAGTTGTATAAAAATAATGAATGTAAGTCTCTTTGGATAAGGGTGTCTTCCAAATGCCAAGAATGTAAATGTAAGACAGTATGATGAAGCTCAGTGGCTACAGTGAAAACAGCGATGTTGTTCTTTCTAAATAATAAATTAAAATGGCTGGTTTTACACCCACATAAAAATCACCATGTACTCTACCTGTTGAATTTCTGCATGTTTTCTTTCTATCAGCCTACTGTATCATTGTACATGTTTTTGTAGTGTACATGGCATCCATGAGGTTTGTTTAGTAGTTTTGCTGAATTTGCACTAGATGGCGTTCATTGCATGCTGTATTTGCGCTCTGCAGAGATTAAAGCTGCTCAGAGCACTGATGTACTGTTGGCTTTTTCATGGCAGTGTTTCAATTGGTTTGGAAAATGGAGAACCTGTACACCCCCACACACACTCGAGTAATTGTCAGAGAATATATTAATAAAGTTCATTAACCTTATTAACACTGCGTATAAGATGGAGAAAGTAAATGTACTTTGTAGGGCTGTCTTATGAAATTATCAGTTTCATTACTTAATTAGAGAGTAAAGTGTGGAGTTAATTCAGTGAATATAATCTCATATATTTTCAGAGCTATTAGCTTAAGCTGAGATGACTTTGCATGTCTATGGAGATAAACAGGGAACATGTGAAGAAAACTACACATGGCCCATCAGGTGTAATAGTGTGTCCTGATAGTATATACTGAATTAATGTAACCTAATAATGGATAGATAGGTGGATAGATAGATGGATGGATGGATGGACACAGACTCATTATAAAAATGGGTTGCTAATTAATGTGCATTATCATTTGATTATGATGTTGGTTGTGCATCTGTGAGCTCTGTTCTTGTCCTTGTGGGGTGAGGTGGGGTGGAGGTGGTGTGTATGTGTGCCCACACACGTTTTGTGCTTTTCTATTTGTTGCCCATCAGACCAGAGCTGCTGGGGTGGTCGCTCCTGTGAAGAGCCTGACAAATTGTTTATCTTCCTGCGACAGGAAACGCTGACTCACCTTGCCTCACTGTCATTTCCTCTCTTTTCTTTCTCACCCACACATTTGTACTGACTTGCATTTCAAAAGAAAACCCTGCTAATAATCTGAATAATGATCATTTTCACAATTTCCTAAATCTAAGCCTAACTATAATCCTGAAACGAGATCTAACGGAACATTTAATCTCAGTAAGTCAACAGAATGTAATCTGTCCTTAATGTGAGTGTTTTGCCTCTGTTTGCGGTTGTGCCAGTGAGTTTATTCCATATTTATTTTGTCTCGATGTAAGTATTCTCATCATCAAACCCTAATGTATTATACCGGTGTACAGTACTGTGAGCTTCTGGGATTTTATTTCAATCTTTCAGTATTAGATCTGCTGCTTCAGTCTGCATTTTTAAATCTAATCTGAAAACTTTATCTTTATTGAAAGTCACTCTTGGATAGTTAACATTCTTTTCTGCTTATGACACCTCAGCTTTGCTACGTTCTTCAGTTCAGCTATAGTCTGAGTTCATTTTGATTTTCTGTTATGTTTATTTTATCTCCTTTTATATTTTATATCGTTTTACTTTTTATCTACTTATTTTATTTATTTATTTATTTAAATAGTTACGTCTTCAGTGTTTTGATGGTCTCTTCTATTTTTTGTTCTATTTTATAGATTTTTTGGCCTTTTTTTTTTCTTTTTACTTTTATATCTGGTGTGTTTTTTTTATTTTATCTGATGTTCACTCTTTTCCGCTGCTGGTGTTATTCTACTTATCTTGTTTCTGCCGTGAAATGTTATGCTTGAAGAGTGCTATACAAATTGTGTATTATTAGTAGTAAATAATAATATAATATAAATAATAAAATTGTAATTATTATTATTAATCCTATTACCAGCATCTAGTGCAACAATGACTATAAAATAGTGTTTTGCAGCATTTTACAATACTCACCTGGGATCATGCCTGTGTTATAGACTATTACGTTCAAGTCGGCAAGCTTCCGTTTGAAAAGGTCACATTATAAATTAAACACATTTAGTAATCCATCAGCAGAAGCAGACTGTAATATCTTTACATCTGGATTGATGGATGATGACGTGGATTATAAGACAGGAAAGAGCCATCACAATAAAAGGTGTGTAAGAGTTACAGACAACAAAAGAGTCTTCTGAACAAGTGCAGGAAAGCGATGAATGAAAAACGGGGAAAAATTAGGAATATATATTTATGGCATTCATCAGTAGAGGTAAACGTGAATTTCAGCAGCAAACGGACTCAATAGGATTTTTGTGAGCCATTTGGAGGAAAATGGAAGTGATAATGTGACATGAATCAGAAATGAAGTTGTGGGGGAGAGAGGTGTGGACAGAAGTGCAATGAGAAAGTTGGGCTGAAATGAGCTGCTTTGACAGGAGAAGAGAGAAATATCAAGTGGTGAAATAGGATGACTAATTATGTGTGGGAGGTCAGTCTGCCCTGTGCTGGAAAGCCAAAAACACCTCTGAAAAAAAAAAGCCATTAAATCTTTGAAAACTGAAGTGAAATGAGCCGAACCCTCTCTGCTTCATTCTCATGTGCTTCTGCCGCTTAGTCAAGCTTCAGCGACTGCTCTCGTGTGTCTGCTTTCCTGTCCACCTTTCTCCTTTCACCAACCCAACAACAGAAAAATAGAAAAGCCATCCATGTGATGAGTCATACATGTTGCGTTTAACAATGCCTCTAATGGGTTTTGTCCATTAGAAAAGCAGAGCCTTGCTTTTGCCCATTTTTTCTTTGGCATACATATGTAGTGATTTTTGTGGGCTCGGCTTATCTTTGCTAACTTGTACCTTTGGTAAACAGATTATGGTATTTCCTGGTGAAAACTACACATGACATATCAGTGGGATTTTTTTATTTAATAGACTGATTGATTAATGGATTGATTTTTTTTTTTAATGGCTCAGCCTTGTTAACTTTCACATAAATCTGTAAAAAATTATATTAAGTGACCTAATGGAAATAAGATACTTTTTTTATGGTTGTAATTTTTGATTGTGTTATATTTCAAAACTAAAGATAAAGGCAACTCTCTTTCATCAAGTATATCCTTGTGTTTTCTGAACATCAGATAATGAAACTGATAACGAAGTAAATGCTCTTTAGTGCCCCTAATAGAACATACCTGATCACCACTTGTCTATTTTAATCTTTCAAGTGCTATAGCGAGCATATACCTAATGCTAGTTTCATTCAATTATTATTGAGCTACAAATCATGCATAATTAACAAAGGTTTTACTCTTGAAATACCTTAGTATTTTCAAACTGCATTTGCACTTATCATGCCCAGTATTTAGGTATTTTTTGTTAAAAATAAAGAAAAACAGAAAACTTGTCTTAATGGTTAAGTTGGGAGTTCGAGCCACGGCACTGCCAAGCTGCAGCTGTTGGGCCCTTGAGCAATGTCCTTAGCCTTCTCTGCTCCTGAGGTGCTGTATCAAGGCTGAGCTTCCTAGCAAGCTGAGATATGTAAAGAAAAGAATTTGGTTGTGTTGTAATATATTTGTCACATAGTCAAAATGTTTTTTTGCACACCTTCCATTCCAGTTAGATTACATATTATTAAAGTATATAGCAGGTAAATCATTCATCTAATATTGTATGTGGATTATACATTTTAGCATCAAGTAGCAAAATCCTTTACCATTACGCTAAGATTGAGATATTCACTTATTATTTCTGGTTTCCTGTCTTGCCGTCATGGTCATTGAAATTCTGTTCCGCCAACACTTTTTCCATCAGTGACCTGCTGTTCCTCATCCACACTACACTCAGCATGCAGTAACTTCTTTTAACCAGTAACTTCAGAATAACATTTATTTGTTGTAAATACATAAGATTTTATATGAAATCAAATCCACTAATGCATAAATTAGGCCTAAAGTGAAAGGTTTTCACAATATTTAGCATGCTAGTACATGTCATTTAATGGGCTACTTACAGGAATGGATCTTATCATAAATATTAAAAGAATGTCATAACAGGAACTGTCTATAACAGCATATGTACTAATAAGTAATAATAAATCATATATAAATGCAGCATCATTCAGAAAAACTTCAAATACCACTTTTGTTATTTCATAATATTTGACCAAATATTCTAATGTAATTTTAAAAGAGCTTTTTTTTTGGCGGGGGGTGAGTTTTTAATAGATAAGTCAATAAAAAACCACAGTGTGACTTGATACCTCTGCTTATGAATATCTGCAGTCACTGAACCCCCCCCCCCCCCTCTCTCTTTCTCTCTCTCTCTCTCTCCCTCTCACACACACACAGAGCTGTAAACTATCTTTCTAATTCAACTGTTAAAGCAATACCAAGTAAACCTCAACTTTATTTCCTCAAATCACTTTATTTCTATTTACAGCAATCAGATTCAAGAAGATCCATAATACATATAAATGACTATAATATATAAATATACAGTTTATCTGATTGTTGTTGATTTGAACAGTTGATTTGTAGATCAGGTTTTCTGGTTCACACAGATGTAATTTCTGCCCCCTAGCGACCATGGCTGTAGACTGTTACCAGAAATGCCGTTGCTACAGTAACAATCTAAAGCCACGGTCACCATGGAGACAACAAGGGGAAGAAATGGAAATCGCATCAGAAACTGCAGATACACTGATCTGATTGGCTGGTTGCTTAAGACACCTCCTACGTGTGTAGATCAAGGCTTTACAGGAACGGTGTCCTGGGTTCGTCTTACTGATGTCCTCACATTCAGAGAGTAGAGGGTTGCCAGGCATCAGTAGCCATGACTGTAGACTGTTACTGTACTTTTAGGCACTTTTAGCAGTAAGCAGTCTAGAGCCAAGGTATTGATGCGCTGACCATGGAAGCCATTGCAGTTAGGAAAGTGTGTTGTCTGTAAGAAAACTGCATTATTGAACATGGTGCTGCATATGTTCCATTACAGTACAATAAAACATTAGCACAGAAATAGTAGCATGAGTGTGTGATTTCTATAGTGTTATACACAATCAAATTAAAAACGTCTTTTGATGAAGCTTGTGTAATGTATTGAAAGCATAAAACTTTGTGAATATTCTATGATGAATCAGTTCATTTAAAACCAATAATATTGTCCCCCACCTACTGTTGCTGCTGCAGGTGCTTGCTCTGAGAAAATCATTACATCAGAAACTGTAAAGAGTTCAATGATTTGTCCATCCATATGAAGTTTTAACAGTTCTCTGGTTCTAAAACCCTGCAACTTCTAAACATTTAGTGCACTAAACTTTTAGAGTATGTCGAAGCACAACTTCTTTTGGAAGATGAGGAGATTATCAAAATAACCCCCACAAAAAAAAAGAAAGAAAGAAAGAAAACCTCTTCACTGGAATGGGATATAAGTAATTCTCTCACCTTCTCTGCTCTAAGCAGTTAAATTTTAAAAAATGGGAACGAGTTGAGGTTATTTTGAGAAGTGTTTCCTTAAATATAATAATTGTGCAATTATAGCTGACTACTCTATCTATTGACTGACTAATCTGTCTATTGCATGATGATTGTGATGCTGAAATATATAGAGGCTGTCCACTGTCTATTGTGCTAATTAAAGCCCTCCTTCAGTGTTCATTTAACCCATTATGGATTGCAAATTATTGAATTTGGGGCTTTTTTAAATCTTAGGGATTCCGTTTCAGCACCATGGACAGCAAACGCAGCCTCTCATTTGACTCTCAGTATAGTGCAAGCAGGTCTATGTGCCCTACTCATGACTAGGCTCGTGCTTTTGTAATTCCTACATTGAAACTGGGGGTTCAATCTTGCTTCCAAGGTATTTATGACCTGTTGCCCCTTTCACGTGACGAGTAATAGGTGACGGTGAAATTTGTCGTTTGCTTGTTTGGAATGGAAATATGGAGGCAAATCGGCCCCATAGGGATCAAAATTGGACACCCGTGCTGGAGGGTAATCCCCCTTGGTGATGTCAGCAAGCAAACGACAATGGGGAAGCCGCTTTCACCCCGCGCCAGCAGTACCCTGCTGCACACGCAGTGATTAGAGAGAGCCTGTTGGTTGTAGGGAAGCACAGAGTGTGTGGGAGGGAATTTTGATTGGTTCTGCGCGTAGATCACCCGCCTCCTCCCACCTCCATCCTTCCCCACGCTCTGCAGCGGTCGCAATGCGGTGGGCGGAAGCACGCAGCTCTGTGTCTTTAAGGGCAGTTTGCAAGTCGTCGGCATGTGCGCAGGAATGACGCAGGACTGACTTCATCCGCAGTACGTCACGACATTGAAATTCCGGGTACACACACAAAAAAAAAAGGCGAGATAATGAGCGACACGGACTGTTTGAGATGTTGCCTATTTAAGATTTGGATATGAACTCAACTGATACCCGGGACGATTTCCGGTCTTACGGCAGAGCTATATCACTAAAATAGACACGGGGACCAAAAATAGGCATTGACGTTAAGCCTGAGAATAGAAGAGCCGGACTAAAGCAGTGAAGCTGTACACCTTCATCCATAACAGACAGCACAGTGTATGGTGCATACATTTAATGCTTCATATAATAATGTCCACATGTGCAATGTGTGGACGTATAACAGGGTCCTGTAGCTTACATTTTTAATTAGTGATCACCAGTATATACATTTCTGCATATAAATGTATTACTGTTTTATAACAGTGCCTGTTATTTTAGCACATATGTAAAGATAATCTATGCTAGATTACTGTAATTCAGATGGTAATAAGGCAGTGGGTAGATGTCTCTCTCCTGATCTCTGATCTGTCATACCCCATGTGCGCAAAAGTGAGTCACACTGCAGCAACTTCCAGCCACCGCAATTTATAAAGCAGAACTCGTGTTTTTTTTGTTTTTGACATATATATATATTTGTTTTCACACACACACACACACACAAATACGCACACACACACACACACACACACACACACACAAATACGCACACACACACACACACACTCACACACACTGTGAATCACAGAAGCTGTGATACGTCGAGTCGAGTCTCTCTTAAGCCACCTTCGAGTTACCTGATGTTCAACAGCAACAATAAAAATCTCTCTCTCTCTCTCTCTCTCTCTCTCTCTCTCTCTCCCTCCCCATCACTCTCTCTCTCTCTCTCCCCATCACTCTCTCTCTCTCTCTCCCCATCACTCTCTCTCTCTTTGTCTCTCTCCCTCTCTCTCTCTCTCCCTCCCCATCACTC
>JBCNYH010000013.1:17499053-17510766 GCA_039654325.1 Tandanus tandanus
ATATTATTGTAGGTCACTAGATATTAGTAATTAGTAATTATGCCTCTCTGATTGGCTAATCTAATCCTAGGATATCAGCTGATATACTGTGATCAGGAACGTCACTGCAGAAAAAAAAAAAACAGCAGTCATGACTCATTTTAAGCTAAGCAGCCTTTTTTACTGTTTATTCAAGACTGCTTCTGTGAAAAGGAATAACATTTGGAATGAAAGTATCTGATGGTAAAAACATGTCTGTTATTGTCAAAAATTTGACAGTTTTTTTCTCCAAACATTACTTTTTTGGCTTTTTACGAGGAACAGGCCTTCAGTTTTCGGCGTGGCCTTATACCAGTGTCTGGAGGACTGTGCAACGTACCCATTCCGTGCAAGCCACAGGTGCTGCTATCTAGTACCACGAGCTATTTTTGCTAGCTACTTTTACTATAGCGAACCAGTTTCTTTACTCTAGACATTCATTCCTTCTACAAAAAACAACAGGATATGGAATTAAGGTATTTGATAGAAAGAACTGATTTTTTTTCTGCTTTTGAGAAATTGACAGTTTTTTCCCACCAAACATGGACGTATTGGACTACTGAAATTAACATCCTTCAGCTAACCAGCTATCTTCATGCTAACCAGCTAGTTCAGTGCTAGCTGGCTCCCCTATAAAGAATTTTATGGTAAGATTTTGTCAAGACTTTTTTTACAATTATAAAATGCTATATTTCTTACAATCCAGACTCTGAATTGAAGGTTTTTCAACCTTTTCAACGGCACATTTTTTACATTGAAAAAAATCTTGCGGCAGACCACAAACCAAAAATGTTTCAAACTCTGTAGCTTAATACAGTAATTTATTTATACTCTATCAGTGTGAAATCTGGGCTTGTTTAGATGAACACAAAGCTAACGTCCTGGCAGGAATTGAAGAAAGACGCACACGAAGCTTGCAAATTTGCTACTGATCTTTTCCTACGTATCCTTTCCAAAACTTCACCTTCGATGTCTGCAGACATTGTCATCAATACGTCTGGCAAATGTGTTATCTGAGGGAGGGACTTTAGCTATCTCTTTAACTGCGTCAGAGCTGAGCATCTCGTTTACAATGGCTTTGCAGGCAGGTAGTATTAACATCTCTGCCACAGTGTGGGGCTTTTTTGATTTAGCCATGAGTTCAGCAACTGCTTAACTAGCTTTGAGGACTCTCTCATTTACCTTTGTGGTTTTTCTCATAAAAGTTGCCTGTTTCTCTGTGTTTTCACGCTGGCGAACAAAATAGTACATCGGCTTGTTTTGAAGCGATGGGTGTTTCGTTTGGAGATGGCGTTTAAGCTTGCTCGGAACCTTGGCGCTGTTGGATAGCTTCTCGCCATTCGTCGCATTCCCGGTGAAAGTAAATCCGAACAAAAGATAGCTTTCGCTGTATTGCCTCGAGCTCACCGTTCATGCTTTCTTTTTACCACTAGTCATACTTCATCTGGGTCAGAATTTTGTCCAGGGCTCAGTTCTGAATTAGAATTTTTCCTTTTTAAAAACTTCTCCATCACTGTCACCGCAACCTGTCGCATACATCACTAATTCTCTTGTCTCTAAGAATAAACAAGGCAATTAAGCTACCTACTGCCACCCACTGACATGGAAGAATATTACATTACAGACACAGCACAGACACTCGCCAATGGCTAATGGTAATTGGATAATTTCCCACGGTACACCTGACGATCTCTCACGGCACACTAGTGTGCCACGGCACAGTGGTTGAAAAAGCACTGATCCAGAGGATAGAATAAAACAGTTATTCTGCTCCTGCTCATCCAGGGGATAAACAGATTAAGAGTTACACTGCATATCCAGATGGCCTCAACTTTAAAGAAAATTTCATTAGCAGCTACAGTAGATGTACAATTCAGATAGTTCTGTCTGATGGTGTGGATTTAAGTTGACTTTTTGATAAATGCTAATTGGTCATGAGGCCAAATAAGTTTTAGCAGCAGCCAATTTAATTACTGAAGAGAAATGCTCCTTTATTTACACTATGAGGGGACAAAACGTCAAATCAAATAAAGTTCCTTGTAATGTTTCTCCATTAGAAAAAAAAAAACACTTTGCCTCTCCAAAAATGCAGTTACCCCTTGCAGATAGTTCTTGTTTATCTACAAATATCATGTCATATTATATATCATAGGCTTGATAGGTGACTGCTCATTAAGCAGCGCTGTGGAAGTTTGGCATTATAAAAGTGACCAAAGACCAAATGCTTACATAAGCTCCTACATGTATTTAATACAATAAATATAAGTGATGTTACCTCATGTTATATTTGCATACACAGACTCTATGGCATCTGTGACTGGTGGGTTTATGCAATGAGTCTAATTTTGTGCATTTGCTGTGAGTCAGTAACTATGTGGGGAATCAGTAAAATTAAATAGGTTACTTTATTAAACTGTGAGCCTCTGAAATAACTGCAAACAATTAGAAGATTCATTGTAGAAGAGATCCGTAAGGACTAAGGTAAAATAAAAAATAAAAAATGCCCCCTGTCAAATGTACCCATGTAGTGCACATAAATGTTTCTTCCACCATTTTATATGCGGTATATAATTATATTCTAGAAATATAGAAATATAATTGTTATGGAATGATATGTGTTTCCACACTAAAGGTCACAGCAATCCATCTGCAATTTAATGATTAATTAAAGAATTAAATATTTGTTTTTATGGGGCGCGTGGCTCAGTGGTAAGCACTGCTTCCTCACAGCAAGAGGGTTCGGGGTTTTAATCTTGCAAGTGTGTGGAGTTTTCCTTGTGCTTGTGTTGGTTTTCTCTGGGTAATCTCATAGTTCTAAGACATGCACTTTATTTCAACTGGCTACTCTAATTGCCAGTTTAAATATTGCCGGTCTAAATTATTCTAACTGTAAGGGTGTATGTGTCAGTGGTGGCCTGTGGTAAGGTGCTGGCTACTGATCTTATCCAAAGGTTGGTAGTTCACTAGCAGTCACTGCTGTCCCCCCCCAGTGCAGCTAACTGGGTTATCAAAGGCCAGCCATGTCTCTCACTGTCTGTGGTGAAAGGCATGTAAAAGAACCATTGCTGACTTTCGAAAAGAGTAGGCTGCATTGCCGTCAGCGTGTTTCTGCCCTGCTATAGCCTGGCGAGCTGTCCAGGGTGTACTCTGCCCTCGCCCAAAGTCAGCTGAGATGGGTACCAGCTTCCCTGCGACCCTAATTAGGATTAAGCGGTTCAGAAAATGAATGAATTAAAGTAAGGGTTAATTAGGTAAGCGCTGTTAAGGGTGTACCTAGATTTTAGCTCGAAGTCAGCTGGGATTGGCTCCACCTTCCCCCACAACCATGACGGATAAATGATATAAATGATGAATGGATTTCTTTGTTTGTTTTCTTATTTTATATTATGGAACATTTGCAAAATAAGTTCTTACGTGATATGTGATACAGTATACAGGATACAGTGGCTTGCAAAATTATTCACCCTCTTGGCTTTTTTCCTATTTTGTTGCCTTACAACCTATAGTCTAAATTTATTTATTTTATTTGAATTTTACGTAATGGGTCTACACAAAGTAGTCCAAAAAAAAAGTTAAAAGTAAAAAAAGTTCTGGGTTCGATTTCTGGGCTCAGGTGTTTCTGTGTGGAGTTTGCATGTTTTCCCTGTGCTTGTGTGGGTTCCTCCGGTTCCCTCCCACAGTCAAAAAACATGTACAGTAGGCTAATTAACTGTTCCAAATCGCCCCTAGGTGCGAGTGTGAATGGTTGTATGTGTATGTTGCCCTGCGATGCCCTGGTTAGCATAATGATTATGTAGTTTACATCTGAGAAACAGTTTTATTTCAAAAGTGTAAAACGTATTCCTTCCTTTTTTCCTTGTACATCAGTTTATAAAAGCAAATTGCCTGGATTAAGCAAATAATAATTAAGGGCTGACAAGTTGTAGTTATTTAACCAGCACAACTTTAGATTTGTTTAAAGACAAAAACAGACATATAAACAGTTTAATTTTCTTTTACACCTTTAATAACTGGATAGTCAATTCAGTTCAATTGTATTTGTATTCCGTTTTTACTACTGTTACTGTCAGATCTGCCTTACACAGTAAACAAATTCAAACTTGTGATTTTAAACATTTCTCTATAAATCCCTAATGAGCAAGTTTGTGGTGATGGTTGGAAGGAAAAGCTCCGCGAGGATGAAACCTTGAGAGAATACTGAATTATTTCCATTTAAACCCATTAAATAATTGGCCCTTATGGACCACTGTTGTACTTCCGGTGTGTACATACTTTCTACAATAGCCAAACACAAAATTATACATCTGGTTAACCCAGTTTGGTACAGTGGCGTAGTGGTCAGCAAGAAGGTCCGTGGTTCATGTCCCAGACTCAATGGGGGCGTTTCTGTCTGTAGTTTGCATGTGTTCCCCGTGCCTGCGTGGGTTTCCTCCAGGTACTCCGGTTTACTCTCACATTGCAAAGACAAGTACATTAGGCTCACTGCCTGATCCAATTTGCACCTAGGTGTGTGTACAAATGGTTGTGTGTGTCTTGGCCCTGCGATTGACTGGCGAACCGTTCAGGGTGTACCCCTTCTTTGGCCAGAGCCAGCTGAGATAGGCTCCATCCTCCTGCGACCCTGGTAGGATTAAACGGCTCAGCAAATAATACTTTCTTTAAGTACTTTTTTTTTTTTTTTTTTTACTGCATTGACATGTACTAAGATAAAGTTTTTAAGACTGAATTATCTGTTGATAATTGAAACGTGGATTTACTTTAAACAGTAGCAGTAAACACTGAATATGTTTGTGTTAAGGTATACAATAAATTCAAATCAAATACTGTTTGACAATGATCCAGAAACTACTAAAATTTTAAATAGTGAACAGTCTCCACAAGATGTCAGTATGAGTGCAAGAAAAGGCAAATTGTAGAATCAGGAACACACGCCGTTGTGCTACAAGAAATCTGATAGGTTCTTGTGTGTGCGTCACTGTCTGTGTCTGTGCTTGTGGCCATATCTGTCATTTTTCCCCTACTGCACGTCAATATAACATTAAAGACATATCGCTAATGACGTGTTACAATGAACAGAAGCCATAAAAAAAGACCTGTTAAATCCAGAAGGATGGAAGGATTTTGTGTGTGTGTGTGTGTGTGTGTGTGTGTGTGTGTGTGTGTGTGTGTGTGAGAGAGAGAGAGAGAGAGAGAGAGAGAGAGAGAGAGAGAGAGAGATATGTATTTATATTCATTTATATTTACTTATTTGGGAGACACTTTAATCGAAAATGACTCATAATTGAGCGGAGGTGGTGAAAGTACTTAAGGGTCCAATACTTACAGCTTTGTGGTGCTGGGATTTGACCTTACAACCATCTGATCGATAAACCAAAGCCTTACAGTCCCCATGAAATCACATGAGCACTGAGCTTTGATTCCATATTGATATCAACCCCAAATCTTTAGAACAGCATAGAGTTTAACAAAAGACTACAGAAGATTTCTATGGACATTATTGAGGATTATGTTCTGGATGATAAGATGCTATGTGCTTTTTGGGATTATGCCATACATGTTAGCAGGGTCACCTGTTGACAGAGGCGATAGTGATGAAGAGGTGTAGGCTTATCACTGGGAGGCATATGATGTGTCTGAATAGTAGATAAAATGATATCATTTGCACTTACTGATAAAGCTTATTGATGAAGCCCCAACAGTGTATATAGATAAGATCACATTGGATGCAGCAAGACTTTAAAAGCTGAACAATTCTAAATTGGTAAAACACTGAACCATGTTTGCTGCAAAAGAGATGCTGCTGTAGAGCAAGAACTGCCACTGTTGGTTTAGAAAGCATTTTCCTGGATGTGACAATCTATGAAATATAAATAAAAATTTACTTTTTTAATTGACAACATTACACACAATCTTGGCTGTTGAGTGGTCCAGAATTTATTCATACATATGGGTCAATAACTTTTTTCTCAGTTCGCCAGCACTTATTCAAAAGACAAGCTTCAAATAAAGTGTTTTGTTGTTTTTTTCCCTCCACCCCTTATTTGAAAGAAAATATTACATAAGATTCGCTACTGGTAGCTTTGTAACATGCAGTAAGTGATGACGAGCATTCAGAAAGTGATTCCTACTATCCTGAAGGAGAAAAAAACTCTGTTGGGGTCGAAAATGATGAAAAAAAAAAAAAAAAGAATTATGAAAGTTTATAAGTGACCAAAACGGTGAAAAAGACAAATCAACTTCTGTTTCCTTTTATTACTTTTTTCCCTAGATTGTTCATTTTATTGGTGGTGCTTTGCTTGGTCAATACATTAGCATTTCAGTCTGGAATCGTCCTGTACCGACCTCATGCTCGGTTAATAAGAAGTGTGTATTGGCGTCCACAATCTTTTTTTCTGGATATCCTTTAATCTTAATTGTCTATACCTATGGTCACAAAAAGATCTGAACCCACAACACCAATTTTTATTTCAGTGACACTTTAACAAGTGAACTATCACTGAAAATATTTTCACCATTGATTACTTTGAATTATTTCTAAGATTTTATAAGGATACATACAGTAAAGCGTGGGTGGACAGACGCTGACATTACTCATGTTCATTTCCATCTGCCACCACTTGGACTTTGTTTAGGGAACTCTGGTCAAATGCAAGCTGTTCCAGCTATGTGTAAACCATATTGCTGCCATGTTGTCTATCAGCTACTGCAATTTCCTGTGGGATGGTCCAGCTGGAAAGGCACTGGCAGAGCAAAAAGTAACTCTGAAAGATTTTGGTGCATTGTCGTTGATTTTGGTGTGTTGTCACTGTAGTCAGCTTCTGATAGTCATATAGCTGAGTGTGTGTTTTCAGTGATAACAGAAAAGAGAACCTTCAAACTAGAAGGTTATTAATCTAAATCATTTTACATTTGTAATCATTTTGTAATTTTCAAAAAATTGCACATATAACACAATTATATTATATTGGTATAATACCAATATAATATAATCTAGTGTAAGTGCTCCCAGTATAGCACTGGGCAAACAGTGAGCATATATTTATCTGGATAGTAAGTGTCTATAGAACATCAGGTGGAAAATATGCCTTTGTTAAATTTGCTCCACAAATATTGATATAAATTTTGTACAGCTATAGTGACTCAACCTTGGTCTTATCAAAAAATACCCCATATCTTCACTGGATCACTTTCTTGTGTTCATATGGCTCATCTAGTGCACTGGCTTTGTTCTAGCCACATTCCTATACAGTCCTCTATTATGGAGATCTTTTTAAATGAATGCTTGGTGCAACTTCACTCCACTCTCAGCCACTGTATTCTGTAACCCCTTCAGACTCCTTGGTATCACTGTGGCTTCTTTCTCTTTTTTAGGGCTTGAGTGGTGTCATGCTGTTCCTCCTTCCTCAGTATTAATTGAACGGTACTAACTCGGGTGCCCAGCCTTTAAGATTTTTATATATAATGTTCACCCTGTCCTAAATTTAATAACCTTAAGTTTAACGTCGTTGGTTCAAGAATAACTTTTTCTTCATTATCTTTCTTTACCTTAAGTTTGACAGTCTCTTTTAATATTTTACAGGTGATGGCCAAATATAAATTGATTATGTCATCATTAAGACAATAACTTTCATGTGGAGCTTCTGGACACTGGGGGTTGAACAATTTTTTTAAAGCATTTTTTAGTCATTTTTAGTGTAACATTATTTGGTGTAATGTTAGAAAAATTCTGAATTTAGAAAGAACATGGATTTGCAATTCAGATACAGACAGGAATAAGATGTGCATTTATCATTTCTGATTAGAAAAATCTGATAAATTCGTGGGGGTCTTGAAAAGTTTCACTATCTGCTCTGTGTGTGTGTGTGTGTGTGTGTGTGTGTGTGTGTGTGTGTGTGTGTGTGTGTGTGTGTGTGTGTGTGTGTGTCACAAGCACTAGCATAACTGATTCAGTTTAGCAAGCCACTGATCAGCTGAATCATATGTGCTGCTCTGGGCTATTTCTGAACCCTTGGAGGATCCACTACATTCATATTAATAAATAATGCTTAAATAATAATTTTATTAAGTTTGATTTAAAAGGAAAAATTAATAGTGGGAGCTTTGTATCCACATGGACTATATTCCAAGATCTAAAGCACATAGTCAAAAACATAGATGGTAACAAACCATACATACAGTGCCCTCCATGATTATTGGCACCCCTTGAGGGGAAAAAAATCTAACCTTTATTTGAAATAAATTTATTCAGAGCAAAACAAAATCCTCATCAAGAAATAATTATTTTCAGCAAAACCACATGTGCCATGATTATTGGCACTCCTGAAAATTATAGTAAACACTATGTAACTAAAGCATGTTTCCTATTTAAATTGTACATTTTTGAGTTGATTGGAGTGTGTAGAAACTTTCAAGCTGTAATCCGTGACTTCCTGATTAACTGGGGTACAAATGTGAGATGAGACAAAGGCCAAATTCCCTTAGTCCACCATCAACATGGAAAAGACAAGAAACCCATAAACCACAGGAGAGAGAATTGTATTAACCTTGATAATTCTGGTTATTTCCTTCGTAAGGTAATGCTTATTAAAAAATATAGCTACTTACCTGAAAAAAGTCCATTTCTACTGGTGGTGCAATAAAAAAAGTGGACATCAACTGGAACTGTTACAGATTTGTTGGAACAGGAGCAAAGAATGTTTTGCTCTCATGTATATTAAGGAGGCTGGTAAGGGAGGCAAAAACGAGCCCCATGGATCATTGTTGATGTATTTCAAGAAAAAATACAATCTTGTGGTCTCCGAAACCACCAACAAATGCCACACACATTTCAGATTATTTGGAATGTGTGCCAGGAAAAAGGCATTTCTGTCAGTTAACTACAAAAGTAAGAGGCTGGAGTTTGTTAAATGATACTACAACTTTGAGTGGAGATATGGCCTGATGGAAAGATAAATGAGCTTTTTGGCAGTGAACTCTCAAGATGGGTTTGCTGGGGGGGGGTAGCTATAGTAAAAAATAAATAAATAAATGAATAAAATGTATGTATGTATGTACATATACACACACACACACACACACACACACACACACACAGACACACACAAATAAATATATGTATATATCAACACAAAAAATGTTTAGTTGACCACAGAATCCTCCATGGCAGTCACAGCCCCCTGACCTGAAACCCATTGATGATTCTGATCTCTCTGCTCTCTGAATTTTGTGATCCGTACTGGTTGAGTTCTTATCTAAGAAGCTCCTCGCTCCTGCTGATGATGATTCATATGGAGCTAAATATACACTCGAAAGCTGTGATCACTTTTCACTTTTTTTGCTGGTGATATAAACTCTTTTACTGAAATGATTTAGGACTACAATTACCATTACAGTTATAAGATAACCAGCTAGACTTCATGTCAAACTATAGTGAAGTTTCTGCCACATGGTTTGTATTTTAATCTGGTTTTATCCAAATGAGGATGGGTTTCCCCTTTGAGTCTGGTTCCTCTCAAGGATTCTTCCTCGTGTCGACTGAGGGAGTTTTTCCTTGCCACCGTCACTGCGGGCTTGCTCATCGGGAATGTGTAGGGTTTATAGAGAAATGTTTAAATTCTTTACTAAATTTGTTTTTACTATGTGAAGCTGCTTTGTAAAGCGCTATACAAATAAAACAGAATTGAACTGAATTGAATTAAAAACCTGTGGGGTGAGCTGAAGAAGAAAGTCTGTGAGCTCAAACGTAAAAAGGGCAAATAGCGTTCTGCCATAACAAGTGTGTTATGCTGCCCATAAAAGTTGTAGGTGGCAGCATCACGTGTCACGGAGGGGGCATGTGCATGCTTACACCTTTCCTGATTGGTAGTGGTCGTGTGTGATAGGAGACAATGCTTGACATGTGGGAATTGAACACGAACAAATAAGGGGAAATTTTTAAGAAGAAGAATCGGTGCTGTTTTATTGGCGATGGGAAATTATAAAGTATTAGAATTAATTACAATGTGCACAAGGGTGGCAATAATAAATCATCATGGCACATGTTTTTGGTGAAAATAATTATTTCGCTATGAGGGATTTGGTTTTTTTACCTCTGATTTTTTTTTCAACTGAAGGTTGGATTTTTATGTATGTATGTATGTATGTAATTTTTCTGTATAATGGGTACCAAATATTGAGGCCACCTTAAAGCTTGATTTTAATGATAGTGTATTCCTATGATTTAGTTTAATTTCTAAGTTACATTCAAAATAATAAGTGTAATTGTTAAAATAAATAAATAAAATAAAAATAATTTCAACAAGATACTGTAATAAAAACTATGTGACTATGATCTCTCAAGAATGAAGTATTGTATAAATGAATGAAAGAATGAGAATCAGATGTTTATGGTTAATAATTGATAGTACACCTCAAATAACTAAAAGTGCACTTACCTTGTAAGTTTGCTGTTCAAAGATATGAAGTAAAACAACCACCCAGTGGACTACTGTTTTTTATTATCTTAAATTAATACTAGGTACCCTGTCAAAATGTTATATTTACTTACTGTTAATTTGTATGTTTAAACTATTTAAAGTGACAGGCAGTATTCCAGAATGGTATTTCCGATCATTTGTTACCACTGAATTGTGCCTTCTTTTTCTCTTGCTTTATTTGTTTAAAGAATGCAACATACGGGGACCCTGACAGTCCAGAAGTCCAAAAGCCCAGTGCTATGATGGTTATATGAGATGTTAGAGTTTTAAAAGAGAGAGGAGAGTTTTAAAAACATTTCAAGGGACATTAAGTCGTAATATTGTCAGAGAGCTATGACCTACCAGACTGAATTTTTAACATCTGATGTTCAAACCATCACTTTTTTTTTAACCTGGGCAATTTGAAAGCAGAAAATGCAATGAAACACCAAAAAACTGTCTACATTTGATGAACGATAGTAAGTCATTTCCTTAAGGGACAGAAAGAAACCTAATGCTTGCTTAGCATCTGGCAGAGACATCTGGCACAAAACTGCACACTTTAGCTGCTGCTATGAAACCATTTTCTGCACAAATGTAAAGCAGGGGGCATTGTACTATGTTAAAGATCATAGCAGAAAGTCTTATAAAATCAGATTGAAAATTTCTTTTTTTGGCTGAGCATTTGACTGTAAGAAAAACTGGTGAAAAGTTGGATACTCCATTTGTTCAGGTTTCTTTGAACAGTGGTGGCACTTCTGTTGTGGTTTGTGGTGTATTTCATTTAACCTTGTGAAACCTTGTGTAAATCGGTGGAATAATGAATCAGGAGAAAGTTTAAGGGAGAATTTGTCATAAGAAAATATTATTTTAGAAACATAATGACCCAAAACATGAGGGGGAAAAAAACAGACAATGTTGAAAGTAAAGTAAGTATATATTAAATCTATTAGTATATATATTTTTAAACATTTACCTCAGATGTATTTCAGCTGTGCAGAAGGAGGTGGATTCATTATTTATCCAAGAGTCCTGTCCATTCATTTGTTTGAACAAGCAGAATTCCAAGAGTGCCTCTATTTAATGTATGTGGTATAATTTTCACCTTTTTATCACACCACTAACATGTGTTTGCTCCATAAAATTAAAACGCGCATTACTTCATTACCCCCCAGTGCAGCTAACTGGGTTATCAAATGCCGGCCATGTCTCTCACTGTCTATGGTGAGAGGCATGTAAAA
>JBCNYH010000013.1:17541391-17558415 GCA_039654325.1 Tandanus tandanus
ATTTAATTTATTTTTTATTTTTTTTTAATGAAATGATTTAGCTCATAATGTGGCGCAACCATTGATGGGTTGTGTTTTTTTTTTCATGGTGACATTGAGGTTACTGTATATGAACTTATATCATATATAATCCAGATTTGACAATTCAACAGGTTTTGAATTGTAATACAGTAGAAACCTTGCGTCATTATGGAATGATATCCTTTCCTCAAAGGAAATATTGTACTACATCACCATTCTTTGTGCCCATCAAACAATCCTACTGAACCACTGTTTCACTCTTGTTAAATAGTGACGAAAGGCAGACCATAAGCTGAGGAAATGTCATGTTTCCCAGCATCAGTCAATCCTATTCCAATGCCACGTGCTGAACCTTATGATCAGCAACCCACAAGCATGTGACTGCCAAGCAAAATAAAATACGCTACTGCTTTTTTCCTTTTTTACAGAAGTGCTTCTAACCTATATGAACTCTCCATATTTAAAACAATGACCAAGAAATGTTGTTATTCCATGTGATAAATGTACCCTTCTGTCTCAGTATACTCCCGACCAACTATTTGGTGATAATTCAAACATTTTCATTGAAAAAGCATGGCGCATCTCATGCTCACAAATGCATGTATGTCATATATCACATCCGTTATTTGTTTTTCAAGTTCTTTTCTTTCCCCTTTTTCTTCATTGCCTGGAACATCAGTGCTGGAAAACAAACACATCAGCACTTGGCATTGTGAACCCTCGAATTGCCCTGCGTCCCTTCTCCCCTCCTTCTGATTTTCCCTTTCATCCTACTCCCAGCAGCACACCCAGTTCAATCTTTCTAGGGTCCCCTGACGGCAGTACCCATAATTCACCCAGAGACACAACACCCACACCATGCTCTCACTACCCTTTATAGAGCAGCCAAGACGCAGCAAGAGGGGGAGTGAGGCAGGGGCTGGGCAAATACTTTCACTGCCTCTCATCGGGCCCCTGACCATGAGCAAGGCCAGGCCATGCACAGGCACCCACCGAGGCTCAGAGCAGTGCAGCAAGAAAGGGAAGGAAATAAAACTGGGCAGTGGTGATAAAAACATACAGAAAAGAAATGACAAATAATCTGGAGAGACAATGAAGCTAGATATTGAACAATAAAGGAAAATTGAGTGATTAAGTCATGAAGGGAGATAGACAGAAGAAGAACTACAGAAGACAGAGACCTGTGAGAACAGTGACAGCGTATTTGAAACCGACTGAAAGGGACATAAGGAGAAGAAGACGATGGAATTAGAGTGCAGTGTACAACAGCTTTTCACAGCAATTGTCTGTGCATCAGTGCATGAAGATTTATTTGTTTGTGTCTCTGTCACATTTGTAATGAGTTCCATATTGCAGACTGACTCGCATCAGCAGCGCAATACCCATAGAAAAGCCTGGACTCTCTTTTCTCCATTGTCTTCTTTCTCCATGCAGACCCGACTACCTGTCTGTACCTAGCAATTAAATTCCTTCTTTCACAGCAAAAAATAATCATCGAGTTGTTCCCTAAATGCAGTGAGTGAAATGATCTGTGCACATCTGGCATTAACATGTGACTTTGACCACTCAGATCGCCCAGACCACATTCGGACGTGCTCTAGGCCACATACAGCCACATTCTTCAGTATTGTGTACACTAATGTGTCCTAGGCCACACTGAAGGATCATCTACTCAGCTGATATCCCCTGCTTAAGCCTGGCATACCCAATCGCTCATCAACAGAATAATATTAAAATGCGACAACTAAAAACAGCCTTCACACACACACACACACCTCCACCAAAGAGGTTATGTTTTTGATTAGGTTTGTGTATTTATTAGCAGGATTACACAAAAAGTTATGTGTGGATTATTATGAATTTTATATCGAATTTGGGGCTGTGGACAAGAAAAACTCCATTAGGTTTTGGAGATTCTTTAACATTGTGAGAAAGGATGATTTTTTTAAAAACTGTGGTATTACAGCAAGCCCAGTAGGTGGTTCTGAGAACTTTCTGTTTGTTTATATATTTTTTTTCTTTTTTGCTTGCTTGGCTGAGGTTTGTACTCTCAGGATGCTCTTGTTTGCTCGTGTAGAGCATAAGTCATCACTCAAAAAACAGGTGGGGACCTTTTCTAATGCCAGGTGTGAACTAACACACTTAGAGCTGTCCAGTTGTGACCTGATCATGCAGAACACATGTTAAAGCCAGGTGTTACTCATACTGAGTAATGTAGTTTTCTTATGCTTGTTAGCTTATTTTTTGGGTAAAATAAATATAACGTTTATAGTGTACTGTATTGCAGGCATTGCGCAAATAAGATTACATTACATAAAAAAAAGTACATTTGTTTGTTTATTTATTTATTTTCACACACAGTAAAGCCCCTAGAGTTTAGTTAACACCATGAAGGTACATGTGAGTCCAGATAAACACTGTACGGTCTTAAATCAACACTTCAGATTCGGCTAGGCAGACCTGTATTCATGATTGAACTTGGCAATGTTAGGTTTGCGATATTAAATGGAGTATAACACTGCACGTAATCTTATGTACATTTGTAGGTAAATTCTTGATGATTTGTAAACACATTGCTGTAGGTTTGACTGCTGCTTTATTCAGTCTCTTTGCAGTCTAGATTATATTCTGCATATGCATGTGACTACAAATAGCAAGTACGTCCAATTAAGTGTAAAGTATTTAAAAACTAAGTATCTTTATTTAAAGATGTTTCTATGGAGCCTTTCCGAGGAATGCTAAGTGTTTGTGCACTTATTTATACTAAGGGCAATTTAGACAAGATCATTCACATAGAGGAATGTGTTCTGGATGTAAGATGAAACCATAGAACCCAGAGGAACGTCACAGGAACATCTGGAGAAGGTGAAACTCCACAAAAACCATAACCTGAACTGGGAAGCCTGAAGTCATGGCATGATGTCAATTTCACTAGTATGAGGTAATAACATTAGGTGTGATTACATGTATACACATAGAGCATGTTGGAATATGGGCATATTTGTGTGAACTCACTGGAAGCAAAGGCTTAACAGCATCTATTATGATTGCTTAAACAGTTGTTATTGTATTCAGTTGTGAATGTTTTGTTTAAGACTGTTAACACAAACAGATTATCTGCTGTGAGTGGTACCACAGATATTTAAATTACATCTATTGTTTTTAATAGTGCTGGTGTAACTGTATCTGCTGGCACATTTATCTTTAATTATCTCACATGCATAATATAATGTAGAGTCATTGCTAGCAGAGGCAGTACATTTGGACCTTTAATCTGGGTTAATGTTGCTCTGGGGACTGCCACCCTGAGATAGATTGGTAGGGTACGTGTAACAGAAGAGCTCAGGTAGAATCTGACTAATTGAATACTCATGCTTTTGTTGATGTTGAGTTCGAGCTTTTAGGAGCTGGCAGTCTGTCAGCACTGGATTTGGACAATAGGAAAAGAATGTGTCAGGAGGAGGTGGTAAATGGAGGACTTGCTGATGGCTGTTGAGTTGCCTCATAAGCCTGTACATCATTCATTTTATCCACCTGAAAATTCCCAAGTGAGATGTTTACAAATATTTTTACTGTATGGTGTATTGCTTATCACTGACTCCAATGCAAATGGAGTAGTTTGGATGTGTGATGAATGTGGCGCTCCAAAGCCAGCAGAGACATGGACTAGTGAACATTCCTCTAAGAGGAGCTCACTGACTGTGGTCAAGAGGGTGTATCTGTTTGTGTGTGTGTGTGTGTGTGTGTGTGTGTGTGTGTGTGTGTGTGTGTGTGTGTGTGTGTGTGGGACACAGGGCATGTGTTGTTACTTGGAACTGTGACTATCACTTGCACACATGCAAGCTCTTGCTTTGGGAAATGGGCATGGTGGAGTGCAGCTGAGTGAGTGGGGAGTGTGGAGGATTCAGAAAATGAATTAAGTCATTTGGGCTTTTCTGCAAGTCACACCCCAGTTCATCGAAAAGGCAGAGCGTGCTGCAATGTAACCAAGAACCCATTCCAAATCAATAAGACACACACACACACACACACACACACACACACACACACACACACACACACACACACACACACACAATCTAAATCAAGCACCCCTCTTATTATTCTCCCCCACCCCTGGAGACAGCTTTCTTGGCAGTACTCAGGAAAAAGCCACCTGCATCCCCCCCTCCCTCGTTCTGATTGTATGTGTCTGCTCTTTCATATTAAATAAGCCTCTCATATACGAGTTGAGCTCCAGATGAACCTGTGTACACACAGATGCACAGGCTACCCTTACATGCATCAACATGCATCTGTACAGAGGACCAGAACTTTAGACATGGCTGCTCTTATTCCCTCTCTGTCTCTCTCTCTCTCTCTCTCTCTCTCTCTCTCTCTCATTCCTCACCTTTGACTTCTCACAGGGACTGAAAGTTCCCCTTCCACCTGGGATGGAGAGGGAAAAGGGGATTTTTCCAGAATAAATTATTGCCTTCTCTTCTCACTCCTGTATTCCAACACTCCCTGCTTCATTCTCGTACTTTCTCCTCTGCCTGAATCTCCCTTGCCTCCTTACCCTCTCTGCCAAAAGGAAAGAGATGGCATGCATATCTATTTTTACTGTTTTCACATTTAGAACCTGGGGCATTCTCAGTGTATTTTTACTAGTAATATAGCTGTCTATTGGTATTTTTTCACAATCGTATTTGCAATTCATGTCCCATAATATTTGCATGTACAGTTATAGGATCTGGCAGAAGTAATTTAGAGAAGTTCTTGTATACTTGGAAAACATATCCATTTCATTTATATTTACTCATTTGGCTGAAGCTTTTTATCCAAGGGTGGAAATACTGGAGTAATTGTATTCCATGACTATACTTAAGTATTATTTTGGTGTATTTAAACCTTACTTATGTATTATTAAATTTATCTCATTCTTACTTGGTATGGAGCAACTGTGTGCACACAATTTCCTCCGGGATCAATAAAGCATTCTGATTCTGATTCTGAAAACTAATAACTTGTACTCTTATTTACATTTTTTATTTATTTTATTTATTTATCTTCAGAGTGTATGTAACAAATCTCAAAGATTTCGTCTACCATCCAGCCTTTGACTGTACTCTATACCACATTGACTCACTCACTCCATTAACCATTTCATCCTATTATGGTCGCGGGGAGGCTGTAGCCAAACCCAACCCACTGTGGGTGAAAGCAGGGTACACCGTAAACAGCTCGCCAGACCATTGTAGGGCTAACACACACACCTAGGGCAATTTGGAAGAGCCAATTAACCTAATGTGCATGCCTTTGGACTGTGGGAGGAAACCGGAGTACCAAGGAAACACAAGCACGGGGAGAACATGCAAAGTCCACACAGACAAGTCTGAGCCCAGGAATCAAACCCAGAACATCTTCCTGTGAAATACGGCATCTTCCCGGATGTACTAACCACTTCGGCACTGTGTCGCCCTATACGATAATCAGTGGGTGTAACCTTTGTTGAAGTTAGCACTATCCTTGTGCACCTAAATACGGTTAAGCCACTGGCCTGCAGTATGGAGCATGAGCAATTTTACTGCAGAGGATTAAACAAAAACTTGTTTACTTTTTCCTCCCGAGAGGCTATGAAGGTCTTCTAATTTAAAAAAGCATGTTGAGGTAGGATTAGCTATTTTACTAACATTCACTGCTCCTGGGTTTGAGTCCCGTGCTTGGTGAGGGCGCTTCTGTGTGGAGGTTGCATGTTCTGCCTGTGCTTGCTTGGATTTCCTCCGGGTTCTTCGGTATTCTCCCAAAGTTTAAAGACATGTACATTAGGCTGATTGGCTGTTTCAAATTGCCCCTAGGTGGAAGTGTGAATGTTTGACTGTGTTGGCCCTGTGATGGACTGGCGAGCTGTTTATGGTGTACCTCTTCTTTGCACAGCACTGGCTGAGAATTGGCCGGATAGGAATTAAATGAATGAATGCATAGTAACATTCACTAGCTAAAGTTAAGGGGGTTTTTTTCTTTCTTTTCGTTTGGTTATATCAGGTCAAGCAAAGCAATAATTGCTGTAGCAAACATAACTGACTGGGCAGCAAGTCAAGTTCAAAATATAGCAAACATGCAGACAGTAAAACTGCAGAAAATGTGCCCTGCAGAAAACTTGCCTATAGATGTGACTTTAGGTATAGGTATGAGTGTGTGTGTGTGTGTGTGTGTGTGTGTGTTCACCCAGACTCAGCTAAGATAGGCCCCAACCTCCCTGTGAATCTAGTAGGGTTAGGTAGTTCAGCAAAGTAACTTTTTTTTTGTCTCATTATCTGTATCTTATATTTAACTATAATTTCTGAGCATATGGTCTACAATTGTTTTCATCCAAAACATCTTACAATCGAGCAGATGATTAGGCAATCAGTGACCTAAAAACCCTAGCCACTGAGCCACCATGAAATTTAGAGTCTGACAAAAATAAAAGATCCATTCAGGTTTTCTTCCAGGGTTCTTTCTAAAAGACATACACTTATGCTACAGTAGTGTGCTGTGAAGATTATACACTTTTAAGATTCTTAAATTTTTCTGAAAAATTGGTGTTTTCAGTGTTTTTGATTATTAGCCATACTTTTACCTCAATATACTTGTCGGAATTATTTTTTTGTTTCTCATTGCCTGCAATAGCATTGTTCAATACATTTTCACCAAAAAATTATAGAGAAGTAATTTTTGACTTCTTTTCATTAGGAGCCCTTTTAGACAAAAGTAGTGGTGTAAAATCTTCACTGCACACTACTGTATGTCCACACAAGCCTGGATAAATCTGAAAAAGCACATTTTTATATCATTTTCCAGATGTTTTAGTATGTCTAAACCAAAACACTGAAATGAATTTTCCCTCTCGTCACTCCTCAGGTAATACTATTTATGAAGTTGTTCCACCAACTACATGTTTGGCTAGGTCGTGTCCAAAATCACCACTCCATGTAGGGTTTAAACTGCCAGTGTAGTGTCTTTTCACACTTAAATACACCAGATATAAAGCTTGTCTTGTATGTTGGAGCAGTGACTGTGCATTGTACAGTATGGGGTTGTGTAATTCAAGACAGATTAGCAAATTCGATAGACAGTGCAGCAGTAACTACATTTCACCCATCATGTTTGCTTTGTTGTTTTGAGCAGAAACTTTTCCCAGTATTATGGAAACCGCCATCATTGTTTCTGAAACTCTCCATTTTCGCCATCTGCAATAAACACAAATCAAGTTTTCAAATCGATCTTTTCTAAAGTATCATTTTCAACTGAGGAAAACTGTTTCTGTGTGGACAGAAGGGCTAAACAGAGAAATGATTATATGCACGTCAAGAGTTTTAGATTTAATCTTTTTTTAAGTACATTGTTGAAGATTATGCAGAGTGTGAGGATACAAAAACATGATAAAATGGATAATATAATTCCGCCGGGATCAATAAAGTATTCTGATTCTGATTCTGATATGGGTGGCACAGTGGTTAGCACGTCCGCCTCACAGCACGAAGGTCCTGGGTTCGATTCCTGGCCTCTGGTGTTTCTGTGTGGAGTTTGCATGTATTAGTCATGCTTGTGTGGGTTGCCTCTGGGTACTCTGGTTTTCTCCCACAGTCCAAAAACATGCACATTAGGCTAATTAGCTGTTCCAAATTGCCCCTTGGTTGTGAGTGTGAATGGTTGTGTGCGATGGTCTGGCGGACTATTCAGAGTGTAGCCCACCTTTGTCCAGTATCAGCTGATATAGGCTTCAGCCTCCCCGCAACCCTAAAAGGATTAAGCGGTTCGGCAAATCAGTGAGTGAATGGATGATAAGTTTTAAAATATATATATAATACATGGTTATTGTCAACACTTGTTGAGCAGGGGGCTTGTAGGGTGGCATGTCATCCAGTACTTGTCATGCAATGGCTCAAAGGGCTTATTTTATAGTGCTGGATTTGACCACTGGCATTAAATAATTTATGCACATTGACAGAACACAGCAGGCGAGTAGTAACATTGGTAACCTTAGGAAGATTGAGGAAAATTCAGGCAGCTGCATTCTGGATTATTTGGGGAAAAAATGTTATGTCACATGAAGCAAGACGAGCCAGCAGCCAGTTACAGTAGTCAAGTCTGGAGTTGACAAGGGATTGAACAAACAGCTGAGTGGAATGTAATTACACAGTATGCACTAGCAAAGTTATTGGCAGTTATTTGGTGGAATTTACTTCTGTCTAGGCAGCACGGTGCTCCGGCAGGTATCTCATAGCTCCAAGGATCAATCCTGAACTCTCTTTAGAATCTGAGCTTCATATGTTTGTGCAGGTTTATTTTACAATGCCTGCCTTCCTTTCATCTCCCAAAAACTTGCCAGTAGGTGGAATAGTTTTAACTTACCGCTAGGTATGGTATGAATCTTTAAATTGCCTCTAGGTTTGAATATGCGTGAATGAGGTACTGTGATGGACTGGCATACCAGTCAGGGTTACTGAAGCCGAATTAATGAATGATCTTTTCTGTACTTAAACCATGGCTGTGAAATCCACTGATGGGCTAATAAATGACAGATTTTGTAATTTAGTGATGAATTTCATCCTCAGGACCCAGGACTGACAGCTCCCTTATTTCTTTAGAAATTCTTTGATTTCTTATTTCCAAAGAGTTCAAAAGTCTACACTGCAAAAAAAATAAATAAATAAATAAATAAACAAAAACCTTGTTAGCAAGTGAATACATTTGACTTATATTCACATCTATGTAGTGTTTCCTATTAACTGAATACAGTTAATTAAATATATAAGTAGGCGTGCAGTGGGAGTTGTGATTAGCACATCTGCCTGACAGAAAGAAGGTCCAGGGTTTGAGTCCCGAGCTCAGCAAGGGCATTTTTGTATAGTTTCGTCCAGGTACTCCGGTTTCCTCCTACAGTCCAAAGACAAGCACATTCCACCATTTGGCTGTTTCAAATTGCCCCTGGGTGTAAGTGTGTGTGTGTGTGTGTGTGTGTGTGTGTGTGTGTGTGTGTGTGTGTGTGTGTGTTGGCCCTGAGATGTTCTGGCAAGCTGTTCAGGATGTACCCAGCCTTAACCCAGAGTTAGCTAAGGTAGGCTCTCACCTCCCTGGAAATATATGAGAATTACTGCATTGATATTCATCAATCATTCATTCATTTATTTTCTAAGCCCCTTAATCCTAATTAGGGTCGCGGGGAGGCTGGCGCCCACCTAAGCTGACTCTGGTTGAAGGCAGGGTACACCCGCTCACGAGACCATTGCAGGGCCAACACACATACAGCCATTCACACTCACATTCTACTGCATTGATATAACCATTTTAATCATTTCAAGGTTGAAATAGTTTTGTTCAGATGACAGATAGTTTGTAGTTTTAAAAAAATGTTGGAAAATTATTAAAAGGATCTTTGAATACAATACAAAGATTCAATCAATCCCAAAGACAAAGTGTCCTTATTTACACAATCTATTCACTTATTAATATAGCATTTTTTGCAGCGTAGTAATTTCTCCTGAGTAATATATACTCTTGAGTTTTCTTTAAGTTGTTTTCCTCAAAAAAATTCCTAACCTAAAAAAATCTTTCTTAAGAGCATATTAAAAAGTCATCCCCTTTTGCAGTTTTCTGACAATTCCCAAAAATCTCATCACTGTTAACTCCAGCATCAATCTTACTACAATTTTGACAATTTTGGCTTGTGATTGATCTTATTCTCCACCCGATTAACAACCAGTGACTTCACGCAAAAGAAATGTTTGTGTGTTTACCCATGCAGATCAGCTCTGGGCCTCACCATAGCTGTCATTCACTCACAGCAATCCTTATATTCTCATATAAACTCCACGACTGTAAATTGCTCGCAGTGATTTGTTGCATTAGACTAAAGTGGTTCAGGTTCGTTTGCCATGAATCATGAAAACAAATTGGTTCAATTAAATGCAAAGTCAATGAGACAGTCATTAGTAAGAGACCTGGTTTCATGTGTGTGTGTGTGTGTGTGTGTGTGTGTGTGTGTGTGTGTGTGTGTGCCTGAACAGCGGCAGATCACGAGGCACAAGGTCTGGTCACAGTGTGTTTGACTGATTGTAAACCAGTGAGCCCTGGCTAGTCTCATTGAGCTGTAGCCTGTGTAGGAGCGAGCCTGGCCAGTGTATTCTTGCTGTGTGATAGAGCACTGAAAGGCAGCACACACTAATATGTCTCTGGCTTGACTTGTCTCTCTGAAGCTTTTCCAATTCAACAGATCTGTTTACAGTGCAGGGAGAACACATTTATTGTGTTTACTGGGATTTATGCGGAGTGCAAGGTGTGTGTGTGTGTGTGTGTGTGTGTGTGTGTGTGTGTGTGTGTGTGTGTGTGTGTGTGATGAGTACGCTAGTGAGATGTATGTGTGATTACTTGTATAAGTGTATATCTAGTGCACTTTTTATATATAATGCAGTCATGCTACCATGTTTGTGCACAACATCACAGCTGAGTGCTGCAACTCTTCCATGGCTTAAAGGCGGAAGCTAGTGGACTAGGACACTGTGAGTGACACAGGAAAGGACTTTTGTTAGTTCTAGAAACACATCTCAGCTATTGTTGCCCCTGTTACAACATCAGGTTCTTCAGCAGAATTAGGCAAATTTGATGGTCACATTGGCTCCGGCATTCCAGCAACTGCATATGGAAACTTCCTTTAGGCATCAAACAACACCTGTGGCTTTATCTCTAATGGTTCCCAGTAAAATACAATGCCCATGATTACAGCATGTTTTTGCAATGATAATGACATCATAACATTTATTTCCATCCAGAGTTTCATCTTTCGTTTTGTTGAGGGAAAATTTAAGCACTCCATAAAGTCTTCTCCAGCACATCTCAGAGACTTTCAGTAGGGTTAAGGTCAGGACTCTGTGGTGCCAGTTCATGTGTAAAAATGATTCCTCATGAGCCCCGATTTTATATCCGTGCCATCAGGAATGAAAAAGTCCGTTGATGGGATAACCTGGTTATTCCGTACATTCAGGTCATCAGTTGTCATCACCTCATTGCCACATGTTGTTGCTGAGCCTCGACAGGACCAGCTGAAGTAACAATGCTATTTTAATGCTATGCTAACAATGCTACGTTCTATAATCAAATCTAAAATCGGCTGTATTGAAATAATAAAAATGATTTAATTGAAATGATTACTCACAGAAGGATGGATTCCCTTAATTTTTTGCACATTTTGCACATTTTGTTGGTCAGTGGCATTTTTTAGCTTCTTCATTTGGAAACTAGACCCTGGTTTTGTAAAGCTACTTTGAGAGAACAATTATTAGATCAAATTTATAGATTAATAATAAGCCATACAGATTTTTTTTTTTACACCCAGATGAAGACAGAGAAAATGTGTGGAGCATAACAGTAAGCTACATATTTCAAAATGAGACCAGTTATTAAAAAACATTAAAGTTGACATATTTAATATATACATCAAATCTACCAGTAACCGCTATCTTTAAAATAAGGAGTCGTATTTTAAATCTGCTACAGACAATTCAGAGAAAAAAAGCTAAAATGTAAAGTATCATCATCTTATCAGATAATCAGTAAACTTTGTGATGTATAAATAAAATATATATAGTACAGTATAATCTTACAGATACATTATAGATTAGGAAATATATTTACACCAACATTAAATATGTGAAATGTGGGTGATTTTTTAAAGCATTCTTATTTCATATCACTGTATCTCACTATCACCTTTTGCTACGCTGGACTCATTTTCTAGCAACACACCCCAGGTGTCTACTTTTCATTTAAATAAATAAGCATCTCCTTTATTACTGCTTATAGAGGCTTAATTAATGAGTTAATGCATAGACAAGGTAAGGTCCAAGGTCAAAGTGCTTTACACAGGAGTATTGAATAAAAGGATAAATAACTGAAAGAATAAAAATTATATTATTTTATTTAGTTACAGTACAAATGAATACAAATAAAATAAATATAAATAACTAAAAAACAAATAAATAACTGTTAACTGTGAATGTGCTTTAATAAGCAGTACCTGTGTTTTCAACTTGGGTCTCATAATTAATGTTCTAATTTGAATTTACAGATTGAAGTATGACCCTTTCTACAAAGAATAGATGCGATAACAAATGTGTATACACCTGAATAGCATCTGCTGAGAGGTAATGGAATACATGCATGATTATAGCTTCTGTATTTGCATCACAAATCAGTTTTTCTTTTCCGGTTCTCTGCACTGTAGAAATACATAGAGTCTCTCACACACGTTTCATCTTTTGTTGTTATTGTTTTTCCCCTGAAAGCTAGAAACAGCTTTATATGTGTCGTGAGAGAGGTATGAGCGAGACCGCCTTCTGCTGATGGGTTAGCATTGATATAGATCCTGTGGTGTGAAATAGCGATGGCCTTTTAAGGTTTCTGGGTCATTCCTAGCTCCTATCACATGTTTGATGGCTGTGCATGTAGATGGTTTAAGCATGTTTCGAAAAAAATTTAAAAAACAGCATCAGCGATATGCTTTTCAATGCTGACTCATGTGGATTCCGCATGCGTCCTAATTTTAAATGTAATCACATTTTCTTTCAATTTTTCATGGCTGCGGTGGCGGTGGCACAGCTGCTGGATGTAGGAGGAAGATCCCATGTCACTGACCAACATTTCAAAATCTCACATTAATGGTAATAGATGAGACAATGTGTTTCTGGTAAAACTAGTGATAAAGGCGTGTATTTATAATAACGTGTGGGTGTGTTTGTTTAAAAGACTGGGTGCTGCTGGGCCTCACAGCTGTGTCATGATGCTGTTCTGGGAAAAAGTGGACATGTAAATGTTTACTGGTCTTTAATGCATGTTTGTGTGTATGTGTGGTGTGTGTGTGTGTGTGTGTGTGTGTGTGTGTGTGTGTGTGTGTGTGTGTGTGCGTGTGTGTGTTTTCACCCCTCTCTCAAGCATGTGACATGTGAACTGTGTTGTATGTAAAGAAACAGGCATGCCTCAACTCAGACAGTGACCAACCATCATTCTGTCTCCCACTCCTTCCATCTCTCACTGTACTTACTGGATAATGGATCTTCTGTGGATGCAGAAGTACGGTGATGGTCCCTCTCCTCACGCAATTCCCCCAGACTCTCTGTGCACATGGGTCTTCTCAACGCCATACAGACTAAACATGCTTAGCCTGGCCTTATTCCAGCTTTACCCGCATCTTAGATGTCTGTGCACACACACACACACACACACACACACACACACACACACACACACACACACACACACACACACATCTGTCTGTGGGATGAATGTCTCAGAAGTCTTCTGGACTTCTCCACAGAACAGTTCAGAACTGGCGACAGCATACATCAGAATGACACATTGAACTTCACCTGCGCTTCTCGTATAACTGCATGTCTGGGGAATGAGTGTAGTTAAAGTACATTTCCCCAAACCTGTAACTGTTCAGTTTCAACTTGAGGCTACCTTACTAGCAGGATGAAATTCCACATTGTCTTTCAAGTATTGCAGTTTCTCAGTTCTATAAAAATGAATTTCAGTTTGTTTGCTGTGAAACTATACGTAGCCATCAGGCTAATTGGGTGATTACTTCACTGATCTTTGTGTTAAACTAACATTACATTTCTGATGTTTATCTGCGTTTAAAGACAGGGCAGTGGTGGCCCAGTGGTAGGGTGATGGATTACTGATCCTAAGGTTGGCAGTTCAAGCCCTAGTGTCAACAGGTTGTTACTGCTGTCCCCCCAGTGCAGCTAACTGGGAAATCAAATGCCAGCCATGTCTCTCACTGTCTGTGGTGAGAGGCATGTAAAAGAACCATTGCTGACTTTTGTAAAGAGTAGGCTGCATTGCAGTCAGCATGTTTATGCCCGGCCTGGCAAGCTGTCCAGGGTGTACTCTGCCCTTGCCCAGAGTCGGCTGAGATGGAGAATAAGAATAAGAATAATGTAACTTAAAAAAGAACATTACACTTTGTGTAAATAGTAATTAATCACATTTTATACATTTGCTAATTCTATAATATGGCTTTAATAGTTAATGGTTAATGGTTAAATACATCTTTTTTTCATAGCTGCAGTGTTTAGCGATTATATATTTTTCATTTTTACCACCACCCAGAACCAAATTTTGGCAGAGATACTGTAATCACCTGTACTTACTAAAATTTGATGAGATACTACCCTACCTAAATCTCAGAGATGATTTTTTATGAATATAGAGCACTTATAAATTACCATACCCACCTATGAACTATGTATGGATTTCGTAGCCATTTTGCATATCACTAACTAGGTCACTTCCATGTACTAAAGAATATATCATAAGACGAGCACACGGGTAATTAAAGCCATATAGGGTTTATTTGCAACATTAATTATCCTGTGTGGTAGAGACAGTTTGTTATGTGTTTTTTAACATTTATGTTTTTATCCACCATCTTTGGGAGAAATTTACTGATTTAGAGTACTGATTTAGATACATATTTCAATTTTAGGTCATCTTTTTATCCTCTTGGTATCTTACACCCGAGGCTGACTGATTAGTCTGGTTGGTGGTTGTATGATAAGACGGTTGGCAACTTGTACACACATTTCAATGCTGTGTCACTTATGTAGATTTCAGAGAGGTCAAATTAGTGAGGTATGGTCATGGTAGGAAGGATCCATTTATGCATGTTCAGCATCATGAACACAATTTTATTAGGAATTTTTCACAAGAAGCAGTAAGCTACTGTCGTCATGTGTTCACACCACCTTTGCTTTACTTCTGATACTTTTCCAGTTCTACATAAATTACACTGACCTCCAGAACTACACTCCATATTTAGTCTGTGGTTGTTCCTGTCATTTTAAGGTGATCCATAGTATCACACTCAGAAAATGTCCTAATGGGTCACTTCATTGTTTATATGATATACTAGTGCAGAGTTTGGGTAAATACACTGTAACTAGAACTGAAATGTTTCTCTTATTTTTCTAAGATTTACCAGTGTTGAAAGATGAACCGTGACTTGTATGTGTGTGAGGGGAACGAGTGAAAATATTAGTGTATGAGTGCATTTGTTTGTGAGAGACATCTTATCTAGATACAGTATGTTTATTACTTGTGTCAGAGAAAGGGGTAGAAAACAGGCAGTGAGTGTTCAATCAGCTGTATTTGTATTCTGCAAAGATCTGAAAGTGGCCTTATACCCATCCTCCGTACTCCCCCTCACTCATTCCCTATGTCTTTTTCTCTCTCTGGCAGTTCAGGGCAGATTTCTCCCACACTCATGGACGCTGGGCTGTGTGGCTGTGTGTTTATGTTGGAGCCCGGACTTCCTAGTGGCAGCCTGCACCTATCTAAACATCCCCCCGGCCGCTGCTCTGTGTTCCCGGTCTCGCACGTCCCCACACACCCCCACACTCCAACCCCCCCACACTCTCTGTCTCTCCTCTTGCTTTGCTGGAATTTCTTGGACAGAGCTGCTCAAATCGAGAAAAAGGATTCTGAGAGACGAAAGGAGAATTCTTTTACATGGACACATTCCACCGAGCCCTGTCCATTTCATGTTCCATTCCTCCATTTCTAAATGGAGAGTTCCAATGATCCTGACTAAAGTTCCAACAGGCTGTGGGCCCACACACACACACAAACACACACAAACACAGTATACCCTGAATGCACTAATTTTCAGGGACGCCTTGCTTGCTTGTGTTGCAGTTTCTTTTGCCAAATACTGTACCATCGGCTTAGCAAGGTGTTGAAGCATATTATAGGAATTCTGGCCCATTCTGACCCTCAATGCCTTCTCCAGTTGTGTTGAGCTGGTGTGGATTTCTACTCAAAATACCTTGTCTCACTTACTCTTACTGGAGAAGTCCAGTAGCCTGATGACAGGGCAAGCTACATAATGAGGTGCAGTTTTTTTAGTGGGAAGTACCTGCCACATCTGGTAAACCTGAAGTAAGACAGATCTTTTTTAGCCTATCTTCATGTTTCATGATAGATCACAAGATTTTATGGTATTAATACTGCACTAATAATTAAAATGAACAATGTGACCAGTGCATAGATTTCACGATACCAGGATAGTCTTTGTGTATTTGTATTCCCTTGTCTACTAAGCCCACTGGTTCATTACAGTTTGAGTCTTATAATGTGTTTAGGGACTATATACCCAATCCACACAGCAGTGGTAATGACCTTCCCTCCCTTGCAATCCCATGCAGGCAGGTAAGGGATGAAGTTATGGAGAAGTTTAAAGAAGGGTTAGGTTATAAAAAACTATCCCAAACTCTGAACATCACACGGAGCACTGTTCAATCTACCATCCAAAAATGCAAAGAGTGTGGCACTATGGAAAACCTACCAAGACGTGGTTGTGCACTTAAACTGATAGGCCGGGCAAGAAAAGCACTGATCAGAGAAGCAGCTAAGTGGCCCATGGTAACTCTGGAGGAGCTGCAGAGATTCAATGCTCAGGGGGGAGAATCTGTCCACAGATCAGCTGGTTCTCGGTGGTTCTACAAATTATTGACTCACACACCACACCACATAGTTTTTATTTGTAAAAAAATTTCAAAAACCATGTATCGTTTTTTTTTTTCCATTTCACATTATGTGCCACTTTGTGTTGGTCTATACATTTATGTTTGTGGCTGTAACTTGACAAAATGTGTAAAAGTTAAAGGGGTATGAATACTTTTGCAAGCCACTGTAAAGTCAAATTTTCACCAATTCTATGGACCCTCTCCAACTTGCATACTGACCCAACAGATCCACAGAAGACGCCATATCCTTTACCCTTTACCTCACCCAGACATACATGAACAAGAGACACATATGTGAGAATGCGGTTTATAAACTTTAGCACAGCATTAAACATGAAAACCGAGGGCTCCCGAGTGGCGCATCGACAAGGGACTATCGACCCGGAGATCGCAAGTTCGAATCCGGATTGATGCCCCAGCCATCCGTGACCGGGTGTCCATGGGAGCTAATTGGCC
>JBCNYH010000013.1:17559014-17578628 GCA_039654325.1 Tandanus tandanus
GGTCGGTGGTGGTCGTGTGATAGGGAAGGCAAAAGTTGATGGGTGGGAATTGGATACGACTAAATTAGGGAGAAAAAATGAAGGGGGAAAAAAAAAAAGTATAAATGCTAGCAAACACCAGCCCCTGTAATTAGATTGTGAACTTTCTGACAGTGAGGCCTCAGGCAGTACATATTACCAGCATCACCTCTAAGTCCATCATACTGAGTATGGGAGTACCACAGGGATGTGTACTTAATCCGCTGCTGTTCACTTTGATAACTCACGACTGCTCAGCCACACAAAACTCCAACCACATTATTAAGTTCACTGATGACATGACTGTGCTGGGACTGATAAGCAGGGATGATAAGCCAGATTACAGAAAGGAGGTGGAGCAGCTGATCATTTAGTGCAGGGTTAACAATCTATTTCTCAATGTTGACAAGACTAATGAGACAATTGTTGACTTCAGAAAGACCCGTCCCAACACACTCCAATCAGCATCAGTGGCTCTGCGGTGGAAATTCTAAAAGTTGCTAAGTTCTTCAGTGTTCACATAATTGACAACTTCACATGGGCCAGCAAAATCACCTCACTAACCAAAAAGGCCCACCAGAGGGTACACTTCCTGAGACAGTTGAAACAGGCAAGCTTCCGTGCTCCTATCCTCACCACATTCACATGCTCAGATGAAAATCTCTGATGGACGGCAACTAGGTCTGAGACTGTCTGCAGTTAAGTCCCCAATTATCTGCGACTATCTGTGATCGACCACAACGGTCTCAGACTGTCATCAATATAATCGCGGATAGTTGGCGACAGTCACCAATTAGTAGTTTATCGTGTGTAATCGTCCAACATTTGGAAACAGGTTTCAAAAAACAGGACAATTGTGCACAAAGGGTGGATTCCTCACTGACAGTAATATGGTCGATGATATAGGTCGCAGACCCCTCAATACTTGCAAGTTCAAACACAATATGATTACATCAGATCACTTGGCATTATCAGAACACATCTTTTTGATATTTCTTTTAAGCTACCCTGAAATCTACGTCATATGGAAACAACCCACTCTTGAGTCAATGTCATAAACCTCTTTCCTGCTGAAAATATATATTTGTACTGCTGTTTCACTTCCTGCATGATGTGTAAGTATGTACAAGGTTGCCCACCTCACACCATCATGTCACCACCAGCCTGCAAGGTTGACATTCAAGGAAGTAATAAGAATCATTTCCTGTGTTGAGAGATCCACTGTGACTTCGATCAGAATAAAGCAGCTACTGAAGATAAATGAATACAGTGAAATAGCACAATTGATGTGTTTATTTGTTGGTATGTTTTACCATCATAGGAATGAGCTGGAGTAACTCAAATGTTGTGACATAAAACCGACATGATCATATTATAAACACATTACAGAAAAGAGACATTAAAGTTTATGTCCAGTGACACATCGTTGTATCACGTTACTATTACTGGAAACTGCTGCACTAGATGTCATCATAACAAGCCATGTGCAACTTATTCTCCAAGCTATTTTTAGTGTTATTGTAAGTGAACTGTTGTTGGTGTAACATTTTAAGAAAAATATTAATATTAAGTATCATTAATATTAAGAAAGAATACCAGAAAGCACTTAGCAAAAATTAGCATTAAGTAGGCTGAAATGTCACCAAATATTGGCATGTTACTATTAAACTTGCTATCATAATAGACAAGCTGAAAGAAAACACAACTCATCACTACTATTATTAACTGACTCAAACTGCCCAGCTGGCACTGAGCATCATACACTGTTAGGACAAGGTTTTTGTTTTTTTTGCTTTAGCTTTTGTAAACTCTTTTTAACCCGATTCCACTGCTCTATATTGAAAAAAATATCTGAAATTAGTTACAAGCCATAGCGTTCATATAAATTCACCTATTAAAGGACCTGAAGTGTGTGTCATGTTTTGTGCGGTCAAATGACATACTATAAGTTCACATTCATCATGTGATTTCTTTGTTGCATACCCGTCTGGAAAACCCTTTTGTCACTTGTTCCTTAAAACAGCTTAAAGTGTGTGTGTGTGTGTGTGTGTGTGTGTGCTAGGTTATGAACATATTCACTAATGTCAACTTATAAATATATCCACATTAGGGTATAAATATGGAAGTACAAATTAGTCTGAACTATAAATACTGATATTATTTTACAACATTACATATTTATTAAGAGCACAACAACACAGTGACATGGTGATGTAGCAATCATATTCACAGTGTATTATATTTTCTATAACTGTGTCATACTAACAGAATGAAATACATAGATTTAGTCAAGGCCTAAAAGCCGAGGGCCAGATAGATAAATATCTATGCCTGGGTTTGCTTTTCAGGGGGTTTTTTCTATCATGATCTGATTTCTGCTTTTATTTGTATCACCTATTAGTTTAAATATCTGTTTAATGAGTTCATGTTCTGTCAAGCTTCTGATTTTAGCACTGACTGCATGAAAGTCTGTCTGCCTACCTAAGATACATTGGTCATTAATTCATTCATTTTCTGGACCAATTATTCCTTCTAGGTTCGCAGAGAGGTTGGAGCTCAGCTGACTCTAAGCGAAGACATTAAGTATTAATTAAATTTACCCTAATATAAATACTATACAGCCCGTAACACTATAACATAATAGACTAGCATGTTTTAGTGAATTCCATACAGAGTTTTGGGGCAGCACTGGGACCGGAGCAGAGCTTAAGCTATTAGCCTATGTTTTGATAATGTACTATCATGCAGGAGTTTACACATCATGCAACCTAAAGAACTACGGGTCCTTGGAGGCTCACAATTCTTTTATGATATGGGGGTTGCACTTCGTCACAAAATGACTGGGTCAGACACCTTTCTATTTCAATGTGATGAAAAGCCATCCTGGAGGGTAAAGTCTTATCGGACATGGGCTACTGTACGGGAGCCCAAATAATAACGTTTGTTATTAGCTGTTGTAAAATTTGTTGCGAGGAAGGCTAGTCAGTTGGCAAAGTTTAGGCTAAACATCAACATTAGTTCACTTAACAATAACACTAGTTCACTTAACATTGATTGAACATCCAGGGCACTCCTGAAACAATCTCTCACTGTCTGGATAAAGCAAACTTAACGTATAGAAGTTACATAACTTGATAACTTATCATAAATAAGTTAGGGTAAAAAAAAACGTTTTTACTACACACGTAAACACGTTCTGATGTCAGATTTCACAGGCGACCAAACTCATCCTGTCACCATATGGCTTGCAGGATTTTTTTGAGGTGCAGAATGCATTACATAAATTCTTCACCATGGCAGTGAATGTTGTGTTTCCCCCTCAGTGTTAAAGGATGTGATGTTTTTGGGAGTGCTCCCATAAACACCAACTGTATCGATACAATACAGCTATGTCATAATGACAGTTACTCTATACAACTATAGTGTGTGTGTGTGTGTGTGTGTGTGTGTGTGTGTGTGTGTGTGTGTGTGTGTGTGTGTGTGTGTTAATGTGTAGATCATATATAAATCTATATATAAATAGATATGAAATGTTTATTTAGATATAAAAATATAAATATTGTTGATGTGTGTATATATAAAGACGTGCATACACTTCTGTGTTGTTATTTTTAGTATGTTCCTTGTACCTGGAAATAATCTACTCCATGCACTCCACTGATTTTGTTTGGCTCCATTTTTTATAAATATTACACTAGTAAACCAAGCCTTCTGTGTTTGGTGTGATAATGTGTAGGTTATGCCATGTTCAACAGTTTGAGGAAAGTATGTGGCAGATGCTGGTATGTGATTTGAGCCTGCAGGCCAGCTAGTCCAGTGAAAGCTGCAGTGAAAGCGCAGCCTTGCTGACAGATGAATTGCTCTAATTAGAAATCCATAACATCCTGCCACATGGCCGCCTTATCCCTAGCACATTTCCTTCTTAGGCCCAAGCTGACGACATCGAGTTATCCGCACTGCCAGCCAGCCAGCCATACACACATTTCCCACACACATACACACATGTCCACACAACACCTCGACTTTTTGTGTCTGAGACTCCCCAGTTCTGTCTCTATCACTTCCTGTGTTTTTTTTGCCCCACTCAGTCATCATCATGGTGTCTAGTATATCTCCCTGTGTTTCGCTCTTACTCTTATTCTTTGCGAACCCCCCTTCCTCCGTCTCTATCTATCCTCGCTCATGTCTTCCTCTCCAGCACATCCTCCCCTCCAGGCTTGGTCTGGTTGGATCTGTGTAAAAGAAGCACTGAGAATGTGGAATTGAAAGTTGTGTTGAGATTTGGAAAAGGTCATGAAACATAACTTATAATTTCCTGTTTCTGTGAATTCTGAGCAAAACTTAATATAAAAACATATTGACTTGCCTTCCTTTACTCAGTGCCCACTCTCTTCATCCTCCTAAGGATATCCTTCCCTTCATGACTTCTGAGTGATAAAGCATGTTTACTGCACTCTGTACACAAAAAGAGAAGCCGACAAATGACAGAAAATTGGAGTTAATATAGAGATGTAGGCGCTGCATAAAAACCAGATCTCCCCATAAGATCTTTCTGAGTGGAGTTTCTTTTTTCCCGTTCAAAATGGTGCCAATATTTTAAGAGTTTAAGCTGTGTTCTTCTTCTGTTTGCCAAAAACACTCTCTGCCAGCAGTATTCAATAGTTCAACTCTGGTCCAAATCCAGACCCAAATACAATCTGGATTGGGACCCAGATATAATATGGATCAAGCCATAAATCCCCTCTCGCTAACTTAGTGGTTAACATGTCCACCTCATAGCAAAAAAGGTCCTGGGTTTGAGTGGGTTTCCTCTGGGTACTCTGATCTCCCCCACAGTTAAAATACATGCACAATAGGCTAATTGGCTCTTCCAAATTGGCCCTAAGTGTGAATGGCTGTGTGTGTTGGCCCTGCATTGGTCTGGCTCCCTGCGACCCTAGTAGGATTAAGTGGTTTGGCAAATGAATGAATGCATGAATGATTAAGTGACTTTAACAGCTGAGCCCCTTTAATTTGTAATGAGATGGTGGGCACAGTGAAGAGTGGTAACATTTAGTATCTGGTGGGATTTTGTTGTATCCGGGGTCTTTCTCTGGACCTTTGACTGAGTGGAAATTGGGTAAGTGAACCTCTAAGATTTATATTTCAGTACCTCTGCTCCATGCTATGGATATAAGGATTCTGTGATCAGCATTTTTAGTTCTGCAAGGGCAATTAAACATGTGTTATAAAAAAAAATGTCTGAATCATTGATTTGGGAAGAAATAAAAATTTAAGCTAAAAATATATTAGATGACTGGGGACAATGTAGTTATGAAGCAAAAGGTTTCACATTTAGAGCGGTTTTCCATTTTTAAACAGCATTTTTCTGGTTTGCGGGTGCTCGAGATTGACATGCAGAGCCAAAGCATGAAAGACTGTGGTGGCAAATGTACGGACAGAAATCCAGACAGACTCTTGTACAAGCTATGAAAAATTAGGTCATTTACCATGTTCTCTAAATTATGGAATGGGTGTATGGCTTTAACAAACATTAAAATAATGTTTGTTAAAGCCATACACCCATTCCATAATTTAGAGAACATGGTAAATGGAATGGGTGTATGGCTTTAACAAACATTAAAATAATGGGGAGATGTAAGAGAGGTGGATTTATAGTGTGGAGTGACTGTTAGAAATTAGTTAAACTTTAGGTCTACACTGCATTTTCATTCCATACTTTGTTCCTGTATACGATCAAATGAACCCCATAAGCTGGCATTTTAAGTTTTTTATATATTTTTTACATTGAATTAAGTTTGGTCTTCTCAAGCACATTGAGGCGAGCCACAAATGCTTCTTCTTACCATACTTGCCTATGCCAAAGTACATATGGAGTATATTTTACTGAAAGAAATATCACTTTTTAATGATTTATTATTCACTATTAATGTTGCACTCTGACAGAAGTGTCAAGCTTCTCACTGTTACAGTACTGATAAAGAAAGTTGTACCGCACTCATTTATAGTGAAATTATTTAATAGTTTTTACAGTTTTTATACTATATGTTCTGAAACATTTACAGAAGAGTAATAAATTAGAAAGAAAGAAAAAACACACACACCATAAAGGAACGACCAGATGTGCACAGACTATGTGATGAGGGTGCAGTGCAATATAAACAAACTAGCTTCTCATACAACCTGCATCTGGGTGGTGTATTCTTCAATATATTATCATTTATCCTTATATTATCATCCTTTCACTCATTTGCTCAACTGTTTAATCCTCTGCGGTCACAGCGATCCTGGAGCTAACTCTGGGCAAAGGTGGGGTTTGCTTTGATCAGTTTTCCAGTCCCTTGCAGGGCTAACACACACACACACACACACACACACACACAACCATTCATACTCACATTCACACCTAGGGGCAATTAGACTAATGTGCATGTCTTTTGACTGTGCATTGTGCCACTGTGCCACCCACTGGAGAAATAACCACTGGTAACCTCAAAGATACTTCTTGAGGTGGTGTTTTGATGATGTTGGTATAGAGTGATGGCTCCACATCACTCCAAAATCTCCTATATGTGTTCAACTCAGATCTGGTTACTCTGAAAGCCATTGCATCTTATTTACAGCGTTTTCATACCTTGTGTGAAGACGGACATTGTAATCAGCATAGAAAGATTTGATTGTGATTCATAGAGTAAATGTGGTCAAACAGAAGAACACTGTATTGATTATGACAGTAAAATGCCCCTCTGAGGTTAAGATCAAGGGTAAGTTTAAGCAGAACATTATTTTGCTACTTTAAAACATGAGTCAGTAAAAACACCTCAGTATTCAAGCATTAGTCAGTGGTGTCCAGAGGTGGTTCTCTGACTAGGCTGTGGTTGTGCAACGTGTTGATGGCCTGGATAAAGAGTTGGCTCTGGAAGAAATCCTAACAGCTCTCTCTCTCTCTCTCTCTCTCTCTCTCTCTCTCTAATGTGTGGAGAGGTGGCGTACTGCCTGACCATGTGCTCGGCCTCAAGTCTGTCTCCTCTAAATTGCTATATAGACATGAGGTACATGAATTTCATGGCAAGATCTCAAAAGCATCTCTTTGAAAGCTTTTTTCCCTTCCATTTGCATTAATTACATTTCGTCTCAATTTTGATGGTTTAATGTGTTTCTGTTTGTATATCATTTGTTTTTTATTCCAGGTTAGTTCTGATTTTGATGTTGTCGATGAAGAAAGAGGAATCAGGGTTAACCATAGAGGAAAGGTTATTATGTATTTGCCACAACATCAGTTTGAGCCACCAGCCAAAAATGTATAAGTAGTGCAGCAGATAAGTGAAACTATCTTTCAAAATGTGATACAAGCACCAAACTTCGCACAATTACTCCTTAGCAGTTACTGTTTTGAAAAAATACACTGGCCACCTGAAATTCAAGATGGCTGCCATTTTTTCAAGATGGCTACCCTTCTGGCATATAAATTGCCATCAAATATGGACTTATGGTCTAGCATATGTCTCCTCAAGACCTTGGCTGCTTTAGCAAGGGTCATGGCTTCAGAGTAGTCAGAGGCCTGTGACAAGACCAAGCCCACACCTTTCTGGAAAGCCAGCAAGACATCCCTTCCCTTTCTTTCTCGGTTTCATTTGATTCCATCTCAGGAATTTCTGCCAACAGCTTGTCCTTGAGTCTGATAAAGCTGACATCAGGTGCCTCAAGTCCCAGCTGTTGTAGTTGCTATTTGTATAAGCTGACCAGGTCTGCAAGTCTGAAGATAGAAGGACCTTCAGAGCTCGATTTGGTCTCGGCTATGTAGGTCACCAGTTCTGAAAATGCCAATGGGTAGGCTTGTTGTTCAATGCCCTGGCACTGCTTCTGCTTCTCAATGTTCCTCAGGTTATCTCTCTCTCGGTTGTACAGGCCTGTTAGACATGAAGAGTGGTACTTGAGCTCCTGTGCTATAACATCTCCACCACTTTGAACTGTCAGAAGTCTTCCATCATTTAGTTTTTTGGCACAGTCATGTACTCTTTTGTGGAGCTTCATGGTTATGGCCTTTATCATTTAAGATGCTGGTTCTTCTCTTTCACATATGAAACACTCAGACTCTCCACTTTCACGGCTGGCTCGTCGCTGCTTAGTACGCCCTTCTCCTGACTCTTTACTCTGAGCAACACCTGTCTTTTTCTTGCCCTCTCCAGTTTGGTGTTGTTGAACATAACACAGTAGCTCTGGTGATATTGTGCCTTGTTCTTCCTCAGTGTTTGTTCTATGTCTTCACCCTCATCCAGTCTCGCTGGATCCAGAACAATTGGCATTTCATGAAGGGCATGGAACAGGGGGATATTGGTTGCAATCATGGAGTAGCCATCATGTTTAGGTGTATAACATGTCGGTGGAGATATCAGATTATCTTCACCCTTGTCCTCTTGACATAGACAGCATTTGCTCCAATCAGTTTGCCATTTTGATGATCCTGGTGTTAAACTTGCCATCTTGGATAAGGTAAGGCTTATACGAAAAGGTTTAAACTTTTACCGTCTTAATACCACAGTATAAAGTTGCACATTCAGGTATGGGATACAACTAGAATCACCTACACCTAGCCCAATCGTTCATCCAGTGTCATTTTAAGTCAAGTAAATAAATAAATAGCATTTGGGACACTAATAATACAAGAGGTTATACAAGAGATTATTAATATTTAGCTGACACTGAACGCCATGCTGAGTTCCACAGCAGTGCAATGTCACCAGTGACATGCACTCTATTACTCTCTATCTCCCTTCCTTGGTGATTTTTGTCTCCTTTTCTATAGTCCTTGGTGGAGGTGCAGTTCTCATCATCACTGGGTGTTCCACACTGGCCAGCCATGGATGAGTTCTTGTGTTGACTTTATGCACTTTGTGTCAGAGCCTGGCATGCTCCATCACACACAGAGACCTTCTCTGTGTGCTACCCTCACCTTGTTTAGCCCACAAATCAATACGGGGTACTGGGGTGTGGCCATTGCCATGCACTAGCAACTTCTTGGAGCCATAGATGAGAGTTAGGTAAGTAGTGAGGACCAGTGCCAGGAGTCCATCTAAAGGATGTGGCCGACTGCTAAAACAAAGGTACTACCTCTACTACTACACCCTACACCCCAAACTATATACATCTAAGACCTATTGCACTACTATATCATTATGTAGGTTAACCACAATTCTGTAATTTTGTTCTGAAGTCCCAAATAAGGCACAAAGAAGGTTCTTACTGATTCAGATGTCCAAAAACCAGATTCTGCATGGTCTAAAATGTATGATTCATTACCAGAATCATCCATATTGGGCAAGTCTGTGTGTATTTATTGCAAAGTTATATTTCGGTATTGATTATTGTGGCCATCTTGAAAAAATGGCAGCCATGTTGAATTTTAGGCGGCCAGCATATTTTTTCAAAAAGGTAACCCCTAAAGAGTATTTGTGGCAAATTTGATGCTTGTATCACATTTTGATTCACCTCAAAAAAATCATTTATCTGCTGCACTAAAGAACTTTGTAGATTCAATGTCTTTAAAACTGATTTTAATATGTTCAATATTAAGAAGTAATGTAAAAGTAGTGTAGGTATTCGTTTGAATATAATTACCCGTATGTCCAATAAACTGCATTTGAAGAGTTCAGGCATAAAAGCCAACAAGTTCCAAACTGGAAAAGGTTGAATCATCAAGGGATTTCACCTCCATCATTTTGTTCAATACATTTTCATTTTTATTAAAAAAAAAAAACCAAACACATATATTCATTGTAAAACACTTCTATATTCAAGGATTTGTTTCCAACACCGACATGTTCCATTTTTTGCAGATACCAACAGCTCCATTTCAGTATATAAGTGCTCTGAAGCTAGAGCCATAAACCTGTGGCTGTGTCCATGAATTGTAAATTGTTCTAACTTGCTCATTGAATGAGCATTAATTTCACCAACTAAATGCTTTAAACATTGACATGGAAAAGCTCAGTGGGCAAGAAATAAAACTTAATTCAAAATTAAAAATGCCATCAAAACAAGAAAAATAAGAAAAATCCATCCTTTCTTCCAGCCATCCATTATCTATAGTATACTGATTATCCATTAGGGTCATGAAGGAAACTAGAGCCAGGTCAGCCATCTATCGCAGGGCGAACGCAGAGACAAACAACCTAGACTAGCCAGTTGACCATTGGACTGTGGGAGGAAACCAACCAAAGCATGGGAGAACATAGAAACTCCACACATACATATTTGAACCCAAAACCTACTTGATACAAGATAACAATGCAAACTATTAAGCCAACATGCCCCCTCCAGTAACATCCGTGCCAACCCCACAGTACCCACCCAGCAGAGAAGATTGACTGTGAAAAGGCCTAATGGTTAGAGAAATGGGTTTGGGCTTCAAAGGTCGGTGGTTTGATACCTGAACCAGCAGGGAAAATGTGAGGTGGTAGGGCAGTGAGCTGCACTTTCCCTTGCTCTACCTTCAGGGATAAACTGCCCTTGAGCAAGGCACCTAACCCCCAACTGCTCTCCGGGCGCCCCAATGTGTGGCAGCCCACTGCTCCGACTATGTGTGTGCTCATTGTTTACGTGTGTGAGAGTGTTCACTTTGAATGGGTTAAATGCAGAAGCTAAATTTTCCTTGCGGGATTAATACAGTATATCAAAAATGTAAAAAAAAAAAAAAAAAAACAATTAAAAAAAATTTTTTTTTAAGAAATATAATTCCTCTTAGTTTTGGTTTATAAAAAATTTGATTTGTCAAACATATGAAGATATTATTTCATTTTGATTCAAATTTCCCCTGTATAAAATTATATAGCGATTTGAAATTCTGTAAAGACATTCTTCAATACCTTAAAGTTGTTTGCATTTTCCCCTGAACTCTTCAGTTTTAAGATGGAATATCTAACACTCACCCCTGGTTTCCTATCACCACATGGAAAAGTGGACAAAACTGATGCATATATTAAAAAAAGAGATGTCCAAAGGGTATCATAAATATTATAGTCATGATTCTAAAGAAAATGATGTACTGCAACAAAAATGTGCTTTGGTTAAACATGTAAATAGACCTCATCTTAAATGTATTTACTTTTTTCATGACCATTAAAGCCCTCAGTTTGACACCATACAGGCAGGATTCATTACACGTGAACTTTGGCTTTGCCCCCAAACTCTCACTCTATCCTTTCACTCACTTTTTTGTGGTAACTGTGTGTTTTGTGCAGGGCACACGCCGCTCAACCAAGATCATCTGGACTGTGTTGTTTTAGTGGCTGCACTGGCCCCCAGGGGTCAACAGTGGGTCACTTTCTGCCCTCCAGCAATGAGAGGAGGTGTTACTGGTCAGTGAGAAGTGTCGTGTGTGCCTGCGCATGTATATGACTGACTGTAAAATGCCCAGCAGAAGGGTCAAATCTTGGTAAATGCTTCATCAGGGTAAGTAATTCTACCCCACCCAGTCGCCCTTCTCTGCTGTCTATCCTCCTATTAGTTGAGTCATAACATACATGCACACCCACCCATCCACCCACACACACACACACACACACACACACACACACACACACACACCCACAAGCATACACACGCACTAAGTGACAGTGCCAATTGTGAGTCACATGTCCGAGGGTATGCTGCACTACTGCTCGCTTAACATTGTGTGCTGGGAGGCCAGTACACATTTATCTGAACATACAGTTTGTGCTAATTCCTAGTGACATCAGCATCAGTCGGAGACACTTGCGAAAGCTTTCGAGCATTATACACGGTCCCAAATACACCATGTTCAGTGTGGTTTAGGCAAATCATATTGGAATTATTGTTTTCCATTTTAGCTTTACTTTGACCTCACAAACACACACACACACACACACACACACACACACACACACACAAACACACACACACACACACACACACACACACAGTCCTGCCTTCATGTTGAAAGCATGCATGTTTTTTCTAGTGTGTTTGCTGAGAGTGAGAGAGACAGAGAGGGAGAATGAAAGAGAGAGAGAGATTGTTGGGCCACAGTAGAGCACCGCACGAAGCAGCTGTGGCACTCCCAGCTTTCCCCCTGATTGCTTTCAGCTGGTACTTGAACCCTGAGTCTTTTGGGTTTTGGAGGCCAGCCCAGACCCCACAATCCCCCCAGCGCCCCATCCAGCTGCCTGACCCCTCCCTGACCCCGCGCCGAGGATAGGAAAATACGAGCCGTGCCAAGCCAGAGAGACTCTTTTATTTTGCCTGCTGGCATGCTGCCGGTGACCAGGGCTTACATAATGGGAAACATAGCAGGACCCAGGAGAAACCAGGCCCCCTCCCCTCGTCTAACCCTCCCCTCCACACCACCTCCTCTTATTTTCCTCACCCATCTATCCTCCTCTCTCCCCCTCCCCAGTGCACTCTCTCTGCTCCCCTCTGTCTGTGATATATCTTTTGGGCCCTCGCGCTCGGGCACATTTATTACAGACGCCCTCGACACAATCCTGAAGCCCAGCCACCAGCAGCACAACAGCCCTGCACGCACAGTCTTACACACACACATGCACATGTGTGTGCAGAACAGACCGTCACGTCCAAAAACAGATCCGAGTTCTCTACCTTTCAACTGTATTTACAAGTGTGTTAAAGTAGCTTTAATCATAGAGACGGTGTGAACATATATTGATTCTACACACTGCAAGTCATTTTCAAAGACTTCTGGTACACCTTCAAGCTTTACTTGTTCATGTACATAGTCACGTGCACACTTACATACTGTGTCAATGCCAACAGGCACAACATACAGTATGCATATGCTTAATCTGTGTGCATGTGTGTGTAGCTAAGTTGGATCAGATGGAGATCTGGGGATGTTCCATGCAACTTAGTGTGGTTACTGATCCCCAGTGCCACCCTGGCCTCCTCCACTCTGTCCTCTTGTGAAACCAGATGAGTCTCTTCATCCCTTCCTGACTCTGGATGTGACTCATTCTGCCAGAAACCCAGGAAATGAGAGGCAGTGTGTGTGTGTGTGTGTGTGTGTGTGTGTGTGTGTGTGTGTGTGTGTGTGTGTGTGTGTGTGTGTGTGTGTGTTATGGGTGTATGCAGAGCAACAGGCTTTGAGATATGGCCTCTTCTTGAGTGTGAGTGTGTATCTGGCAGTGTGTTGTTGTACATGTGGCAATGTGTGCAGTTGAGATGGCTTATCGGTGCTTTCACTCATTCTCTGTGCCAGCTGCCTTGGACAGCAACAGTTAGATCCCATCAGTCTCAACATCAGGTTTCACTCCCATATGATGTAATACTGCCCATCTCCATGCTTAATATTAAACATTCCTAACTTACTTAAGAGCTTATTCACCTATTAACTATTAGTCTGAATCAGAGTAAAATTTATGAGAGTGAATATTTTGGGTTTGCGCAATCTAGGCTAATCAGAGAAACAAGAAAATGCTGGCTGATGGCCTGCATAGGAAGGAGTGTGCCTATTTAATGTTGTAAAGAAAAGGGGGGAGAAAGAAAGAAAGGCTGTCATTCACTGGTCAGAAATTGCAACAGAGAATGTAAACAATCTTTTGCAAGCCTGTGTGGAAATCCCAGAATTCAACCAAGCATGAAGAACACAGCTAATTTAAAAATCGATTAAAATAATAGGGTGGCACGGTGGTGTTGTGGTTAGCACGTCCACCTCATAGCAAGAAGGTCCTTGGTTCAAGTCCCGGGCTCGGGTGCTTCTGTGTAGAGTGTGCATGTTCGGGGTTTCCTCTGGGTACTCGGGTTTCCTTCCACAATCCAAAGGCATACACATTAGGCTAATTGGCTGTTCCATTTCAAATTGATCCTAGTTGTGAGTGTGAATGATAGTGTCTGTGTGTTGTCCTGCAATGGTCTGATGAGCTGTTCAGGGTGTATCCTGCCTTCGTCAGCTTGGATAGGCACAGCCTCCCCGTGACCCTAGTAGTAGGATTAAGCGGTCTGACAAATGAGATGAGATGAAATTATAATAATAATAATATTAAAATATAATATTATTATATATTATATAATATAATATTAAAATATAAAAGAATAATCTAAAACCTTCAATATTATCTGAACTGTTTTCAGCATTTTTTTATTTTTTTAATAAATTTTTTTTGTTGTATGTGTGTTCTTTGTCCCAGACATCTGCAGCACTCCTGCTCTGTTTTCCGGCACTCACTTTGCATCACACATGTCTGTTTAGCCAGCTAATTTTTTTATTTATTTTTTTTTAAATAAGTGCCTGCCTGTAACTCATAGTGCATCGCATATTTGGTTTACTTCACAGCTAAAATGTGTTCTCACTGTATTTGACCTGCTCTAGAGTTCACAGGGGAAAAGACAAGGACTGTCTCTCACAAGAAAGGCCTGTACTTCAATTTGATTAGTATGTTCATCTGCTTGAATTAACAACACTAAGGGGTAAACACGCTTTTTAAATCCTGAGGTTTGCCTCAGGATGTCACTATCAGTTTCTGGATCAGTTTAATGCTATCATTATGTTCAGATCTCACCAAAAATGGGTGTGGACTAAAAAGTTATGTTCCATGAAAACAGTATATAACTAAATAAAATGCATGATAGTGACAGTTGTTTTGGTAATATAAAATTAATTATAGTGACCAGTGATTTCCTGGCAATATTTTTTATATTATTTTCTTATGTTTTAATAACAATGAACAGTGTAGAAAAATATACCCAATTAATTTCCAAGTTAATTTTTCTAAGAACTAGAAACTCAGGTGGGATATCCCAGGGTGGTCGCTATCATTCAGTGATGTCACAGGGGCAGTAGGGTGTTGCTGCTTCCCTGAAATTAACAGATACACTTTTGCAGTCTATTCATGGCCAGCAGCATACAGATACATTGCACAGAGTAGATCAAGATCAGCAGAAATTTGCCACTAAATCTTCTTTGGTCTGGCACTCCATCTTTCTGAATAATGTATTTATGCTTGGTTACATGTCTATTATGAAAGAATTCATCCAAACCCTTTTTAAAATGTGTGTTCTGAGCTCCAAGTCCTTTTCAAGCCATTATTTGTACACACCCAGCACCTGACACCTGCGCTGCACCCACTTCTGACTCTCTGGCTCATCAATTAAAGGAAAGATGCATCATGAGAGCCAACCCGCCATTCCATCAACTGGTTTTGTATTTGAAATAGAAAAATGAATAATTAAAACGTATAATTCTTATGATTTTTTTTTAAGAAGTTAATGAAAGTATAATGTGGTGATGTGTTGACAGGCCACGTCACTCCAATCTGCTTCTGCACATGATGAGAATCTTTTGGTGCTCTCGATGCACCTCATGGTCTGTGCAATTTTAGACGTATGTCATAAGAAGGCGGTAGAGGTCACTCTCGACTTCAGCTGTGGTCCAACAGAGCTCTCATCATCATCATCATCATCATCATCATCCTCCTTCTCTCTTCTTTCTCCTCCAGCTCTTCGTGTGGTGTGCCTGTGGCCCTGGGAAGGTCTTGCAAAGAGTTCAGTGAGATTAAGTCATGGAGGGGTGTTGAGGGAAAATGCTGACCTCTTCTCCTCCCTCGCACTCTGTCTTTCATTTTTCAGCCTGTCTTTTTTCCTAATTTTCTGTCCTCCTCATGATCCCTTTCTTCTTGCCCTGCTGTCTGCCCCTAAGTCTCATAGATTGTAATAATAGGAATAATGATAATAATGGTGACGGTGGCCGGGATGGTGATGTAAAGAAATATAATATTACAATAACAAACACCCTCTGCAGCCAATGGCCATGGACTGACCTCTGTGATAGTCTGTGTGTGTGTGTGTGTGTGTGTGTGTGTGTGTGTGTGTGTGTGTGTGTGTGTGTGTGTGTGTGTGTGGAAGGGAGAAGAGAGCGCGGTTGCTGGCATGCTGTATATACGGTCACTTCCTCTCCAGTTTAAACAGAGCAGGCTGTGCTGGCAGTCTGCACTCCCCTCTCCAAATGGTTTGCATCATGTTTAAACCCCCCTGCCACCACCCTCCCGTCCCATCTCGCCCCCACCTTCACCCACTCTATTGCTCTCTCTTTCCCTCCCTATAAATCATCAAATATCTCAAACTTTATGTGAATCTGAAAAAGAGAGAACTCTTTTCTTTCTTTCTTTTCCCCTGCTGCAAGGGCATAAAAAAGGCATGAAACAGATGGAGAAGCTTTCTGCTTTAAGTTACCCTCCAATGTATCTCAGGATCACAAGGTCCAGCAAGAGTTTGGGACACTTAGTCATTTTGTGAAGTGTTCTCCAAACAAAGCAAAAAAAAAAAAAAAAAAGATATGTATCTTTTTTTTTTGTCTAATGCTGTCTGTAATTAAATCTGTATGAATGACATCATAGTCACCTGACAACCCAACCACGCTGTTCTTGTTAGATCTAAATATTCAGGCGAGATGTCACCCACTCACTCGCTCATTGGACAAACCACTTAATCCTACTAGGGTGGCAGTGAGACTGGAGCCCATGTCAGCTGACACTGGGGAAAGGTGGGGTACACCCTCAACAGCTCACCAGACCACTGCAGGTCAAACACACACATAACCATTCACAACCACATCCACACCTAGGGGCAATTTGGAACCGCCAGTTAGACTAATGTGCATGTATTTGAACTGTGGGAGGAAACCAGAGTACCCAGAGGAAACCCACAAAAGCAAAAATGCAAACAGAAACACCTGAGCCCAGGACTCAAACCCACAACCTTCTTGCTGTGAGGCGGACATGCTAACCACTATACCTCCACTCCATTCCACATGAAAGTACTCTGAGACATTAATATATAGAAAGAGTGTGAAATAGTTAAGGACTCTGTGGTGAATGCACATCTTAATATGTAAATGAGTTTAATAGATTTTAATAGAAGTTATTGTCACAAAAGTTGATGATATTCAAATAAAATATCTTTGCGCCATCTGTTTTTAACTACGGCATTCTTACCCACTAAGTAACTCTGACTGGAATCTTGAGAGATTTTATGCTTTTTGCCTAAATCAAAAAGTCATGCCAGTGTGCAACTTCAACTAGGCTGTGTGGATCCATGTGAAAATGTACATAACATTAATATTTTCTAAGTCTGCTCTCATTAATTTGACCTTATATGCCTTAAGAATAACATCAGTTGATAGTGACAAGCAGGCTAATTTCAAAGAAAAGATGAACAGATGACCTTTACTTTGCAAGAGAGATACTTCATTTCACAATTCTTTTGAAGAAGGAAATCAGAGAGTTGCTACAATTAAATAGAAAGTAAGTGAACTTTTCTTTGAGAAGAAATCATTGAAAATTATGGAAGCCCAGTTTCTCCACTAGAGAAAAAAAGTCCGTTTGTAAGTCATAATTATGAGATGCTAAGTCATAATTATGTGTTAGTAAGTCATTATTATGAGATGCTTAGTAGTAATGATGAGATGCTAGGTCATAACTGACTTAGTAAATCATAATTATTGGATGCTAAATCATAATTATGAGTTGATAAGTCATAACTATGAGATCGCAAAGTCATAATTATGAGAGGTTAAGTCATAATTATGAAATGCTAAGTCATAATCATGGGTTAGTAAGTGATAATTATGAGATGCTAAGTTGTAATGATGAGATGGTAGGTTATAATTATGAATTAGTAAGTCATAATTCTGAGTTTCTAAGTCGTAATGATGATTTAGTAAGTCATAATTATGAGATTGCTAAGTCATAATTATGAGACATTACATCATAATTATGAAATTCGTAGTCATAATTATGACTCACACTTATGACCTAGTCTAATCTAATGCCTATCTAATAATCATGACTTATAAGCTGAGTTTTCTTTTCTCTGATGGTGGAAATGGGCTTCCATAGAAACTGGACAGCTGAAGAGCATGTAATGCTTTTCCAATGTTCAACTAGCTTGTCTCCACTGTACTCCACTCTTGAGACTCTGTTGTGTATAAAATTCCCTGAAGGTTAGCAGTTTATGAAAAATCCACACCAGTTTATCTGGCACCAACAGCCAGGCCATGGTGAAAGAGACTGTGATCACATTCGTCTCCTTTCTTTAATGTGACTATTGATTAAAGCTCATGATCTGCATTATTTTATGCTGAATGGTTGATAAGTAATTGCATGAATGTACAGATGTAGCAGTTTTCTTAATAAAGTCGACAGGGAGTCTTCTCCATCTTTTATAAGTGTTTTTTCATCATCTTGCCTTAATCTATTTTATTAACAAATGTTTAATCAATGGTTCAAAAGATGTCTACATTGTCCAAAAAGATTCTAGTATACTTAGACTCCCATTACTTCTTAGCTGGGTTAGATGTATTGATTCAGTGCAAAACGAAACATGGCAAACATGTGTTGGATGATTGAATATGTTTTGAGTACAGGGGAAGTGGTGTACATTTCATTTTTGGATAAACTATTCCTGTAATTGCAGGCCAAGGAAGAAAATGTATTTATTAATTTAAATAAACATTTTTGAAAAGGCTGACTTTCTCCCAGTGTTTGAAATGCAGTAAGCAGCCCTGCCACACTGTTCCCTGGCACATGGTGCCATGTTTAACACCAACTGTCCTGGAAAAGCTCAGAGTTTGTTTGTACTCTGAGACAGGTGAATGGCTTCGAAAGCACGGGTGTTCAATATTATAAATTAGTGCTGAAGCATCAGAGGAGCGTGCTCCAGTGTTTCTGGATCTCATTAATAGCGAACATAATTAACTGAGGTTAAGTGTCATTTAAGGTGTTAAAATGTTAGAAATATTAAAGAGCATCTGGAAATGATTCCCAGAGTAATCCATCATGTGTGTGTGGTAGAGAAAAGGACAGAGGCATGGACAAAGTTAGATGACAAAGAGTTCTCCCTGATGACATGAATATGTCATGAGGTCTGGGTGAGCTTTCAGTCTTCAGATGCTTCCTCTATACTTTATTCATAGACGCTTAGCGGCCATAAAATATCATCCTATGACTGATAATTATCCAAGAATGAAATATGACAGGCTGGCAGTGTGTTAGAGAGTGAATGAGTGTATGAGGGTGTGTGTGAGTGTGTGGCTAGCAGCATGGGTGGGCAAAAGATCAGTAGAGAATTAGAGAGAGAGAAACTAAATAATATAAAGAATATCCCCTATCTTAGCAGCTCTTGGCCCATTCCCAGCATAAGATCCTGTCTGTCTCGCACCTCAATGTGCCAATGATGTACACTTATCTTTGATTTACGTATTTTTCAAACAAACAGGTGCGTGCATGTATCACTTTCATAGCTGATCGACTGCTGATCATGCTCATTAGAGTGCAGATTATGCGTGCGCACTGACAGGCTTACTGGGATGGAATATTAAAACGTTATGCTTGAGGCTTGGGTTCAGCTTGGAATTTAATGCAACTGGAACCAATCATGGTCATTAATTACAATTTCGCTGTATCTTTGCCAGGTACAACACTCTTCCAAAAACTGTCTTTCTCTTCCTGCCTCTCTCCTTTTCAATCTTCTACCAAGATGCCCCCACTGTCACACAGTGTGTGTGTGTGTGTGTGTGTGTGTGTGTGTGTGTGTGTGTGTGTGTGTGTGTGTGTGTGTGTGTGTGTG
>JBCNYH010000013.1:17680226-17694252 GCA_039654325.1 Tandanus tandanus
TTACATTCATTTATTTCTGTAATCAGTAATGAACTAAATTTAACCCAAACCTCCATCTCTCTCTCTCTCTCTCTCTCACACACACACACACACACATACATACACCATACATATATATATATATACATATACATACATACATATAATTCTTTCTTCTTAAATACAAGGTTTAAACTTGGTCCAGAACTCTATTTTCTTCTTTGATATTTATCACTAAACACGCACAGTCTTTGTCAGAAGTGAGCATGTGGTCGCTGAGATGGGAAAGGGGTAAGACATACTGCTGGGGTGAATCCACACCCTGGAGGGGTCAGGCTGCAGAACAATCACAGGTGCACTAATAAAAATAATCTCCCCAAATCATCTGTGGTACCACTTCCCTCCTTGTTAACATCTTGCATTGTGAAGCCCTCTTTGGTGCTCAACCAGACATCAAACGCATGCTAATTGGGATTAAACGAAAATAAAGCCTCCATACATGAGGAGCTTCCCCCTGCTCCTTTCAAGCCTAGCTGGTATAAATAAATGGCCGCCTGCTCCGCAAGCCCCAACAGGAAGCCCTGTCCAAAGTGGAGGAAGTCAGGAGGCTCCTCTCGGGACAAGCCTGCCGCTCCAAACACTATTGTTACGCTGCACAGCCTGGCACTAGGACTGAGAGGCAGACACTGAGAAAACAAACAATGCCTCTCCACCATGCGGTGCACAAAGAACCAGTCACGTATGCACTGTTCTCCTCCAGCAGTGTGCCTGCCCTCCTGCCCGCTTTTACCTAATCCTCCACGCCTTCTGCCATGTGCTATGCATTGTTACCCTGGGCACTAAGTATAAAGTGCCTGTTGACCCGTATTGTTTCTGCTCAAACACCGTGGTAATGTAAACAATACAGACATACACTAACAGCTTTCTGGACAGTATATAATTTCACATACAAAATTTTAACCACTCTGTTCATGAGCTTTGGAGAAGAGATTAATACTTTAATTAAATACTTTAGATGACATTTAGATGTATGTTTAATTAAAATTAATTAGTTGGTGGGGGGCAGTGGTGGCTCGGTGGTCAAGGTGCTTGCTTACTGATCCGAAGTTCGGGGGTTCAAGCCCCACTATCACCGAATTATCACTGCTGCTCCCCCAGTGCATCTTACTGGGTTATCAAAGGCCAGCCATGTCTCTCACTGTCTGTTTTTAGAGGCATGTAAAAGAACCATTGCTGTCGTTCGTAAAGAGTAGGCCATTGAGTTGCCGTCAGCATGTTTCTGCCCTGCGATGGCCTGGTGAGCTGTACAGGGTGTACCCCGCCCTTGCCTACAGTCAGCTGAGATGGGCGCCAGCCTCCCTGTGACCCTAATTAGGATTAAGCGGTTCCGAGAATGAATGAACGATAATGACTTAGTTAGAAGGGTTAGTTAGGAAAAACAATTTTATTTTATTGAGGTATGTTTCACAAAGCCAAAATATTCAGCTATCAAACAAATTTGCTTTGTGTCATATCTGTAGTTTGTTTAATTGAAACAAAGTAAAAAACAAATCCTGCAAATGTGGTGATTCTATATATTTTTTTGCCAGCGGTTCTAGTATAAGTGACTGGGTACCTGAGACTCATTTTCAGCATCCTCGCCATCATCCATCATCTCATCATCTTCATCATCATCACAGCTGTCCAGCTCATCCTCATCATCTTCATTCTCTTCATCATCATCATCCACAATCCACGTGGCCTGGTAGTCCGAAGTGCCTTTTGGAACTTTCATGACCCTTCGGCTCTTCCTAGCTTCTACATAACCAGGAGAGACAGATCACAGATCACACACAAACACACACACACACACACACAGTACTAACCTCCAAACAAATCCGACAATAGATACATACATCACTTCTTCAAGCGTAAAATGTTTTAAAATCTTAACTGTCAGTCATATTAGTAACATTAATTATTCAACAAACAGGTTTTTAAAGCAGAAGCTCATAAATAAATTAACTAAAGTATATCATAAAGTCATAAAAATGACACTATTTTATAAAAAGAAATGTAAGCATCACAGTGGAACATGGTCAGCACACATGCATGTTAATCATATGTAACATCGTCAAAGGCTGTGGGAAACTGACTGCTGTTCTAGAGCCAACAAACTTGAGCTAACAAATGACTTCAACGTAACTTGGTTAATTAAACAGTTCATTCACAAACTGAATACGGTTTCAGAACAGAAGGGTATCGAGGCAACCTTTGTACTGCTGTCCGAGGGATCATCTGCACTGTTAAGCCCTCCGTGGTTGTTTTTTTTTTTTGTGGCTAAAGCAGCTCCAGAAAAAATGCCAATCACAGGGATTTTACTCAGTATAAAATAGTCCATGGTGAACTTTCCATTGGTTTTTAAGATGCCTCTGCTCCTCCACTGCATGCTCAAGATCATGTCTAGGTGGTTTCGTAATAGTTTGGAAGGATCTTAACAGTTTACCTCAACCAGCTTACTGACTTTATACAAGCTTTCTGCGACATCACAGCTCAGGGGATTTTTATGAATTGTTGACTGAATTTCTCTAGACATGATTAACGCTGATGCCATTATGTCATTTGGCAGACACCCTTATCCAGAATGACTTACCTTTGTCATTTTTATACAACTGAGCAATTGGGGGTTAAGGGCCTTGCTCAAGGGCCCAACAGAAAGAGCTTGGTGGTACTGCGGCTTGAACACCAACCTTTGGATCAGTAATCCAGAGCCTTAACCACTGAACCATCATTACCAACTGATCATTGAATAACTGATTCAGTGCGGCATTCACCCGAGTCATGGAACACTGGACCAGCTCTTTACCCTTGCAGAGGGACTAAGGGGGTCCTGGGAGTTTGACCATCCAGTCTTCATGTCTTTTGTGCACTGTGATGAAAGTCAGTTCCTCCAAATCTGAGGCCATGAATCTCAATCAGAAAAAGGTGGCTTGCTCCCTCCGAATCGGGAACGAGTCTTTGCCTCAAGTGGAGGAGTTCAAGTATCTCGGGATCTTGTTCACGAGTGACGGTAGAATGTGGACAGATAAATCAGTGCTGTGTCAGCAATAATTAGGGCACCGCACCAAACAGTTATGGTGAAGTGGGAGCTGAGCTGAAAGGTAAAGCTTCCTGCCTTCCGGTCCATCTATGTTCCAACCTTCACCTATTGTCATGAGATTTGGGTGGCAACCGAAAGACCGAGATCGCAGATACAAGCAGCCGGAATGAGTTTCCTTCTGAAGAAGTCAGTTTAGGTGGTTCGGGCATCTGATTAGATTCGCCTCCCTTAAGAGGTGTTCTGTTCAGTTTTTTCTAATATCATCTATGTTCAATCCACTAGAAAGTAAACAGTACAGAAAAGAAATGTACTTAGCACTAATAGCAGTTTGTCACTGGTACCGTTTGAAACTCGTTCACAGTTTAAATAAAGGGCTTTTTTTTTTTTTTACATTAAAAACATGAAAGCCACATAATGTAACTTTCTTTGTATTTTCTAGGATGGCATTTTGTTGAATTTCTAGGATTTCAGTCTTAGTGACCACAGACTTTTAATATGAATCTGCCATGACCAGTGTCGCATTATCCACTCGGAATAATGATTTACGATCCTCAGATAGCGAACTAATCAGATTGTGTATTATATACACTAATGTTCATTATTCTTTTTATGTCCTATTATCCTTTTAGTATACTAAAAAAAAGTTATGTAAAGACTGGATTTTCCAAAAGCAGCATTTTATACCAATTCGACAATCTAACCTTTGGTATGATTTTGGGAAACAGGGCCCTGAATATAAGCATCACAAACTCTAATATACTGCTAGACAGCTAAAACAATAACTTTGTTGATGTCCAAACATTTATGGACTGCATGTAGCAAAATGCTTGATATTGCTCAGGGCTTTTAATAATGCTGTTATCCAGATAAGAAACCAAGTGTTCTTATGTAAAGGTTTAAAACAAGTTGGCTTCAATGTACAGGTGAGTATTGATGTATGGCAAATTTATCATATCTAGTACAAATTGGACTTCACTCATTCATTCATCTGTTTTATCCCGATTATGGTCCCTGTTGTTTAAAATACTTTCATTTGTATATTCTCAGTCGGAATACCTTCAGCCTCCTGAAGCTCAGACTCAGTAGGCCAAGTCTGTTCTCCTTCCATTGGATCAACCTCAGCTTCTGTCTGCAGGCTCTCTCTCTGAGAAGGATCAGACTTCATTAACACACGCACGTCTTCTCCAGCTCCGTTCACATCTCCAGCACTCTTGTCCTGTGTAGCACACATCGAACACACAAGTGAATTAAGCATGGTATTCTACACTTCCTAACAAAACAGCAAAACCCGCTCCATTCAACATAATCTGCAGCTGGGATTTTAATATATTTATGTTGAGCACTTAAATCTAGAGCTGGCTGATATGACCTAAAAACTATACTGCAATATTTTCTGACACATTCATGATGACGATATTTGTCATAATATACTCAGACAATAAAAATAAAAAATTGCACACACGAATGTTATTCGTAATTGTTTCCACTTTTAGCCTTGCTTACAGCACGTAATCATCTTCCCCATCCTTAAAGTGTTCTCCAGCACATCCCGAAAACTTTCAATGGGGTTAAGGTCAGGACTCTGGGATGCCAATACATATGTGAAAATGATTCCTCATGCTCCCTGAACCACTCTTTCACTATTTGAGTCCCCATTTTATATCCGTGCCATCAGGGAAGAAAAAGTCCATTGATGTGAAAACCTGCTCATTCAGTACATTCAGCTCATCAGCTGACTTCATTTTATTGCCACATTAATGTTGCTGAGCCTCGACCTGACCAACTGGAGCAACAATGCCATGGAGATTACATGCTGTGGTCAAGGCTAAATGCTTTCCATGAAAATATTAGAGTGTGCAATCTTTTTTTGGACGGGCAGTGTATTTTATGCTATAACAATAATGTTTTGTTCCAGCTTGGAGTTATTAAAGCCCTGGGTTTTTCCCTCTACTCCTGAACCACTGTCTGCCCCTCCACCTCCCACTGCTGCCAAAAGTAAGATTGTAATATATGTAGGCCTTATTTTTTTGAAGGTAGATTCACACACTCGTGGGAATAAAAAAATGCTGCAGGTACAGCTTCATTTGTGGAAGAAACTTGATGTTATGCTAAATCATTTTTCACAATGCATGTTTTATTCTGATTCAGAACATGTCAATGTATCGCTGCAAAAGATGGCTTTCCTCAGTCCAAAATTTTACTCACCATCATTTCCACATCTTGTCCCTTGGCTGACTTTACAGGCCGTTGTGTACCTGTGACGATGGGCAGAGGGTCAGTGGGTGCATCAATCTGACTGAGATGAAAGTCCCCATGGCCTGCGATATGTACCAGCCTATTCACTTGAAGGGGTCTGCCTCGGACATAGCCTGACACCCGCAGAGTGCCCAGTCCTGTAGGTGGCCTTTCTCTGCCTTCCTGCCCACTGCTTGGGGTGTAAGAAGCACTTTGAACTAGCATGTATGAGCGTCGTGAGCGGAAGGCCAGTCTCCTCTGTTTTTGCGCCCCCAGGTGGCGAAGAAGCAGCACTGCATCCTGCTTTGTATCCATAGGGAAGAGACGCGTGTCTGGAAAACGAGCCTCGGCCAACTGCGACAGGGCACGTCGAGATTCAGTCTTCTTCTTTACTGCCAGGTCAGCAATGCCTTGACACACCAAAGCTGAACAGCAAAGACAGAAATAAAAGATGTGGGGGAAAAAACTAAAAGCCAATCTGAGATCAATATGAGAATAAAATGTGTTCTGGCGACAACTTTGAGACAAGACTTTAATGTCTTAAATTTCATCTCCTGCTTCATCTCTTACCATAACTTGGTAATCCCTGTGCAAAGAGACAGGAAAGGCAGTAATCCCCATAACTGTCCCAACCCTCTGTGGACTCCAGCACAAACACCAAACTGTCTGCCACCTTGGCCACGTCCAGGAGCGAGTGCAGGTCAGCTGAAAAGAAAAAGGACAAAAACTGCAATTTAAACACATGCACATTCCAGCTGACACAATATAATCACTTATCATAACTAGAAGCTGTATTCATAAAGGATCTTCAAAGTAGCTTGAGCATGTTAATTCTAGTTTAACCCTAATAGCCCATTATCATCCTATTTCATTCCATTCATTCATTTGCTGAAAAACTTAATCCGACTAGGGTTGCAAGAAGGCTGCAGCCTATTTCAGCCGACTCTGGGCGAAGGCGGGGGTACGCCCAGGACAGCTCACCAATCCATCGCAGGGCCAAGAAACACACAACCATTCACACCTACAGGCAGCAATATGAAACAACCAATTAGTCTAATGTGCATGTCTTTGGACTGTCAGAGGAAATCAGCGTACACGGAGGAAACCCATGCAAGCACTGGGAGAACATGCAAACTCCATCGCCAAGCCTGGGACTCAAACCCGGGACCTCTTGCTGTGAGACGGACATGCTAATCACTACGCCACCGTGCTGCCATATCCCATTCTCACTACTAACAATTTCCTACTTTGTTTATGGGTATTTCATAAAGTAAATCAAAGAAAGTTTTAACTGTGAAACCCAGAGAGCTCTAGACTTAAATTGTTCAATTATTTAAATGGAACGGAACAGAAATTGTTACTGCTGTTACACAAGCATGTGAATGCTATGCAATATGAACGGTGATCAACACGCAGGACAAACCCTGTTTATACTCTCTTGAATACAGTATATTCTCAGATGATTTTTGTCCATCAAACAGTGACACAAGGAAACAGTGCTCAGAGTTTTGTTGCTCTATTTTGTTGCCCACAGCCTAATGGGGGGGCCACAAGGAATTAAATACAGGGCTTCACACTGCGTCTTGAATACTTGGAAAATCCCCCTAATTTGCCTCGTTTGCATGGATTGAGTAACAACACCTCTGATATACATACACATCCAACAAAGGCCAAAAGGTTTACATACCCATGGGTAAGACATTCAAACTCTTTTTTTCATAAGCCCCAGTGTTAAATCCATCCATCATCTATAGAGCTTGTCTTTCAGGGTCGCAGGGAAAGCTGTAGCAGATCTCAGCTTCAGATCCTTCAGAAATAGGCAGTGTATACCCTAACAGGGTGCCACACTTTCGCAGAGCTAACACAGAAACTAACAACATTCACACTAACAGTCACAATCTGCATGTGTTTAGACTGAGGGAGGAAACCAGAGTGCCTGGGAAACACAGTGGCACAGGGAAAACATGCAAACTCCACACGGAAAGGTTTCCCTCTGCTGCGATAACCCAGAACCTTCTTGCTGTGAGGCAACAATGTTAACCACTGCACCACCACCTTGCCTCCCCAGTGTTAAATCAATTAGGGAAAGAGAGAAAACACACACATTGTGATACTTTGTGCCGATCACCCACTCCATTCCAAGATGTTTCATGTAACATCACTGTAAACTTGGAGGGTGACATGGTGGTGTAGTGATTAGCATGTAAGCCTGAAAGCAAAAAAGTTCTGGGTTCGTCTGGGTCCCGGACGAGGGAGTTATGGTGTGAAGTTTGCATGTTCTAGCTCTGTGCTTGTGTGGGTTTCCTCAGAGTACACCAGTTTCCTCCAACATACCAAAGACCTGCACATTTGGCTGGTTGGTTGTTTTAAATTGCCCCAGGTGTGAACATGAGTGGTTGTGTGTTGCCCTGCAATGGTCTGACGAGCTTCTTCCGGGTTTACCCTGTCTCCGCCCATTGTCAGCTGAGATAGGCACCAGCCTCCTCGCGGCTCTAATAGGATTAAGCGGTTTGTCAAATAATGGAGTGAGTTGAGTATACTTGAGCCTACTGGAATTCTGATGCAACAAATTAAAGCTGAAATAAATCAGTCTAACTGATAATTGATTATTTCTTGGATTACCTCTAATGTGAACAAACAACATATGAAATATATAGCATCAGGAATTGTGTGAAGCTCTGAGAAACTGAGACTGATTATTTTAGCCTAAACACTTGGCCTTGACTGTAATTTTGATATTATGCAACTACTCTTTACAGCTGTGTCAAAGAAATACATGTATGTGTGTCAAATAATTTTTCAGCATCTTCCTTGGAATCAAAACTGCATTTTCAGGGGCCTGCTAAACAGTACAAAAGGGGTTCAACTCTGCCACACATGATTTCAAGAGAACATTATTGCAAAGGCTTTACAATTCATTTCATTTTCCAAACCCCTTTATCCTTTATTAGGGTTCCAGGGTGGCTGGAATACACCCTGAACAATCTAGCGACAATCAAGAATATCCAATTAGTGTAATGTGCATGACTTACAACTGTGGGAAGAAACCGGAGCACCAGGAGGAAACCCACACAAGCACGGGGAGAACACACAAATTATACACAGAAACGCTTTCACCAGGCACAAGGCTCAAACCCAGGAACCTTCTTCCTGTGAGGCAGAAGTGCTAACCACTGCGCCACCCAACTTTACAATTCATACTGTAAAGGTTTTTCCACTGGCTGCAAAGCAAATCCATAAATAAGAATATGCAAATATTATGGAATAGGGGCATGGTAATGAGTTACCTGTGTCAGGCCTGTAGAAAGTGAATCTCTGTTTAAAGCGTGGAAGGACGAGGCCAAAGCTGGCCTGTTTCCCTGTGATTCCCAGGTGTTTCACTCCTCCAATTCCATCTGATCTTAAAAGCTGGGTCACAGCAGCAGCGTCAACTTGCGCATGCAGTCCAATCACAGCCACCAGGTGAGGTGGCCCATCTCTGCTTCCCAGCCGGCGCTTCTCTGACAGCACCTAACACAAAAGAAACACAACAATGGTCACTTTCTAATTAACTCCTATATCAAATTCAGATGTTGTGGAAGTTACAGGCGACGTATTACTTCCTTACCGAGTCCTTTTTGTTGCGACGAAGCTGATTGGCTTTGTGTCGTCTGTCTATCTTACTCAGCTCTCGCCGTTGTTTTTTGGTGAGATTCACCACAGCAACTCTACCTAAGGGACAAAATTTTGATTTGTCCAGGGTTAATGACATAATCTAGAAATTCTCTTTTCCAATTGGCTCATTTCATACACTGTTTTACTGGGATGCAAGTAGAAAGAATATACTCTTGATAAGACATTCGGCACTCTGACTTCAAGTACATTTCTTTCATTATAAAAAGGAGTTTCATTTGTTAAAATAGGATGTATATGAATCGAGAAATCTGACTTTAAATCACTATCATGTACTCTGCACAGATCATTATTAAACACTGACATGAAACTCAGTCAGAATTTAGATAACATATTTTAACATCCCACCAATGTAAATGCTGTATTTTGAAGCAGACCCCAAACACTTTCTGAATCTTTAAGAGTTGCTTAAGTGTGGATTTCCAAGTGGGTCATTCCATGTCAACTAAACCAGGATCCATACTGGCCATCTCAGAATTAACTGGAAAAAAATCCTATTTAGACACACACATATATATATATATATATTATTTGTATTTTAAGTTGTAACTTTACATACCGAAGTATTCACGAGCTCACGGAAAAATTATCACAATGATAAAACTACTTGGGCAGCCGTAGCCTAATGGTTAGAGAAGCGGGTTTGGGACCGATAGGTCACTGGTTCAATTCCCGAACCAGCAGAAAAATTGTTTGGCGGTGGGGGAGTGAGCTGCACCTTACCTTCCCTCACCTTCACAGCTGAAGTGCCCTTGAGCTAGGCACCTAACCCCTAACTGCTCTCCTGGCACCGCTATGTGTGCCTTCCCACTGTTCCAAGTGTGTGCTCACTGTTCACGTGGTTGGAGGGTTTAAATGCAAAGCCAAAATTTCCCTTTAACGGATTCATACAGTATATCAAAATAAATAAATAAATAAAAACAAAACGCAAAATATGTGATCACTTTCATAACTCCGTTTTCCAATCAGTTCAAACCCCAGGTGCAAAGCACAAATGATCATGTGTTTTGGATCTTACAGAAAGCCTCAAAGGCAAGCTCACTACCTCATGAGAAACAGTAACTTTAAAATTTTGTTATAATTCTGCAAATTTGTTCTTATAACAAAAGCTGAGTACATGGACTACAATATGTTTCTTATAGAATATGTTAGGAAAGTAGCTGGTCTTGCATGATTTTCTGAGGTATATAATATACGTTGGGGTCTATTTATTAACATAGTGTGTTACTTTTGTACATGGAAGGACATGCATTAACATTTTGCATGTGTAGAATGGAATTTTTCACCTGGAGAGTTTCCTTGCAAGGTTTTGCTGTTACGGGTGATGTGGCTAGATCTCTTGGGACATTTTCACTTAAATAGTGAGTTCTGACAGATTCATTTTGTTTTTATCTTTCAGTTTAAGGCAACATAATAGTGCTTTTTTTTTTCATTCATATTTCATAGTGTTTACATATTTTTTTATCTTAAGATCGTAGATAAAGTGTGAACAAGAATATTTAAAAAATACATGTGTGGCTGACTGTTTCAGTTTCTCACAAAAGTGATATAAAAAAACCTCACAGGCTGAGCGGCGAATAATTGATATGTGTTAGGTATTATGGAACTTACACTTTTATCTCACTCTCATAACTCGGAAATTCCATGTTATGTTGGTTATGTTTCCATGTTACACCAGTGATGAAAAATCTAATTATGACATGGATATTGTGCATATTCATTTCAAACTTATGTCTGTGTGTAGTGAAAACTATTCAGATGTATATTGTGAAATAAACATTAAAGAATGATGTGTGTTTGTCCATGTTACATAGGTGATGTTTCCATGTTATGTTGGTGATTTAAAAAAAAAAAAAAAAAAAAATTGAAAAAATAAATGGGATATTGTGTGACAATTTAAACTTTTGTCTGTGTGTTACTGTTATGCTGCTAATTTAGCACAAAACGAGGGGTGTATCTACAGAACCTCCTGCAGACAAAAAAGTACATTTGAATAAAATGTATAAAAACGAAACATTTGAAACTATGGAGTAAAATTATAAAATACTTATAACAAATATTTATTTATTTTTCTGTCCACTAATTGCATCTAAAGAAACATATATATATATATATATATATATATACACAGAAAAATGGATTGATGGATTGTATCAACACGGCATTGTTTTGTATTCATTATGTTACTGGTATCCGTTGAAAGATATAGGTTTATAATGCACCCAAAAGCTCATGCCATAGCAAAGAAATGTGGTAAGACATCTATAAGCAGACATTCATAATATTGCACAATGGGAAAGTGCATTACTAACATAATTTATCAAATTTAAATAAAAGGGGGTATATTGTAACCCGCAAGTGAAGAAATTGTGGCAATATGCCAAATTTCAACCTCCTTGAGCTACCTCTAAATATGAATGCACAGCTGTCAAATTTGGACTGAATTATTATTAATTCATAAGGACCAAATACCTAATATCTTGGCTTTATGTAGTGCAAATCTCAATGCCTCAACTGCTATTTTATCTGATTTTGTAATAATGGCCTAAATTTGAGATAAGTAGTATTCAGCCCTCACCTAAAAACCTCTCAGAAATCTATAAATATAGTGCTCACAAAATGACACGTGATACTTCTTATGTATTACAATATTATTCTATTTGGCAGATTCTGAAAGCTAGGGCCATAATTAGCTGGGATACCAAGTTTTAGACGTCTATGTTGTCTAGATTTAAAGATATGGGCCAAATCAAGTCCAAAATGTGGTGGACAGACCAGATTTTAAAGGACCATAACTTTGGAACCACTTGGAAATTTCACCTGAAATTCTGGAATAACCCTGTTCATGTACAGCCTGGATGTATATATGTATGTGTATAAGTAGGTTTATTTCCCCCAGAAAAGTCTGAGATAGTCAATATGGAGGTTATAAGATTATTGGTTGAGCTGTCATGGATTTAGCCAAATACCTAAAGACATAAAAGACAATCTCGTGGAGATGTAAAACTGGGATAAGCGTGCAATGCAGTAAGCTAACACCGTTATCAATGACCTGATCTGGGTAAATATTACATAAAGTCTTATTAAACTAATGTATCACCGTGTATTATTGTCTGGATTAATACTGTACTGTACTGTACTAGAGTGTCACTCGGAAATATAACCTGGTTCATCCTTATCTCGGAAAACTGGGTGCACTGTGAACACGTGTTTAAGCTCCACGGCCATGTCCTGGCTCAAAGTAAGGCAGAAAGAAATCCGAAATCAAAAATAAAACGACCAGAATTACCTTTGTTCTCACGCCCAATCTCTCCCTTCGTTCGATGCTTTCCATGTTTGTGCTGTTTGTTTTTCTGTTTGTAAACACCAGGTCGATGAGCCTGCTGTTGCTGCTCCTTCCCAGCAGCCATTTTTCATCATGCCCCGCATGTAAACTTTAAATGACGTCATATTCGTGCGCCGAATAAACTGCAAGAAGTGGAGAAGTCTGCCATCTGCTGATCATTGAGTAGCCTTATTTTTGCGGTTTTAGGGTTTTGTGAACAGATGGTTTGGCCATGTTGAGTTTCAGTACATTATATATGAATAAACTCTTGAGCTATGACAGGTATTACTCTGACTAATATCAAAGGTTTCAATAAATAAGGCAAAAATAAATAAATAAACAAATAATGGGAAACAATGATGTGCAGACAGTTGTATCTGTGACCTTATTGCCAACAAGTCAGGGTTGAACATTGCATGCTTGAAGAGAATAGATAGAGTCATCATTTTTTGTGTTTTAGTCTCATCTGTGGTGGGTCTTGCAGTGGGAGGTTTCCTTCTTCATTTGTGGTTTTGTTCAGGAAATGCCAGCAGGCAGAGATATGCCACAGAGGACTCGTACAGGATGCAGGATTATGTTTTCAGTAAATATCAGCATTTTCTTTCTCAAAGCTTAACATGTCTCGAGTGCTTCTCATCTTCTCATATCATTCTCACAAAAGAATTAATCTGTCGTGCTACTGAATGTGGTGCGAATTCTGAGGGCTGTAGTTTATTTAGAGTTAACGTTTATGATTAAAATGAATTCATCACAAGTTCACAGCACAATATGATTCCAATAAATAGAACTCTATTTAAAATATTGTAAACGTTTTTTCCGTGCTACCATTTTACAGTTCAATAGAGACATTCATTCATTCATTCGTTCATTCATTTGCCAAACCGTTTAATCCTACTAGGGTCGAAGGGAGGCTAGAGCCTCTCTCACCCGACTCTGGGTGAAGGCGGGATACACCCTGAGCAACTCGCAGGTCCATCGCTGGGCCAACACACACACACACACACACACAACTACTTACACTCACACCTAGGGGCAATTGGGAACAACCAATTAGCCTAATGTGCATGCTTTAGACTGTGAGAAGAAACCAGAGTACCCGGAGGAAAACATGCAAACTCCACACAGAAACGGTTTTGCAGTCCAGGGAGTGACCTGAAACGGAACAAAGGTAAGGGGGCGATCACACTAGAGGTGCGATAGAAAAGCAACTGACATAAATGGCAATTTGTGGCTGACACTTTTCATTCTCAATCTCATTTGTCGTTAGACATTCGCGGCATCTTATTTTGGTCACCTGTTTCAAACATATTTGACACTTCTGCGAATGTCACAAAACGAGGCTCTGACATAGAATAATCTCAAACTCTTCATTATCCAGTCTGCACATGTTTCAAGAAGGTCGCAAAGTTGTTGTTTTTATTCTTTTTTTGTTCGCAAGGGCAAAAAGTTGGAGACTTTTTTTGTTGGAGAAGTTTGAGACTTGCTGGCATCCACCACATTCCATATATTTTGTCATCATTCATACTGTATTTGCATTTTGTTAACACTAATAACGTGCGAGTAAAAAGTGAATGGTTGGAGAACTAAACATGACTAATCTACCACAGATTTGCTTTTTTTTCCAAACAACCGCAAAACCAATTGAGAATTACTCACAAATCATTCATTCATTCATTCATCTTCTTCCGCTTCTTCCGGGGTCGGGTCACGGGGGCAGCAGCCTAAGCAGTGAGGTC
>JBCNYH010000013.1:17703612-17717846 GCA_039654325.1 Tandanus tandanus
ATATATATAAATGTGTGTATGTATAAGAAACAAGGCGGGTTTCTCTCGAGTGTTTTCCTTCAGTGGTGGAGTTAGCAGTGTAGTTTAATACCTTGGATGATTAGGAAGTTACAGGCCGTTAAGGTGGTTATTAGCTGTCCAGCTTGTGTGATGAGGAAGTAGCTGAAGACAGAAACATGTGCACCAGGAATTCCTGTCCTCCTGCTTTGTTGTCCTGTCTCACTGCATTCCATGTGAGTGCGTTTGACGGCATGCCATGGCCTTATTCAGCACCTTGCCTCTATGGCTTGTTAACCAAACCCTTTTGTTATAAGTAGAATGCAGCAATGAGAAGCCGTGAGACGTATCGACGTTGTGAGGATTTGTAGTCTATCAGTGCTGCTGTGTGTAAGTTTCTTGTTTGTTGTTGGTATGTAAGCTTATAGAGTACTTTGTGTATGGTGGAATCATATTGACTATGAATGTGTTTGGTGACTGAAATGATTAACAGCAGACGTATAGATTATGCACTGTATTAGAGACTGTGGTGTAGTTGGGTTTTTTGTGGGCAGTGGGTCAGTGAGCTACGTGATTGGCCGTGTAGTGTTATTTCGCTGTGTGTGTGTGTGCTGGCATTAAGAGAGTGGAGCTCAGTGCCAGGGTGTGAGGCAGCTGGTGAGTTGGTGGGAGGCAGGAGTGCAGGCTGGTCTTGTGACCAACACGTCAGATCATTTCTCGGCTCTCAGCATTGTGTCTGTGCATCAGATCATCTGAGCAGCACTCGGCAGGGTGGGGGTGATACCAAGCCAAGCAACAACAACAAACACCACACTATTTTAGAACCAGTTATTTCCCCTACAGTTTGACCAAACTCGCAGACCAGATTGTGCTCAAGCTCATAACGGCAAGGACTGATCTCAAAAGTCATAGTCCCACTGCCGCTACATGAACTACTTACTTTCACGGTAAGAGTCAGTTTAACTAACTTGACCGTGTACTTTTCCAATAGTTTGTTGGTAAATATAAGTAAAGGATAATCAGTCCCTCCAGGAATTGACAAGCTCGTGGTTGCACCAGTTCACTCGAGTCCAATCCTTGTGCATTGTGTTTGATTTTGCAATTTTAACCAATCACCGCAACCTTCCTATAAATTTGGCAGTAGGGACTTTCCAGCTATTTGCAGTCAGAGTCGGACACGACTCATTTGGTAGGCTCACCCCCTTTTCCCAATAGATCTTCTGCAATACGCGTTACGACCCGGAAGCCAATGAGAAAACACTGTGCCGGCGCCATACTGATTGCCCCGTGGAGTCTGTGAATGTAGAACGTAGAGTAAATGTGGTGTAATCGGTTGTTCCAACCGCGCGGAGAGGGAAAGAGAAAAGCGGTTTTTTCGGTGTCCCGGCAATTATTAAAAGCCAGGGCGAGCATGCTAAAGAACTCTCCAGAAAGTAGATCTGGATGTAAAGATCCGCGTTTGCAGTGACCATTTTATTGTAACCGGTGAGTTCACATGTTAAGTTAATACTTTGTGTCTTGTTAACAATAATGAAAAAGCTACTCGTTAGAAAGAATTATATTGAAAGGAAAGCACAGACTGAGAGGTGGTGTGTGTTGTTAGCTAGTTCGGCTGGGTAGAAGCAACGAGTCGAGAGCATGCTAAGTGAAGCCCCAACTATTAGCATATGCTTCTATTCTGCTGGTACATAATGTGCAGCGGTTTTATTTACTAGTAAATAAGCCATTCATTTTTAAATAAGCCACTCTCTATAAACATTTATGTCACAAGCAAAGCACAGACTGAGAGAAGGTGTGTGTTAGCAACGAGTCGAGACCATGCTAAGTGAAGCCCCAACTGTTGGCACGTGCTTCTTTTCTACTGGTACGTAATGTGCAGCGGTTTTATGTACTAATATTTTTTAAAGAACATTTCAGACTGCCTGGTGTTCAGTCTGCAATCGTTTGTGTGCACTGCACATGTTTGTAAGGGTCAACTCTGTCACACAAAGCTAATTTCTGAAGGTATCTCTGCTGTGCAGCGAGGGGAAGACTATGAAAGTAATTAAAGTAGTTAGTGATTAGAGAGAGCTATTGTGTCAGCCTGAATCCTTTGATGTGGTAAACTGTTTGTGTGGCCTCCAGTATTGGAACGTGCTGTTGTAACTGGGGGCAACGCCTGGTCACGTGACCGTATTGAAGTCCACCTATACCATGGTCTGGTGTGTCGCCAAGACGGTCAATCACTTAACTCCCAAAGTTTTCCCGTATTGTTATGATATAGAACAATAACATTAAAAAAAAAAAAAAACAGTTTCTGGGGAAATTTTTTAAAGTGTGCAGATATTAGTGTACGGAAATCTCACTGTTTGGGTTTCACATTGTTGTTTAGACAGGAAAAATAACATGAATAATAGACTGTTTTGTCATTAAAACACATGGGGTGGGTGCTATTACATGTTGTATGGCTGCCAGCCAGCAGGGGTGCTAAATCTGTCATTACTTCACTATTTAGAGAAGCTACACTGTCCATGTTTTGATGGTTATAGATACACACTGATGAGACTTGATGCCGTTTTTTCTCTCTTTAAAAATACCTGTTATAAATTCTGCTTATCAACAGGAATTTTGTTTTATTCAGTACAATTTACAGAACACCCAATAGTTCAGTACAATCTGAAATCATGTGAAATAAACTAATTTTGTTCCGGTGGGTAATGCAGGGCTTGAAATTCTTTGAAAAAATTAAACAAAAGTTACTTGCGTCAAAACAAAACAGCTAGCGCCTTACCGTTTTATTGTTATATCTTTGCTAATATTCCGCTTCTTGCTCAGTAAACAAGTTAAAACAGGCAGTAAGCAGGTTAACACACAGTAACAGTACATGATCACATAAAGCAGAATCTGAAAGGAGGGCCTTCAAATATGGAATTTGTCTATTTGGAAGTTAACCGTGTTCTGGTTAATTTTGGCACTTGTGCTGGGCGCAATTTTACGGCATCTTTGACATGCGTTAGTCGAAATTCACTTGTGTTGTGCAGTCGCTAAAGAAGGAATTTTGAGTCCTGTAATGCCAACCCTAATGATTTTAAACTTTTTTATTATTACTGTTAAATATGGGTGAGTGCTGTGGTAAAAAATCTTTTATTATGCTATAAATAAATTTATATCACAGTAATGGTATGTATCCAGGGGTGGAATTTAGCAGAACTAAGCTACTGGCCAACAGGACTAGTGAAATTATGAAACTACTAGTCCTTCTTCATATTTACTGGTCAGGAACACTAGTTTAACTTCAAGTTTAACACAAAAATAATTTTAAAATGTGACGTTTTAAAAAGCACATAAGGCTGTGTGGTGTAGCTTGAACACATGTCTGTAGTTGTTTCAAGCACACTCTGAGGTTCCTTTTAAATTCTGACCTGGCTTCTGCATCAGTGACGTGTTTGAGGCTAGGTTTTAAATGCCAGTGATGGAGGGTGCTGACCATCTCTCTGAACCCCAAGTTTTCAACAGTATACGTGTGTCGTTATGGCATGTGCAATTTTTACTTCCACTCAAGATTTCTTGTCATGTATGGCATTTGGAAAGGACCGTTAATGGCGTTTAATTGTCTCAAAACTGGCGCAAGCATTTGTTTTTATTTCACGAGCATTTTTTTTTTTTTCAAATTCCACATGAAATGAACAAAATTCTCACAAGAGTCAGGAGCACTGAGCTAGCAGCAAAGCACTTGCGTGAGGTTTTGCTGAGGATTACCTTTTTATTCAGTGAAGACTTAGACTCCTGTTCTTGGTTTTAGCATGTCGTGCGTCCACAGATGCTTTTCTGCTCACCATGGTTGTAAAGATTTGTTGCATGAGTTAGGTTTACCGTGATCACTTTTCCCCATTCTGATGTTGTGATGAAAGTAAATGGCCTGTGTCTGAAGGATTTTAAAACTTTTGCGGTGCTGCCACCTGATTGGTTGGTTGACTGATTGCTTCCGATTACAGTTATGTAGTCATGGCCAATGTTCCTAATAAAATGGCATGGTTCATAGAAACACTTGCAGAACTGGAGTTGGCGCAGCTGGCCCACTGTGAGCACAGCTGAAATCTTTACACAGTGCTTATTTGCTAATTGATTTGCCACAACAGCTATGTTCCTGAGGGAAATTAATTTACGTCATTGCCTTTCATTATACACATCCTGATTCCAGGGTTTAGAGTCAGCAGTCACTGCACTTGGTTGGCTGCTTGTGTTTAACCTGTAAACCCCTCAGTAAACACGCAGCATGAAATTTCACCAAGTCGGTTCAAAGTTCGTGTCATGTCCGGTTCAATACTGTTCTTGCTCTTCAAGCCAAAGCTGTTTCGGGTCTGATGCTGGGTCAGTGTACTGCATCGCTGTGATATTCTTTATACACTCTAAATGAAATACTGTAATTATAATTCTGTTACAAAATTCTAATTTAATTCTATTTAAAAATTAAACATGTTTAACTTCTTTTTTTTTTTTTTCCCAACAGTGAGTAGTAAATTCCAGCTGCTCTAATTGTAATTTTGATTATTGTCCAAGGAATTGTAGATGCCTTCCAAGCTCGAGGCGAAAATGAAAAAGAACCCTTATATGTTTAAAAGACACTTTGCACATTCTTATTCCTGTGAGACCTCCAGAGTGACGTTTCACTTTATCTCCCTCTTAACAAAAGGTGAGTGGAGCGGGAGCTATAGAAATGGGTTCCAAATTTATAATGCGATAACTTTAAAAGGAAAGGGTATTGGATCACCAAATTTGGTGGATGTGTTCTGCATCGGAAGGTCTCGTGTATGGGTCACCTTGACCCTGTTTCCAGGTCATAAGATCACTTTTTCTATATTCAGATTGTCAGAGATTTTCGGTGCGCTAACTTTGGAAGGAAATGACATGGGATCGCCAAATTTGGTGGATGGCTCCCCCTTGGGTGCGAATAGGGTGGGCATTGTGTATGGGTCAGCTTGACCCTGTTTCAAGACTACAAGGTCACTTTTTCTTTATTTGACTTGTCCATGTTTGTTAGCGCAATAACTCTCGAGGCAAATGATATAGGATCACCAAATTTGGTGGATGCGTTCCCTGAGAAAGGTCTTGATTGGGTTTGAGTATGGATGCCCTTGACCTTGTTTCAAGTTCAATGAAAGCATTTGTAGTCCCAGGGTTTTTTCCCCCCTATTTCAGGTATAATGAAATCAGTGAGATTTAAAAAGAAAATGTATGCATGATTTTTAAAATTCCTGCTTAGTGTTGCATGGAAACTTGTTACCGGATCATTTTTATTTTTCACTGGCCAACGGAGCTCTCTCTTTTTTTTTTCCCCTGTCTGTTTGTGCGTATCAGACGGTTACCCAGCATGCACAGCAGAATTTGGTGGCTCTTTGCCCACTGGCTCGTGGATGCAGTTGCCATGGAAACTGGGGTGTGTTCAGTAGGTCCGGAGCAAAGGGATCTTTCTTATGACTGCACTGTCCAGTCTAACCTGGTGGGACGTCAGGGGAGTGTGAGCTGCCTTATTAGTTTAAGCTGAGAATTAAGAAACCTTTTTCCATGAACAGTTTCAGGTTGCACATTATTTATTTATCATTCTCTCAACATTGACTTTTGTAATAGTAGTATTATAGTAGACCACAGTATGCAAATGAGGCATTCAATACTTTTTCCACATTTTTTTGTATGAACCATCAGCCATATTATTCTCAGATACCTGTATCTGTAGGTACTTTTTTACAAATCACATAAATGCAGTATTCATAGGGCTAAACAAATTAAAAATCATTTCAGACGTCATAAGAAGTAATTGAAATGATAAAGTGAAGTTTTGTACTTGAAAGGCTAATTCAGGGATACAACATCATCTGAGCCCAAAATTATATTAATTATTTATCCACAGAAATAACTAATCAAGGCATGGACTCCACAAGACTTCTAAGGGTGTGCTGTGGTATCTGACACCAAGCAGTTTGCAAAGCATCCTTCACGTTGCAAGGTGAAGAATCCATGGTTTGGACTTGTTTGTCTAGTACATTCCACAGATTTGGAATTTCGACGTCAATTTTCCTCCAAACATTCCTCAACCGTGTTTGCAGTATGGCAGCGTGCATTATCCTGCTGAAAGAGACTACTGTATTAGGGAGCACCATTGCCCTAAAGGGGTGTCTCAGGTCTGCATTAATGTTTATGTAAATATGTATCAAAGTATCATCCAGATAAATTCTAGGACCCAAGGTATCAAAGCAGACAGTCACACTGCTTCCAGAGGCTTGATCCATCCCGGTGCCTTCTCTTAACAAAAGCGACTACCCATGTGTCGATGGTAGGATATTTTAGTGGTGGACAGGGGTCACTGGTCTGTAGCTACGCAGCTTCATATTTAGCAATCTGCAATGCACTGTGTTGTGACACCTTTTGTATCATAACTAGCATTAACTTTTGCAGTAATATGAGCCAGCCTTCACTACCCATGTGCGTCAGTGGTACGTACTAACCACTGCATACCAGGAATACCCTGCAAGATCTGTGGATTTGGCTCTGAATCAGTTGCTCGCCATGGTAATCTGGCGCTTGTCAAAATCACTCAGATCCTTACGCTGCTGTTTTAGTTTCCATTGGTTTTAATGTTATTGTAGGGGTTATCTTACGTTCTTTTTTGTTTCTTCATTTCTTGTTTAACCATTCTTGAGAAACGACGAGAGACTGTTTTACTCGTTGAGCTGGCTGTGCCATCACAGACGAATGGTAAAACGACTGTGTTGCTCCGCCATGTCTCGTTTATTTAACACCCGTGTACATGAAAACACACTTCCTGTTTTTTCTACGGAAGCCGCATAACATAACAACCACAACACAGGTGGCTCAAAATTCAAACGCAAACTCAAAATTATTTCTCCATCAAACGTCAACGTAAATCACTGAAATAAACTTAATAAAATAAACCATGATAAATGGCGCTTACCGTTATGGCTAATCAATGAGAATATATATGAAACCAGTGGGGCAGCACAGACTCTTTCTGAATGCATGTTTTTAGTGTGTGTGCATGGGTTTCCTCTGGGTGCTCCAGTTTTCTCCCATAGTCCAAATACATGTACATTAGGTAAACTAGATGCTCCAAGTTGCCCATAGGTGAGAATGCGAGTGTGAACGGTTGCTTGTTTTTGCATTAGCCCTGTGATATATTGTCCTGTTCGTGGTGTACCTCACTGGAATTGACTCCTCTGTGACCCTGATGCAAAAGCAGTTCTAATAACGGCTGGGTCGATGGAAATAACCAAACATTTAAGCGAAACTTTTTGCATCATATGTGAAGACCTGTTCAAGAATATATGTATTGTTTAAAACCTTTCAAGAGATTTACTGTAGAATGATTGTTTATCTATTTCGAACCAGGAAGCATGGTGTATTGGTGCTATGAGACACCAGGGAAGCGGTCTGGGATGATGTATGCTTTTGATAATGAAATGATTCTTTTGAGTGATATAAATGTGGTTTGCTGAAATGATTCATGCACTTCAGTGGTGTGCGCCGCAGCGGCGTGAGGCAGTGAGAGCTGATGAGTGCTCCAGTCTGGTGGGAATGACGGTACCCTGAGTGTCTGCTGCACCTCTCCTGTCTCTCTCTCTCTCACTCAGCAGAAGAACGCATTGTTCTTCACAGTCAGATCAGCATTTGCTCATCTGTAGTGAGACCAGAAATACTGCTCTAGGATAAAAAAAATGGAAGGAACAACAAAAATCTAATTACATCATGCAGGTTTTTATCCTCCTTCCTATACAGCTGATATGCATTGGAACAAAATGTCCTTTCTCCAGGACCATCATGCAACACAAAAGACTAGTATAAAGTGCAGGTACACAACGGCGTGCGATGAGTGTGAGACAATACATATAGAGAACAGGGAATACACACCGCAATAGAGAGACAATGTAATGACAACGGCATTTTGTGAAATGTAGCAGCAGTAATTGCAGGAGAAATATTGTTACAAGGCTACATCGTTAAATTTAAATGTTATGTTAATTTGGGCTCAAAATAACCAGGTTCTGAGAAAAGTAGATTAGTTAATATAAAAGCTTATGCAGTTAGAATCCTAAAAAAATTTATATACAGGTTCTCAGGTTGGATGAATATCATCATAAATATTTAAAAATGGTTAACCTTTGCTATCCAGTTCTCTCTCTGTCTGTCCTGTCTATTTTTCCTTCTACTTTAGTACACACACTTGCCGAAGTCATGATAATGGCTGGTGTGTCTATGTTGAAGAATGTAGAGAGGTTGGCTATTTTAAAATGGTTGCACTGATGTAATGTCTATAGAAATGCGTTCAGCCATCCACTGCTTTTCATTGAAACAGAGTGAATCCAGTGCTGTTTATTTATCTTGGTCGAGAATGCCATAATCAGAAATTTCCAGTCTGCTTGGGTTTTGTGCCTGTTTTTTTTTTTTTAATAATTCTTTTGGTGTGGAATTTAGATTGCGTTCACACTTGCAAGACCAGGTTTGACCCGTCCAGCCTACAACTCAAGTCTGCAGGGTTGAATATTATTTCCTGTGTGTTCAGACTTGAGTGTTTATTCGATAAACAAAAAGTCTATATTCATTAAATAGACTTTCTATACAACAGATGGTTCTTTCTTTCTTTCGTTCTCTGTCCACTTCATGGATGAAAGATCAGAACATCTGTGCGCGGCTTTTCATTCAACACGTGAAAAAGAACACTGATGCTAACTGCGGTAACCTTCATAATAGCAGCGGCATTGACTGTGACAAACATCTAAATGCTGGTCAAAGCTGATATGAGGGACCCCAAGGCATTTTGTGTTTTATATAATAATCTCTCATATAACACGTAATCAGATAGAACAGGAAAAAAAACCAAAGAAAATGATACCTCATTTATTAAGATACCTTTATTGGTTCAAAAGTTACAGTATTTTAAAATCTTCAGGATAATACCATTTTATGGTCTGTTTTTCACTAAAATACCCAAAATGGCAAAATTGCTTTTTCATACATCAGTTAAATAAAAAGAAAATGTCAAAATGCTTATTACTCTTAATTTTCTTATTCACTTTTGTATATAGTTTGGCTCTATTTTTTTAAAGTTATTATCTGCATGATATGTTAAAAATTTTCACTCCTAAAAATTGAAGAAGAAAAAAATAATTTTTCCACTTGTCAAAATGGCCGAGTCGGCAAATCCGTTGACCTTGTGAAAGCAAATTAGCCATAATTTTCTTAATATTGGTGCCATTAACATCAGGTTTGAACTGTTGTACAGCTTAAAACATTCCCTTTTTTTAAAAAAATATAAAGCAAATTATAGAAAATAATGTAATATGATCTATAAATCTGAAATAAACTGATGATTTAATAAGCAAACTTATCTATTATTTTTGATGCCATCATTCAGAAGGTACTGCTCTTAAATCTGCTGGGAAAGTCTTCTAGCTTTCAATCGAATATGTCCATGTATATGTGATGTCAATAATGAATTTGTATCAAAAGAATTATTCTATTTTTAAATATAATTAAGAGGCTATCTCAATATCCACTGATCTTTAACTATGTACAAAGTATTGGTGTATCATTAACATGGAAATCTTTCTCAAAAAAAAAAGTTAACTGCAATTTATCAGCATTTTAAAACATGAAACAACCATTATGGCGCAACAACACTTTGTCAAACAATTTCAAAGTGGGATACGGTAATTTTTTATCAACATATAATCAACATTATGATAGTGTTATTTTCCTTCTGTCACTTAGCCTGAACAATCAGCACCGTCAAAACTAAAGTCTCCGGCAGCCCTTGGGGTAACTACTGATATAATAACCATGCCACGATCTCAGATGTCTGAGGCAAACAGCTTCCCATAACCTCACATTTAAAAACAACAGGGCTGCAACTAACCATTATTTTAATCAATTTATCTTTTCCCTCAAATAATCAGATAGAAAGGGGATTAAATCAGTAAATGCAGGCAAATTTGTTACATGTGATGCATTAATTATGAGCTAAGTGTCTAGATTTTATTTATTTTAATCATATTTGATTTAATCTTATTTGATCGGAATTGGAATACGAAGAATAACATTTTGGCCACCAGAATCGCGGTAGCCCCTATATATTTGAGCACATCCTACACACAATCATTCACACTCACACCTAGGGGAAACTGGGAACAGCCAATTATCCTAATGTGCATGTCTTTGGATGGTGGGAGGAAACTGGAGTACCCGGAGAAAACCCACAGAAGCACAGCGAGAACATGCAAACATAACACAAACACCCTTGCTGAGCCTGGGACTCGAACCCAGGACCTTCTTTCTGTGAGGAGGATACGCCACCACGCCGTCCCTGATAATATGTAAATGAATGTTCCTAAATGCAGTAGAAGAGCATTTCTTTTTGTTCGCTGTTCGGTTCAGCCAGGAAGCTGTGTGGTGGGTTCTCTCTCGTGCTCTCTCTCAGAAGTCAGACTTCTGTAATTCACTCATTGTCGAACATTTGCCTGATTTTACAAAGACATTACAAGGGAGGGCTTTTAACAAAAGACGTCTGAAACTTCGAGGAGAGGCCTCAGTGTGTTGTATGTGGAGAGGGAATCATTAATGCCAGCTTAAAAAATGAACAAATGAAGCATTTTCACTATCCGGGCAAGTGAAAATAACTTTCCCTGTGCAGAGAAGAGACTTGAAGAGAGAAGTGTTTCCAGCTAGCCTTGATTGCTAATGTTGTATTGCTAGCCGTGATTTGCATTTCAACATTCAGTCCCCAACTCAAGCTTGTCCTGAATGTTGATTTGGCAGCAAAGGGCATTTGATCAATATTGTGGAAGAGTTTATAAATGTAGATGCTATAGCACTTCATGACATGAAATTTTTTTTTGTAAGTTTGGGTCCCAGACAGACCCTTACCCTAATAGTTTATGGAAGAAAGCCTAGTGTTCAGTAAAACAAGAATGAGTCATTTTTCTGTACTGAAGTACTAATGTGTCTCTATTTTTGTGTGTTTAGGTGTGTATCTGTATGAGCCCATTGTCCTGCAGATGAGCCATATCCGGGGGCTGTTGCGTCGCAGTCCTAGATAATCCCTGGTGACTGCGGCCTAGGCCCCGCCCCTACCCAGCATGCCCAACGCTGTTCGAGCGGGGAGCCTGAAGGACCCCGAGATCTCTGAGCTCTTCTTCAAGGAGGACCCTGAAAAACTCTTCACTGATCTCAGGGAGATCGGCCATGGCAGTTTCGGGGCAGTTTACTTTGTAAGCGTCATCCTATTAGGCCATGAAGGAAAATTGTCTTATGGTTTTGCAGCTGTGTATTACTCAACAAGGATGTATAAAAATGCATAGAATGGGGTACTTTCTTTCTTCAAGTTTTGTGCGTTGCTTACAGGCACGAGATGTGCGCACCTCGGAGGTGGTGGCCATCAAGAAAATGTCCTACAGTGGAAAGCAGACCAATGAGGTTAGTGTTTGAATTTCATTAACATATTATTGTAGATTAATTCTGGTCCTCCTCGAGGACTAAACCTTATAGTTCTGATGCTGTGAAAAGTCATAGTCCTGCTCTGTGGTGTTCATTAGTCAGCATTATTTTCCATATAATGTATATAATATTATTTTTTATGCAATCTTTAATTTGTTTATATAAATTTTTTTAAGAGAGTACTGGTATTGGCCATCCTTACTGCATAATTTGTGTTTCATGTAATATGTTTAAGCAATACAGACTTATTTCAACATAAATTACCATATAAAGCACTAATCTGGGAAATTTTATTCCGTGGATTACTAGCGGGGACTGAACTATTGTGGAACAACCATGGGCCAGAACAACCACGGGCTGCGTTGTCTAGTGCAAGTAAACAAGCATATCTATTCAGCGAGCAGCATTTTAGGTGATAAAACCCCCTGCATACTAAAGGCTCTTACCTTTTACTGGTTCCTTTTGGCAAACTGCGCTTTTTATGAAGGAATTCTGTAGGAACAGTGTCCGGTTTTAGACATAAAAGCTTGGGCTTCGTGCCAAGTAGTGGAAGTCACGCCAATAGCAGGTTGGCTTGAAGTGGTCTTCACAGACTACTCAATTGTGTCCGAAACTAAACGTTTTCAGAGTATGGTCTGTGCCAATGTTGTGTTTTTTTCTGCCCTTGTTGTTTGTGCAGCCATATGCTTTGCAGTCCTTCATTTTCCTGGCGGCTCAGCTTAGCACTCATCGATAATGTGTTATCTTAGATTAGTGTCTGTTGCACGCAGCTCAGCCAACAGGACAAAACAACATGCCTAGTAGTAGTAGTGTGGCAGCTCTCGCGCATACTTGACAAGAAGCGATGACTGACGTTGGCTGAGAGAACCGCTGATGTCTGATGATCGTTTTAAAGAGCAAATTCAATACAGCTAGTAATACAAATTTGAGTGGCCCGAATAGACGTTGTCGGAACCATTTTATTTGCTCCTGCCATACGGAGAAAATGGTATTCACATTCATTCACATTCTTTGCTCTCCTCCTCTTAGAAATGGCAAGACATAATCAAGGAGGTGAGATTTCTCCAGAATCTCAAGCATCCAAACAGCATTGAGTATAAAGGATGTTACCTGAGAGAGCACACAGCATGGGTCAGTGTTCTTTCTCCTGAGACGACAGTCTCATACACCTTACTGAAATACCTGGGATACATTTAATATTCACATTAATTTCTTTTCTGTATGCAGTTAATGCTGTTCTGCTTTTGCTAGCCTTTATGCATAATAATAATAATAATAATAATAATGTTGTTCCAGGTCTAATCACTGAGAGTGAGTCTGTAACTTGTGAAATGTTCTCTGTTTGTTATTAATGCTGTATGTCTCCTCTGTGTGTCTAGCTGGTAATGGAGTATTGTCTGGGTTCTGCTTCAGATATCCTAGAGGGTAAGCTCTCGTGTAGTCCTGCTTGTGTAATGTGCTGATCACTGCAGAGATATGGGTGAATGAAGATACAGCTTCTAATTAACACCCAGATGAACTGAATGTGTTTATTAGATGGATGTGTTCAAATGTACAGACAGCTTTCTTCTGCTTAGTCCTGATTCTTCATTTGCCACCTTACAGTGCACAAAAAGCCCTTGCAAGAAGTGGAGATAGCAGCAATTACCCATGGTGCTCTACAAGGGCTGGCGTACCTTCATTCCCACAATATGATCCACAGGTGAGAGGGAGTCCTTTAAGATGGCATCATTTCTCTACTCTGAGTACTGATGTGAACATTCTAAAAATAACTTTCAAGATTAAAGAAGTTTGTCTCAATGCTTTGCAGAAGTTTTACACGTACAGTACGCACTGAACTGTAGTCCTGAATCACTTCTGAGACTGTGCACAGCTTTAATTACCAGGCAGGTCATTTAGTCACATATCCGCGAAAATTCATCCTCGTGTAAAACGTGTAGGGGGTTGATATGAAGGGCTGAGAGCCACAGTGGTCTCATCCACAAAAACTGCAACATGAGATAAGGTCACTTTTTGACAGATGTGGATATGGTCTTTGCATGCCTCATGACCTTGAATCATAGCGTGAGCATTATCCCAGAAACTTTCGTGTCATTTTTCTTAAAAACAGCTTTCTGTTGGTTACACCACTCATACATCAGCCCTTCATATGATCAAAGTAGCTGGTTCAGTTTATTCTTTATCATTGAGGTTTATTTTGTTAACTGTCATCGTGAGTGGAGGGAAATCGAGCACGTGGTCTTTTTGGCTTCCAATGTAACCAGTTAGAGCATATGTTTTATTAAGCATATGTGACACAAAAAGGGATTGATGGTGGATTGTGGAAAGTGAAGGTGGGCGAATGTTAGGAAAATGTGACAATTATTGATGGGGAGGATGAAAATTCAAACAAGAGCAGTAGATAAAGGGTGTAGGATATAAAGCCCTTTCAAAACCTCCCCCGGCTCAGTCGCGATGCTCCCTCGATGGATCCACTTTTTTGAGAAGTCTCAATGACATGCCTGAACTACAAAATTGGCAAATAAATAATCATTAGTCTGTACTGTCTATAATGTCTATGTCTAAAGTGGCGTTGTGCTGGAAAAGATGTGGAAACGGTATACCGGTGTACATCCTCAGTAAGAGTGCAAGTGACTCTTTTTTTTTTTTTTTTTTTTTTTTTTAATGTTTTCTTTCTCTGGTCTTTTTGAGGTTTTTCCTGTACCTTCCCTTACCTTCTTTTCACAAACACTCAACCAATATTCTTTTCCTGG
>JBCNYH010000013.1:17756309-17766905 GCA_039654325.1 Tandanus tandanus
GCTGATAGTGGGGCTTGAACCCCCGACCTTGGGATCAGTAATCCAGCACCCTACCACCAGGCCACCACTGCCCCTATTCAATTGAACCTATTCAAAAACAATTAGAAGTTGAAAAAGTAGAAAATAGAACTTGAAAAAGTGCTCGGTTTTAAGGTCAGATTTTGTAACATCCCGAATATGTCGGTATTGGACACCTAAACGTGCCAAGAGTAACAGATAGAAACACAAAAACAGTGCTGCAGTATAAAGTGTATATGAATAGATAATAGAAAAAACTGGTAACTATACTCACAGTAAGGCCTAATTGCCAGAGAAATTGATTTCAAATTACCCCTTGCGTACATTAGGATGTCTGTCAAACTCATGTGGAAGTGTTATCACTGGCTTTTTTTTTTTTTGGTAAGGTAACAAGTCTAAGAACCTTGGAAGATACTGTACATATTGAAGCAACAATTTGCAGTTTAGATGAAAGGTTTTACAGGGCAGGCCTCAGTTTGTTTTTGAAAAAGTGAAGTTTAAAAACGCATACCATTATGTCTGTCAAACCTAGCATACGCAAGCGGAGTATATCATACGCAAGGGGTGTGTACTGCCACAGTTTTTTTTGCATGTAGTACGAAAGATGTGGGTTATATCTAACATGTAAAGGGAGTAGAATTTGAAAATGACTACTTTTATTTTTTGACTTCCATGTTACAAAAAATCCCCGTTTCGCATATTGTGACTCATTTACATTGCGATGTTTTGAACTGGATGTGTGTTTTGAAAGCTGTGATTTTGAAAGAAAAAAAAACTGAAAAAGGAAAAATGTCAATGCTTGAATTTTTAAAACTGTTAGCTTTAGGTAATATCCTCAAAAATTATTATACCTTCAAAAGCCTTGGGGCGGGTTAAGTATGATGATAACGATGATGATCTTATTTCAGCTCGTACACATTTTTCAGTATTGTCAACTGTCAGTGTTTGCTGTGCTTCTAACATCACAGTATTTAACAATGATGAAACAGAAGTTTCCATTTGCACCACATTGTAAAATCTACTGCATGAGTCTAGGTGGAAAAACCTACATTTAGTGTTTAGTGTTATGTTCACTGATACTGTCAGGAACCTCCAGACCTTTCTGTAGCCTGTATTTGGCTCCTTGGCTTGTTGTCTGTTCTGTATGTAGTGTTTCCTAAAAGATTATATTTCGTCAAGCAAGAGACACTGAGTAAGAGACCATTTAACTGAATTGTGCATGCATTCATGTTTGTGCATAATACTGATTCATATGTAAAACTTGCTTTTATGATGCAAGACTTGGAGTGAAGCTGGAATCATTTCTTCCACAGGATGGTGCCATAGTGCTCCTGTTTCACCCCTGTACTTCACCGGATGCTCGCAGGAGTCTGGCTGCTGTGGCTCACTCCTGCCTGCCTCACTTCATCCTCACAGCTCATCCTCAACTCAACCAACACAGAGTGAGTCAGTGTGCGTAACACCAACACCCATCCCATACAGCTTAAATATAGGAGTGTCCGGAATGAGGACACTTGCTGACTCATTGTGTTTATTTGTAAAGAATCAGTGAGGTTTGTCTATGATTAGTGCTGATCAGCACATCTGCTTTAATTAAATATGTCAGGTACCCAGATTTCATGGTCTTCAGTTTTATGTTTTGTGATTGTGACTGACGGTAAGGCAGAAATGCCATGACATCTTACTTCAAGGTATTTTCACAGTGCACGCATATGTTACATCATTCAGTACTGTTGATTATTACTGAAAAGTTTCCCCATAAATGAATGATAATGGCCTGAAAAGATTATAAATGATTATGATATAATGATATATAGATGATTATTCATTATTATGATCATATATATAATGATACAAATGTTTTACTGTGATTAATAAGTGATAGAGCTCTCGATATTCTAGAGTATTTTGAGTAGTAATTAAGTATGAAAAAGTAATTAACTATAATGCATATACATGTCATATTATAATCCTCCAGTCATTATAACCCACTTTATCGAATTCTGTTGGTTTGAAATGTAATCATATGCACCAATCAGCCATAACTTTAAAACCACTGAGGTACATTGAATTACAGTGATTATCTCATTGCAGTGGCATCTGTCATGCGGTGGAGTTTATTAGGCAACAAGGGAACAGTCAGTTCTCAAAGTTGATATGTTGGAAGTAGGAAAGATGGGCAAGTGTAATGATCTGAGTGACTTCGAAATGGGCTGAATTATCATAGCTAGATGACTGGGTAAGAGCATTTTCAAAAGCACAGGTGTTATGGGGTGCTCCCAGTATACATTGGCATACATATTGTTTTAGTGTATACTACACAGGACCATACACAAATAAAGATGCACATTAAAATTAGGTTTTTATTATTCATTTTGCTGTTTTTAAAGCCTGACAATAATGACACCGCCTGCTCCAAGTGACCATGACAAACTGTGAGTGTTTGTCATTTTTATTTAAAGTGGAAGTAAAGAAAGGCTGAATTTTTGAATATTTTCATCATCCGGTGGTTTTTGCCTACGAAGTTGCAATCTGCTAAAATGCGTTTGATAGCTTTCGTTAGCCTGTTTGAAAAGACCGCCATTTTTAGTTCATTTAACTCTTGCTAGAGGCATCAGTTCCACGAAGTCCAGATCCCAGCAACATGAACAGCATACAGGTATTTAACTAAGAAATCAGATATAAACTTCCGAACCTTTAAATAAAATAAGGCCAGGCAAATCTGCACATAATACTACGTTACATTTACATACATCAGACAGGCGTCCGCTCATTTACATGAACGCATGGTACATATACTGGTATATGTAGTGCACAACACTTTGGCGGCAGCTGTTGCTTCAATGACATTTCCGCCCACTTCTCACAGAACAATGGCGTCCCCAGTGCGATTGTTCTTTACTCAAAGTTTTTTAATTCCATGAATTAAGGTTGTAATAAGAATAGCACGTTTTGATGAGCATGGACATATACCATATGTGCAAGCTTTTATTAAGGTTGGGTTAAATTCCACTATCAGCATTATCCACTCAGAATGTTTTCTTAATCCCGTGACAGAAGATCAATCAGATTGCGTTGTTCCTGTGTAGTATATACTAAGTATTGTTATGGCTGATTGGTGTATAATGCATGAAGCAGAATGATTAAAATACAATAGCAAAGTATTCTTTATGATTTAAAGTGAATTGGATGATATCAAGACCATTTTTCTGATTACAGTTGTGTGGAGTTTGCATGTTCTCCCCATGCTTGCGTGGGTTTCCTTCGGGTACTCCGGTTTCCTCCCACAGTCCAAAACATGCACAGTAGGCAGATTGGCTGTTCCCAATTGCCCCTAGGTGTGAGTGTGAGTGGTTGTGTGAATTTTTGCCCTGCAATGGCCTGGCGAGCTGTTTAGGGTGTACGTTGCCTTCGCCCAGAGTCGGCTGAGATAAGCGCCAGCCTCCCCTCGACCCTAATTAGATCCAAGTGGTTCAGAAAATGGATGAATGAATTATTATTATTATTATTTTGTAATAGTGTGTATAAAACTCTTTATGCTCATATTGTCCAGCATTTTATGAGAGGGTTACAGTTAGAAAACTGCTTACAGTTGCTTTCCCCTTTTATTTCCTGTAAGCCATTTGCCTTGGTGTCCTGGGGTCACACGCTAGAGATGTGCCACATCACCACAGCAGGAGTGTGTGAGTGGTTACTCACATTTTTTTCCAACTTTCACGAAACCACAGTGAGCCAAAGCCAAAATTACAACCTGTATTTGACAAAAGCTGCCCCAGTGGACCGTGTGCTGGATACCTCTGTGAAGGTCAGTGATCACAAGCTGCCCTAAATACAGTTAAAAGGAAGCACAAACTATATAATTTATGATCACAATGTATTGTTAATTATATTTGTTTTTGCCAGTCTCTGAAAGCATGCTGTGTGGAAGCTCTATCTGCATTCCGGGTGACGTCGAGAGCCAGGAAGATCCGATCAGTCCTTCAGAATGCAAAAAGACAAATAGACAAAGAAGAAGTGAAACATACTGAAAAATCTTCACCCATCACTTCTGAGTTGAACACTGAGTTAAATGCCACTCACACACAGCCACTGAATAATAGTGAGGGTAAAGATTCACTGTCTATAAGCCTTCATGGACATGTCACACCCCGTCTTTACACTGCCTTGCACTCAGACAAGCATGCTGTTGTGGGTGCTGGTTTGGAGACGGATGCAAAGACCACAGCCACACAGAGGAGACTAAAAGATCCACATGAGAAAACGGTGGTTAAGATGCATGATTCACGGACTGATGTGAAGTCTCACAAGATGAGCGGTACTGTAGATGCAGGAAAGCATCGCATTAAGACTGATGTAGCTGAGCTGAGTGCGGGTCCTGTGGCCACTGCAGTGATAGGAGGACCACTGAGGGGTCGTAAGATGGCCATCCAGCGCAGTGATGAGGCCGTGTGGGCGGCGGCAGCTCTGGGCTTCCTCCTGGTGCTACTCACACTTTCAGTGCTCCATACACGCCTGTACCGGAACTGCCGTCCACCATCCAGCCTGTACTGGAGAGATAGCCAGCAGGACTATGAAAGTGTTGCAGGTATGGGCTTACAAATCCAATTCACCTGCACTTTTAGGATTTACAGTATGTTTACTGGGTCGTTAGCCTTTTAGAACTGATATTTGTTAATGTATATGGAGGGTACCCTCATTTGGTGTTAACTGTACAATTAAGTACTTTATTTAGTGCTTTATATATTATCAAACCCTACAGATTATAGGTTATGTGTTTCAGTTCTGTGTGTTTGTTTGTTTATGTGGAACAAAACTCAAAAAGTTTCGAGTAGGGTGTGGTAACAAAGCAATATATTTAGCAGGTGCATGGGATCAAGTTGGAAAAACTTTTTTTCTTCCTATTTTTCTCCCTTAATTTAGTCGTATCCAATTCCCACCCATCAAAGGTAGCCCCTCTATCACGTACCACCACCACCAACCAGGGAGAGGCGTAAACATGCATCCCGTCTGTGACACGCGATACTGCCTCCCTTATCTTTACAAGCTGCTGCACAGTTGGGGGCAGCCTAACACTCGAAGGGAAATTGATATTTGCAACTTTGTAGGAATGACCTCACAGATGGTGATTGTGAGTGACAGGGAGGTAAGCGTATACCATCCCTCCCTCCAGGGAGAGCTCGTCTAGCTCCCATCGACTCCCGGTCGTGGATGGCTGCAGCATCAGCCTGGATTCAAACTTGCGATTTCCAGGTTTTATAGTTTCAGAACTTGTCGATGCGCCACTCAGGAGCAAATGCCTATTCTTTAATATGGGACAAAATATTCATCAGACGCCCACTAGGGGGAGACATTTCATTATAACTATGCCAAGTTATAATAATCCATTTGTGGATTAAACTGTTTGAGACTAATGTACAAAACTTTGGATAAAGCAGCGGTCAGACCAAACATGAATAAAATTCACCTGACAGAAAATATATATTTACTGTTTTATTTATATGCCTTAGTTTACTCAAAGCCTCAGTAGTGCTAGATTAATAATAAAAATGTTGCCAAATAATCAGGTGATGAATTTAGAAACAATATTTAAAGGATTTAGGATTTTTAGTAGTTAGCAGCTGTACAAAGCTAAAAGAGGTGGCATTTGTGTTGCAGACATCATTCGCAGGAGGCTGAGGATGATGGGCAGGAGGAAGAGAAGAGCAAGCCACAGCAGGCGGCAGGAGTGTCCTTTACTCTCCGACTCCAGCACTGATAATGACTGACTGACTCAATGTATGGAAGTGTATGTGTGGAGTCTGGTTGCTTTTCAGTGACTAAATCTGAGTCTGCCATTGACTCCAGTTTCTGTGGTGAGGAACGAAAAAATCAATGCAGGATTCAGAAATCAATGAAATGACCTCAATCAGGGGGTTCTTTCCACACCAAGGAAGTTATATAGACACATATACTCTGACTTGTTACTTTTATTTAAGACTTTTAAATTTGTTTTTAAAGATTCACCGACATAGTATTCACCTCCATAATTCTTTCTCTTTTAGCCTCAGAAATGAATTTCCACAAAATGAACTAATTTTGAATTTTGTATTTGAAAACAAACAAAACAAAAACTAAACAACCCCCACCCCCCACCCCCATTATAAGTTATCATTTTGTAACAGTTATAGATTTATCCTGTGAGCTTTGCACACATGATGTTCTCATTTTCTTTTTTTATATCTAAATGCAAATACTCTCCAGCTTTGCCACATTAGATGGATAAAGTTTATAGATCCATTTTCAGGTCATGCCACACATTTTCAGTCACAATTTGACTCTATGTTGGGATTTATATTAACACTAACTGCAGATGTCATGCCTACATACATTTATTTGGATTTATGTAGAGTCACTTGAAAATGCAAAAATTAAAAAATCAGTTTGTAATTGCAATATAGCAAAAAGAGAAATAATCATTGAGGCAAGAGCAGATATAATACACGTCGTTTGCAAGACTTACTTGCATATAATGCAAAAGATGAAGGAAATATTTGTATCCCATATTCACTATGATTAAATATGAGAATGAACCAGTACAGTATGTGCTTGAAATGTGTTTTATGTTTATAAAGCATTTATAAAGGGTTTATAGACCTGTAATAATCACATAATTTTGACAACCTTTTGCAAAATAACTCTTTTGTTTACATTATCCTAGAAACCATCTCTTCCTTCAACTGGAACAGCCCCGTTCCTTAAAAGTCAGTATAAGGCATGTGTAGAGATGTTTATACAAAATAAAATGAATACTCAGAAAGAGTATAATTATATTAAAATAAATTGTTGAAAATTTGCTTTTAAATTGCTTTGTGTTTTCACAAACTGTGATGTTGCTTTTGACCATCTTTCCCATGGAGTATAAACTTTGTTTATTAGCCATACTTTTACCTCAGTATACTTGTCGGAATGATTTGTTTGGTTCTCATTGCCTATAATAGCATTGTTCAATACATTTTCACCAAAAAATGATAGAGAAGTAATTTTTTACTTCTTTTTATTAGGAGCCCTTTTAGTTAAAAGTGGTGGTGTATAGTCTTCACTGCACATTACTGTACAACAATATTTAACAGCATAAGGTACATGGGTACAGCATGTGCAGACATTGCAGGACAGTGTGGAAAGTTTGGTTGCCCGTACCTTTTCACCACGAAAAAAGACAGGACCATTACAGAGCAGTACCCAATACTGATAGCTCTAGAGGTTTGGATGTGCAAAAGGAGGTAGCAATTATTTATAAATTATTGTAAACATTTAGTAACCATTTGTAACCGTTACAGTACTAGCACAAGTTTGAAAATCAAGTATAATATTAAGATAAGTGTGGAAACAACATATGTTTCTTAACTGTACCAAGCTAGTAGTGGAAGTGAAATAGTAACAGTCTGTGTGTGTGTCTATCAGTCTATGTGTGTCCGTCCAGCCCTTCAGAGTTAAGGAGTCTAAAGGCATAAGGGAAGAAAGTGTTACAGGGTCTGGTTATAAATGCCTGAATGCTTCAATACCTTTTTCCAGGTGGCAGGAGCATGAACAGTTTGTGTGAGGGGCCATCTACAATACTAGTGGCTTTTTGCGGATGCTGAATGTGGTGTAAATCGGTGATCGAGGGATGAGAGACTCCAGTGATGATCTCAGCTGTTCTCACTCGCTGTAAGGTCTTGTGATTTGAGACGGCTGAGTTCACAAGCCAGACTGTGGTGCAGAATGCTCTCAGTAGTCCCTCTGTAGAACTTTGTGAAGATAGGTGATGGTAGGAGACGGGCTTTCTTGGCTACAGAGTTGGTGTTCAGGAACGAGGTGAGGTTCTACGCTGGATGAACACCCAGGAATTTGGTTCTCTTGACCGTCTTCACAAGAGTCGTCAATGTGCAGTGGAGAGTGGTGGCTCAGTGTTTTTCTGTATTCCACAACCATCTTTTTAGTTTTGTCTACATTCAGAGACAGGCTGTTGACTCTGCACTTTATGGAATGGTTTGATTTGACCATCATCAATTCATGATGTCGGTGACAAATGAGCCCAATTCTGGATGGAAATAAATGTTGTGATGTTTAAGTTTGTTGAAACAATGCCATGGAGATTATGTTCTGTAATCAAGGATAAAGCAATCCAACAAAATATCAGTGACCTTTTTTGGCCAGGAAGTGTATTTTCTTTCTTGAAAAGATAAAATGTTGTTGACAGAATCTTTCTATCGCACAATGAAAGGGTAAGATTCAAAGGTCCACTTACCAAATTTGGAACAGGTCCAGAGAAAGTCCCACCAAGTACAGAACTATGTTGCAACTCTGCACACTGCCCACAGTCTCATTTCAAATTATACTCATTAAAGTTGCCCATTCACTTACCAGGCATATTGAATGAACATCAAATACAGTGTTATCTCTTAAAAATATATTGGAATCGGCCACAATGACTTTCTGAAACCATTTGTTTACTCCTATACACAAGTGTCAATGACCCCTGCACCAGCCAGAAAAAAAATTTTTTTGTTTCTCTTGAAATTGTATGTGATGTTCTGTTTGTTAACACCTGATCTCGGACTTTTCCAGTTTCTACGAATTGATGTTGCACTGCCAGGTTACCCTGGGTTTACACTGGGACCAGTCCTTAATCTCAGGGATTTGAGAGAATTGTGATGAGCATGGGGGGTCATGGGGTGGAATTGTGATGATCTTGAGGGAACTTGGTGGATTTGTGATGATTGTGCTGATCGTGGCAAACTTTTTGACTGTCAAAAATTTTGCCGTGATTATTACGCTTTTTTACAGCAATCGTGATAGAATGTGGGAATCATAATAGAGCGCAGTAGAGCTTAACAGACCTTAACAGAGCATAACAGACCTTGATGCGTCATCATTGGGGCTCTTGCTGAACTTGGAAACACGATTCCTTCAAGTTTCTCTTGGATGTACCCTGCCTCCTTTTTATACCTTTATCTTGCACAAATCGTGGTCATAAATCCTGGAGCTCTTCACTTTTTTGAATCTCGGAGATCACGGACATCATGCCCCAGTGTAAACACAGGGTTATTGTGCAGGTGCAGAATTGCTTCTCTGGTCATGCGGTTTTGTTATTGTTATTGTAAACAGACACAAAACCAAAACAAGATGTAAAACAGGTGAATAAGAGATACTAAGCCTGCGAGCTGAGTTGGTTTCACCTAGAAATCTTTGAATTCAGACAAAATGAACATTTAATGAAAGATAAAACACATAGGCTCTTCAATATGTTTACACATGTCATGGTAATCGACCAGATTTTAGTAATAATTTTGTTCTTGGTTTTGGACAATTCTATTAAAAAAAAAAACTCTTTCTGTATGAATGCTTACCTCCACGAACACTGATGACATTTGCCTGGTTGATAAAATGACTAGCCATGTGACTGTACCCTTGTCATAGTGATGCTGTTACAGCTGCTGTGATTGGACCTGATAGATAAGGAAATGTGAATGCTCAACTGAGGTGCTATGAGGAGGAGGAGTAGAGAGTGAGTGTGGAGTGTCAGTGCAGAATCTCTTATTGTGTGCTACCAAAAAGCCAAATATATGACAGCTAAAGTTGCAAATTAAAATATGTTCGGACCTGCCTATTAAGTACTGCTGGCATGTAAATATTTTTGGCAAAAAAAAAAAAAAAAGTGTTTTCCCCATGCTTTTAATGATTCATCCAGAGAACATGGCTTACATTTTTAGAACATTGACACAATAATTTTTTTCCTATTGTTTTATTTTTCCTCATTTTAGTCGTATCTAATTCCCACCCGTCAAGTATTGTCTTACCTATCACCACCAACCAGGGAGGAACGTAAGCATTATATGTGCCCCATCCATGACATGCAATGCCACCCGCCTCTTTTCGAACTGCTGAGCATATTTTGGGTTGGCCTAACGCACTCGGAGGGAAAGAGCTGTCCGCCCCCTCGTACGAATGAGCTCACAGACGCCCATGACTGGCTAGTGATCGCTGTGAGTGACAGGCAAGTGAGTGTATGACATCCCTACCTCCCGGGAGAGCTCAGCCAATTAGCTCCCATGGACTCTCGGTCACAGGTGGCTGTGGCATCAACCCGGATTCAAACTTTCGAGCTCCGGGTTGATAGTCACACATCTTGCCAATGCACCACTCGGGAGCCTAAAATTATTATTTTTGAACAAAAAAGAAACACAACTCACAAATATCTTATTGGGAGTTCAGATGTTATGCAGTTCCTAAATCTCTATATTATTGTATAACTGTTTCGGTTGACTGTACCTGAGAGGATCCAGGTTTCTGAATCACTGCAGGAATGTAGTTAGTTGATGATATGTATTATAATATTCTTGCCCTATTTTCTGGGTGGAGAAAGCTGAGCAATAGGCATTTTTTCCTTGAGAAAAGATGAACAAAAGATGACATATTTGTAAAATATGTCCCCCATTTATGAAATATACAGCTATTTATTATCATATAGGGACACCTATGTGTGTATATATATATATATATATATATATATATATATATATATGTATATGTGTATGTGTGTGTGTATATGTCATGGCA
>JBCNYH010000013.1:17804906-17822612 GCA_039654325.1 Tandanus tandanus
AAAAAAAAAAAAAAAAAAAAAAAAAAAAAAAAAAAAAAAAAAAAAAAAAAAAAAAAAAAAAAAAAAAAAAAAAAACGAAAAAAAAAAAAAAAAAAAAAAAAAAAAAAAAAAAAAAAAAAAAAAAAAAAAAAAAACCCGTAATTGCATGTGGACATTAATACATTAATGCCTTTCAAATTTTTTATTTTAAAAAAAATGCCATGAATATTTTACTTTAATCCATAGTGCGGGTAATGTATTCACCCAAATAAACCAGGCAAAGTGACTTCATTATCGATCCATCGATCGATCTATCTATCTGAAAATACTATTCGTTGTAGTGTTAATAGTATAACAGCATGGTGTGGTCACACAAGTGACTTTTATTGTAGTGAAACACCACCTCCTGCTCAGACTGAGATGAACAACAAGAGAGAGAGAGCTGTGTGTGTGACAGAGAGAGACACAGAGCCTGAAAGAGAGAGAGAGGGACGGAGGGAAGGAGCTGAGCTGAGCTGCTGATTGTTCAGCGCTAAAGGAATATTATTTACATTGAAGTTTGTGCGTCTTAACTTGCACTATGGCGACGACTGTCGCGAAAAGGTCTGTATTTGATTATTTTAACTGTTTCCTTCACTCCATTATTACATTAAATGTGTGCATTTGTAAGGACTGACAGAGAAAAAGGCAATGAACTAAAGCGGAGCTGAGTAACTGCAGCTAACAGGCTAATCACACACATAAACATGCTAGCTTCTGCAGAACAAGTCCACACTGCACAGCCAGATTTATTCAACACATTCATTTTTAACGCGAAAATATGAACGAGAGTGTTGTTAGTTTTAATGGAAATGAGAGTAGTGTATCACAAAATATGGGTCTGTAGCATAAACTGGACAACAAAGCCAGTGGACAACACTGGGCCAGCTTTAGCAGCAGTCTGCCGTGTTACTAGGCTTTCATCTGAAGCAGCGTTCAAAGGCGAGTGCGGTTGTGTTTATGAGTTTATATATTGCTGTTCCAAGTTAATTTTATATTTAAACCCATTCAAAAAAAAAAATCCCAAAATAGAACTTTACAATAGATTTGATTTCCTTGTATTCGCGTGTCTGATGTTTTTGCAGTTTTTTTTTAAAGATTAAATACGCACATTTTTATTTTCACAAATAAATTGTGAACGCACGTTTTCATTGAGCTCGTGTGTTCGCTGTGTGCCCTATAATTACGTGTCTGAGCTCCAGAGTACATCGTGTTTCTTTCATACACACCGCCTCTGCTGTCCAGCTTTGTTTATGATCTTTTTATGAACACGCCTCCAAAGCAGAACTCTCTTGAACTCTGCACACATGAAGAATGTTTTTTCTTTATTCTGGGTTTTAAAGCCAGTCAGGGTTTGAGTGCTTGTGTGTTTCTTGGCTGATGGCAGATTAAGGTATTGGGATGTTTGTGCATGTAGTAATGATAATAATGATGATGATGATGATGATGATAATGCGGTTGCGTGAGAAGGGTTGGGGCTTTAGTGTCAGCTGAGAACAGTGTGTTCCGAAAATCTGTCGGAAGCTCGTCAGAGGGATGGTGCGCTCCCCCCCCCCACGCGCTCTCAAAAACAACTGGCTTTATGAACTAGAGCGCAGGTCTTCAACTTTATCCAGCTTGGAATGTGATCCACATGTGATCCCTGTATAACTCTCTAATCAGCATAATCCAACCATTCAAATTCGAGTTGTAGATTTGACTTTTTATTATTATTATTATACATTTTATTATTATTATGATTTCTTTCATTATGAGTTGCTTTCTCCTTTGAACTTCCCAGTTACTTTACTTTAAAATTTTACATTTCTATCATTTTGTACTGTGTTACCAGCACTTTTAATTATTTTTAAATATTATTAAATGTAATTATTATTAAATATAAAATACATTAAAAACACTCGATTTAAGTTTTTAGTGTTATTCATCTACATACAGGGTGTGTATTAGAATGAAATGTCTGTTCCTGCAAGCTTCAGGTGTTGAAAACAATAACAAGACAGTAACGATAAACATTAAATTACTGAGCTAAAGAATAATTATAGGGCTAAAAAAAAAATCATAAAATTTGAAGCAGGAGAGCTAGTGTGAGCAGTGATCAAGCTCATACTTACAGCTACATCCATTGAAAAATGGTTCCTTTGCAGCTTTTCACACAATAGAATCAATTTGTGTGTGTGTGTGTATATGTGTGTGTGTGTGTGTGTATATATATACACATTTTTCCCCCTCCCCCATACTTCACACCTCTCCATTACTAGTTTCTAGTTTTCAATTTTGAAATTGTATGATAAGTAGGAAATAAAGCATGATGTCTTGCAGGGCCATGACTACCTTTTTAAAATCCATTCAAATAAAGGAAATGGGAATGTTTAAATCGTTTGTTTATTTTCCAACTTTTTTCCATGCACATTTGACCTTCAGTTTTACACGCCCCTACTGATAAGATTCAGGACTTCAGGCCGTCTATCTGTTAGTGTAATAAAATAAAGAGCATCTTAAAATGGAATAGTGATATAAAGAAATGTGAAGGATCTCTGTTTTGTAATTTTGGCACTAACTTCATGGATGTCTAATTATTGAGCTTTATTTTAATTAGTGTTTATATACAGAGATAACCATATGAATGTAACCCTGACACCCTGGCTGTTGGGACTCGTGTCTACACCAGTTCATTCAGAGGTTTATGAAATAGTATTTCTCCTGCACCCTCCCCTCCAATGGCAGTTTGGTTTTGTTTAGCCTTGCGTAGGCCTGGGGCAAAGTAGCTTGACCTGCGTGACCTGTAGCATTGTGCATCTTCAAAAACAAGTTTCTGACAATGCTAAGTTAATTCAGGATATAGAGAATATCCTAATCAGCCAAGTCGTTTATTCTTTGCACCACTGGCATGACATGAACGGTTTGTTGCTTTGAGAGCTGAGACTGAAGACGTCCCTGATGAAATAATAGAGCAACACTGTGGGTCAGAATTTAAAATTCTGTTTATTATTATCTTTTGAATATATGTCATATTGTTACAATGCTAGAATGTAACCTAGCCTCAAGATGGAGTAAAGTGCAGCTCTGATTTCATATTGGCTTCCATCTGACATTTATAGAAATACCGTGCGTGTCCTCTCTACACATGACATGAGATCATGAGACATGGCCTGCGCAGGTTCTGTACAGAACGTCCTACATATTCCACAAGTTTGTGTTCTATAAGTGTGAAAATATTCGAATGTCACAAACTCCACGGGGGTTATTAGAAACTTGGCCACACTGAACTGAAGAAGTCGGTTGTGGATCATCGTTATATTATATTACATGCTGTTTTAGTTACAGATGTAAGGGAATGACATTAGATGGAGGTCAGCATGATCTAAACATGTGCAAAGTTTAACATCTGTAAGGCAATGCAGAACAAAATAATGGCACCCCGAATGCTGCAATATTGCCAGGAATGTGACCTTTTTGCAAAAATACCCCGATTTTAAAATATCACAAAAATGTGACCCATCACAGCAAAGTGGGTAGAAAGTTAATTTTGAGTCATTGGTACCATTTTGTAGCTGAAATCCTAAGCTTTTAAAATTATACCACATTTTCTAACATATTTGTTTTGTTTTGGAAAAACCTACCAGGAATTTTTAGGTTATTAAACATGCACCTTTAAAAGTATTTAATAACTTCTGACTTAATACCCACTTTGTTGTGATGGGTCACAAATGTCACATGTTCATCGTAAGTCTTGGTGTTAATTTTATTTCTTAAAACTTAGACAGTAAGAGAGTTAAAAAGTGTGTTTTTCCATTTAATTTTGTCATTAAAAAAGTATTAAACTTCCACCTTGGGTTTAAATATTAAACTTGAAAGCCCAGGCATGCTGTTCCTACACATCTTGTTTGAGGGGAAAAAAATAAAGGACTAGAACACAAGCATCTGTGATATTTTTCTTCAAAATTCATAAGTAGTAGTTCTGATAAAATTCCTTTTTTTATTAACAATAGACCGCATGCTCCTTGAACTTGTTCCAACCTTTTCTATAAAGAAATTTTTGAAATGCAGGATATTATCTGCACAGATTCTTAACTTTGGTTCTAACCTTCGTTTTCAGTGTTATTTAAAACATCTTATGTTCGAAGTTTCTATGTTCAACAATCTGAGATATTGTTGGGAAGATGAAGTGCTCCTCTTGTACATACGAGGAATGGTTGGAGACGGGGGGTAGCATGTGTTGGGGGTGAGATTCTGCAGGACAAAGCAAAAAAAAAAAAAAAAAAAAAAAAAAAAAAAAGGTCTGAGGAAAGAGTGGATTTAAGTTTCATGAAGGCCAGAGCAGGAGGACAGATATGAAGCTCATAGGACAAACAAAAGGCGTGTTTATTAATATAGAAATGTACTGTGTGCACCAAGTAACAGTTACTTCCTTTATTCAGTCATCCTTAGTAACTGATTTATTTGGTCAGATTCGTGATGGCTTTAGAGTTTAATATTTAAGGGAATGTAATCAGATAAGTCTGATAGAAAGTGCTGCAGATATTTGCAAACAAAAATAGTAATGGTTTGGGAAAGAAGCCATATTGGCCCAAATTGCTTTGGGTGTGGTGGGAGAAGGATTTAAAGACAGTCTGTTGCACAACTTCACTTTAGGGCATGTTTAGGATTCAGCTGGTGTTTCGCGGCAGGGTGCTGGGGTTAGGGTGGCCTGGAGGATGGGCTTTGATGCCTAACAGACACTAAGGTTTTCTGTGGGGGAAGGGCTCAGGGAGAGACGACCAGTTAAACAGGGCTGTTTATCTTCAGTGAAATTTGATCCGGTTATGCCATCTTTGACCAAACAAACTTGGTGAGAGTAGAATGTTAACATTATTGCCGGGACGCGTTTGCAGAAAAAATGTGAGGAAGGAAAATGTTGGGGATTAGTCCTGTGTGAGCGGTATTTAACTTGTGGCTTATGCATTTGTTTTTGTTAAAATTTGAGCTAGAAATGAAAATATCTGTCACTGACGTGTGTGAATTGTGATGTTAATTTAGCCTTTAATTTCATTTTTTTTTTTTTATCTAATAATCATGAATCTGAATTGAATTGAATTGAACTGTAAACCTGACCTCACGCGGGGGCGGTTATGATGGCGGTTCAGTGTGGTTCCAAACCAGGTTGGACCGCAGTGACCTTCTCTTGACACCGCGATAATGTTTGCCGTCAACCCGCACTGACCGCTATAATCTGTGAGATTTTTGAAAGTTTAGAAATCGCGTGTCACCGTCTAGCTGCCGAGTTATCAACCTTTCTTAACCCCGTTCAATACAACCTGTTTACATCAGTGTTTTTTCCACCCACTGCTCACAGTTGTTTTTCCACACCGCTGTCATGTTAAAGATCCACCCTCACCTGAGGCCGTTTTACCACGCCGTCATACCTTGGTGGTTCATTGATCAACCGCTGTCAAATCCGCCCCATGTGAGGCATGCATAAACCCAGCAGCAGGCGATGCATTTAAGTCGGGGTTGTGGTTATTTTACACACACACACACACACACACACACACCCATTACCATTTTAATTCCAGGTTTTAAACCAACAAAATAGCAAAAATGCCAAGATGGGTGAATCCTTTTGTAAGCCACTGTATCTGTCTATTTATTTGTTTATTTATACATCACTCTTTCCTCAGGCCGAGCTCGGACCAGAGAAAGGTGCGTCTGCGTGATGCGGCTCGCTGTAGGCGAAGTCAGGAGACGGAGGTGTTTTACGAACTTGCCCAATCATTGCCCCTGTCACGACGCATTACCTCCCACCTTGACAAAGCTGGCATCATGAGGGTGACCCTCAGCTACCTGCGAATGCGTCATCTTCTCCACTCCTGTAAGCTGATCACGCTGGCAAACCAACATGCTGGTCACATTCAGACTGGGGCAAGAAACAGTGTTCAGTGATTTATAATAATAGTCTTCAGTTAAATGTGTTGTTTGAAGTTGCCCTTTTGGTCTTGTTATGAATTTGTGTTTTATTTTCTGGGTTGTCTTTCTGCAGCATCGTCCAAGGCACCACCAGCAGTGGAGGAAGAGGAGGAGCCCACCGATGCGTTCTACCAGCAGGCGCTTGCTGGCTTTATCCTGGTGTTGAGTGAAGATGGGGACATGGTCTTCCTCTCTGACAATGTCAGCAAGTTCATTGGGATCACGCAGGTCAGTGCAGCCCTTGAAGTGGAAACACTTCTGTTCTGGACAATGAATTGCGTGTGATATGGTGTAAACTACTGCCAATAATCTTTGATCTGCTTATCCTTCTCCGTATATAAATACACTAAAGAGACAGTAGATGTATAATGACACGGTATAAAGCTTGTGCCTGTTTCTCGGCCCATATAATCATACTGTATAAACATTTTGGAGGCTTTGAATTACTTGCCTGGATTTTATGGCAGGTTCCAGTCAACCTCCAGAGTACAACTTAAATATACCAGCATTTTAAGCTGATCTCTATTTAGTGTTTTCTCTCCTCAGTACAGCGAAATGCCATGATTATTACCCAAACAAAACATTGTATGTGTTCCCGATACAGATTGTTTAGAAAATGCTGGCGTGTTCCTTTAAGAGCAGGGTGGAAATTATATGAAAGTGTACAGTGCTGTTTACATTGAATCCAAGATCCATATGAGCTAATATGAACTCGAAATAGACTCACTGTGTCCATGGCAGCGTGGCGGGTTTACATGGTGTTTGTAACTTGATAAGATGTCCTGAAAAAAGAAAAAACCTGGGACGTCTTCTGATTATTACTTGTGTGATGTCGTCTAGCTGGAGCTGCTTGGCCAGAGTGTGTATGAATATGTCCATCCATGCGATCAGGAGGAGCTGAGAGACCTTCTTACCACCAAACCTGGTAATAATCATTGAAAAAGTTGAAAATGATTGTTGTTTGTATCGATTCTAATAATGTAAACTTAAATAGTGTAATTATAGGGGTTGTCTTTGTTTTAATATAGGATTCTTAAAGAAGAAGTCTGAGAGTTGTACAGAGTTCAACTTCTTCCTGAGACTGAAAAGCACTCTTACAAGCCGCGGCAAGACGGTAAACATCAAGTCGGCCACCTGGAAGGTAGTCCTACTCTGTTATTGCAGTAATAACTGATTGGCGTGAGATAAAATGTCTGTCCCAGGGCACTTGATGTCTCGGTTGCAACATTGTTATGTCAGTTGCAATGGGATAATACCTAGCCTATTCATTTCTCTCTGATGTAATCCAAACAGTAACGCTGTAAAAGACTTTCCTTGTGTCTTTTATATGATAGATGGATTGTTTTGTTTAATTTCATTCAGAGTTTTAATCTCTAGGCCTCGTACACTGTACAGGTTGTTTTTCTTCCTAATCCCATCATACCATAAAACAGATTTAAACACGCACACACACACCACCAATGTAACTTAAATCTGCTGACATTCTGACATTTAAAATAAAGGAAGTCGCTATGAAAAGAATCAGGAAGAATGTTTAGTGTACATCCAAGAAACAGTGACGCAACACTTGAGTGAAATTAAGACGGGTCCTAGAGAATCAGCAGGAGGTTTTGTGTATATGATCGAATGATCCAGGCAGAGATTTTTCCTGTGTGGAGCGCCGTAGACCTGCAACATGATTTTGACAGTTGTCTGGTGTCCATGCATGCCCACCAAAGGAAAGTACGGCTGCAGTGTCGCTGTTGAAGTTGATTGGATTTTATGTATGGCTGACTTGCATGACGACGGGCGGCCAAAAAAAGAAAGAAAAAGAGTTTATTTTTTTTATTTAGCAACAAAACTGAAACCCAAAAAATAGAGGCTCATTCACCACCGCTCAGACTCGTGCAAAATTCAAAACAAACTCAGGCTGGCAGACAGACTTGCAGGTAAATAAATGCTCATGGAGCAAATGGCAAAATCAGACACTTGACAGAACATAACTAACAAGACAGGTTATACAAATAAACATGGAAATCAGAAAGGCAGTAAAAAGCAAACCCAGGCTCGGACACCTATCAAGAGACATCTATAAGGAACTATCTATCTTTTTCTTGTATGCAGGTGGTTCACTGCACAGGCCACATGAAGACATTTAACCAGGAAGAGGAAGGCTCAACTCCTGCAGGCAGCTACCTGATCCTGCTGTGTGAGCCCATTCCCCACCCGAGCTGTGTGGAGTTCCCTCTGGACAGCAGCACCTTCCTCACACGCCACAACATGGACCTGCACTTCAACCAGTGTGATGGCCGGTAAGCACACAGCACCTCCCATGCCTCTCTTAAAGCCGTTCTCAAAAAGTACACACCCCACTCGTAGTCATCTGGCAGGTCAGCAGAGAGAGAGAGAGAGAGAGAGAGAGAGAGAGTGTGTGTGTGTGTGTGTGTGTGTGTGTGTGTGTGTGTGTGTGTGTGTGTGTGTGCCTGTCCGTGTATGCACTTTACACATGCTTGGCACTAAGAATAACTGCACTGAGCCTACGTGCAGAAACCTTGTTTTTCTATTGGAACACAACCGCCTCCTGTAAAACATAAACAGCTGTAGTTTACTAGTCTAGCACAATATTTCACTGCACACACACTGGTAACATCTGCACCTGAGTAGGAAGTGTCGATCAGTATTAGCATGAAACTGAGAGTGTAGATATAGTTTTATTTAGATCAGTCAGAGTGGCTTTTTTTCTTCAGTAAATACTCTAAAATAAGATAAAGAGATCTTCATTGTCAACTGTTGCATGAACAGTGAAAATCAGTTTAGCAGTAATTATAAAAGTGCACAAAAGACAAGGTATATACACAAATCTATATATGTGCATATGCATACATACACATATACATACATATATGTATACACATATCGACACATACTTGCATATATTCCTATATATGCATACACGTATACATTTACGGCATTTGGCAGACGCTTTTGTCCAGAGCGACTAACATTTATATATATTTATATAATATATAACCAAGCAATTGAGTGCTAAGGGCCTTGCTCAACAGTGGTGGCACTGAGGATTGAACCCCCAACCATTGGATCCTTAACCACTGAACCACCACTGCCTATATATATATATACACATACACACACACATTTACTTTTTTTTGTTATCTACTGCAAGGGTGTCCAATCTTTCCAACAAAGGGCCGGTGTGGGTGCAGGTTTTAAGTCACACTCAGAAGTCACATCTATCACCTGATTGAAAGTGAAGATCATTTGATTTATTCAGGTTAGAATAAAAACCTACACTCACACCGGCCTTTTGCAGATAAGACTGGACACCCCTGTTGTTCACCATTCCTGACTAAATGTACAATTTTTCCCCTTTATTTAATTTTCTGTTCAGCCTTTGTGGGAATATATGTCCCATCTGTTTTCCTCTAATGTAGGAGTGCAGTGTTGTACACACTTCAGTAATATGTACGTTGGACTTTTTCCTGTTAAAATAATAATCTGCATTTCTTTTCATTTATTTATTTATTCATTTTGGCTGTAGAACAGTTTATGGGACCTCATGCTAATATTTAAATGTTTGTATAGGGTGAAAGAATTTGTGATCTGTGAGCATCTAATAAATGTCAGTGTCAGATGACATATTCTGTCATGTGCGTTTGACTTTTTTCTCACTTTAACCACAAGGGGGCGATACTAAACAGAGACTGAACACATTTGTCATCCATTTTAGTGTGCCAGGGGCAATGAGTCCCATATTCATTGAGTTTTCTCTATGGAATTGTGTGTTCACAGAGTGACTGAGCTTGTTGGATACCATCCCAGTGAGCTGATTGGCCGATCTGCATACGATTTTTTCCATGCGCTTGATTTTGATCACCTGACAAGAAGCTTGAATGTCTGTAAGTAACTCTAATGTTATTTATAGGGTTTAAAAAAAGCTACGTTAACATGGACCATAATAATTCATTAATCATTGGATTTCAGGTTCAGTCAGAATTAAATGTCTTCATGTAAACTATTAATTCAGAGTGAAGTGTAACCTTGTGGTTGAGAATTTAATCAGATTGAAAGAGCTGGTCTGCTCCAGCTGTGTGCTTGGGATACACAAACGCGCACCTCTGTCTGATCGCTTTTGTGCAAATGGTGCAAATTGGAATAAATTAATTCTGAATGTATAAATGCCTTCATGTGAACGTAGCTCATGTTACAATGACTGATTTTACAGCACAGATGATGACATTTTGGTAACACTTGTACTGCTCTGCACCAGTGTTCTCCAAAGGTCAGGTGTGCACTAGCCGTTACCGCTTCCTGGCTAAGAACGGAGGGTTTGTTTGGACTGAGACCCAGGCCACTGTGCTCTACAACAACAAAACCCTGCAAGCCGAAGCTGTAGTGTGCCTCAACTTCATCCTCAGGTGCTTCGATCATCCACTTCTTTTACCCAAGACCCGTAATCACTATCTTGCATGTCTAAGTGCCATCCCTGTTTCTCTGAATTTCAGTGCGGTGGAGGAGGCAGACACGGTGTTCTCCGTTGAGCAGACGCGCAGTGAGCAGACGCAGGATAAACCTAGTGTGATCGATGTGGAGGACTCTGAGGATGAGATGAGTAGCAGCAGTGACGAGCCTTTCCACAGCTTGAAGGATGATCCAGAGGAGCTCTTGCAGTTGGCACCAGCCCCAGGAGATGCCGTCATACCACTGACATGTAAAGCATGAACCTGCGTCTCATGTTAAAGGATTTTTTATTGAATAGAGGCACTTGTCATTTCACACTTATCGAAAGCTTCTGGCTCCTTGTTTGATGCTAATCCAAGTCAGATACTTTACCATACGTGGTATGCACTCTGTTAAAGGAGTAGTTACTGAAAAGCTCTTTAGATTATTCAATTCAATTCAGTTTTATTTGTGTAGCGCTTTTTACAATTGACATTGTCATAAAGCAGCTTTACATTGTAAAAGTAATTTAGGGAGGAATCTAAAAATGTTTCTACAACCCCCTACACATCATAGATCATCATAGACACAGATCATAGTCTGTACAAATACTTCAATACATTTCTCTTTAAAAGAATAGATTTTTTTAACTTCTACTTCTTCACTGGTTATGACCACAGAATTTAAGAGTGAGTTTAAACCTGTTTGTGGGATAATAGCCACATTAGCGTTTTTCACATTCTTATTGTTTTTTTTCCCCCCATCCTCTAGGTCCTACCGAGTTGTTCTTTGGCCCACCATCCAGCCCCAACACAGTCCCCAAATGTCCTAAGGATCTGTGTACCCCCAAACTCCGCCAGCTCCTCTCACCCATATTCGACAGCTCGTGCCCCACCTCCCCTGAAGCGGTGAGTCACACACGCTCTGTTGTGAAGCTCGTGAGATTTCTCCAGATTGTGGAATATAATGTATTTGTTTCTTTATTTATTTATTTTTGTGGTCTTCAGAGCTTGAGCGGTGAGGTTCCCATGGACACCGGTGATGTGGAAAAGTTCTTTGCCGACAAGCCAGAGGAGACCCTGAAAAAGCCGATGGAGGTAAATGGTCCACATCAGAGAATCTTATTTTCGTATGGAAATAGTATAAAACGTGTTGATACTTATTCTGGTGCTGCTGTGTTTTAGGATCTGGATGACATGGATCTGGATATGTTGGCACCGTATATCTCCATGGATGAAGACTTCCAGCTCACCTTCCTTCCCCAGCTGCCCAAGGCAGAGACACAGTCAGCTGAAGTAGCAGCCACAGCTTCGAAGAAAAGGTATGGCTGTGTTTACATTCATCTGGATCAGGAGTGTGATTCACATCGGTTTGAAATTCATTCATTCATTTTCTAAGCCGCTCAATCCTATTTATGGTCGCTGGGAGGTTGGTGCCTATCTCAGCCAACTCTGGGCGAAAGCGGGGTACAACCTGAACAGTTTGCCAGATCATTGCAGTGCCAACACACCTACAACCACACTCACACCTAAGGGCAATTTGAAACAGCCAATTAGCCTACTGTGTATGTTTTTGGACTGTGGAAGGAAACCGGAGTACCCGGAGAAAACTCACGCAAGCACAGGGAGAACATGCAAACTCCACACAGAAACGCCCCGAGCACGTGAATCAAACCCAGACCTTCCTGCTGTGAGGCGAACGTGTTAACCAGTGCGACACCGTGCCACCCCAGTTTGAAATTGAAATATGTATAGGTCTGTTTATGTTCAATAACAAGGAAAGTCCTCATAACACTGTTGAAATGTAAACACTGGGTATGATGTGGAAAAAAGAAGTGTGTGTGTGTGTGTGTGTGTGTGTGTGTGTGTGTGTGTGTGTGTGTGTGTGTGTGTGTGCATATAAACTACAATTTAATTTAAGATTTAAATTTAAATCTATTTATATTTTATGAATGAATGAGATAATCCTTAGAGAACGTATCCTTGGTTGTGCACACTAATACAGATGGCTCTTTTCTGATAATAAACAGAGGCCTTGAGGAAGAGGAAGACACGCTATCTCATACATCCACCTGGGAGAAGAGACGGAAGAACATAGAGGAGGAGTTTCTGCTCTCACACTCCTCATTGGTAAGCAGTTGACGGCTAGTGGAAAGGATGTTTAGTAGTGTAAGCAGGAGTGTATAATAGTCTGTAAAGTAAATGTTTGAATTGTGTGTTTTGGATCAGATGACTGGTTTAGAAGAGCTGGAGCCTGAGTGCTGGAAACCGAGTCAGCTCCTGACAGATAAAGACCCTGTGCTCGGAGGAACACAAACACTCTGTGATACAGCAGGTACACACTAGAGGGCACTGTTTATTACCTCTAAACAGATGAACCCGTTTTGACTTTCTGCAATTTTATACTGACATACATGGTGATACCACACACACACACACACACACATTAATATTACAGCTGGCCAAAAAATTAATTAATAAAACGAATAAAAACACTTCAAAGTAAATTACTGAAGCACCTAATGTGCGATATCCTTACGAATGTATTTTATTTAGGTATTCAAGACTTTTAAGAGAAACCATTATTTATTTATTTATTTATTTACTTACTTACTTACAAAATGAGTTGGGCTTGAATTTCATTGATCCTCAAGGAGAAAGGGAAGTGAGTAGTTACTGAGCAGCACTATGGGAACAATTCCAGCTCTGAACCATTTAAGAAATGTGTTTGCTTCTTCTCTGTGCTGATAGTGTTAAAACTCATTTAAACTGTTTCTGTGCTTAAAAATAAATAAATAAGAGAATTTATTTTTAGGCCATGTTGCCCTGTGTGTGTGTGTGTGTGTGTGTGGTATCTCTGAGGGATTTGTTTGAGCCCTTTTCAGCCTATTGATGGCTTTTTAGAAGTCATAGAGTTTGAAAATTATTTCATCCTTGAAATAAACTTTTCTCTGCTAACTGTGAGTGAAATAATGAGGGATGAGTTCCTGATCATGGAACAGCTGATTGACAAATTACTTTTGGTTTTTTAAAAAGAAGGGGTCCATGTACAGTATTATAAAAGGGCTGTAATCACTTAACTCACCTCAAGGGTTTAGCTATAGTGTTGATTTGAACTGTGTTCAGTTCTCTGTACAGAACACTCTCAGAGAAACAGGATGTCTTTTGTTTAAAGCAGGAAGTTGTTTTTTTTAGGTGCTTCAGAGAAGTTTGCATTTTTGCCCAGTAATCTTTTTCTTATCTTACTTGCTTCCAACAGCTTTGATGAGGGATTCGTTCTCATCACAGCCACCTGATTTAATGGCTCAGTAATCTGGGACTATATCGTCACTCGCCTGAGGAGAGAAATGCCATGAAGCTACAATTAAGGTGCTTTATTGTCTTTATTATGGATTCATAATAAAATGTGTAATAGTCACAACACAGTTCAAGAAAGTGAATAAAAGCCACTTACGAAGAACAGATCCTTGCTGGTTTCCTGTGCCATTCTCTTTGGACTGAAGTACTATAGCTGAACGGGTTGCGAGAACCGAGTTCACTTTAGTTGGGTTTGAATTACCATCAGTGAAGCAGAATTTGTCATGGGCGTTGACATCAGCTACATTATTATGGCTTTGAGGGGAGCAGAGCCGGCTGAGGCTGTCAACCCAACGGCCGTCCTGATACAACACCGCTTCCGAACAAATCAGGACTCCGTGACAGAGAAAGGAACGTTTTTGTGAAATGTCATGCAATCTTGGACCTGGAAAAACAGTTTATTCAGATTGGTCAGACAGTTTGTTAATCTAAAGATCACTTTAGTTTCCCAAGTGGCTCTGGCTATGGAGGTCTAAATAAAATATCCACAATATTGCATTGTGTAACCCCCGTCTCCATCCTGTGGTCGTGAATGAAAAGTTATTTTCATTTGTTTTGTTCTCTGAAATTAGTGATCATTGCTTTTGGTTCATTTTTCAAGAGCCATACCTTTAAATCGAGGAATATGCAGATGTGATCAATATAACGCACAGAAGTCCTCGCCTTTACATCTTTTTACTGAGCATTTTATACACCTTCGCAATTGTAATGTAAGAAATACAGTTTGTTTAGTTTCTGATGTATCTTTGTGTCCTTATGGAATTTACAATAATCTTTTGCCGCTTGTCTGTTCTTCCTGTAGTGTCCATGTAAATAAAAGCTTGACGTGTATTAGGTTTAACTGACTGGGGGACGGTAGCCAGGAAGTGTTTTTAAACCCAGTTTTGCATTTAGTCACTGAATGTGTTGGATTTTGATTATGCAGTTGGATTATATGAGCTAGCTTTATCTGTAATCATACAGTATTTGATCTTGTATGAAATCTGTTTCTTCATGGAATTTGTCCTCAGTAATGTTTCATTGTATTTTTGTCAAAAAACTTTTTTGATGGGGTGAGAATATTCTTCCCCCACCCTTTTTTTGGTTCCAGGATGAGAAGACTTAAGATGGTCAATTAAGCATGCCCTGCTTTATACTCTGTCTGAAATCCATGTGTCTTTTCTCACTTAAAATTTTTTAAACCAGAATTTTTGCCTTCATGTTTACCCTTTTTTTTTTTTAAACAATAAAGCTGAATGCATGATGTAGCCAAATATACCATTCAGTTTGTTTTCTTTGAAAAAGCTGAAACTAACCTAATTAAATGGCATTAAAATATTATAACCCAACTTTGTGTGGATGAGTATACTTGATACCCTACCTATACTTCACAGTGGTTAGCGCGTCCGCCTCACAGCGCTCGGGCTTTTCTGTGTGGAGGTTGCATGTCGTCTTCTTCCTCCATGTACTCAGGTTTCTTCCCACAGTTCAAAAACATGCACGTTAGGCTAATTGGCTGTTCCAAACTGCCCCTGGGTGTGAGGGTAAGTGTGAATTCTTGTGTGTGTATGTTGGCACCGTGATGGTCTGGCGAGCTGTTCAGTGTGCACTGACTTTGCCCAGTGACAGCTGCGTGGAGGCTGAAACCTATCTCATCTCTAAGAGGGTTAAGCAGTTTGGAAAATTAGTGATTGAGGAAGGAGAAACATCTGTACCTTATTCATGAAACTAGCAGAAAGTGTTAACATGACGTCATCCCATGACTTTATCAGAAATCAACAAATGACTCTTTAAAGAGAAGCACACATCAATTAAAAACTAGTTTTAATAATTTTCCATTCAAAAAGAGTTTAGCAATTATATAATCCATTTAATATGTACAGTGTATATATAAATACATGTTGGATGTATCTACCTGCAGTATACAAATGTAATAAAAATTACTTGTTACAGTAATAATATAACAATAGATTACTGTTTGTAGTTTAAGGAAAAAAGCAAAAGGTGCACATGCTCCCAAATACACACCATGTCCTATAAACCAGCATTAGAAAACACATAACATGGCTTTACATGGAAGGTGCGAGTTTGAAGGGTTTGTATATTATACAAGTAGGGTCCCGTCACACATTATTTTATAAAGTAGTTAATGTGAACAAATCATGAACTTCAGTATGAATACATTCTGTTACATTAACAATATATCTACACTAACATTTTGTATTAATTGTTGTCTTTTTATAATTTGCCAAATAAATATTAACAGAAAGGGACCGAAAGGTTGCTAGTTCGATTCCCGAACCGGCAGGAAAAATGTGTGGCGGTGGGAGGAGTGAGCAGCACCTTCCCCTTCTTCCACCTTCACGGCTAAAGTGCCCTTGAGAAAGGCTGGATTAATACAGTAAATCAAAATCACTGAGAAAATGAGAACTGGTGCTCAGAAGTAAGTCACGATATTTACGCCAGGACCAGCGTTATTAAGATATCAACATTTAGGAAAATGCTGTAAACTAATTTGTCAGTTTAAATTAAATTATTACCCAAATAAACATTTCATTAACAGTTAAACATCAATTTTTACAAGTGTTTGTACATATTAAATTGTTAACATTACTTATGGTTTGCTAATGTTGAAGTTCATGGTATTAAAACAGCAAATAATTAATAAGTAATTCAGGGAACCTCAATGCAAAGCATCATACAGTGTACACCATACACGCCACCTGTTAAATAAAAGCACTCAGCAGCAGTCACAATTCATTAACAATGCAAACATGAAACAATCAACAGAACCAGGAATCAGGAACACGATCTGAGGGGAAAGCTTCTCACGGGGTAGAAATGAACCATTCGTCCAGCCTCAGCACCTGGACACGCCCTTTTCTTTTACACAATGTCTGTAGTATTACAGTCTATGAGACCACTGTGGTCTAATCCCCTCACTGAGGGCAACGGTAAACGTCTCCAGCACCACTGAAAACATCGACACAATATCACTGCACATCACACACGGTCACTCGTTTGCTAAACATCTACCCCCTCTCAGTTGCATGGTTTCATTCAAATAAAATAAATGCAAAAATAAACTTTCATTAAAACCCTTGAAGCAGACTGGAAACTACACTGATAGGCACAAAGCATGGCAGGAGCACTAAACAATCAATAAGCTGAAGGTGAGTGCACACACCCAACCAGTTAGTTGTCCTTTTCTACAGAAAGTGCAATGTGCGAGGCCCGCGCTTCTCCTTCATTTCTTCCATCGACAGAACGTTGCTGCATTTCGTCATAAGGCGGCGGCGCCTCTGTGCCCTGATTTAAGGTGTTTGTGCAGTTACTGGAATCTGACTGGATGAGAGATGATAGGGGGCTGCTCTCTGACGAGGCCAGCAGGAGCTGGGTTGGTCCATGCAAGGGTGGGACACGCTGACCCCAACTTCCGTACACCGCCTCTTCATAGGTTGGCAGAGACACAGGCAAACCATCCACCATCAAGTCCAACTGATCCGACGACCTCCTGTTGAAAAGGCATCAACCATAAATGTGTGAACTAACAAAGTCATCATTACTGACCGATAAACACATTTGAAATTATGAGAATGGTTACTTTATGAAAAGTTATAACAGCAGTTCATTACACATTAAACATTAATGGATGGATAGACAGCTGGATGACAGGATAGACAAATGGATGGATGGACAGAACGGAGTGTTTGGAGGGGTGGAACGGTAGATGGGTGGATGGATGGATGGAACGATACATTTGGGGATGAATGGATGGATGGGTGCATTTGTGGATGAATGGATGGATGGGTGCATTTATGGATGAATGGATGGATGGGTGCATTTATGGATGAATGGATGGATGGATGGATGGATGGATGGATGGGTGCATTTATGGATGAATGGATGGATGGGTGCATTTGTGGATGAATGGATGGATGGGTGCATTTATGGATGAATGGATGGATGGGTG
>JBCNYH010000013.1:17836999-17857966 GCA_039654325.1 Tandanus tandanus
AGAAGGAAAGAAAAAAAAAAACAGAAAACACACGTCTTTGCAGAGAAAAGGTGGGGGACCATGGAAAAAAAAACAAAACCAAAAAAAAAAAACCCCCCCCCCCCCACTTCCTCTTCTCTTACAGCAAAATGAAACCCTGCTACTCTGTGATAAACCAGCATTTATTTTAGGAGCACCTTGAGTGACGCAGTGATAACTCGAACCTCAACTCTAAACATTGTACAAGTACTGTTTATGATGCATGTCCTGCTTCCGGGCAAAATGCATATTCTTTTCATAAGTTAAACAAATACTCCAAGCACATTAAAGCAGGAGTTGTTGCTAAATCAAGTTTAAATAACAGGTTTCATGAGGAACAGGCGCTACAGAACAGGTAATTGTGGGAATAGCTGTAACAAGTTGACAACTTTTTAAAACCACATATATCCTTTTACCCTGCAGGTTCCCATGGCTGGTCATAGAGAACCCTGAGTGCTGCACATTTAAATGTTTTCTCTACTTCAAGTTGGCTGATGAACAGAATCAAAGGAGCTGGGATCAAGGAGAATAACAAAATATGCAAACCATGGGGGTGAACCAAGACCAGGGTTTGGATCATGTGCTTTAAGCTACAGATGGTATTATCGAAGAGTTAAAAAGTACATGATAAAGAGGGGGGGGGACTCACTCTGCCATCATGAGTAAGTAGAATAGAATCACTTTTGATGTCTCTGTGGATGACACCCTGAGTGTGCAATACTGATAGAGCCTTAAGTACAGACAGGCACACAGTAGCAATCTGCTCTTCATTCATCCTGAAACACATACAGCACATACACAACACTGTAGTAAAAAATAAAATCACTGATTGAAGAGTCTAATACTTGTAAAGCATGCATATATGACAAGAAGTCAATAACTAGAGGGCAAACCTGCCACCTAGTGGTGGATATAACACATTATAAAGTTAAACAGTATATTGTATGGTACATACAGAGTAATCAAATTCACTTACAATCATATATTGAAAACAATTATGAAAACAGAAAGGTTACACTTTAACATTAAAACAATCAGGGTTGGTTAAGGTCACAATACAAAACAATCACAAACACTTGCCTCGTATGTGTGACTATGTCAGTGAGTGCACCGCCTTCAAGGAACTCCATGACAACCCAGAGCTCATCGCCAACTAAGTAACTGTTGTACATATCCACAACATTCTCATGGTGATAGTCTCGCATGATCACCACCTTAAAGAATAAAAAGCAAACTTTTAACTATCTGTCCTGAAGGTTACAAACCAACATAACCTTAAATGTCAGCTAATGCACTAATAAGGTTCTTATTTTAAATACAAAACATTTTCAAAGAATTACAGCAAACTTCACCTCATTAAAGAGCAGCTCTCGCCGCTGTTGTTTGCGCAGATCCATCTTTTTCACAGCCACCAGTTTGCCTGTGCTCTTAACTGTTGCAATACACACAATACCAGTAGACCCCTCCCCAATTTTGATGTAGTGGTCCAGGTAGGTGCGGGGGTCACCGGGATCCACCACCATCTGCAGGGCAGCACGAAACTGCTCATGAGAAACACGCTGGGGTTGCTGGGGCGGCCCAGGGGGTGCAGGGGGTCGGGATGCTGGTGGAAATGGCTGGTTGTGGGAGGGATCTGGACCCAGTGCAGGGTGAGAGGCGTGATGCTGCTGGGAGGAGCCCTTACCCCCACTGCTCCCAGTGCGACTTGACCCACCGGCTGGGCCGTTTGGGGGAGGGTCAGTAGTCCTACTTGGCTTCAGGTCCTACAATGGAGAAAAAGATAAGGGAGAAATAAGTGAGCTAAATATGTACATAGACAGTATCTGTCAATACCCCACCATTAACTGAAGGGATTGCCTCAGGTGAAGCCCTGTCAGTTTCCTTGTTTTCTGGTCGATACTTACATGACTGCTGGGGTTTCTTGCAGAGTCGCTTTCACTGCGGGGGTAAGTGTTAAACGGTCGGCTTTGCTGAGCAGTCTTCATTACCCCCTCCGAAACAGGCAGGTTAGGGGTTCGAACATTTGGCCCAGAGAGAGGTCTCTTGTCCCGTGGAGACTGTGGACTGTCATCATGACTTGTGTAGCTGGATTTTGGTCTTTTGTCATTGGGCACTTCCCTCCAGACAACTGGATTCTGGTGGTCTCTATCTCTACCTCGCTCTCTGTGAGGTGGTGCAGGAGGTCCCGTGGGTCGTTCTTGCCCTTTGTGCCTGTTGGGCTCTTGGCCGTGGGGCTGCATGGGTCTCTCTTCTCCCTGGTGGCCTCGAGCTGGTCTCTGGGAATCATGATGCATTCTCTCTCTACTTGCACACAAATACGAAAATGAAAGAGCAGTTGTGTGAAAGAGCAGTTTATGAAAACACTTATTCAAAGAAAACAAAGCACAACACAACATTTACCTGTCTCTGTTCTCCCCTGCATGCTCGTGTTGCCAGTGAGGGTGCTCCCCGTTCTCCTGCATCCCAGAGGAGCCTGAGTCCCTGCGAGGATGTGTGGGAGGACTGCCCCGACGCAGAGAGTTTGAACGGATCACGGACATGGTTTCAAACTCATCCAGCAGCCCCGTTAGAGATCCGTCAACCCCTATCTTACTCCCACGCACTATAGTCTGAAAATGAGTGCCAAAAGTAAGGGCAAAGATTAACAAACCAGTCCTTACATCAGACTCTCAGAACGTGTTTAGCATGGACCAAAGAAAAAGCATGGCATCTGCACAAGGATTTGCATAGACTATCTGGTCTATGCATATTTAAAACACATCTTAGTGGTTAAACAACAATGGCAAAATAATTAATTTGGTCTGATTTCAAGGTCAAGTTCTGCTTTCTAATATTGATGCAGTAACTGATCATTAAGAATAAACTTTAACTGTACACTCATATTCCCAATTCTCACAAGTGTTTCCAGCATATCTTTTAATCATCAGCTCCACTGAACAGATATACTTTCATTTTAACTTACATTTCGACTGATATTAAAAAAGAAATGCAGCGCTAGTCATAATTTGCAACACGGCTATCACTGTGCTGTTGTTTAAGAGCAAAACATTCATATAGAAATAATATTCAGTGAAAGCAACCAAAAGCTCACCTTGCGAGGCTCAACAGTGGTAATGACTGTGGCATCGATAAAGGGCTTAGGCCTTTTGGCCGTGTCTTCGATGAGGCTCTGCCATTGGCGAGGAAGCCCCACAAACTTCTGCTCCTGTTCATCAAAGTCAGTGTGCACACGGTGCTCAAAGTTGGAGGGAGCTGAGATCTGAATGCGCTGCTTTTTCTTCTTGGTGAACATGGCTGCAGCAGAGCATCAGAACTAGAAGAGAAGACAAAACATGTACTTTAGTACTCATGATACTTCTATACAAGAAGAAAACATCTATAAAAAACAACTACAGTTCTAACTATGGGGTTTAGGGAACCTAATGTTGGTATTAGGAACTGTCGATAAATTCCACAGCTATAAAAACGATTTATAAAGTCTGACGGAAAACATTGCGACTGTAAAGATAAAAAACAACAACTGTGCTACATTTCATATTTAAAGTTTTCACCCATTTTGTATCCTTACACAATATCTACACCAAAGAGATAAACGACAAAAGAGATAAAGCTGTCTGTTTTAAAACATGAACAGAGGTTTAAATTAAGAAAATGATTCGTCAGGGCTCACTATACAAGAATTCAATAAATATTTCAGCTGTTATTCACCTCAGAGCACATGCCGTTTAATTATTTTAACTTAGATATTTTAATGAACTTCATTACAGCTACTAATGCATTACCTTTTTTAATAGTCCCAACTTCAGGTTTGCAGACATTTTTGTAAACATGCAATTATTTACAAAAGGAACCCTTAAACACTAATAAACCAGCTATGACAACTATACTAGGGTATAGTTTATTACAACTATTACACTACTTCTATTACACTTCTGCCCCAGGGAGAGCAGTGTTACACATTGATGGGGTACTCCTAGGTAAAGATTACAAACAGACAAACAAACAAATAAATAAGAGTAACCTGGGTGAAATGGTTTCCAGTTTCACGACATTTGCAACAGTGAGTGTTTCCATTTCAAATACATTATTACTGAAACAATAATTATTTAGTACACTATCAGAGATTCACATTACATACTATCCAGCATCACACAAAATTAACTACGACCTGTAGGAGCAGTAAGAGCACCACAGGTTTGTTTAGTACCAGTAAAAATATGGGGTCATTCCATGCCACCCCACCAAGTGTTCAGAACTTTTCCTAGTTCATGTCATGGATTTTTCCTCAGTATCTTTATATCAGTACCTTATAAAATAAAAAAATGCAGCCATGCCAAACCTTAGAATTGAACTCCAAATAGTGTTCTGGATATACAACTTTGAAATTTACTCAATTACGCAAAAATATATCTATTTTCACCTAAATTTATTTCCACATGTTCACTGTGAATGAGGTTGTAACCTGATTATTTCTGTGGTTGGTTGTTTTTTAACTTGTTTAAGATAAAGTGTAAGCACTACATGCACATTTATGAAAAAAAGCTTTTTTTTTTTTCACTTGAGCATCAGAACTTGTGATTTAAAAAATGTTTATGTTTAAGTAAGCTTTTAATATTTTGTCATCAAACTTTCTGTACAATTTATACTTCGTTCTTAAGATACTGAAAGCTACAATGGTGCGCATGCAATTATAAGACAACTGTCTTGGTCTCAGAACTTAAATGCCAATTTTTTTAACTATGATTTTTTTTTTTTTTTTTTTTAAATACAAATTTTGGACCACTAACTCGGAAGGGATTGGATGCATGGATTTCATATTTTCTCCTGGGAAGGTAGACCCTTTAATTAAAATCATATCAAAATTTCAGAGATGATTTTATATACATACATATATACATACATATATACGGTACATATAAAATAATGTTAGTAACAATTAGCAACCAATGTAACATTACACGGCGAACACAGCACCGTAAGATATTAATCACCAAATTAAAGTGATTAAAAACAGAACTTTATTATTTGCTCAGTATTTAAATGAATGCATGTCCTCGTGCAAGAAGTCCTGACGAATTTCAAAACAACATTCTTTTTTCTGGCCATTTTGAATCTAACCACAAATGCTGATTCTCCAGATAAAACATTTGGGATTTTTTGTTTCTTTAAGCTGTTTCTAATAAACTTTCATCAGTTTCGTCATACAGCCACATAAACTTATTTTATGACGTACAAGTTTCACTAAACGCACACGAGAAGGATTTCTCCAAAGGGTAGCAACTTCTGAACTGCAATCAGACCATTTGTGAAGATGTCAGAAAGCATATTAGTTTTGCCTTAAGATCTAAGCATGAACGTATTATCGGGGCCAAACTCGTACCCTTTTCAGAATGCAACGGAAAATGGAGTAAAATGGTTACGTGAAATATTAGCACAACAGTTCTGGCCTAAGTCTGTAATGTTACCGGAAACCATGACTTGACAACTGTTACTCTTCTGTAATCACTAATTTTATTTGAGTGGTGAGCTAACGTAAACACATCAACAATGGAACAGTAGTGTAACGTGTTCGAATTTTTACAACCTGTGCATTTACTGGACACTTTATTAGACATTATACATACCTACATCATTATACATACCTACATATTTCAGCCTGGCACATGCACAGCTCAAGACTACAGTACAGGTTTTGCTAAAGCCAGATCCACACGGGAAGTGACGGTAGACGGGCGACCACACAAAGTCTATGATCGGCAGTGTAATGGGCAATGAGAAAGGTAAAATGGGCGGGCACGAAGTTAAACTGAGCTAAACTCTCATGCGAACAATTTGGGATACCGATGATTGAAGGATGCAGCCAAACACAGAGTTTCCCCAAAACCGCTTCATGATCGCGTGGGCTTCCGCGCGTGCGTTGCATGCAATGACGTCAGGCGTGGACTAGATTAGTCCTCGACTGATGCACCACTACATTTCATAGGAAAAAAACTCCTGTGTAAAAGGACCATAAAAATATTCAATTAATTGACAATTTAAATAAAGTAAATTCTTATCGACAATAATCGATTAATTGTTTGCATCCCTAATACAGACAAATGCACAGTGTTTTTCATTGCAATATATTCAGAAATAGTCATTCATCATTTTATGAACAGTAAGTCTCAAGGCAAACACCCAAGAAAAAAAGAAACAAAAATCCTTCAAAGTACACATCCACATTTCTCAATAGACCAGTGTATCGTCTTCTACTTCTTCTAACTTACACAAAACATTTTTCAGACATACTACTATTATAAAGGACACTCTTTGGAAACTATTAGAGAGAACGTAACAATCTGGCCAACAACACTCAGGTCAAATATGTGATGCATGTTTTTGAAGTGCTTAAAAAACAAATAAAAAACCAGCATTACTTGGGCATTATTAAATTAAGTGATATGTCGTTTATTTGTGAACAAGTTTGGGTCTAGAAAACTACAAATAAAATATGTTGGCTCAAGATCGATGATTTTATTCATTTATTTGCAAAGTAATGTTTAACAAAATTTCATTTTCATAAGTGAAGCACAACAACAACAAATTCAGCATTTTGGTTTTGATATTAAAATTCTTTTTGTTGCTCTTGGTGTGACTCATACATATCTGCAGGTCACAGATTTCACCCAAATATACAAATTTGACCATTTTCACTTTAAGGAAAATCGAAAGAAAGAAAAGCCTTCCAAGCTCTCATTTTACACTGAAAATACGTACGTTTTCATTATCAGGTGGTTTTTACTTACATATACAAAGTTACATGGCAATCTGCTAAAATGCGTTTGATAATTTGCATTAAGCTGTTTGAAAAGGCCACCAATTGTAGTTCGCTTCACTCTCACAAAAGTGTGAAATCACAAGAAAAGGATGTAGCCTCATCAGTTCCAACAAATCAGATACGGTAAACTTTTGAATAAAATAATGCTAAGCAAACTGCACATAACACTGCATTACAAAACAAATACATCAGATAGGCCTTTGCTTGTTTACATGAACACAGTATACATCCCAGTGTACAAGTGATGAGCACAAAGGACTGATTATATTTTCAGACAGAGAACCGATCAGAACACCATCAGGTGTCAAATGTACGTACTCTCATTATGAACCTCTGCAGTCTGAGACGCAAATAAAAACCTTCATCTTCGTTTGCTTGTTCCGGGGTCGGGTTGCGGGTGCGGCAGCCTAAGCAGTGAGGTCCAGACGTCCCTCTCCCCGGCCACTTCCGCCAGCTCTTCCAGGGGGACACAGAGGTTATTGTGTTATTGTGATCTTGTTCTTTCGGTCACCACCCAAAGCTTGTGACCATAGGTGAGGGTTGGAACGTAAATCGACTGGTAAATTGAGAGCTTTGCCGTCCGGCTCAAATAAAAACCTTTAAAAATCAAACGTTTAATAGTTAACGTAAAAAAATGCTAATCTCTACACTACATAAAGAGCGAATGTGTGCATTCAGCTCAGTTCTTTAAGTCATCTAAAGAAACTTGGTGCATTTTTTGCACTAACCATGGACAGGAAACGTAACAAAACTCTTCATTTATTAGGGCGCCAATCAACAATAAGTCAGCTATAGGGCTGGCATGGACGGACAGACACAGGACAACCATCGTCATGCACCATGCCTAAGAGGCTCTAATCAGGAGCTCTGCTACAATATTTGCCTAATGTGGACTAAAGCTTTTGTACATTACCCACTCACCACTACTGTGCGATAAAACATTACCAGCTGGGCTTTTCATCATTTTTACACTAAGCCAAGCTCCGAAATTTTAACACTGACAAGAGCCCAGAACCATACGACAGACGAAGCTTAAGCACTTTGTGTCATGTACCAACTTGGCCACTGTTTTTTTCCGTAACGCTGTTTCAACTTGTCCAAAAGGGTGAAAAATACATGCATTCAAAAAGCACTATCTAAGAAGTATTTATTTCCTATTATACATTCTGCAGCAGAACCATCCGATAACACTGATAAAAAAGATAACAGAATCTTAAAAAAAAAAACCTTCAGCCAAAGGTATTTGTAAATGAAAAGGGAAAAACAAGTTTTGTTCTTGTTGCTACAGTAACAATCAACTCCTTTATTTGCCAGTTGGTGAACTATGTATAAGTAAGAACCAATCACAGGACAGGGCAGGGACTGTCAGTATAGGAGTGTGGGAAAACAAACAGCAGTGCATTTAGATCTGTTTATCTGATTATTGCATTACCTTACAATGACTAGATGTTCTGGTGCAGCTCAGTGTTGCAGTGGTTAGCACGGTCACGTCACAGCGAGAAGTGTCCCCTCTCAAATAATATAATACAAAAATATATTTTACAATAAAATAAATAAATAAAAATACACTTCACCCTCGATTTCCTGTACCCCTATTTCCCAGATTTCGGATTTCCCATACAAAATCCGGCGCCGGACATTTGGTATTGCCGGGAAAATGTTCGGACAAGTCTGGGAATCGACGAAGGAAGTCGGGGTCGGTCATGATTTTTTAACTTCCCTTCTGCCCGTTCCCGTCCGAGTGGATGGACGAAAATGCAGCAGCAGAGGAGCACGAAATAATGTCCGATGAATTGATAGTTGCATCAGTGACAGGAGAGCTAAGCGAAAGTGAGGACAGTGACGGCGAGCCGGAACCCACATTTAAATTGAATGTGATAAAAGAATGCGCTGATACGCTCCTTAAGTTTGTGGAAACACAATATTGTGTATTGAGTGTCGGATAAGTGTGTAAAAGTCCGGGACTGCTGTTGAATAATGGTGATTGCCGGACAGATTATGGTAAAGGTCCGGGAAAGGGTAGGGACACCGGACATTGGCGACTGCCGGACTTTTGAGGTTCCCGGACAGCCTATCCCCCCTGACAGTCCAGGAAATCGAGGGTGAAGTGTATTTTAAGAAAAATACATCTAATGAAATAAAATTCCTGTCACCAAATTAATAATAATTTGAAGCCCAAAATCCAGTATTTTAGTTATTTTCCTGTACTGAAATTAACATATTTGGTGCAAGTCATAAGACATGACCACATCAAACTATTAGTGGTGAAAGATTTATCACAGCAGGCAGCAGCACAGCAGCAGCGCATAAGGGTGAAGTCCAGGGTATGCTCGGGTAACGACTGCCATAAGCTGGCCCCGCCATGCAGCCGCCAACTCGACCCATATCGCATCAAAGAATGGCTATTTTAACTACTGAAAGGGTGGAAATCCGCCGATTCGCGGAAAACTCTCGTCCCTGTGATCAGCATTGGCAGCCTACTGATGTCTTTTAAATAACCTGTTAAATATACTACCGAAAAAGAATAGGTTTTTATTACCAAGCTGTACGCGCTGCCTGTGTTCACGTGTACCAGAGTGCCATTGTAACGCTGACACAAACACACACAACAACTTGCACCTCCATTACTGTGGTGGGCCATCTGGCTAATAACACAGTTCATTTTAGTGACTCAGTGGTTAGCACTGCCTCCTCAGGGTATGGAGGTTCTGGGCACAAACATCGGTCAAGGGTCTTTCTGTGTGGGGTTTCCATGCTCTCCTGGTGCTTGTGTGGGTTTCCTCTACATACTCCTGTTTCCTCTCACAGTCCAGAGATATGCAGGTTAGCTCAACTGGATACTCTAAATTGTCCATAGGTGTGCATGTGAATTTTTTTTGTGTCTATGTTAGACGTGCAGTTGACTGAAACCTGCGCATGGTGTAACCCGCCTCTAGCCCAAAGTCTAGTGAGATTGGCTCCAGCTTCTGCTATGACCCTGAAGGATAATAGAGAGAAAAAAAACGATAACTATTAGAAATTTTGAATGTACTGACTCTGCTTTTTAAGCTTAAAAGCACTCCATGCTGTCATGATTACACCAACAACAAAATGTGAAGTGTCACTGTTTCTGTGGTCGGCTATTGGGCAGATCATTCCAGCCCAACACTGTTTCTTTTAGTGACAGAGTTCATTATTAATAGACAAATTCAATTCTACCTTTTCACCCTCCTACCTCATCGACTGCCTTAATGAACTTAAATCCTGGTTCTTCAATTTTCTTAAACTGAACAGTGACAAAACAGGATTCCTTCCAATTGGTATAAAATCAATACGTTGATTAAGAACGCCTCTGCTTCTCTGACTCCTCAAGTTAAGAGTCATCTTCAACAGCACACTATCATTTAACACATCAATAACATTATACGGTCCGCATATTTCCATTTACGTAACATAAATCGCCTATGTCCATTCCTCACCCCTCAGGCCACTGCAGTGCTTGTCCTCAGCCCTGTCACCTCCCGTATCGTTAAATGCACTTGTCTTCTTTTCGGTCTCTATCACAAACCCCCCCAAAAACCTCAACTGGTTCAGAATTCTGTAGCCCGTGTTATCAGAAAAACCCTTCCATTCACCACATCACCCCGTTTTGGAACAGCTCTACTGGTTTCCACCACTATGGGGAGCACAGCATTCAGCCGCTCTGCTCCCCAGCTCAGGAACTCATACCACCTGATTTACGCAATACTGACTTCATTTCACTCTTCAAAGCCAAACTCAAAACTCACCGGCATATCCTACCTAGATTTTACTACACTGTTCTACTTTACACCAGGGGTGCCCAATCCTGTTCCTGGTGATCTACGTTCCTAAAGATTTTAACTCCAACCCTAATAAGGCACATCTGACAAATAAAATTACTGCTTTAAGTCTATTTCCAAGTCTTTAGTCTTGATTAGATGGACAGGTGGGCATAATTATGGATGAAGTGAACGTCTCCGGGAAGGCAGATCACCAGGAACAGGATTGGGCACCCTGTTTTTACACTGTTTTTTCTCTTAAACATTGTTCTCCATTCTTATCATGCTTTTTAACTTTTTTTTTATCTGCTTATATGTCCTTGCATTCTGTGAAAGGCACCTACAAATAAAATGTATTTATAAATAATTTTTTTAATATAAAAACATTATTATAGGCACAAAGGCCTTTTGTTTAACAGTGAACTCAATAGCAATAACCGGTTATTAATCCACCTTGCTAAGCTCACTGCCGGTTCATTCTGCATTAGTCATTATCATGTCAGAGAATTTCCTGTTCATGAGATAAAGTATTAGTTGCAGTTGTATTAATGAAATTTCCCCGGCTGAAACTATTTATGTTCTCCAGGGGGTGGACCTACCAAGCAAGTGACTTGTCTCTACTATACAAAAATCCAGAATGAGAAAGTACCTTCTGCGCAGACTCCGGCTGCAAAACTGATAACATGGCAGGAGTATTCAGGCTTCTTTTCTATGCAGTGGAAGTGAACAAGAGCATGGTGTCCATTTGTATACAGTTATCGTCTGCACCAAAAGCCCTAAACTGGCTCTTAATTTGCATTTGGACCCATTTGCACATGCAACATTAAAAATGAAAATTTTTAAAATATTTACATGCAATTGTATGTCCAACTTTATAACTGTTTAAAGTGTAAGTCAAAATAACATTGAAGCCAATTTCAGTATATTACAAAGCGCCGCCACTTTCTTTTTGACTTTATTGATAATAAAATTGCAGATTTTCCGGCATGAAAGTTGGACATATCTGGTCATGTTCAGTTACCGGCTTCACAAACAAATATTACAAATCCGTACTACTGTTTTATTACAAAAAAATTATTTTGGAGTGTGAAAAAAATATTTAATGTGTGCTTTTGCTAATTTTGTTATATTTTGACACCCCCCCCAAAAAAAATAAAAAAATTAAAAAATAAATAAATAAATAAATAAAAATAAAAAAAATCGCCTTTTTAATGAGATGGGCCTCTGAATGTAACATCTGTCAATATCCATATATTTGATATCTTGGTCTATATGATACATGGTACATACTGGCAAATATCTGTACTTGGTTTTAGTAAACTGGAAAGAAGGTGGCATTGGTTGCACTCAATAAAAGAATTGTCCTAAAAAATCCATACAGGTAGTTCTATCAACATGAATAAAATACAGGCGAAATGTCTGTCAAACCAGTCACGTGTTACGTTGATTTATAAATTGGTTCACACGTCAGTGGAAAAAACACCCTGAAGCCAAGACCAAGTCTCATGAATATTTATTACTTCTGGACATGCTCAGTGGACACTTTTCAGACTTTCTTAATTTTAGCCACAGGTGACCTGATGTGTCCGTCAACGTTACGTGACATTAATTTAAAGGGGCTTTAGAATTTATTCTGTGGATAATATCTTTTGTTATCCACAGAATAATGTTTTCTTTAGAGTCCTAACTTTGTAAATTGAGAAGAATGTTGATTGTTTTAATGGTTCTAACAATTTTAATAAAAATGTCCCCCAGAATGTACTCAAGACCAAATAATGAGCCATATACACAGTGACCTCACTGAAACTGTTCAATATATGACCAGACCTATGGACAGTGATGTTGAAGTGCTGCTTATGGTTAGCAGCTCAATCCTATTGCACCACACAAGTGTTTTAAATGAATGAATGAATGACTGAACAAACAAATAGCTGCACTGCAAGACCAAATGACCTTCATACTTGGGTATGACCGCTTCCCAAACAGTGAATGTTTCACCAATCGACATGCTTTCACTGACTGATAAACTCAGTGTGCATAAATATGCAGACCTGCTTTTACTTCATCACTACATATGAAATCTAAGTACCTCAAAACTCAAGTATTCAAAACCATCATACACCATCAGGTTATTAAACAGAAACCACAATGATAGTATCATCATACACATATATAAATTAACACTTAGACGATACTATACCAGTGTCTCACGCATCCTGTTTATTTTTAGTCCAACTTTGTTTTATGTACAGGTGTATTTCATGACTTCCACGTTATTAAGTCGGTAAAAAGTTTCGGCTTTTCCTAACATTACTTTTCCAACCAATAAATGCACATCAGTAAAGAAAATAATATGTTCAGTAAAAAGATAATGAGGGTTGTCAGGTTTTATCGGCATACACAGGAGTGTGTGCGCAAAGCAAGAGCTAATTTCCACCATTGACACATCTTAAACCACGAAGGGGTGTCACACCACATACTGACTTTGTTTAGTGTAATGTGCGGGGCAGTGGTGACCCGGTGGTAGGAAGCTGGCTTACTGATCCAATGTTCGGGGGTTCAAGCCCCACATTCACCAAGTACACCAACCACTGCCCCCCCTCTAGTGCAGCTAACTGGGTTATCAAAGGCCAGCCATGTCTCTCACTGTCTGTGGTGACGGGCATGTAAAAGAACCATTGCTCATGTTCGTAAAGAGTAGGCCATCGGGTTGCCGTCAGTATGTTTCTGCCCTGCGATGGCCTGGCGAGCTGTCCAGGGTGCACTCTGCCCTTGCCCAGAGTCGGCTGAGATGGGTGCCAGCCTCCCCGCGACCCTAATTAGGATTAAGCGGTTCAGAAAATTAATTAATTAATGTGCCCTATAATAGACTCAAGTACAACGGTATAATTTCATTATTTTTGCAGGCATCTTTACACGTTCTCCTTTTGTACAGTACAATTCAACACATACATATGTAATTATTTCCTCAGATACAGAGCATGTGGATCTGAATGACCCATCGCACAACTGGGAAAATGATTTATATGCTATTCCTCAGCACAAAACCTTAGATGGTTATACTGAATCTGTAATCTATATTTATTTATCACAGGCAGATCTAAAAATAATAGTGTGGCTACACTTACAGCTATGGAATGTTTCCAATAAATGTGTTCTTTTTCTAGATGTTCAGGGCCCGTTGTTGAAGTAGATAGGGTTGACCCCTTTGACCTCTGTGGCTGTGAAATAAAACACATCAGCATACAACACTCATTCCGTAACGGTGCTTCCCTAATGGTGACACACTTTCAACCTTGCAGCTTATTTAAACACACTGCAGTGAAGGTGAAAATGACCATCAATCTGAATCCTGTAAAACATCTCCATGAGTTGCTTTAATGCAGGACAGACATCTAAGGAGACTGCATAAGGAGTGTAAGCGTCTGTTTCTGCACTTGTATGCCAGGAATGTGCGGAGCACCAAGTACAGATTTCATCCATCTAAATCATACAACACATTGTCTCCCAACATGAATGATGTGAGCTGCTTTAAGTGGGAAAAACTAAATTCACATTGTGTGAATACAGAAAAAGAAAGCAGTCAAATACCAACTGATTGCATTTGGAAAAGAAACCAGAAATCCTGTATGACCTTTTAATGAACCTCAGTAGTAACAAACTAAAGCTATTTATCAAAATAGTATCAATTTAGGCACTGAGTAAAAAGCAGAGCTTTCAATAGACGTCTCTATTCTCAAGAAGCCAATCTTACTGAACTTACCTAGTATATAAGGTTTTAATTTGTTGTCATTTCAGTTAAAAAGGAAAATGGCATAAAAAGAAAAAAGCTATTTTCTTCATATATGTTTCAAGATTTCAGCCAATCAGCATGGCAATGCTAATGGACACGTACAAAACCATCAAAAATTAAGTTGATGGTTTCTTAAGTATGGTGTTATATTCATATTAGACCGAAATACGGTTTTGCTTTTTTATTCTTGTATTTTTCTGCCAAATGGTATCATCTTATTTATTAAAATAAAATAAAAAATATGGATTGCTATTAGTGGCATAAAAACAATCTGTGTTAATGATTTTCAGAACCATTTCTCTCTCTCTCTCTCACACACACACACACACACAAGAGTACAAGACATACTCTGTGCGTATTCATATACATTCCTGTTTACAACAGTAAACAATAGGTTCTTGTTAAAGCCAGTAACTTAATATTTTTCTGGTTGCATCACCACTTGTTACCGGCTGCTGACTGGAGAAAGAAAGCAAAAAACCCCAAGCAAGTCTCAACCTCATGTTTACGTATTTTCAAGCTTGGCCGCAGTGGTGGGGCTGTGCAAATAGTCTTAAACACAGCAAGCAAGCGCAAAAGAGACTGTGTCTATGCTGCACAGTCTATGATACACACATCATGAGTTCAATCCTTGTAGCGCTTGTGTGCTAGCCATGCTGGATAATTCATGCGTGCACTCAGAAAAGCTAGCTAAAATCAGCCAATGTGACCATTCTATCCACAACTGATGTCCAGATAAAGCAGCAAATAGTTCTCATAGCACTCCCATAACTAGGCCAGCAAAAACACTTGATGGAATATGCAACAAGGATGTTGTGCAACGATCGAGTCCCCTATTAATGATTTTTGACTGAAGTTGAACATTATTATAATTATTATTAATTTATGTAAATATAAATAAATAAGCTAATAAGCCCAACACAAAAATATTTGCTTAAAATCCAGTCTGTACATTCTCAATATTAACCAAACACATAGTTAACACTATAAAATATATCTAAAAGGCTTTAAGACAACACACAGCCACATCTCATAACATGACAGTCATCTGAAGAGTTCTCAGAGACAGAAAGTGAATCATGGAAACACTGATATACCATTTTTGTTTTTCTGATTTCCTTTGTCGTCTTGTTCTTTTTTCCAGAAAGTAATTATTACAGAGAAGAATACGCAGAATAAGAATATTTTACCCTATCAATGCCCACAACAGCTGCTCACATGGTTCAGAGACCCGGGGCAAAATTCTTTTTACCATAGAACACTCAACTATTACCTGTTATGAAAAAAATTACAAGAACCCTGAGTCGACTATCTTTCGCCCCAGTTTACTACAATCCCTGCATAGCATTAAAGATACTCCACCTTTAGATTCTTTGAACTTAAACCATCATGAGATCTGCTTTATTAAAAACACACATTGTCTTATCCGCTAAGTTTGGGGTTTTATTCCACAATCGCTTAAAAAAACTTTTGAGTTTAAACTTAAAAAAAATTAAGCAAGATGACAAAAATATCCATCTTTAACACACATGGAAAAATCAGAAACCAATAAAAGCAAACCTGCACACACACACACACACACACACATATATATATACACACACACACACACACCATTTTTTGTAAATGCTATTCACAACATGTGTTCAGCTTTACACGTTACACATTTCCATGGCCACTGCATCATGTTTTTGTTGAACATATTTGGATTGAAGTGTTTGCTTAAAACCTTGCCGTTTGTTCAAGACTTCACAAAACACCCAGTACATCATATAACTGATTATCAGCACAACCCTAGTGTACGCTGCCTGAAGTTCATATTCAGAGCAAAAAAACAACAACTTCAGGTTAAAGAAATTCTCATTAGCATAAAAGCAAAGTGAGTAATTTTTTTTGTTTCATTATATAACTTCAGCTACGTTGAGGCAGCAGGCTGTGTTTTACATTTTACATTAGCCAGTGCCATTACTTTCTGATGTAACGGCACTAACAATTATGTCATTATACTAATAATAGCACTGATGACTCAGCACTCAAAACATTCATTACACTATTGATTACAACAAAAATTTTATACTGAGTGGTTAACAGTAAAGGATCTACACTGTTTCTAAACTAAATGTATTTATTTATTTTTAGCTGGACACTAATGTTCAAGATCAGAGCTGGGGTTCTTACATCATACGGCATTTGGCAGACACCCTTATCCATAGTGACTTACGTTTATCATTTTTATACAGCTGAGCAACTTGGGGGTACTGGGGTTTGAACCCATGATCGTTGGATCAGCAATCCAGAGCCTTAACCACTGAGCCACCAATGCATGGAGTACATTCAAACCTTGTTTTAGTTTGTTTCCATGCAGCATATACAAACACACTGCTCTGCACAGAACTCACCTGCCTGTCATGGTTAAAATAGGTATTTAAAAAAAATACAAAAGTCTTGATTATTTGTTTTTTTTATGTTCCCATGTAGTATATACTAAAACAATTAATCGCCTCAGTCACGGTGAAAGGCGCTGAATCAAATAGTCCACTCAACTATCAGCAACAAGCACTTTGTGTCTAGTGAATAATCGTAAATTATACAACTCTTGATTCCGGTTCACTAATTTGACTATTCAAGCGCCGTTCAGACACTATATTTTGCTCGGTCGCGTCTTGCATCTTCCTTTTGCTGGATTTGATTTCTGATATCAGAATAAAAATAAATAGAACATTTAGCCATGCCGTGTCCAAAAATGTAACTTGCAACAAGTTTCTTGTTTATAGAACTGATGTCTAAAAGCAATATCAGTAGAAAGGGAATATCTGTACAACTTTGGCTGTTAAATCTAGTATCGTACGACTGATTCATTTTCTAAACCAGCAGCTCTGAAAGTAATGCTGGCTATAATTCAAACTCCAGGTTAACAAATGGGCTCATTTTAATATGTCAATATTTCTATATGAACAGCTGACTGACAGGGACCCATGTTAGGTGTATCAGTAAAAATTTCAAAACAGGATAGTTTTACTTTTCAGGATCACAAATCTCTTTAAATGAAGGGGATGTGATCACTAATTCCAAAGATATTCCAGTTTATGTATTCTGATAAAAGTGCCAATTGGGACCCATGAATCCAGGAAAACCTGTGACCACTGAACCATATCTTTACAGTCATATATCCCAGCCACCATGTTTTTCTGCTGTTCGAAGACCCAGATGAGTTGAGGTTAAAGGTCATTGGTTGATCGGAGTATTTGATAGGGAATTTCAGTGGTTTTCATAGGATACATAAATGACCAAAAATATGACACGTTCTGACCCAGTCAGACCGGGCAGGTTACCGGTTTTACACGGAATGTGGGTCCAGTACACACAGAGCGCTCCTAGGGGTACTTGATATTTGATTTTCAACCAGGATATGTTTATTCAAAATCTCAATTGTCAGAAACTTCTAACGGTGAGTTTTCAGACATAGGAATGTCAAGACGACTTCACAATTTCTTTGTAACAAATGGACGCCAAGCACCTTAAAAAAAAAAATCAACTGTTTAAAGTGAAAACAGCAACTCGTACGTTCCACAAAATTAAACACAACAACCATAAAAATAGCTATAAAATATAGATAAAATAAATATAAAAATATATATTGTTCATCAATTACTCAATAATAATAATAAATAATGAATGGGTTTGGTATAAGAGGAATAAAACACAACAGGACATGCTGTCAAAGGAAAACAACCCACTTTGGTGTGCTAACCTCACACATGCCCCAACACTCCATAAGGATTTAGTTTCCTAGAACAGTACACCTTGCTGTGTTTTGAAATTAAACTTAGAGTAAATTTGTGCACTCCACTTGAGGAAAGTGCTTCCTGATATATCTATTCACTGCACTTGATACCGAAACCACAGACAAGCCTCATCTCAGCACGATCGAAACCAAGTCCAGATCATTAGTTTGCTAATACCAAACAATACTGAGGCAACTGATATCAGAAAATAAATCAAAAAACACAACCACAAGCTCCTCAGATCAACCCCACCTCCACCTTTCCAAAATCTGAGACAAGTCAGCAGCTGAAACTAACAGCCCTGGGGGTATATATTAATGACAACACTGTATTAACTATATTTCAGGCAATGTATGTAGATAAGATGCCCGATTTTTAACTTGGCATGTTCTATTAAACCTCCCAGTCGTGTTCCAGCCGTGAACCAACAGAACAAACCGACAACGTTACTTTCGAATCACTTAACCACTGATCTGCTGTAAAAACTACAACTTCAGCCTTAAAAAAAGCAAAGATCCTTAACACTTTCCTTCGATAACAAAACTGCACAAAGTGTTAAAAGTTAATTTTATTCATGAAGTAACTTAGCTAACTCACATTACACTAAGCAGCTTAGCCATCAAGACGAACACAGCAGACTAGCCAGAAAACTGCTTTAATATAAAAAGTACCTGTCAAAAAAGTAACAACGTCAACACACACAAGTCAAGCTGTTGATGTATTAAAGTGAAATAAAAAAAAAAAAAAAAAACTAAACATTACTCTTTCAACAAGTTTGCTTTAACGTCCCGACTTTTAAAATGGATATGCTAGGCTAACTGACGGAGCCATGCATGTATGCTAACAGTTAGCCCGCTAGCTAACTGCTTACCTTAAGCTAGCTATTAGCTTTCAGAACGACCGAAAATAAAGTCTCGAACAAAACAAAACTCGTTTTTGTCGATAGAGAAAGCGCAAATAAATCCACACCACTCAGACATTACCTAGTTTGTTATTGCCGTTTCCGTCAAGCGTTCAACTCCATGAACACCCCACGACGCGCTCTTCTACGGCGAGAGGAAAATTTAGTAAAACTGGCTTTAATGCGCTTATCAAAAGTAAATCCCACGGCAACAAGACCGCCCCCTGCGCCATGTTGAAAACTCAAACAACATCCGGGCAACATCACGACTCCACAGTGCCCTCTAGCTGCAGCACGGAGACTTTCACTGGCTTGTGGTTTCTCTTTCTGGAGAAAATTAAACTCCTGCAAAATCATCAGTTTCTCGAGTTTTACTTTCTGTAGAGATCTGCTTGAGGAACGTGAAAACTTTAGTTTTATTCCATAAACTACTGACGCTATTTCCTCATTGTCACTTAGAGCCTTTAACTGGAGCAGATGACTTGTTAGGAATAGCAATAATAAGATGCAGTGTTTCCAGACCTTGAATAATGCATAAAAATCAAGATCATATTCAGTTTAAACAAAACAATCCGAACGTCTGAAATCTGGACGAGTTCACAAATCAATATTTGATAAATTAACTGACATTTTAATCACAGCTTTCATAGTCTTGGCATGCTATCCACTGTTCCCTCACATTGCTTGGGTGATTTTTTTGCCAGTCCTGCTGATGCAACATTTAATCAGCCCAGCTTTGTTTCATGGCTTGTGACCTTCCATCGTCCTCCTGATCACATTCCATTTTCAGTAATGTTCAGATCTGGACATTGGGCTGGCCATGACATGACATCTTTTGGTCGTCCAGCCAAACTTTGATTGACCTGGCTGTGCGGTGCTGGGGAAAAAAACAACCCTCAGAGTAAGGGAACATTGTCAAAACAGAAGGAAGGAAGATTTCTTCTCAGATAACCTTGCAGATGGCTTGATTCATTTGTCCTTCACAAACAGAATTTTCCTCATTCTCCAACGGTGCTGATGCTCAACACCGACCCTCCATCATATTTCATAATGTGTGTGAGACACTGTGGCTTGTGGCCTTTCCGCATATCCGGCTAAAGATGGTAGGTGATGGGAAACGCTGAAAAATGGACTCAGCAGAGAAGTCCTCTACGGGACGATTCGTATGGTCTTTAGCAAACTTTAGTCTGACTTCAACCCTGCCTGGAGGAACCTCTTTCAGACTGTGCTTGGAGTGCATTTAAACCCAGCTGCCATTTGCCATTCTTTTATATTTATGTGTGTGTGTGTGTGTGTATAAAATGATCGTCCTGGTCGGTGGAGTTATTTTTGCCCTCTGTCAGGCTTTAACTTTGTTGTCTTCAGTGTCTGCTGCTTGACATTGTTCTTATTACCTGCCATCTTTGAAATTTTGTGGATGAAAGAAACCTAACACTCACTGTTTCCCCCAGATAGTAATGCCAGAATTTACCGCTTCCTTTTCTCATTGAATTTCTCTTTTGGCAAGATGAACAGATATTTTTGTATTCCAGTTAAATTTAAGGCATTAATAGCAAATTGGTCCTATTGCAAGAGTAGAGTTATGTCCACTGCAGTGAGTTTTATGCTTCCCTGATAAATAAGATTTGGTTCAAGTAATCTAATCGGTACCCTGTTAAAGTGGCGAACTTGTGTTAGAATTCCACCACAGTCACTGAAACAAAGTGACTACCATACATAGAGATGCTGATTTAAGAAAATATTGAAGTGGACTCCTAATCTTCTCTCTAATGTTCTGTTTCAGTGACTATCTAGCAATATCCTCCTCTTGAATTATTTATAATTATCCACCCAAAAAATGAGAATGCTTTAATCAAATACAATGTAATTTATAT
>JBCNYH010000013.1:17882007-17898945 GCA_039654325.1 Tandanus tandanus
AAGGCTAAAAGTTGATGGGTGGGAATTGGAAACGACTAAATTAGGGAGAAAAATGGGGAAAAATCCAAAAAAAAAAAAAACCTGGTCATTCAGTACATTCAGTTCATCAGCTGACTTCATTTTATTGCCACAATAATGTTGCTGAGCCTCGACCTGACCAATTGAAGCAACAATGCCATGGAGATTACAAGCTGCAATCAAGGCTAAATGCTCTCCAAGAGAATGTTATAGTGTGCAACTTTTCTTTTTTTTTTTCTTTTTGGCCGGGCAGTGTGTGTATATATACTACATATAAGATCCTCATATGAGGGCAATTGGGTTTTATTCTTTTCCAAACCTTTTCCTGGTTGAAGATGTTGATCAAGTTTAATAGTTATCAGGTGGTAAGGAATAAAAGCGGTGTGGAGAAATGACAAGACTCTCAATATTTGGGACTAAAACAGGATTTTGCACACTGTTTTAGGAAAAGTATCAGTAATGGGATGATGTGATTAGATGATATGACTTGTCAGAAATTTCTGGGCGAAATGATTTTCAGCATAAAAGATCCACAGCATGCAAAATTCAATAGAATCCACATTTATTTTTTCCACCTCAATAGGAACGAGGATGCAACACTTCACAATCAGATAACGGCCACTATAATGAAATGCTGGATGTCCTAATGCTGTATAAAGACTAGTGCATTCTTCTCTAATGTCGTTCTCTGTTTGTTCTGTTCATTCTCCACCATTCTAACGGGCTGTCTCCATGGATACCTTCATGGTGGGAGATGTATTATAAATAGCCCTCTGTCACTGACATCTTGGTTACAATTGTCATGGGATCTATGCCCTTAATAAGTACTTGAAATGCTGCAGGCAGTTTTTTCATTAACAATTTTTATGAATAAATTAATTAGTATTCTTTTTTTTCCCCTTTCTTTTTCTTTCTTTTTTTAATAGGATATTTCATACATGACTTCTTTGACATGGTTTTCAACCAGAAGATTAACCAGTCATGGGAACTACTTTTCCATCACACTGTGGTGAGTATAGACATAGGAATGCCGCTGAAGGTGTAAGGTAATAGATGAGCTGACTGATAAAGGACTTACGGGTGAAAAGTTAATTGTAGAAACCCGGCTGTGATTCTTGATATTCCTGATATTCCTGCCTTCTTGTCTCCTCAAACTGTGGAACCCGTCCCTAAACCTGTTACGCAGCAGATCTGGAAACTCAAGCAGGGCCTCTTAAATAAACATAAAGAATATAAAATTCACAGAGCAAAGCAGCTTTAAACAAATCAGGGAATGAATTTAATCATGAATAATATTTTACATATGTTATCAGTGTTCGTTCATATTTTTAAAGAGTTGGCTTGGTGGGATGAAGTGGCTTTGCGAGTGCTTTTTTTTTCTACGTCATTCTTTGGTTCTTCTGTGAAAAGAGGGCAGCCAGATTCAGTCTTGTTTTTTTTTTGTTGTCCACTCTTTTCCTGGGAGTTCATTCATTGAAATATCCGGACAGAAAATGCCACCAGATTCTTAATGGCACTGTGAGCACTCATTCACCACATGTTTTTTCTTTCATACCTCATCTGTTTCCTCAGCACAGTTTAGTGAACGATTCTGGGCTGTGTTGTTGTAGCCACATGTGGCATTAAAAATGAAGTCTGTCATTTAGTACATAGACCCTTTCCATTGCCATTGGACTATATTTGTTTGATAGACATTCAAACCACTACTATTATGGTTGGGTGATAGAGCTCAAAAATAATAATAAAATGTTTTTTTTAACCTACACCTGATTTACTATTCTGATTTTTAAAAGCAAAACCATTATTTAAGTAAGTTTTATTTTAATATAATCAACACAGAGAAAAACAACAAAAACATTTCTTGAGTTAAACCATTTTTGGGGGCTGTACATTGGCGCATTGGTTAGCAGGTCCTCCTCACAGAAGGTCTGGGTTCGTTTCCCGGACTCAGTTGTTTCTGTGTTGAGTTTGCATGTTCTCCTCGTGTGTGTGTGCATGGGTTTCCTCCGGGTACTCTGGTTTCCTCCTAAAGTCCAAAAACATGCACAGTAGGCTAATTGGCTGTTCCAAATCGCCTCTAGGTGTAAGTGTGAGTGTGAATGATTGTGTGTGTGTTGGCCCTGCGATGGCCTGGTGAGCTGTCCAGGGTGTACCCCACCCTCGCCCAGAGTCGACTGAGATGTGCGACAGCCTCTCTTCCTCTAAAGAAACTGAAAAAGGCCCTGATTTGTGGAACAGAAATGGGGAGAGGATGTATGGCTTGAGCAGATATGCATAAACACAAGCACTACAGTGATTTGGTTCTGGGGAACATAAGAAGTCCTTGGTATAAATGTGGCTTAGTGTTCAGTTCAGTGGCTATTCTGGCCAGTCATAAATGTAGTAATGGAATAAATGGAAAAAATGAATAATTTATTGTTCTTGTAAAAAGTGTTTAGCTTCGTACATAGGCAGAACCACTTGGCAGATGTGTCTGGAAATATTGTGGTTTCTGAAGGTGGTTCTAAAGGCAAGCGTTTTAAAGTAAACAAGTGCATGAAAAACAGTTTCAAGGATTCCACCAATGTGCATTTGATTTATTTCAGTTTGCTCAGGTGATCTGAGAACAAATTGATCTCATCCCCCTGTCATTTAGCAGAATTGAATTTGCTAAATGAATTGGAAGGCTGAGAGAATTGCATGGCATGAGACATCAATTCTGGCCTTTTTGTTGCCAGAAATGAAGTTCTGCCATGTGCTGGTGATCAGATATTATAGGGATACTTTAGCAGGGCTAAAAATATCAACAAAGGTCCTCTTAGCCTGAATGACGGAATCGGAACTACTAAGCATTCATGTATTTGCTCATTCAGTTATCTTTAGTAACTGTCTTATCTTGGCAGGGTTATCTGATGATGAATTCTGAGACTATTCAGGGAACATGGAGCATGAGATTGGGACACACCCTGGATGGGACTTTCATATCTCAGGGCAAATTATCAAATTTATCAAATTTACTCTAAAAGAGATGAAAGGAAAGCAGAGGAACCCCATGTGAAAATGCCAAACTCTGCAGGTATAGAAATCTAAGCGCAGGACCATGAAGCTGTGAGGCAGCGATGCTACCCAAAGTTTTAAGATAATTTTGTGCCTGCAATAAAAGTACTAGATTCTTTCCTAGTAAAAGTCATTTAAACTGTGTGTCCTCTGCACAGTTACATTGTCTGGGAAGTAAAGCGTTCCATTCTGAGCTAAAGCTTTCCATTCTGAACTCCAACTGTAACTAAGGTCTGTGGGAGAAACAAAGATGGAAAAACTCAGATCTAAGGAAAAAAATTATTTTATTCAATTTAATAAGATAATGTGCTTCTGCTTTATATGATAATTAACATAATTCATTGAATAGTATACTGTATTAATTTCAGTAAGTGTTTTACTTATCAGATCACCCTTGTATCAGCTGTCCTAAAGACCTGAGCGCAACATGGGTATTAAGACATATAGGGCAAGGGTCATACTTCTTAGACGGCTGGAAAGTGAAATTGCAAACAATGGCGATGGAAGGTAGTGAATGAGCGAGGAAGGAAGGTGGGTGTGTGAGTGAGTGTGCTGATATTGCTCAAGTTCACGTATCAGGAGTCCCCTCCCTTCAGTATGTCTTTGTCTGACAGAAGGAGCGACATGTGCTCTCCACATGTTCTCAGTGTGGTAAATGCGTCTGGGTCCTCCAAAGGAGACCCCAAGTGAGAGCAAGTCGTTTTACCCTTCCCCCAACTCTGCTTATCCAATCTCTTGCACACATTTATAGACCTTCCCATAGATCTGGAGAATCCTTCTCTATGTCCCTCCCCTGCACACTCTCCAATACACTCACTAATCCTCTCAAAACAGCACTCAGTCGATGCCAGATCAGCCCAGACAGCCACAAATTTGTCAGCAATTCACTGTCTTTCCAGGAAAGCAGAAACACTGAGATATTTGTGTATGTTCATATTTAAGAGATTGAGCACAAGAAAGTTTTATTTTGTTTTTGTTGCATTTTTGTCTAATACTTGCATGTTAGTGTCCTGTCATTTATCTTCAATCTGGTAGCTGTAACATAAGTTTTTAATGTCTGGTTACATCTGCTCGAGTGCTCAAAAACACTTCTTCACTTGTGGTGACATTCTATAAAGACAGAATGTAATCCAACTGGTTGTTCTAGTGACCATCTGTGATTATCTGGCAAAGAAACTTACAACCTTCTCAATAGTAGCACAGAAACCTCCTACTGCTCCACTTCTTCCCCTGTTCAGTAACCTAAGGGCCCTTATAATCTGTGTTCTTGTTTAGTGAGATGAGCAATTGGGTGGCTTCACTGTTGCTAAGCAACGGACTGTTTAATACATAATCTGTTTTGTGACATAGCATTTGAAACATGCACCCAAGTTCTATGAATTTCAGCCCTTCTATTTTTTAATGTGTAGTATTGATTATACATACATTATATTATACATTGATTATACATCAACATCTAGACTCACGGGAGAAAATGAGATTTTAATGATGATTAGGAAAAGCACACCACTAGACACCTGTGTGTGATTAGAAAAACTCGAGGTAGCAGATTTCACATGAGTGATGTCTTACATATACTGAGAGATCAGCTGGAATAAAGCTTTTGATCTAAGTGTAAGGTTAAAAAAATGTGAAAAACAAAATGAAGCGTTCTTAGACTGTAGCCCTGAGGAATACCATGTCTGAAGCTTGTCATGAGATTGAGTAAGACACAGACAGATAGGCACGTGATATCTAATATATATTTATAAGCACTTCTGCTTTTGCTTTTGGTTTCCCTGGCAACCATGGATATGTTTGTGGGGTGTGATTTTGTATCTTGATGGGGAATTAAGGTATTTAAAAATAAATAAATAAATAAATAAGGTAAGCAGGTTTTTACCCCTCAACCGGTTTGGCTGGAAGGGTATTGTCATTGGCTTGGTGGGCGGGCGGGCGGCTTAACAATAACTTTGTCCTGGCCATTGCTCGGCTCATGCACATGCCAGCTTTCTGAACTTTTGCATAGGCACTCCCTATGACCTAAACCTGTGCGTGGGGTAGCTAATTTGCATATGTGACCTTTGAATATGTGACCTTTGACCTTGGCACAGTGACCTTGAACATATAAAGTTTGTCCGGGCCATTGCTCAGCTCATATGCATGATAGCTTTCTGATATTTTGCATAGGCACTCCCTATGACCTAAACCTTTGCGGAGGGTGGTGAATAAAATGTTGATTGTCCGAAACTGTTCATATGGGGGATGACTTTTGTCCTCCGTGTGCTTGAGGGGTTACAACCTTCTATAGAACGGCTATTTTTCCCCCTAGACTGGTCCCTTAATGCTAAGAGTTTCTGTTTTCCCATAAACCACAAGGCTTGTCCTTGCTGTATTCATCTGCAAAGCTTAATTTTCACTTTACAGGATAGAACAAGGCCAGGAAAAGGCTTGTTATTTCGTAATCACACCTGTTACCTTGTTAGTTTCCCACAGCTTCATAACTGCCCCTTTATCTTTCTAGGTTAAGGACTGAAAAAACTAAATTGATCCAGATAGAGTGTCAGTGTGGTGTTTTTAAAATCCACACTCACACCCAGTGCATTTTCTCCCATATTTTATTAACACCTGCTTTGGGTGCTTGAAAATTAAATAATTATTAAATAATTTCATTTTCTTAGCTTTTAAGTATTATGTAAAAGAAAGCTTCCATTATGGTGTAATATGAGATTGTCCTGACCGAGGAAGGAGACCTTTCACACACAATGATAAAGTTTGCATAGGAATCTGTGAAACCGTGCTCATTTTGAAATATATACTGAACGAGGCTCATCATTCCCTATCCACATCCTCCTCAGCCCCTCCATGCCTCTCTTAGTCCCCTGCCCACTTTTAACCATAATTGTAAATTATGCCAATGGTACATTTAGGCTCAGAGCTGGAGGTTACACATGAAGCCACTTCAAGTTTGATTATTTTTTTTATAACCCAACCCTGAATTGTACTTCTCAAAAACTTTGTCCCTGACTTGTTTGGAGAGCTCCTTGTTCTTCATGGTGTGATGCCTCTTGCTTAGTGGTGTTGCAGCCTCTGGGGCCTTTCAGAAAAGGTGTGTTTATACTGACAGATCATGTAGCACTTAGATTGCACACAGGTGGACTTCATTTCACTAATTATGTGACTTCTGAAGGTAATTGGTTGCACCAGAACGTTTGAGGGGTTTCATAGCAAAGGGGGTGAATACATATGCACATGCCAATTTTCAGATTTTTATTTTTAAAAGTTCTTTTTATATATATTTTTCTCATTTCACTTCATCAACTTAGACTATTTTGTGCAGATCCATCACTTAAAATTCAGATTAAAAAAACATTTAAATTACAGGTTGTAATGTAACAAAATAGGTGACAAGCCAGGGGGATGAATACTTTTGCAAGGCACTCTCTAACCCTCCCGCCCATGCCCAAAATACCACTGCCATGCGTCAGAAATTCCCCAGTCATGGAAGTTTGTTAAACATGTACTAAATACACATATGTTCTTGGTATTCTGTCTTTTGTTCTACTAGTGTATTTCGCCACACCTTAGTATGCCACTTTGATCGCTATTTCTCATCCACTGCTTGTTCTCCCATGTACCATCTGGTGCTTGTGATTTGGCAGCATCTGTGTTTACCTAGCTGGTATGTGTAGTATGAGAAATGTGTGGCCTGCAGAGTTTAAATCTGTGCATGGGCATTACAGCTGATAAATAGCTTTAACCTCTGCACCCTGTAGCAAGTGATATTCTGTGTGGGGAACTGTAATGTTTTTCCCTTATGCTTTGGTAGTTGTTCCACCTGTCCTCTCAGCTGGTTGAACACTGCCTTGAGGCTAGAAGGCACATTGTGTATCTGCAGTTCACTTGACCTTTTAGTTATTGGACTGCTTCCTGAATAAGCCTTGCTTTTTTGTCTATTTATCTATTTATTTCTGAATGTGTAGGTTCTCTGATGGCTTCTATTGTGTTTCAGAGCCTGCAGGCTTGGTGTGTGTTTCACACTGGGAAGTTGTTGTAGAGATGTTTGTCAGTGTTTGGTGTGTTGGTAATTGAGTCCACAGGGAGAGTCTTCTAGAAATAAACCAAATAGATATGTGTTTCTAACTAATCCTTTAGTGCTTTGTCAGTGTAGAAGACCACTCATTGGAGTCAAAAAAACACACTATCACATCTCTGCTGCCTTATCCCTACTGTTAAAGTGGAAAAGAAGCAGAAATGTTTCAAGATGGTTCCACTTTCTTGAATTTTTATTAATAAATATCTGTAACTGCCACAAAATGTTTAATAACTCAAATTCTGGTTGTACTTTATTCACTTAACTAACACATACCAGAGAGTTGAAGGGTTTTCACATAGAAAGCAAAAGGCAAACTTTTTTTTTTTTATTATTATAGAATTATTATTTGTGCCACTCTTGTGTTAAGTGAAATGGTTCTATGGATCCTGAATATTGCATTGTCAGATACATATGGTTTTAAACAGTATAAATATTGACATTTAAATTTTTGATTTAAAGATTTTGTAATCCCCTTTCTAAGGTTTGTTGATCAGCATTGGCAAATCGATGACCTAGAAATTTAGCGATGTGGCCCTCAGTGAAAATGAGTTTGTGAATTGTAGAATTGTAGAATGTCTATGTGCTCAAGCACTAGGGCATTGGTTCTGTATGTACAGTGTATGCTGCTTATGTCTCTCTGAACAATTCCTTTCATTCGCAAGATGACACATCATTTAAAATTACATTACGGGTTAACGTCCTTTCTGTTGTTTTATGATATGTAGTCGTTTTTGGAAAGCCAGTAATGGTCTTCATTGCTAGTCCTTTGCTATTTTCAAACCTTAGAAACCAAACTTAGAATTAATGTTTTAGTGTTTGTATAAACATTTTATGTTTGTCACTTCTTTTGCTTTATGTGTATTTGTGTATGTGTATTTTTGTGTTGTATCCACCATGTCCACCATTCTGACGGGTTTCTCAGAGTCATTTCTGGATAAGGTTTCCTAATTATTCCTGTGTTTAAAGATGGTAAAAATCATTATATTTAGTTATTATTATGTGCACATTGATTGACCGTGGAAACTTTTTTTTTTAATGGGATTTGGCCTAGTGAGAGCATAGCCATTTAACAGGAAGAACCAAAAATTGCACTTCAGGGGGACTCCACATATATGTGTTAAAAAAGTATTGCCTGCCTACTAGCATGATTTGTCAGCTGAGGTATATCACTGGTCCAACCCACTTTTTCATATATAAATCACTGGTCCAACCCAGTTTTTTATGGTCATCATTGTCTAAAGCAATACTAAGATCTAATATTAATACTGAAGTTGGGCTGATGTAAAATAATTTTCAGTCTTGTTTTTTATGGAAGATATGAGATAGGTATTTGTTATGGAAACTCTCAAATTCTTTTTTACGAGGAGATTGACAACCACAGGTTTACATTAAATAAATAAATACATTTGGAAACACATTATGAGTACGGCACCAGATCCATTTAAAAAGACACAGCACATTTTAGAACATCTGCTTTTATATTGCCAAAGTAGCGTTTGTTAGATGTGTTCCCAGATTTGTAGGTCAGTGTCAACCAAATTCTTAGTGTATATATGTTTACCCCAATAATTTCTACACCTTTCTCTGTACTGAAATTAGAATGTAAAATGCTTGCTATGGATGTAACAATAGTTCCATGAACTGTAGATAGTTGCTATGGTTAATGAACTCCTGGAGAAGGTGCCTGGTGATGCCCAGAAAGCAACTGCTCAGATATCAGGCCTTTTAAATGTAAATATGCCCTTATGTATAGCCCATAAAGAGGAAACACTTCTTGTAGAGTGGCTTGTCAAAGTAGGGACCTGGTGTCCAGCTCACTTACAGGCCGTTGTCACGATAGCCACCATGGTGACCAATGGTTTTTGTTTAGATAAGGGAGGTAGATTTTCAGAGTGAATTGTACTATGGAGTGCAGACTGGGCACAATAAAAAATACCCTTCAAGTTAACCTTCATGGAGTGCCGCAAAGTCACTTGATTGGTTTATAGAATTAAATTAAACCACAAACAGAAATCCCACATACTTGCATTTTTTAGATTGTAGTCCTCTCTGAAATCCAAGGGGCCAAACCCAGAGCCCTGGGTCAGATGGCTAACATTTCTGTTCTGTTGGTGGAAGAACTCAGCAGGAAGTTTCAGGGTCTTCTGTTCATGTGAGTGTAGTAGCAGAATTCAAGGCTTTGCAAACTGTTTTCCTGGGGCTGCAAGTAGGACACTGTGGACAAGTTGCTTTAAAGCTATTAAATAAGCAAAATCTATTCAGTTGGAAAAAATACCGCAGCAGCAAGTATTCACGTCTATTATCACACACTTGTGTTGCCTATAATATAAACACATTAAAATCTCCTGATTATCATTTACTATCTTCCCACTGACTTGTTTACTGTCTCACACTCTCTCACTTTCGTTATCATCCTGATTGGCTCCTGGCTCTTCTGTCACGCTTTAGTTTTTTTTTTCTCTTAAACCTAATGTTACTGTACCTAATGTTGTTTTTAATCTAATATATTATTTTTTCTAGACCCTATAATCATCCTTTTTTGAAAACTAAACACTGCGGATTTACCAAATGCAAATATGCAAACATGGTCATCGCAGCAGTTTGCCAGGGCACGGGAGTAGGAATGTGTAAAGTTGGGTCCTGTGCATGTGCAGGCTTTTTGGGCCACTTTTGCAAACTTTACCAGACTTTGGCCCCTTGCTTCCATATACATAATATGGATCACACCAGGGTTAAGGCTTATCTGTACTAATACGGTTAACTGGCCTGCTTTTTCTAAGGGAGGAAGTTGTATGCTTTGCTCAATATTGCGCCATAAAGGATCAACATAAAAATATGTAACCCACAGCACTTCCATGTCCTCTGGTTATTATTTTTTTTCTTTTTCACTAGAGGCACACCTTTCTGCCCTCAGTTTACACAAGGTGTGTTACAGCGTCTTTGTTTTTCACTTTTAGTAGTCAAGGCTATGTAACAATCCTGTTCTGACCCTAGTTACCCGAGTCCAAGGTTACGATCCTGCAGTTTTACACGTCTCAGTATGGTGTGGATTAGATATAATAAAAGATAAAGGTTATAAGGGTCTTTTGGTAGAAGAGTGTTGGACTTATTGAGCATGGTTCATGTGCAGAGTAATCCACATAGTCAATTGACCTCGTTTTACAATCAGACAAGCAGTCCGCTTTAAAACCGTTAAAGAAAGTTTGAGCTCTGAAGAATTGAAATAATGCTTTAAAAACATTACATTTTTCAATATTGATTTTCTGTCTCTTTTTTTCCCCCCAAATCATACTAATCAGATTAACCATAATGGTAATATGTATCTAATCGGTGCTGTTGGGGCACGTGTTTGCAGCATAGCCTTTAATGTTTATAGTGTGCTAACTATACAAGCAAGCTGCTGTTTTTACTTAAAACAAAGCCACACATCACATGCTTCGTTGAAAAAACACAAACACCAATGTCTGGCGAAAAGTGGCCCACGTTCTCAGTGAGGAATGTCCCAGTTTGTGCTGTACAAGCAGCCACCGTTTTGCCTGTCAGTGTGAATGTTGTTGTAGTTGTGACTTTGTTGAACTCCAGCCACAGCTGTGTTATGTGTTAGTTTGGACAGTGTCCTGTGAGGCGGTTCCAGCTTCTCGCACTTGGCTGAGAACCCTCAAATTTAATGGTCTCTTAGCAAAGCACTGGTATATAAAAGTGTGTATTATAATATTAGACGTGTCTGCTGGCTGTCTGGTTAAAGACTGGCTTAGTGAATATACTGTATGTAACTTGGCCCTGATGCTGCATGTGGACAAGAATAACTAATGAGTGTCTATAGTTAAAAAAAAAAAAAAGCCATCTGAGGTGTGAATATTTTATTTCTTATTCTTTTTTGTGAAAGTTAAACTTGCACATCATTATGAAGCCAGAGACATGATTTAAAGGACTCCTACTTTCAGAACTATGGAGTTAGAACACCATCTAGTGGAGGAGCATTGTAAATTAAAGAAAGGTTGCATGCTGATACGTATGAGTTTATTGTAATCAAATATGATTATAATAAAATGACAATTGAATTGCTGTGGGGTTTTTAAGAATGTATATTTTATGTAATAATATTATGAAGAAAAAAGAAAATTGCTATTTTAAAAATTTCTGTTTCTTAATATGTGATCAGTATATTTGAATAGCGGAGTAAATAATAAGCCTGAATTTAGGCGTTCATTAAATTTTGCTTTTTATAAAGGTTATAGACCCAGTTTTTTAAACATATAAATACCATACACTCCTAAGAGGGTTGTTCAAGGGTTCTTAGCTTTCTAAAAGGTTTCTAATAGGATCCCACTCTGATAGCAAAATTCTCAGGTGAAGGGCCCTACATAGAACCCATTAAGTATGTACGTTCTTTCTAGAAAATAAAGTTAAGGGAAAAAATCTGTATGTTTTTTTTTTAATAAACATAATTTCATGAAAGGATTTTATGATAGACATTCACAGAGGGAGAGGGAGAAAGATTAGGATTAGCGCCATTTGCTGTGATCACAGTAGGACTTCTCTCTGCTGATGAGAGGTCAATTGTGCTTTTGTGCTCGTAACCTCAGCTGCTCATCATTACGAGAACACTGCATGCAAAGGGTTGATTCATTCCAGCTCCCATACAACAGAAACTGTTGTTGGGGGGGTGGATCAAACACAGTGCAATCTCTCCTGTTACACATGAACATATGTATATTTTCATTATTAGGTGGTTTTTACTTACATTTTTAAAGTTGCAATCTGTTTCAAAGTTTGCATTATCCAGTTTGAAAAGACTGCTGTTTCATTCTTGGGAATGTGTGAAATCACGAGAAGAGAACGTGAATCCATCAGTTCATATAAGGCAGTTTAATGCCAAAAATAACAGTATACAGATGTTGAACGCACAAAGACATATAAGATGTATGTAAGTTTGGGTAAGATTTTCCTTTAAGAAACTACAGATTTGTTTTTTATGGCTTGTACATCTGTCAGTTTGTACGTCCGTATGCAGGAATCTGATTGGGTGTTTGCTCTTTGGTGGGAACTTGACATGTGGCAACATCCAAGAATACATAAAGCGGGTTGTTATTTTTTTTTTACTAAAACAACATTCAAATGGCAACAGATTATATGAGATTAAAACCTTAAATAATTAAGAAACACAAAGACCTCATGGGGTGCTCTGCTTTTGTGCAGCGCATAAATCAATATATTATGACATTAGTGAATGATGTGTTGGATTTAGAAATGGATAGAAAAGGGAATATAATCCTTGTGGCCAGCTGCACATCTATGCTATATGGGAATATGAAGCGAGCCCATATTTTTGTTAACACATGCATTCTGACAAATTCGAACCTTCTTTATGTGCGTTTAAAGTTTTAGTATGGACGGATTACTATGTCATGAAGATGTAATACAGCAACAGGCACTCTTTTTACATTTATTCAATATAATAATGGATTTGATGTGCAGCAGCCCAGTACCACCTCTAAACAATCACATAAATACACGTGTACCCTTTCACAAAATATTACAAAATACAATGTGCAGCTCTAATACATGTGTAACTATAGCTGTCTTTTATCATGTGTTTTTGTAGGTTATTACCTGCTTTGGCCTCTCAGTGCTGACGTGTCGATACATCGGCTTCGCAGTTGTGGCCTTACTTGTGGAAATCAACTCCATCTTCTTGCACCTGAGGCAGATGTTGCGGATGGGCAGTAATGCCAAGAGCACTGTGTACCGTGTAAACAGCATGATCAACCTGGGCACGTATGTGGTGTTCCGCATAAACACGCTGGCATGGATGACGCGCTGGTTGGTGCTGAACCGCGATCACATTCCCCTTTTCAGCTACACCATAGGCAGTGTCGGTCTAGCCATCATGACTCTCATGAACATTGTGCTGTTCTACCGGTTGCTCCGTACTGACTTCCTCAAATCCAGCCGTGAGAAAGAGGTCAAGAAAGACAAGGATATGTAATAAGGGCGGGAAAGCACTCTTGTCTATGTGTGAACTATAGTAACGTCACTCAGAGCCTCACCTTCCACACCCTGCAGATGCTGGCATCTGATGACAGATGATTGTTCTGTTTTATACCAGCCTTATGGTGAAATCCCTTTTACCTGTTATGCCTTTAAAAGGGTAATTAGCTAAGAGAAGTATAAGGAAAGCTTGTGACAAGCTTATGAATATAAAAATATAGCAAAGTGACACAATAAACCAATATTTAAATACTTGAGTGTCGGAATGATGGCGAGAGTGCAGAATCTTCTGTCCCTTAACAAAAGCTGAATTAAACTGAATCACCATCAATTTATTGTTAGATCTATTCATTAGCATTAAATTAAAGTATAATTAAACACCAATACATATATTAACTAACACTACTTGTTCGATTCCATACATACCCCTTGCAGAGACATGAAGATTTCTTCAGACTGTTTAACACCTACCTCTGCTATCTCATACTCATGTAGCACTTAGACAGCTAACCTCGGAGCTCCGTCTCTGTGTTCAGGGCCTGTTAGCGGTTCTAGCTGAGTGACACAGTTTTGCCTGTTTGCCTACATAATACTGACCAGAGGAGGAAAAGCAGCTTATGATGGTGTTAGTAAATATGCTTTAGATCAGGCTTGATTGTTGAACTATGATCGCAGGGCTGCTCCGAAAATGCCAATGTAACACCTCCATGCTGGACTTAACTCCTTTCCTTCTTACTTCTCATCTCGCCTCTCCTCATCTCTTCCCGTCTCGTCTTGTCTGTTCTCTTCTACACAGCTCTGACAGTGCAATAAGTCTGGTGATGTCTGATGAAGTTTACAGTTTGGTGAACTGTTGACCGTCACTGTGACCTTGTGTAAGCTGTACCTAAAAGGTGCTCAGTGTATTAAGAGGAAACTGTTAAAAATTTACCGATATTACGAACTGTGTGAACACTTAATGATGTTTTGTATGTTTGAATTTGTATGAACATTTTGTATATTTTTGTAATATGTTTTTACTCAAATTTCTTGCTGACAAATGTTGGTTCCACTAGAAGGTAGTGCATAGTGTCTTTAAAATGATGTGAATTGTACAGCTGTCTACAACGGCAGTGTATTGCTGCAACGCCACAAAAAGAAAAAGAGATCAGTATCCCATTATAACATAAATAAAATAAATGTATTATCATTATTAGAAAGTTTTTTCCTGTTATAAGAAATACAAAATACCTTAGAGCAAGAAACTTTACTTGTTATAGTAATACACTAATATACAGTATCTCACCATGACTCATCACAAGAATGAAGTAGAACTTGTATGAGTTAAATTTGTTTATCTGTTCTCTGCATATCTCAAACTCAAAAGGGTTTCACATCGTGGCCTAAGAATATAAGTAAATTTTCTTGCTCTAATGTAACATATTTTAGCACTCACTCACTCGCTCATTTGCCGAACCACTTAATCCTACTAAGGTCACGTGGAGGCTGGAGCCTATCTCTGCCCTCTGATTGGCTTGCCAGACCATTGCAGGGCAACACACACAGCCACTTACACATAGGGGATATTTGAAACAGCCAATTAGCCTAATATACATGTACATTGGACTGTGGGAGAAAACCAGAGTACCCAGAGGAAACCCACGCAGGCACATACTATAACCTGAGATGTTATATTTTATAATAATGAAATGCAGAAGCACTCAAAGCAGTTCATCGCTTGGTATGCCTCTGCCGTAAAAGATTTCAGTGTGTGCTTGAACTGTGACCCTGATCTTTGACCTTAAAAGCTGTAACAGTTCATGGGCCTTTATGAGTAACTGTTAAAAGTTTGGTCTAAATCCACGCAGGCTTTCGGCTTACAGAGTGTCAAGATATAGCCTCGTGTCCTTGACCTCTGACCTTTGACCTCGGAACCTGTACCAGTTCATGGACCTTTAGTAGTGAGTAACTGCTAAAACTTTGGCCAAATTATGTTAGGGGATACAGAAGATAAAGCGCCTACAAAAAGTTGGGATGCACAGGTGGCAAAAACTTAATGTCACCGGATATTCACGTTATAGAAGGATAAATAATATATTATTATAATAAGAAAAGGTTGTTGTTAAGAACTGAAAAATGTGCCATAACAAACTTTTCATGACAACATAATCCTAATTGCGTTATCTTTTTCTGGTGTTGTAGCAATACATTTCTGTAGGTTGTGTATAGAGTTCATTACTGGCTTTGTCAGGGTTGTAAACCAATTATATAACATGCATATCATCACTACGTAGCCCGTCAGTAACCGTGTAGCATACCAGTATATGCCACACTTGAAAATTAATGGTTTGAATTAAAATTACATGAACAGCACGCTTTAATTACACCAAAAACTGTGTTCCTGTGGGGGGGGAAAATTGTAGAAAGAAATCTTAATAATACTAATAATAATCTTATAATGAACAATTATTTATTTAAAAATAAAGTTTTTGTATATACTACACGGAAATGCAAAATAAAATGAGATTTTTATGGTTAAATTTTCTCTTTTTAAACCATGATAATGATAACGCGTTAATGTGTTAAGTGACCAGGAAAAACTGATTATCCGTCATATTGATTGAAGCATTATACACTCTGGATAATGTCTGTTAACCCCCCAGATAATGGACCAATCAGATCGTACTTTTAATTATTATTATTATTATTATTATTATAAATTGATGAAGTAATTTAAAGAATATTTAGAAGGACATTTAAATTTTTGGTGTCATATTGAGGTTTAAGGTGTGACATTTCAATTTGTGCTCTTGTAAGGATTTGATTCTTTTAGCAGGTAGTGGCAACACACTTTCTTTTCATGAAATGAATAAGATAGTAATGGATTTAATGAAGTCTATCAAGTGCAGTTCTATATTATTCAGTAAAAATGTACCGTCATTATATTGTGAAAGAAGTACAGAGTAAGGCAGCAAGTAGTGCATTGTCACAGTTTCTATAGCCATAAATAATGTAAAAGTGGGTTTCTTGTGTAAGTGGTTAATAAACTGTAATGCTTTAATTAGCATATAACCATTCAGTACAACAGCATGTCCTCCAGAGTGAAAAAGACAAGTTGAATGTGGTGGTGTGTCTTGTCCCTCGCCATAACTCTTACAATACATACGACTGTGTGTAAATTTTACATAACACAATTATATTTTTGTTTGTATAAGTTAATGTTTTATAATTAATAAAATCACAAGTTTATAAATTGAATTTTATGATTATGTGAAAATAAAGCTATAACCCTTGATGTTTTTGCTGGTCATTTTGGATTATTAAAGTAAAAATTGTAAAAGTTCTAAGTGTCTGGATTTTGTGATAGATGAAGACAGATATGTCCTCGCCTAGAGTCGGCTGAGATAGGCGCCAGCCTCCCCGCGACCCTAATTAGGATTAAGAGACTTAGAAAATAAATGAATGAATCATATTTTTCCAGGTGGGCACCACGGTGGCGTAGTGGTTAGCATTTCCACTTCACAGCAAGAAGGTCCTGGGTTTAAGCCGTGTGCCTGGCGAGAGCATTTCTTTGTAGAGTTTGCATGTTCACACTGTACCTAAGTGGATTTTTTCTGGGTTGTCCAGTATGCCATCGTCCAAACACAGTGGTATACTGGACTACTGTAATCTGGAATGCTAACAATATTAGAAAGTGGCATCTTTTCAAGACTGGGTTAAACTCTCCCCTGCTGTCAGAAGTCCTTCGAAAGCCACAAATCACTAAGTGTGTGTGTGTGTGTGTGTGTGTGTGTGTGTGTGTGTGTGTGTGTGTGTGTGTGTGTGTGTGTGTGTGTGTG
>JBCNYH010000013.1:17927062-17939636 GCA_039654325.1 Tandanus tandanus
GTTCTTTCCCTTTTAGTATGCAGGTGTGTGTGTGGTTGCAAGTGAGTGTGTGTGTGTGTGTGTGTGTGTGTGTGTAATGATGTGTATAAACAATTTTATAAATATATTTGTGCTTCAGACAGTGGTGCTATTTTATTGAAAGCAGAGTGAGGTTTAAGTTTTAGTCGTAGGGCGTTGCTTGTCCCGCTGCACTTGCCGTAGCTGCACTGTAAGGGGCGGGACAAACACAAAGGCAGAAAGGTCAAGAGGAGGAGAAGGCACGTGGGTCGGCTTGCGCCCGGAGATCTGTCCTTCTTCCTTCTGATGTGAACTTGTTTTTGTGCTGTTGATGTATCTAGCTCTCCAACGTCTACACATTCACACATCTGACGTTCCAAACAAAGCAGCGGATTCCTTAGTTCTCGGTCTGAAAGCGGGTGGTTTGTGGAAATTACATGATGGTGAGCAAAACGGACGAGATGCCAGCAGCATCAGTGCCGAACTGCGCCTCGGTGGAGCTCGCGCAGGATGGAGAGACGAGGAAGAGCAAAGAAAGAAACACGAAAGACCCGAAGGAGCCGGGCTGCCCTTACGGTATGTGAGCTTCAGAGCCTGTTCATCCTAGAGGTGAAAGGTGGGATAGATTCGGACATGGTGGTGGTGAGATCCTAGTCAGATCAGGTTGGAGAAAATCCTGTGGTGTGGTTCTCCTGGTTATCAGGTCTGTGGTGTTGGAGTGGAGGCTGATCAGGGATGTGTACACTTGGAGAACCAGTGCTCTCTTAAGTCACCTTAGCTAAGCTAGCCGGCTAATTCTGACAGGGACCCAGTGAGGAAGAGGACATGGTAACGTGGATACAGCCCCCTCTCTCTGTTATACTCTCTTAAATTTGTGCACACTGGTTCTTTTTAAAAATAAACGTCAACCTCATAATCACGGCAGAGTGAGAGATGTTGTTTGCTCATTGTTTTCATGGGGGTGAAGTGTGAGAAGTCGCCGGTTAGTGAGAGACCATGAATCACTGAGACTCCAGGAAGCTAGCATCTCTCCAGGTTAGCATGGTCGCTAACGGGTATCGTCAGCGTTTCGTCTTCTCTTCAGTTAAACCTGATGTTTTCGGTCGCATTCAGTACTCACATCCCTGAATGAACCTGTACGGACTGTAACTCCTGAAAGCTATGTGGTGATACTTTAGCACCGAGCTGGGAAGCCTCGCCGCACATGCTCTCTATCAGCGCGTGCAGCGGCGAACGGACTGAAGGTCACCTTCGTTGGAACAAACCAAATCAGGACACACGGATAGGGAGGATCCGACTGACTGTCCCTTTGAACCGGCAATTCACGGAGCTCGAACTGTGTTGAGAATATTGTCATGTGGAGTGATATTTACGGGATATAACCCCACTGTAGGTTTTAGGTCGTACTCGCTGGGTTTGCTGTGCAGACTTCCCCCCCCACCTCGTCTCCTCCCCCCGTAAATGGTAGCGGTGTTATATATCCTGACCGGGAAGCGGAAGTGGATGCACATGGACAGTCGTGGTGCTTGTATGCCGATAGAAGGTTATTACTACCAGTTCAGTTTTGAGCGGTCCTACTGGTAAGTGATAGTTTTTTTTTAACAGATTAAATTACCGAGATATTAACATCGGCAGAATTTTTTAAACTTGCAAATCTCGAGTCCTAATGATCCGTTTCCACCTTTATTTCACTCGAACAACCGGCCAAGTTACACAACTTAGCGCGCGCTGAGTTGGCTAGCGTGTCATTTCCCAAGGACCTTGGGAAGAGCTGTGCTGCTGCTCGAGCTCGAGTGGAGCTGATCAGGCAGATGTGAGCTGCCTGTGTCAGTCCTGGGTTTGATCAGGGTTTTTTTTAGGGCAGTCATGGTGGTGTAGCCTATGTAGATAAACCACAAGATCTCCTTGGATGTTTTTCAGAAGCTTTCAGCTCCCATTCTGACCTTTCCCAGTGCCAGAGTTTTGCAGGATTGGTAAATCTACACCTGTGCATTTGCTTGTCAGACAGTCAGTAGGGAGTGTGTGTGTGTGTGTGTGTGTGTGTGTGTGAGAGAGAGAGAGAGAGTGTTATCTGTCTTGACAGGAGATTAGGCCAGTCAGCAGGGGGTCTGTCTGACTCCAGGGTAAACCCAGCTCTTCTTCCATACCATGGTTTCTTAAGCCCTCTTTCATCCTGGGTGCATCTGCAGGACTAACTACTTGTTACCTGGCTGTCAGGTTTTATGCTAATGGTCATCATCCTTCCTGAAAACTTCAGCTTTGTCTGTCTAATCGTTGACTTAAGAAGGTCTTGATTAGCTAAAAGACGTGCGTTAGATTTTGGTTGGAGATAAAACCTGCAGGAAGGTAGATATCCATATACAGGGTTCAGGGTCGGCACAGGGCATCGTGGCACCCTCGGCAAGATCCTATTTTGGTGGCCCCCCTCGACCCCTCCCACAATTCTTGTCCAAGCTAAATACATTATACAAAATTAGATAAATATAAAACTGACTATAGATTCAATAATATGATGAACACAGTCATTATTCATGGGTAATAAGAATTTATTAAACAATACTGCACTCACTATACTGTTGATTTTATATCCGAATACCGCATCTAGATCTATTTGATATCATGCACAGACATGTAGGCTATGTAGCAAGACTATTTTCGGACGAATCTTTCTTCTCTTTAGCCCTGTCGTGTGTGTTAGAATGCATTCGATTTGCTTAGTGTAAGTAGCGTTTAATATTTTCCATGGCATATAGGCATACCTCCATACAGCTTCTTGCACAAAGAAGCATATCTCCAAATTTCTGGCATGCTGCGTCCCCTTTTAGGCAGCTGCCTAGTTCGCCTAATGGTAGTGCCGGCCCTGACAGGGTCGACGACTGCTGGATTACAGGCAAACCCCTGGAAGAGAAGCCTAGTCTTAAGATTTGGCGTGTGTTCGTTGTGAGGTTCTTGTCCAAAGCGTAACTTGGGCATTGTTTCCTGAGCTTTATGGTGTTACGGTTCTGATCTGATTAATGACATGTTCCGGAACTCTAATTCTCCATGAGTTATCAGTAATGAAGTCGATATTTGGAGCAGAGATTTCCATTAATACATAAGAAAATGCATCTTTTTGTCTGCCACACCAGGTTTGCTGTCCTCGTTTTGTACGTTGTGTTACACTGTCAAAGTCCTCCATCTTTTGGACCTGCCAGTGTAGTGAAGTGAATAAGGCAAGCAGTTTATAATTGCACAACGCTTGTAGAAAACCTACAACGTAGTCAATCTTTGAATGATTTACCAGCTATGACTAAGCTTATTGTTTCATGAAAATACTAAATGGTCTACTTGAGATTCTCCTCAGCAGTGATTTGTGCCCAAGATGGAGAACCTGAGGTGAAAAGAATTTCAGTAATTTCTTTAAAGGTGATGGAGCATGAACACAAATGCTTCCGGTCACACCTGCTCTTGTGTTGAAAAACATTGGTTTGGGGTAATAATCTTTCCATTGAAGTTGGGGGACTCATATAAAACTATGGGTTATTTTCCAGGAGTGAAAACAGTTCAGCACAGATGGACTTCACTCCATCCCCCTTTGGGGGAGGAGGGGGGTGTGGGGGCAAAGGGCAGAAGGGCACAGGTATCACCTATGAAGTTGTGCAAGATGGAGGTGAACTTGCCCCATGCATACTTTGCTCTGTTTTGAAAAAGCCAAATAGGCCCTTTTTTTGCAATTTGTATGATTTTGCTACTAATAAAACTGGAAGTGCTCTAAAAACTCAAAAGCTGTATACTGATATTTATTATATTTTGTTACATGTTGATTATTTAGTAATTGGTCTGCTTGGAAGACTTTAATCATTTTTTCATTGCATGGTATGACAGTCTTGACGTTTGTGATGTTGAAACTGATATTGATGGTTATTTACTTTTTTTCCTCAAGTTTGCTCCTCCCCTTCAGACACAGAGCTGCGTAAATAGCATTTAATGAGTTTTGTGTCATTTAAAAGCAGGCAGAGCTTGAGTAGCATCCCTCGTGAGAATGAGGAAGGACTGTCTGTATTGTACTGGAATTGTAATCTCAGTTTTCATCACTGTAAGCTTGGAGCTCTGAGAACACAGAAAAACTGCTCGGTAATGTTTAAGCTCTATGGTGACATTAACGCAGGACTTGTATAAAAGGCACAGTTCAGACCCTTGAATGATGATTGTTCTGTGTGTGACCTTTTCTTTATACACTGCACATTTATATTTGTTTGATTTACGCCCTGTGTGTATGGAGAGGCCTAATGTTTGTTGCTAGAGCCCTGACCCTTTGACTGGTTACCTTGAAAGAGAGTCAAGGACAAGTTGCATTTGTCTGAAAGCAAACAGTGGGCCTTCTCTGTCCCTGGCTATGTCCTGGTAAAAGCAGCTGTAGTGTAGTTGGGTGTCTGATAAAATGTAATTTATTCTCCATCTTTGAAGCAGCAAACCAGTCTATGTACAATGAACATGCAGCTTCTATGTGAACAGATTCAGAGTGCTGGGAATGGGGTGAGGTATTCCAGTACTGGCATGGATATAGTCAGCTGTGGATTTTGGCTGGAATGTTTGTATCCTCATGATGAGCAGCTGCTGCTGTTTTTAAAGAAATTTATTTGAACAGCCTTGTTGAGCTCAGTCGGGGACGAACTCTGGACACGAAGTGTGTAACTCAGCAACCGATAAGTGATTTTTTTTGTAACTGATGGGCTTAGATTTAGAGCAGGATTTAGAGATTGCATGGTTGCTAGTGAGATGGTTATGTTGCCGTTATGTTCATTCCCAGCTCCCTAATTGACTTGGAGGTCTGGGATTCCGCAAAATCTCTCTTGGTCTTAACGTTAGCCGCTATCCTACTATCGTAGCATGACAAGCCAGGGTTATCTTAAGGCCTCCTGAGGCTTTTAGTCTGGGGCTTTCTGCTTCAAGCCAAAAACCTGTTTGCATTTCTATTATACTGCACAGTGCCTGAGCAGTCCAGCATCGCACAGTAGAGTTTAGCCAAATAAATGGTGTGCCCCAATTCACATGAAATACACATCACAGCAGACTAGAAAGTGTATTTAGTGAACTAGATATTTTAAGTGTCTGTCACACCAAATACATATGCAACTAATTTACACGTAACACAAAAGCCAATCTTTGCTAACCGTGGTATTGTGCAGTTGTGGTCTAAAACTAAGGTGATAGGCTCTCTCTTGCAAATAAGTTACACAGACTTATTTTCTTAAGTATTTCTTACATTACCTGAACAAGCTTTAACATGGCAGCTAAAGCTAGGGCCGACTAAAACAGTGTAGCTTTTGACAAACCTTTTAGCTGAATCATTTCTCTGTTTAGCTGGAACAACATTTTAATTGACTAAACCCCATCTTCCACATTGATATTGCCTTATGCACCACTCAGCCTCATCTGGCCCACGGGTAACCATTGGACCAAATTGCCTGGGGCTCTCACCTTGAAGTATCCCCAAGGAGGCTGGCCTGGCTTGCTCTAGCTTGCCTGGCTTTGGCTCGATAGTGGAATTGCAGCTATTAAGTTGTTCTTTTAAAGCTGCTTATTACACATACTGTGTAGTTTAATTGGGTTATTTGTTTCATTATTGAGTTATTTTGGTAACAATCCAGCAGACCAGAAAATCCAGTCTCATAAGGGTCCAGAGTTAGTGATGGTCCAGAGTTAAGAGTTAGAGATATCTTCCATACGGTCGGCTGTTTACAGGTGATTAATGCTTGCCTCTTTGTCTAGATTATAGTCTTAGCATTTAACAGTTTATGTATCTTGTATGGACTGCGTATCTTGGAAGGTACTGTGACGTGACGATTTTCGTTCAGAAGGAAATTGTGTGTGTGTGTGTGTGTGTCTGTCTGTCCACAGTCCACGAGTGCACGCTCGGTCCTATTCGGTTATTACCTATCATATGAGCTATTTATATATTGTTCATGTTATTATTACTAGACATTTAAGAGCTTACCAAAATTGTACTAAATTAACATTACAATAATCAATACATTTACATAAGCCGGAACTTTCCATTTGGTCTAACACCGGGATTTAATTAAAAGTTCAACCTGGTCTTCCAAGTTGGGCAGAGCATGCGTGTGTCCGAGTACCCATATCACGTAAAGTGTATGTGAACGTGTGTGTTCGCTTCACCAGTCATTAAAAGTATAGTGTAGCTTTTATATACTATTTACAAACCAGTGACGGATATTAAGGCACTGAGTACATTTCCATAAAAACTGTTATTCCCTGAGACTGAGGAGGAGGAGGACAGAGTGAGTGATGCCATCATCCCATGAGGACGTATAGTAAGTGCATGGTGGTCTCTGTTTTCAGTGGAACTAAATAACTGTGTACTTTCCAAAGCGATATATTTCCTATCTGTTGAATCTTAGCAGGATCGTTCTATGTGAGGTGTTTAATTTCTACCCTATTGTGAACATGACTTTTCTTTCTCTCCACAGCTCATAGTGCAACTACAGCAGTAATGAATGGTGACGGTGGACATGAACAGACCGAGGAGACCGAGTCCAAGCAGGACGGCAGCACTGATCCTGACGCTAGTGATGACAATGAGCAGGAAGTGATCGTAATTCAGGACACTGGCTTCACTGTGAAGATTCAAGCACCAGGCATTGAGCTCTTTGACCTGCAGGTACATCAGCATTGGTCCTGCTTTTGAATTCGGAACAGAAGTTTGTTTATGTGATTTTTAAAAACACTCCCTCTTTTCTGCTCAGGTGTCGCCACAGGAAATGGTGCAGGAGATCCACCAAGTGCTTATGGACCGTGAAGACACCTGCCATCGCACTTGTTTTTCACTGCAGCTCGACGGCAACGTGCTGGACAACTTTGCTGAGCTAAAGTCCATCGAGGGCCTTCAGGAGGGGTCCCTGCTCAAAGTGGTAGAAGGTATGTTTTATAGAGCACAGCTGTTTGTATTCAGAAGGATTATTTTGTTTTTCTAGAGGTTTCTATGCATCTGTTCTTTCCTTTCACTTTTCCGTAGAGCCCTACACAGTGCGCGAGGCTCGCATTCATGTTCGTCATATAAGAGACCTGTTAAAGAGTCTGGATCCCTCTGACGCGTACAATGGAGTAGACTGTAACTCTCTGTCCTTCCTCAGTGTCTTCACAGACGGAGATCTTGGAGGTATGTGTGTGTGTGTGTGTTACAGTTCATTCACTTGCCAACAGAGACAGCTGCAGGCCGATCTGCTTTCATTTCATGCCCATTACATTCTCACGTCTACAGATAGCGGCAAACGTAAAAAGAAGGGCAGTGAACTTGAACAGATTGACTGTACTCCTCCTGAACACATCCTGCCTGGAAGCAAAGAGCGCCCCCTAGTCCCCCTTCAGCCACAGAACAAAGACTGGAAGGTAAATGTCACCCTACTTCCTTAGTAACTGTTCATGTTTTGTATGTAAGTGCACAACACAGAGCCACAATTTCAGTGACGTATGATGTCAGTTCTATGCTAATTAGGCTAAATGCCACAAACAGTTTCTTAGACCAGTCTTTCTGGCATGTGGTTCTTCCCTTTAACCCCAACCTGCCGTTGGTTCCTATCTATGTTTTGAAGGGCTTCATCTTATTTTGTCATTTCTGTCTTTTCTTTAATTGTGTGTAGACATTACAAAGAAAAATAAAGACAGATGCTGGAAGGAAGGTGCAGGGGTTGTTGGTTCCTCTGGTGTGTGTATCTAGCTAATATAGCTTGATTGTTTTGCTGATCTGCTAGTGAAGCCAGTATGAAGCTAAACCATGTGAAGTAAACATGCAGTTTTCACACAGCATTGTTTAGAATGTGGTTAGGTAGGTTGAGCTGCTACATGCATTATGTGGCCAAATATTTGACCTAAGGCTAAAAGGCAACATTATATACATGCAATAATGGGGTCAGCCATGGCCTAATGGTTAGAGCAGCGGGTTTGATTCCCGAATCAGCAGGAAAAATGTGTGGCAGCTGTGGGAGGGCGCAGCACCTTGTACTTCCTCCACCTTCATGGCTGAAGTGCTCTTGAGCAAGGCACCTAACCCCCAGCTGCTCCCTCTGGCTGCCCACTGCTCTGAGTCTATGTGCTCACTGTTTTAGTGTGTGCTCACTTTGCAGAGGCAAATTTCCCTTGTGGGATTAATATAGTATATCCAAAAAAACCAAACAAACAAAAAAAATCTATAGATAAATTTAGAACGTCGTAACCCCTCAGCCAGGACGCCTCAAGTGCACGGAGGACAAAAGCCATCCCCCATACGAACCGATTCGGACAATCAACGTTATTACCACCCTGCGCACAGGCTTAGGTCATAGCGAGTGCCTATGCAAAAGTCCAGAAAGCTATTATGCATATGAGCCGAGCAATGGCCCGGACAAACTTTATATGTTCAAGGTCACTGAGCCAAGGTCAAAGGTCACATATGCAAATTAGCTACCCAGTGCACAGGCTTAGGTCATAGGGAGTGCCTATTCAAAAGTTCAGAAAGCTATTATGCATATGAGCCGAGCAATGGCTCAGACAAACTTTATATGTTCAAGGTTACTGTGCCAAGGTCAAAGGTCACATATGCAAATTAGCTACCCCACGCACAGGTTCAGGTCATAGGGAGTGCCTATGCAAAATTTCAGAAAGCTGGCATGTGCATGAGCCGAGCAATGGCCGGTACAAAGTTATTGTCACGCTGCCCACGTGCCTGCCCGCCCAGCCGCCAAGCCAACGACAATACCCCTCCAGCCATAACTGGCTGAGGGATAAAAAATAACCTACCATTCAAGTGTAATGTGATTAATTACAGTATTGTGTTCATATTGATGTATTGGTCAACCCTAGTGCACATCTCCTCTTATTAGCTGACATTCCTCTTTAAGTGTAACTCTTGTAATGCACTCTATCCACAGCCACTTCAGTGCCTCAAGGTCCTCACAATGAGTGGCTGGAATCCTCCGCCTGGCAACAGGAAGATGCACGGAGACCTTATGTACCTGTACATTGTGACTGTAGAAGAACGGCATGTCAGCATCACTGCCTCCGCACGCGGATTCTACCTCAACCAGTGAGTATAATCAGACCTCCGTAAAATTAGCGTCATCCTTCACTATGTGTCCTTTTTCTATTTCTGTATTGTTTGTACTGTTTCTGTACTGTTGTGTGTTGTTTTATCCTGCACTAGTTCTATATTTACGCCACCTATGGCTGTTTGGTATGGTGTATAATTATAAATTTGCTTGTTTAGGTCCACCACCTACAATTTCAACCCTAAGCCTGCCAACCCCAGCTTTCTGAGCCACTCTCTGGTGGAACTGCTGAGTCAGATCAGCCCGGCCTTTAAGAAGAACTTTACCGCTCTACAGAAGAAAAGGTGAAAGCAACTGTAATATCCTCATGTTCCCACCAGGTTTCAGGAATTATGAAGAAATTCAAAAGTTCTTAAACTACTCCGAACTCCTACTCTATTTTTCCTGAATAAGTTGCTATTGTCTACTGCACTGCAGGAAAGCAGTTTCACACATTCCTTTTTTAGCTCCCCCTGATTCATAAGACGGATGGAAGCCATTTCTATAGTAACCTCCTCCACCCACCTTCTAAATCCAATAAATTTGGAAGGAAATGACACAGGATCACCAATTTTGGTGTATGGGTCCCTCTCAGGGGCAAGTAGGGTGGGATTGTATATGGGGTTACCTTGACCGTGTTTCAAGGTCACAATGTAACTTTTTTTTATATATTTGACTTTTCAATTCCTGGTAATGTGATAACGTTGAGGGAAAAAAATAACATCAGATTTGGTGGATGGGACCCCCGCTGGAAGGTTTCATTTAGGATTGTATATGGGTGCCCTTGCCCTTGGTTCAAGGTCACAGCAGTTAAGTTAGTGATTTTTTTTTTTTTTTTTTCTGTTGGGCTTGTTGGAGCAATATTTTTAATAGGAAATGACTCAGGAACACTAAATTTGTTGCATGGGTTGCCCTCAGAAAGGTCTTGGATGGAACTGCATATGGGTTACCTTGACCTTTTTCCAAGGTCACAGCAGTCAAATTAGTGAATTTATAAATGTACACACACACACACAAACTAAGTGTGTCAGTCATTAGGTAAAGCAAACCTGGCTTTTGAATAATTAGTTTGGTATGACCCTTACCCTGTAGCTCTTTGTATACTAATACATGCCTACTTTGGAGCGCAAAGTGGGTCCTTATGGCCCATGCACTCAAATTGGCTCTGGAAATACACCTGAAGATCCCAGGGTTCTTCAAAAGGTTCTTGAAAATGTATTCTTGGCCTTGCGATGGTCTGGTGAGCTGCTCAGATTATACCTTGCCTTTGCCAACAGTGGGCTGGGATAGGATGGGCTCCTCACCATAAATGATAAAGGGATTCAGAAAATACAATAAAATGAATGAAGTGAAACTTATTCACTTCCAACCCATACTTTTTATTTTACATTTTTTGCAGTGTGTTAATTAATAGCTTATTTCTTGATATAACATCCTTTTGGACTCCTCTTAATCAGCGGCCATCTGCTGTGATGTAAACAAAAGAACTATCTTGTTCTGATTTGTGCTGCAGAGTCCAAAGACATCCATTTGAGAGAATAGCCACGCCGTTCCAAGTGTACAACTGGACTGCTCCCCAGATTGATCATTCCATGGACTGCGTGAGGGCTGAGGATGCCTACACCTCCCGCTTGGGCTATGAGGAACACATACCTGGCCAGGTAGGCTGTGGATGTCCATTAGTATTATTATTGGATATCGGGACCTTTTTAGAAAGTGGTCTTGTTATGAAATGTTCTCTACTTCTCTGCAGACCAGAGACTGGAACGAAGAGCTGCAGACAACAAGAGAGCTCTCGCGTAAGAACCTGCCTGAGCGTTTGCTGAGAGAAAGAGCCATTTTCAAGGTGAACTTACAAGAACATGAATTTTAACTCTCTGAGGTAATGGGGAGTGTGGTAGAGATGTGAAGAAGAGAGTGCAGGCAGAGTGGAATGGGAGGCTAAGAATGGTTGGAGTGATTTGTGATAGGAGATATCTGCAAGAGTGAAGGGAAAGGTTTATAAGACAGTAGTGAGACCAGCTATACTTTATGGTTTGAAAACGGTAGGGCTGACCAAAAAAAAAAAAATAGGAGGCGGAGCTGGAAGTGGCAGAGATGAAGATGCTGCGATTTTCTCTGGGAGCGACACTAATGAACAGAATTAGAATTAAATACGTTAGAGGGTTTAGTACAGGTAGGAGTGTTTTGGGGATTAAGTAAAAGAGGCCAGATTGTTATGGTTTGGGCATGTGTGGAGAAGGGAAGAAAGGTATTTTGGTAGAAGAATTTTGAGTCTGGAAGTGCCTGGTAGGAGGAGAAGAGGAAGGCCAAAAAGGAGATTTGTGGATGTGAGGAGGGAGGACATGCAGGTGATTGGTGGTTGCAGGTGCATGCGAGGGATGCAGAGGACAGAGCGAGATGGAGAAGGATAATCCCCGTGGCGACCTTTAACGGGAGCAGCCGAATAAAGATGAGGAGGAGTTTTATAGTAAAACCCAGAGATACTTAGATCTCAAAGTGCAACTTCTTTCAGGTTCACAGTGACTTTGCTGCAGCAGCTACACGGGGTGCTATGGCGGTAATTGACGGAAATGTGATGGCCATCAATCCTGGTGAGGAGACACGTATGCAGATGTTCATCTGGAACAACATCTTCTTCAGCTTGGGCTTTGACGTCCGTGATCACTACAAAGAGCTGGGAGGAGACGCCGCAGCACACACCGCCCCCACCAATGATCTGAATGGAGTCCGAGCGTATGGTGCAGTTGATGTGGAAGGGCTATATACACTAGGCACTGTGGTTGTGGACTACAGGTAGATATACACCAATATTTCATCAATATTTGGTAATAACTAGTTAATCCTTTATAATGGTTTATGATTTCATGGTTGTTTGCATTTTACCTGCAATCATAATATACTGTGTATTACTAACTATCAGTGTTGCTTAAACGCAGGGGTTATCGCGTCACTGCTCAGTCTATCATCCCTGGCATCCTGGAGCGCGAACAGGAGCAGAGCGTCATCTACGGCTCCATTGATTTCGGAAAGACCGTGGTATCCCACCCCAAATACCTGGAGCTACTTGAGAAGACAAGCCGGCCTCTGAAGGTGCAGCGTCATACTGTTCTCAATGAGAAGGACACAGCCGTGGAGCTCTGCTCGTCTGTCGAGTGTAAGGGAATCATCGGCAATGATGGGCGCCACTACATCCTGGACCTGCTACGCACATTTCCTCCTGACCTCAATTTCCTGCACGTGGAAGGGGAGGAGCTAAACCCAGAGAGCCAGAAGCAAGGCTTTCCTCGACAACATCGCCACCGCCTGGCCTGTCTGCGCCAGGAACTCATTGAGGCCTTCGTAGAGCACAGGTATACTCTGACCTGCTCTGTCTTTTTAAGGAATGCTTGAGAGAGGAGTAGTAATGATGTGTGTGTGTGTGTGTATGTGTGTGTATGTGTGTGTGTGTGTGCGCACTGAAACACTTGAGCCAGGTTGCAAGCCCATCTGAAATGCCTTCTCTCTGTGTTAAT
>JBCNYH010000013.1:17943241-17964384 GCA_039654325.1 Tandanus tandanus
GTGTGTGTGTGTGTGTGTGTGTGTGTGTGTGTGTGTGTGTGTGTGTGTGTGTGTGTGTGTGTGTGTGTGTGAATTGTAGGGTGTTGAGCTTTCAGCCCTGTCTGCTGCAGTGAGCCACTTCCTGAACTGCTTCCTGAGCTCTTTCCCAGAAGCTGTTGCCCACCTACCTGCAGACGAGCTGGTCTCACGAAAGAAAAACAAGAGGAGACGGAACAGAGTGCCTGGAGCAGGAGACAACACGGCCTGGGCCAGCCTGACCCCCAGCGAACTGTGGAAGAACATTGGCACCGAAGCTCGCACTTATTACCATTTTGCTTTACAGTGGTGAGGAACTTTTACATTTGGCTATTTCTGTACCTTACTGTTGAATTTGATTGTATACGTCTTGTGAATTCCTACAGCATACATTAGTGTGACCATTTTGCAAAAAAACAAATAAATAAATAAAACCTAGTCAAGGTATTTCATCATGGTTATTTTGCTGTCAAATGCATAACAATTATCCTCTGAAGGCGAGGTGGATATCCTGAAGCGATTCATTGTTTTAGTATGTACTACACAGCAACATAAGCAAACTAAAATTAGATTTTTATAGTTTATTTTTGCATATTTCATTGATTCAAGCATTATCACTACTTTTCAGAGTCAATAGAGAACCATTTGTTTGAGAGTATTTTATCTATATACACCTTCAGAGACTGAATAATTCTATATATCATACGAAAGCTGAATTCTATAATTGTTTTATTATTCATTTAAAATTTTTTTGAAGTGCACTGTGGGATATGTGATAATTATCCTTGCCACTAGGTGATGCTAGGTACTTGGAAGCAGAAAGGCTACCTAGCTGAGAGGGCAATAGCTGACGCAATAGTTTTTATAAACATTAACTGTATGTATTTGCACTTAGTGAATTAAAGTATTTGAATGCATCCTTTTCTTCACTGTTCAACAGACAATCATGTTACTATGTTGCTAGCTATTTGCTATCAGTAAGCTCTGTGAGGTTAATATGCAATACAGCTAACGCTGTTTTTATTTATCCTGGACACGAAAATCAACAAAATATGGAATAAAAGTATTTCATGATAAGAACTTTTTTTCTTTTTTTTTTTTTTCTTTTTTTTCTTTTTTTTTTTTACTTTTAAGAATTAGACTTCTTTTCACCAACACAAGTTAATCTGCTTTTTTTTTTTTTTTTTGCTGTGAGTAGGAAGTCTTGAGAACAGCCAGCCATTTTCTTACCAAGTTTCTCTGGAACAAATGGGAGAGGAGGAACATGGATATCATAAGAGAGATAGGCTATGCCCCGCGGCAGACAGCTCCGCCATGTTTGAAGCGCTACAGTCCTGAGCTGTAAACTTCATTTGATTTATCTCTATCACAATGCTTACAACAGCAATATTAGTGAGAAAATAAAATTAAGTTTACAGCTGTCTTCAGACATGGCAGAGCTGTCTGCTGAGGGGCAGAGATGACCCATGTTATGTGACATATCTTTGAGGAGGAACATATTGGTGCATGTCAGTATGTTCCTCCTCATAGATATGTCACATAACATGGGTCATCTCTGCCCCTCAGCAGACAGCTCTGCCATGTCCGAAGACAGCGATATTACCGAATCGATAAAAGCGATGTTACTGAAGACTACCAATATTTTCTCATTTCTGATAGGTGATAAGCAAATCAGCGAATTCGCTGATTTGCTTATCACCTATCAGAAATGAGAAAATATTTTGAATGAATAATAATGATTTTTAAACCAGAGATAATGGACTATTTGGACTGTGCTGTCAGACGTTATTATTCATTAAAAAATTGTGACTGGTGGAAAGCCATCAAACAAATCTTGATATAGCATTGTTGCCATTGAATAAGTTGAATGATTATTGCATGATTGGTACCGGCCAATATTCCTCCTCATAGATATAATAAGACAAATCGGCTAGCTCCCGCGGCAGAATGCACTGTGGCCTTGAGCTGTAAACTTCCCTCTTCCCAAGTACATAGCTCCACCTAGTGGCAAGGATAATTATCACATGTCCCACACTGTCTACTTATACATTTTATGTGAATATTTAAAAAAAATTTTTAATGAAAATTCGACTTTCCTATGATATGGAGAATTATTCAGTCTCGGACTCTGTTAGCTGCCTTGGCAGATAAAATGCTCTCAACCTAATAATTCTCCAGATCATACTTTGCCTCTTATAATTGCTTATAATTTGACGCATAATTGTTAATTATCCCAAGGTAGCGAACTTATCAGGAAGTGGAGGAAAAATCTGTAACTTTGTGACTTTAATTATTATTATTATTATTTTTTTATGGCAGTGAGAGTGTGGACCAGGCAGTGGAGAAATATGGCTTGCAGAAAATCACCCTCCTGAGGGAAATCTCTATCAAAACTGGCATCCAGGTAATGCTTTTATTGACCTGGCCATTTTAGTGGGTGTCTCTGTGTGGTAGATGCTTGCTTCGACAATGAGGCATTGCTTTGTGCTGTCTCTGCAGATCCTAATCAAGGAGTACAACTTCGACAGCCGCCACAAGCCGGCTTTCACAGAGGAAGACATACTGAACATCTTCCCAGTTGTAAAGCACGTCAACCCTAAAGCCTCCGATGCCTTTCATTTCTTCCAGAGCGGGCAAGCCAAAGTCCAGCAAGGTAATGCAACATCTTCAAACCAACAACAAAACCATCAGTTGATTTTAAATGTAGGACATTATGAAAATGAAGTAATGGTATAATATATTGCCCTTGAAATATTGTGCAAGGACTTTAGGTTTAGACTAGTCATGACCAGTTTTATGACCAAGATTGATGTACAATCTCATACTGGTGCCTGAGTCTTTCATACTCACTTTAATTCAGTTTTATTCATATGAAGTCTTTAACAATAGCAGAGTTAAAGAATGTGGACCATCCACAGCAACGCAGCAAGTACAGAAAGCTCCAGTGCAAACTCGGAGCATCGTGGTTGCATGAAATGTCATTAACGTGAGAGGTTGCCCCCTGCGTTTTTAGGTTTCCTTAAGGAAGGATGTGAGCTAATCAATGAGGCTTTGAACCTCTTCAACAACGTTTATGGAGCTATGCACGTGGAGATTTGTGCCTGTTTGCGCCTCCTGGCTCGCCTTAATTACATCATGGGAGACCACCCTGAGGTCCATATGCACATATATTACTCATTCTATTCCACACCTTGCTTTTAGGTTCTCCTCACAGTGAATTGGTTTCCTTTACAGGCCCTCAGTAACCAGCAGAAAGCTGTTCTGATGAGTGAGAGAGTGCTGGGTATTGAGCATCCTAATTCCATTCAAGAATATGTGAGTGTCTGGACTAAAAACCCTGCACATTTCTAGTAATTTTTGTATTGAAGCATTAAGATTTGAGCAACCTGTATCTCTGGATTTTTTTTTTACAGATGCACTTGGCTTTGTACTGCTTCGCTAATGGCCAACTGTCCACTGCACTCAAGCTGCTGTACAGAGCCCGCTATCTCATGCTGTTAGTATGTGGAGAGGATCATCCTGAAATGGCTCTACTAGATGTAAGTTATAAGGGATTATTATGTAGATAATTTAGGGATAAATGTTGGTAGTAATTCATCCTCACGTGTGTGTGTGATGGAAATATTGTATTAGTGGAGCTCCACGCCATGCAAGTGGAGCACCATACTTAAGAAAAATTGATATTGAATTGATCCGGGAGGTTTTTTTTTTTTTTTTGTGTGTGTGTCTCAAACATTGTGTCCCTCTCTCTGTCCGTACATGTACACATAGGAGCTCTGTGGTGATATTTCTCATGCCTGTATATAACCGTCGTATTGGGAATGAATATCTGAGTGATGGTAACTTCTACACTACCTACCCCTTCAAACTGTGACTTGTTTCAAGCCATAAAATAAAATATTATATATATAATATAATAAACACTTTTTAAATAAAATAAAAAGAATTATATGTGCCATATGCAGTAGGTATCTTGTTTTTTTTTAAGCTAGTAAAATAACCAATTACTGCCGTGCAATGTATTACTCATTTGAATAGAAAGGCTTTTAACCCAATCACATTGAGGAAGTGCATGATGCAGGGCCATCTTGTTACCCTGTGGTGATATTGGGTTCAATAGGGTAACACTTTCAGACAATATCAATACCTATAACGTGAAGGTTACATGACATTACGTCATCGATGGCATCATCAAAACAAATTCACATTGAAACCTTGTTTCAGGAGAAGTTAATATTTTTGGAGCTCTGCTTGGGTTCTCCTCATATGAAACTCAAATCCAGTGTATAATGTCGAAATAAAACCTCTGTTTGGGTTCTGTCTCTTGCAGAGCAATATCGGTCTGGTGCTACATGGTGTGATGGAGTATGACCTCTCGCTACGCTTCCTAGAAAATGCCTTGGCCATCAACTCCAAATACCATGGACCCCGATCCCTTAAAGTTGCCCTCAGGTATAGAGTCACTCTTCAGAATTAAACAGGTACTAAAGAGAGAAAGTGAGTTTGGCAGTCTCTGATCTTGTCTCTGCATGCATTTCTGTGCAGTCACCACCTTGTAGCCCGGGTATATGAGAGCAAGGCTGAATTCCGTTCCGCTCTGCAGCATGAGAAGGAGGGCTACACCATTTACAAGAACCAGGTACATTCCTATGTGCACACACCAGAACCCTGACTACAACCCTGCATCACTCCCAATGTCTTTCAAAATATATTGCATATTATAACCAGCTGTGCACAAAGACATTAGTTAGCGAATCTGGTTAGACGTTCATCAGGGTTTTCTTGCATATTGTTGGTGAACTAGAATGATATAAATGTAGCATTTGTCTCCTTAACAGGTTGGTGAAGCTCATGAAAAGACCAAGGAGAGTTCAGAGTACCTGAAGTACCTTACCCAACAGGCTGTAGCCTTACAGAGAACCATGAATGAAATCTACAAGAATGGCTCCAGTGCCAGCATCATGCCTCTCAAGGCAAGTTCATCATTTCCTTCAGTAATACGTTATTATATAGTTGTTGGTAATTGGCTGTGAGTTGATGTTTTCGATTCGAATTGGTTTCTGTGCAGTTCACAGCTCCAAGCATGGCCAGTGTCCTGGAGCAGCTCAATATTATCAACGGCATCATCTTTATTCCTCTCAGGTGGGGTCAACATCATTAAACACTTCCACTTACTGTACGGCTTTTCACCAAACTTGGTAGGGACACTGCCCTAGCCGAGTCCCAGATATGATTTTCATTTTGCAAGGTCAAAGGTCAAGATCAAAGTAAGGTCACAACATTTTGGAAATGGACACTTCCCATATTAAAATTAAAACTTTATATCTGAGAAAAAAGTGACATAGACCTATTGATTTATGAGAAACAGATAGGAAACCAGTCTCCTTTTGGACTTGAGTGACCTTGAAAGGTCAAAAACAAGGTCATAGGATTTTGAGTGAAAACAAGGTCATAGGATTTTAAAAACTTCGAACTAATTGCCAATTGACATGCTGTTACCATGGAACACTATTAGGAAACCATGTATGAACTTTCCAATGATTTACTTTTGACTTTGAGTAACCTTAAATCTTCCAAACGAGAGAGGTTTTCCTTTTTTCCCCCCTTAATTTGTTCGTGTCCATGTACCATATTACACATCATAAAACAAGCACATGGGTAATTAAAACCAGTTCCTATATAAGGCATAAGTGCTATGTTATCCATGCCTCATGGTGGAGGTATCTTGCGCTCTTTGAGGGCCTCTTTAGTCTTTAAAATATATTTCCATCAAGTATGAACTAGTTATATTAACATTTCAATAAAATTTTAATGGAGAGAACTGTTGCTGCCCCTGTCCTTCAATTAGGAATATATTAACAAATGCAAAGTCGTTGCAGATTCTTGTATATTCTTATTTAATTTATTATGGATTAATAAACTAATTTCTTGGTGAACTCTTTCAAAATAATTATGGCCGTGAATAAGAGCGACCCTGTGCAAAAAATCTACTTCCATTTGAATCCTCACTGATTTCAATCTCCACTGATTTTGTTAGATGTGCATAAAACACAAGTTAATGTGTCCCGTGGTGCTGTTTTTTTTACCTGCTATCTTTATGTATTTTATGCTTCACTTAGGCTTAGAAGTATGCACAAACCGTGGTATTTATGTCCCACAACAGTGCAAAGTTATGTTTGTTCAGCCTGTAGCAGCATAGCAAAGGGTTTGTACAGGAGTGATGCTCATCAACACTATAAATCTATTTGTTCTCACTCCCGCTGTCAACCTTTGGTCCTTTATTCCATGTTTCATTCACAGTGCTGTAGATTTTTCTTTTCCTTTTTTTTTTTTAAACTTGCAAACAGATACCATGAAACCAATGGCACTGTACATCATCCATTAGAAGTGATAAAGCATGAAATGTAATGTGAAATACAGGTATTTTATGTTACCTGATATTGCCTGCCTAAATTGAGCTGTAACTATAACAAATACCTGATGCCTTGCAGCCAAAAGGACTTGGAGACCCTGAAGGCAGAGGTGCAGCGCCGACAGCAGCTACAAGACTCTGGGAAGAGTGAGGAACATCAGGAGAACGGTCAGCTGGCACTGGACGACAAAATTCCCGTTGATGATTAATCCCACACGCACATACCCTGTAGCAGGGAAGGCCATGATACCACAGTCATCTGCTTGAACCTGTAGAACTGAGAACTAAGCTGTGTAATTTAAATGAGTATATTTGAGCTTAAAGCAGAGAGAACAGACAGGTAATTGTTCAGCAAGTGGTACAGTGAAAAGCAGTCACAAGAGGCACGGAACCAGTGAATAATGCGGGCAGGCATAGGGCCAGGCGGAGGCTCTTGTGTTACTGTTTTCCTGCCTGTTTGTTTGAACCTGGTGACCAAGAAAGAGCATGATGTTGTATACTAGAGCCTTATTAATCAAGCAGTCCATCCATCCATCTGTCCATCCATCCATCCATTTTCACATCTCACGATCCATTTATGGGCCACGCCCTCCTGATCTCATCTCCTGCTTCTCTTTAGGAGTTTAGGAGTCCAGGCGCTAAACTCAGTGTGAGCTTCAGTGAAGTGAAGCCCAACACCACCACTTTCACCCACCGCCACCAACCACTATCTGCAAACTCAGGTTATTTCTACGCTGCCCTAACGGTAAAAAAAAATCTGAAAGTTGCACAAGAAATGAGACGAAGGCTTCAGAATGTACACACTATGACCTAGCTTTCAAAGTCCAGGTACATATAATAATAATAATATTAATAATAATAATAATAATAGTCCTGTTATATCCCATACCATTAACATACCAAGTGGTGGCTGCTGTGTCTTCACAACGTTACAGATGTGCGTTCTCATCTAAAGCTTTTCAGATTGACTACAGATGTTCTGTAAAAATCGAACCTGATCTTTTCTTTTTGTAATATGTAGTAAGTATGTGGGGGGAATTAAAGCCATTTTGTATCCTTCATCAAACCATTTAATTTAAGCTGTGTCTGTTTTATAGAGCTATAAAAGTGTGTCTGTGAGGTGTAACAAACTTGATTTATGGTGATCGAAATGCAAATTTAAAAGGTCCAGCGTCAAATTTTTGATCGTTTTGAATCATTATCGTTTTAGTTTTGTGTGTGTGTTTGTGTGTTTTATTGTATTCATGCAGAGATCTTGTGAGGTTGCCTCTACAGCTACCACTGCTGCTGTGACAAAATCATTCGAATCATATTTTTCTACATTTAGTTCTATTCATAGAGAACTAGCGCAAACTTGAATAATGAAAGGACATGCAGTATCTTTTGCTTAATTTAGCATGTTGAAAATCACCATTTAATACAGTGTATATGACAGACTGGACTTCTTGGACACCCACATAACAGTTTTTGTGACACTTGTCATTCATTTCCGGCAGTACAGAACTCTTTCTTCTTGTCCATCTTTCCCTTTACCAGTATTTTTAGTGCACTTTTCTGAAACTAGCACCACAAATGGATTGAGAGAGGCTGCTTTTGTGTGATGTACCAAAAAAAGAGGATGAACGCCGTGCTTGCCTGTATAAATGCTGTGCGAATCTACCTTCCAAATGCCAAACTTCGTCCTGTGACAAATGTACAAGTGTAAAGCAATAGAAATGCTGGAACTAGCCCTCTCTCTTGCAGTAATCTGCACTTAGAGGGGAGACGGATTGCTGTATTGATTGTGTGTCTTTTTTCTCCTTATGAGTATATATAAGAACAGAGAAGGAGTATTTGAATGTTTTACTGCTTATGAACAAAAAATGGAGTAAATCACCCTGTACATGTGTGAGATTTGTGCCTGTTTATGCTTTGTAATGGAACCAGGCTGGTATATGTCCTGTCTTTTTATGCCTCCCAAAGGGTCAAAATCATGACTGAGGTTACTGTGTTCCTTGGTGTTGTAACCTTTTGTTCCTTGTATTTTAACCTTTGTTTGCCTACCAGTGCTTACGAAACGAGCCACGTTGTATGCTGTGCTTGTCACAGGCTGCAGTACTCTAAGTATCCACTAAGGTGTGTTCTAGGCTGATAAAGGCTCTTTGCTCTCAACTTGCAACTGAAAATAAACGCCATTTCTAATGGGACGCAAAACATCATTACTAATTTGCACTCTGAGAATGCAATTGCTTTCAAGTAGAACTTCATTAGGCTTGACGATTAAAATTGATCAGAGTCCCATATTTCCAAATGGCTGGAATATTTAACACAGATGTGTATATCTCTCCATAACAGCTGAAGTGTTTGTAAACATATTTGATCATTGGATGTATGAAAAAAAATTATTGGTGTTAGCAATTCTCTGTCTCTCTTTTTTTGTTTTGTTTTTTGCATTTCACTGATGAGAATTAGTGCAATAGAAGACAATTTGTCATCTACATGTATAGTTATGGTTTTGGTTATGGTTATGGACAAAAAGGATGCAATGCAGTTTACAAAGACGCTTACAGTTTTCAACTGGAACTGTCTGTCTTTTTAGGTTTGCTATTGCTGAGATATGCTGAGTGTTTTGTGTTCACAAAAGTGAATGTGTGAAAATTTGCATATAAAAAAAAATCTAATATGAAAAAACCACAACAGCTGCATATTTTTAATCATGGTGAACAAAGAATTGCATTACACACCTCCCATTCTGAGAATGTTCTACAAAGCAGTCAACATAATGCAATCTTCACAGTCATAGCATTCTCAATCCTGCTGATCCTGATGTAGCTTTCAGATATTTGTGTGTATGTTTATGAACTGATATTATCTCGAAGCTCAATTATAAAGCTTGAAAATCGTCAAAAAAAGTCCACCAGTGCTGCTTTAAGACACCGTCTGTCCACCTCACCCTTACCTGCTGTCTAACCTACACTCATCTCTGTATTCCTCTTGTTTTGGATCATTAACTTGCGAAATCCGTCCAGATCATCGTGTGTGTGTCTGCATTTCTTTTTCTTTGTTTTTCATTGTAGATGTGAAGCCTGTCTGTTGTGCTCCATAAATAATAATCTAATTATTTTTTTGATCCGAGTATGCTTTTGTATTAAAATGAAATAAAGGAACTAGCAAATACAGAGTGGTTTTTCACTGATGATTAAAAGTCTACATGTGAGCCTTTAAATGTGTTGGATAGTTCTTGCATGCAAACATTTTACTAATCTACTAATCGTGTAATTATATTATACTTTTGATCTTAGTTACCTAGTTATTCATCAAAAATATTTTGGATATGTGATTTCCTTGAAAATATAACCTTACTCTACTGTTTTAAAATTATTTGCTCTGATCTATATATAATGTAAATATATAGAATTTTCTTTAACCCTATGAAATGACAGGTGCCTATAACTCACCTTTAACAAGGATATGAAGGATGGTATTGTCAGATTTTAACTGATCTAAATTACTTCTAAAGCACACAATATTCAATAAGCTTTTAAGCTGATGTTTCAGTGCCAGAATAACATGGAGGCTTATTATATGCCTCCTCTCTTTGCCCCAAAGTCTTACTCCTTATTCAATAATAATAATATTCATGAAGTAAATAATAATTAGTTTAGCTGTTGTGCATAACCCATATATTTTCATATACACTCAGGACCGTGAAACACTGATGAATTTTTTTTTTAATCATTTATTTTGTAATTCACCTTAAGCTTGCCATTAATATGAAACTCGGCATGTGACGTCATTAACAGGTGCCTCGCGGGGCCAGGTTGATCCTGCCTGATGCTGCTGTGACCGCGCGCGGTTTGAGGTCATTGACAATTTCCACGGGTACGTTGGGGTTTTAGTCCAATATTAAGCTATTTACAGTAAAACGGGGTAAAATTGTGTAATGCGATTAGGACTGCTTACAGTCAGAGCAACCTGAACTGTTGAAATTAGACTGTGTGAAAGTGAAGGGCGTGCGCGCCGTGTCGGTGTAAGTCAGCTCCTGCGCATGCGCGCGAGTGACTGATGAGAAAACAACGGTAGCTACTAGGAGCTAACCAGAGAGAAACGGAACGGAGGTAGTCCATCATTCAGGTCCTTCTCTTTACCGACATTTAACTGCTCCCCGTTTGCCTGTCTGTAGCGGATACGAATTCGGTGGTGACACTGTAGGGTAAGTGACTCTTTTTTAGTAAATTTGTGAATGGCTGTACTGAAGGAAGGGGGAAAAATGCACCTCCTTTTTGCAGTGTCTCAAAATGGCGGACGGGGCCCGTTAGAGAAATAGTTCAGTCTTCTTTTGGCTTGCTGGATTTCACTGCGCTAGTCAAATACCGGAGAACACTTTGACACCGTTTTACTTTGACCGAGTTTGTGTGTCGCTGTGCCGTTTGTGCCGGGTAGCCGCTCTGTTTCGGTTAGATAGCTAGCAGGTTAGCCACCGGTGAATCAACACGTCATTTCATCAACGCCAGGGCTGCGCGAGCGTTCTAGCGCGCGAAGCGGCTATCAACAGTTGGCTAACGTCGTTGATGATGGAGAAACACGCCGCTGATATGTTAATGTTTTCAACGCCGAGCGGACAAGTAAGGCCTCTGGGATTATACTGCCAAGCGGAGGCAGATTTCAGACCACGCCTTTAATATAGTCTTAAAATCGTAGGCAAAATGTTTAGCCGGTTGCTGGGAGGTGTTACAGGGTGACTGTTAAACGCTAGTGAGGGAGCTAGCTGGATAGTTAGCATCTTAGTGGTTTTTACACCATCTGTAAACAATGCCAGAGTTAACTGCTGATAGTTATAGTTGCGCCAATGTGAATGTTGTTCCTAACTACCTAAAAGTGGCTTGTTACCCCATGTATTTTGAGCTAAGGCTGTGTACGAGTTCTCTGTTGTAGGACAGTGAATTAAAACGCACACAAGGCAAGCACTTCATTGTCCAAAACGTCAAACTAGTTGTTTACCCATCAGAGGTGCTGACAGGTTCAGTGGCCGCACGAGAACAGATCACCAGGTGGCCGTTTGCTTGTTTATTTATTAATTTTTTTTGTCTACTGCACTGTAAATAAATTGAACATGATTAGGCCATGACAGATGTCTGAAACATCCAAAGCAGGGTGGAGCTCCAGTGTGCACATCCCAGTGTGAACAGTCCAGATCTAACAATCAGACAAATAACCAAACTAGTTGGTTTGTTATAGCATTTTATGTAGGAGACATGAAGTGTCAGTGAACACTTTCAGAAATAAAGGTGCTGTCCTTCCGGGGTTCCACCACACATTTTATGCCTTTATTGTCTATCTTTTGCTTGTGTGGTGTAACTATTAAATTAATTTTCTCAGAGTAACACCGGGATCATCAGTGGTCCTTGTTTATTTAAAATTATTTGGAAAGGTATGTTTGATGGTACTACAGCGAGGTACAAGGAAAAGTGGTAGCTGTATTTGTTGGAATGTACCTCAATGTGAATTGACTTATATGTTTGGCATATATTTATATTTGTGATTATTAGCGGACCTCTGCGGAGCTACATATTTCGGCAGATGTCATAAAGCCATGAGCTCGATTTTGTTGTCACATCTGAGCCCACGTGCCCACACAGGCAAGCCAATGTGCGTGCGCTGCTGCCGTCGTGCTGAGTGCACTTGCACTTCACAGAAAATCTTCTGGTTTAGCGACTGTTTTGTTTGTGTTTTTTTTTTCTTTTTGAGGAGAAATAAGTTTTCGAATACCACTGAAAAGATAGTAAGTTATGTTATGGCTGTTTCTTGACTGTATAATAAATGCCTCCCCCCCCAGAACTCCGTTTGTAGGCAGTGCCTAAATATTTATGATATATTTGCTAGAAAGTGTTTTGAGAACAATAATATTCCGATGCTTTGACTTACTCGTCATAGTGTTATTTATGGTCTCCTGAACGATACAGAAGAACTTCCAGTCAGCAACCCTTTTGGCAGAGATGCCTACCGTTTCGTAATGGCAGCTCCCTCAAGACAGACTGGCCGATTAAAGCAGTAGTGGATAATTGCCACTGGACTCCACCACTGCACTGTGGTTCTGCTCAACACAGACCGTTGCTAAGAAACCATGTCAAGTCTTTGCCTGAAATAAGGCACTAGCAGATTGTGTTTTGTGGGATTCCAAGAGGTACTATGTAATGAGCCAAGTGAGGCAGATTGACAGTAAGACGGTGTAACTTCAGTGTGTAGATAAAGTTGCACTTCTATAAGAAGCATTTGGAATATGTTGCAAAACCTGATCTCTGCTGTATATTCAAAGATTTGTGGACCACTGACCATCATGTCCACATATGATTTTGAAAATCCTGTCCCAGACATAGTTTCACTCAGCTGTTTGTAGTAGATTATAGGAGGCTTTCTGCTAGATTTTGGGGCTCGAGGGTGAGAAGATTGACTTTTAGGGCTCCGTTGATATTACTGTTAATCCCAGAGGTGTTAAGTGTGGTTGAGGTCAGGGCTCTGTGCTTGCCTTTTGATTTCTTTTACTACAACTGGCAAACCATCTTTTCATGGAGCTTGCTTTGTGTACAGGAGCACAGTTATGCTGGTGTGGGTTTGGGCCCCTTGGTTTCAGTAAAGGGAAATGTCAGGTATACGTATACGTTTAGCCAAATAGAATATGTAAAAAAAAAAAAAAAAAGTGTCCGTAGTGTGTTATGTGTAAGGGCATTTCAGTTTTTCAAAAGGTTTAGAAATGGTTGATGTCATGTTCATTTTACATGCTTATATGACTTCTCTGGGACCAAACATGCCATGTATTAGATGTATTGTACATCATTTTATCTGTAGATTTAAGCTGTAAAACTGAGCCATTAGGTGCAAACAGCCAAAGGACAGGTCCATAATTCTAGAGATGTTGTGTTCTGGATATTTGGACAAACGTGCAAAAAGAGAAAATAAAAAGTGTTTAGAACTAGTTTGTTTTTCTCCCAGCTGGGCAGATTTTCATTATTTCTCTTCATGTTTGGTAAAGCTTTCTTTATATCACCATATTTCTGAAGAATTAACCTTTACATCTTCATCTATAGTCCTCCATTTTGGTGTGTGTGTCTGTCGTGCATACCCGACTGGTCATTGGTCAACACTACTGTTTTAAAGTGACTGGTGGAGCGAACACATGCATTCAGTGATTTTTTGGCATGTACAACTGGCATGTCAGATCCTTGTTTTTGTATCATGGGGCCTAACATTAGGTTACGTTACCTGAACATTAGGTTACTGTAATATTACTTTAATTTAGTACAATTTCTGTAAGCTTTCGAATGTCTAGTAATAAAATGAAGAATATATGGCTCACGTGAAAGGTAATAACTCACTAGGGTTGAGAATCCACTCGTGGACTGCAGACAGCAAACACACACAATTTCCTGCGAAAGAAAATTTGCCGTTTCACAGTACCTTCTGAGTAGCTCACGCAAAAGGTAAAGATCATGGTGGCTGCATCAGAATTTGATTCAATTGAAAAAGAGGTTCAGTCAAACACTGTCTCAATTCATGTACCTTCTGTTTCTTCCACTATGTGCACTATGTACTTAATCATATAGTGTGTGAGTTTCAAGAGCGTAGTGTCATCTCCAATCAACCATGGCAAGCTGTGCACTTAGCTGAAATTATGATTATTTTTGATCATCTTTTTAAAATGACTGTTTTTTACTCTCCTTGTTTATCTGCATAGATATTTCAATGCCATGCCGTTCTCTAACATGCTGAAAATATCTTGTTGCTTCCATCCCCTTCTGTTACGTATCCAACATGGTGACCAGTGAGAGTGAGAAGTGTTCAATGTTGCACCCTCAGCATTGTCTGTTTTGAGTACGCCATCCGGATACTTGTAGTGCACTGCATGTTACATTACTTCAGCGTGAACATGCTTACGCATTCAAAATAAGTGTAAGTACCCAACTACGCCAATGGAGACACGCTGGAAGTTTCAAAAGACTTGCTAAGTCAAATTACTACTGCTATGCTTGAGCCCAACAGGGAAAAAATAAAACCACCCCAAGTATTGTCAGTTCATTCATGAGTCTTTAATTACAGTTCATAGGAAGAGCTTTTTATAATAACTTTTGATATTGTAGATAATAAATGCACTCATTATTAAAGCCATTGATTTGCTGCTTCATAATTTCCTTAGAAATAAGTGTTTGTAAATGTTTAGGCTTGAATCTAGGCTGATTACACAGTGACTGACGGTTCCGTTGTGTGAGTTCATACACCTTGGACTTGTTGGGACATGTTTGTCATCTAATTATTTTGTTTCTTCTGTTATTTTAAACACATTATGTATGAAATGTCGTAAATAGAGTAGATGGCATCTGAATGATTGCATTCAATGTAATTAAGGGTGTAATTCAAAGGAACATAAGTGAATATTGATGTCGTTATTACATGTTAAATTATTAGTGGAGCTTCGCGGTGCACCATACTTGAGAGATTGGTAGAGCATTGATCTGATTTTTTTTTTTTTTTTTTTTTTTTTTTTTTTTTTTTTTTTTTTTTTTTCCACGTTGAAAACCTTGTGTACATCTGTACATGTGGGAACTCTGTGGTGATAGTTGTTATGCCGGTATATAACAGTTGTAATGTAAATATATGTCTGAGTGATGTTAACCTCTTCTACGCTATCTTCCCCTTCAAACTGTTACTTGTTTCAAGCCATAAAATAAAATACACTTAATAAAAACGCCTGACGTTTCTGCCGCGTATTACTTGTTTACGGAAGTGAACCTATCCAGCGGAATGGCATCTCTCTACCCTGTTGTGATATTGAGTTTCCATTAAAGAAATCTTATCGTGATCCTGCTGAACATTTATTAGCGTAATACTTTCAGACGGGGCAGTCATAACGTGATGTTATATGACATTACATTACGTCATGGATCGTGTCATCAAAACGAATTCACATTGAAACCTTGTATCAGGGGAAGTTAATATTTTCGGAGATCCACTTTTAGGCAGTGCCAAAATTTTGTTTTTCTCTCCTGTTTTCAGTAAAAATTAAACAAAGGATTCAGATTTATTGGAGGTAAATGAATTGTTCAGATTAAAAGACCAAGCTAAAATACTTAGTGGCAGCCCTAATGTTGTTATTTTAATGTTTTATACAAACAAAGTTCACAGTGTTGAGATTTTTATTTGTGGGTTTTATTAATAAAACTTGAAATGAGTGTAGTTTTTGTTTTAGTCCTTTTTCAACCATTCCGGTGCATTTTCACTTTTTGGACAGTATAATCATGATATTAAATCTTCATTCTGATTAAAATCACTCATCCAGTTTTTCTCAGATTTATTAGAACTGATCTCCTGCATTGGTTGTGTGTGATACTGTTGAACATTTATTAGGAAGCGATATTCCATCGGCTGATGTTTCGTGGTGGCTCCACTTACAGTGAGACCGACAGAGAGACGGAGGGAGCGCAGAGTCTTCTCATTCATATTCATAACATGGATTCCTGCTCTCACTGTTCAGCTTTCTCTCCTTTTCTTTTCTTTTTTTTTAAAGGAGGACATTGTAATTTTAAAAAGGGAATTTGGTGGTGTTTTTATCTGCAGCATTGGTTTACATTTTGCACTATTCTGTATGAAAAGCTTACTTTTGGTCAGTTTTGGAGTTTCTGAGCAAGATTGTTTTCAACATATTGCTTACCCAACATGTATTTTTCTTGTTTTCTCTCATGTTCTTATTGTGTAGGCTGTGTGCTGCATCAATCATAATCTGGAATTCGTACAGTTCCCAGGGCTTGATGAATTTCTGAACAGAGTGGAGGGCTAACTAAATTTTGTTGTTGCTTTGGGCATAAAAGCTTCCTAGTTTACCATGTAGGTTGTAATTTCTGCGTGTGTTGTGTGAGAATGAACATTTAGTTTGGATTTTTAGGTTCTCATAGGGATTACTTAAGACGTAGCGTGCACTAGTCAAATTAAAAACCTGTTTGCTCCTGTTATGCAGGGCAGGGTGTTGGGCTGCTGAAGTGGGTTCGTGCTTGTATCTGGGTCATCAGACCCAATTTGCTGGTCTGACGCACCAAACAGGGGCATCATGACAAAATACACAGCATGGGAGTCTGAGTGAGAGAGAATATGTATATGGGAGAGAGGTGAACAGATGGCATGCTTGATAATCTATTGTTGTTTAGTTAAACCACTAAACCACCCTGACTGAAATATCTAGGGATTTTGGTTGGGTCACACTCTTCCCATTGCATACTTGAGATGTTTCTGACATTGTCTTGCTTTCCTTGTGCAGATGCAGTGACAGTCTGACTGGTGGATGTTCGCAGACTGTGCAGTGTTCACTGGAGCCGGTCTGTCAGGGGAAGAGCACAGTGTGAGCAGCGTACGTCCCTGTGAGCCGGAGTCTGTGTTCAATCGGTGATCTCCTGCCAAGGAGACAGCAGCTACTGCACACCTTTCACCTGAATCCCCTCCCTCCCCTCTGCCAACATGGTGCTGTCACAGAGACAACGGGATGAATTGTAAGTCCACAAGCTCCAACGCTTTACCTTGTTCTGCACACATTCACATTTTTGGTTTGGGGAAAAAGCTATCTATCTACTCCAGCTGTCTGCTAAAACAGAGCATGGATCAGCCCAACTTACACTCCAGTGGTGTAAATATATTATACCATTATAATTGCTACAGGTCCTGCTTGCCTAGTCTTGGCTTTTTGTTCACTCCATTAGGTATTTCACTTGGACCATTGCTAAGCATTGACAAGATCATTGCATACTGCGGTTATTCTGGTCACGAGACACAAATAAGTGACTGTAGTAAGACTACATTCCAGATTAAACCAAACATAATGTTATTAAACCTGAGAGCGTTTCATTGGAAAACTTGGAATGAGCCCCCTGGTTATGTGTGTAAGTATGAGGCAGTGATTGGGTAAAGATTAATTTGTGCTGTCATATTAACCTCCTATAAACCTGTGTATACCTTCTATATATTACGTGTGTATAATGCGAGTGACTCTTGCAGAATTATTTATATTGAAGCCCCTCAATAGATTATTGTGTTTCATTCTGAGTCAAGTACAGTGTTGTTCAGTGACTTCCCAGTCATGGGATCTGAATTCAATAGATCACCTTTGGGATGTAGTTTAACAGAAGAAATTGCACATGGAAAATCTGCAGGAATTGTATGGTGCAGTCATGTTAACATAAACCTGTATTAGTTTCCCGAATAAAGTTTACAGTAAGAGAACGTAGTAAACGTAGTAAAGAGAAAGTAACACGTTGGTATTGTTGGGTGGAGGGTTCATCTGTAGTAAAAGTTTTTGCTGTGTATATAATTTTAATATTTCTTTGTTATGGCTGTTAAACATATGAAAGCATGTGTCTCCAGTGACGAGGAATATTTATTTGGAGTTTGTTATTGGAAAATAATAGTTGTTTATAACTGTACACTATATCTTTCTTAGTGGTTAAGAGAATATTAACTATTTTCTCTTTTTTGATTATTTTTTTTCCCCTTGATTTTTCTACCCTAATGTTTTAGTCACATTCAGTTCCCACCCATTAAGTGTTGCCTCCCTATCACAAACGACCACCACCAAAGGGACCCCAGCAGTTCCCAGCTGATACTGTTGAATGTAAAAACCTAAGTGGAACAGTGAAGCGGGGTTTTATAGTGTAGAATATAATCAAAGGCTGAACAAGTAGTTCAGTACCTCAGATAATATTACCTTCGTACCTCAGATAATATTACCTGAATAGTGACGAAGGGGAGAAACGTGTTTTAGCATTGTGGTGTTTAAAACATTTGGCTAGTGGAAGCAGAAACATTTTACATAAAATCTCTGTTTTCAGATTTAGCTGGGTTAGTGTGGACGTAGCCTTTGAGGTAATTTTATACATGATTGTGTCTGTAGTCAGAGATTAAGAGTTTGCATCAACCAAGCAGGTTTATATGGCTTCTTGTGTTCATGAAAGATTTTGAATGCCCTTCAGAGACCCAGGAGGTGTTTCTTGATTCACTACCTCTACAGCAGTGTGTGGGATGAAAAAAGGCAATGACGAGCTAAAAGCCTTCTTGAGTAGTTCGTTCTTCCTTCATCTTGTTTTGTCTCAAAGTTTATTTAAGCATTTCAGTAGTTTGTATGGATCATGCAGAAATGTTTCTTCTACTCTTTAGAAATGTATTCAGATACTGCTAGTGTGCCTGTGGATGGTTTGGGTGGGGTGCAAGACTAAAACGTTTTAATTTCAAAAAGTAATATGAAATATATTTGATTTCAGACATTGCTGTGGCTGAGTCTCCATTGTATCAGTATTCTCTTAAGCAGAAGTGTTTCTCATGCGCTACAATTGCATAACTCTTTGCATCTTGAAGGCTAAATATAATTTAAGTAATAATCAAGCTATTCATGTAAGAGTACAGCCTGTTACTGGTGGATACATGCTTCAGGGGATTTTTTTTTTGTTTGTTTTGTTTGTTAAAATGTGAAAGAGAAAAGTAGAGCAATATACACCACAAGTGAAATAGCATAGAACTGTAGATATGTTTATATTGGTTGCACGTGAGGTACATATACCTTCATACCTTGCAGTGATTTACTTTTACAGCTTGGGGAGGGGGGTGGGGGGTTTCACAGCCCAGGGAGTGTATGATATTTGGAGTTTGAGACGCTGATAGTGTGCGTGCGTGCACTCATTTACAACCCTGATTTATACTTTTGTTTTATCTTTATCTATTTCACCCTTACTCATAGTGCCACTTTTGAAAGGGCTCTTTTATATTGCTTTGCGGGAGGTTTTTTCTTTGTATAAATCACAATAGTGCTTCATGTGCAGTAGGTGTGTGTGTGTGTGTGTGTGTGTGTGTGTGCAGGCTGTAGGTTGCAGGTGTGTGCCTGAATCGACTCCAGAGACTGGCAGCTTTGCACATGTGTTTGTATGAGAGGTCGTGCGTTCCAGCTTCTGATGGGTTGTGGATGAAACCACGCCAGCCTGTCAGTGGGGTGCCCACCATCAATATGGATTTCATCTGCACACTGTCAGATGAATGAGCTTTAGGCCCTTCTGTTACTTGTGGGGGCTTTACCACTCAAGCTGCATTACAGCCTCTAGTTTGCTGAAAATCATGCCTGGGGTATTTCAGACATGCCCTATATTAGCATAGCCTTAAATATAATGGATTAGCAACATTATACTTTAAATTATCTAATTGATTTTCTGTGAGCTGATGATATATGTGTGTGTGGTTGGGGAGCAGAAATCCATGTTATAAATGAGAAAACTGTGCATTACCTCTGTCTCACTGTAAAAGAATTCACCATGAAACCCCAGCCCATGGTGCATATTTGGAGGCAGCCGTAACCCAATGGTTAGAGAAGTGGCTTTGAGACCAAAAGGTCGCTGGTTCGATTCCCGAACCACCAGGAAAAATGTGTGGTGGTGGATAGTGAGCTTCACCTTCCCTTCCTCTACCTTCATGGCTGAAGTGCCTTTGAGCAAGGTACCTAACCCCCAACTGCTCTCTGGGCGCTCCAGTGTGTGTGCTCACTATTTACTTGTGTGTGTGCTTACTTTGGATGGGTTAAATGCAGAGGCAATAATTTTCCTTGCGGGATTAATACCAAAAATTTTTTCTAAAAAACTCTACTAAAAGTCCTGCACAGAACAAAAGCAGAAGATTTCTTATAACTTATGTTGACGTTGTTCAGGCACTTGTGGGTAAATTAGTGCGTTCCGGTAAAGTAATTATACAAAACATGTCCACAGTCACAGCACCCAGATGTGACTGAGGAGAATTTTAAGGTTTCAAGGCTTCAGTTTTAGACGAGGGTGTAAACCCATTTGCTGCCATGTGCTGCTGGTTGAGGAAGAAGGTGTTTGTGTATTTGCCCACCAATGGCTTGTGTTCTTATTCGAATTACTGTAAACAAAGCAAAGCCTTTCAGCCCCTGCGTCTATAGACTGCGCTACTTAAGGGGTGTGGCCTCTGCAGAGCTCCACAAATCTCATTACCAAGTGTGTGTGTTTGACAGCTGGCTAAGCGGTCACATGCTGTGCATGCACACGTCCAGTTTTGAATGCCCTCCATGAGTTCTCATTCAGGGACCAGAAGCACTTTGCTGCCCAAACAAAACAATATTGAGCGTTTGATATTCATATCTCCAGTGAAAACCACAGCCGAGGTTATTTATTTTTCCTCCTTTGATTTTTTCACATGATCATAAGATGATGACTTCAGAAAAAGGTCATTAAGTTATTTGAGAATGTTTTAGCTCCAAGTTGCTGTATTTTCTCCTCATGTTGAAAGTAATAATTGATGTTTAAATCTGGCTAGCAGCTTTCATTTCTTTGTCTTTTGCCGCTGCATGTTGTAGTAAAAGTGAAATAGCATAACAGTTTACTGAACTTGTTTTGTTATACATTAGTATTTCTACTAGAAATATCTAGTATTTCTTCTATTTTTGATTCATGCTTATTACTTAATCTAACTGGTAAAAGCTCATATTATATTATTATATTATAAGCTCAGCTTATATTAAATACATTGGTCACTCATTGACCAATGTATTTAATATAACAAAGATTTAGAATAAATTGCGAATACAAGCGGCTGAAATGAGTTTCCTTCGCAGGGTGACAGGTCTCTCCCTTAGAGATAGGGTGAGAAGTTCTGTCATCCGGGAGGAACTTGGAGTAGAACCACTGCTCCTTCGCGTTGAGAGGAG
>JBCNYH010000013.1:17994945-18005060 GCA_039654325.1 Tandanus tandanus
TATACATATATAAAGAATGCTACTGATACTCTGTACATTATTTAGTACATAATACACTGTAGACATTTAAAATTAATTTAAAACTTATTTAAAACCTGCCTTAGAAAAACTGCACCATAGTAGCTATTTTACTTGCAGAAACAAAAGAGAACATTATTAGAAAAAAACAGTAGGGTAGGGTCATTTCTATTTACATCTACACTGGATCTTTTTTTTTGTATGGAAACCCTCCAGTTTAAATTTGACCAAGTATTCTGTATCAAACATCCCCATCTGACATTCTTAACAAATTAAATCACTTGGAAAACGTATGAGAACCTCGTGATTTATGGTGATTTTAATTGTGGATGGACCTTCCAGACATGCACTGTGCTAGACCGCACCAAGATGGCGGCTACACTCACGCATTGCTCTAATGAGCAGGAATCACCAAGGCGACATCTACGAGTATAATATCTATGTACATACTATAAGACAACCGTTATGTTGGGTAGACATTTTTTGTTTAACACAATCTTTATATTTATAGATATGATCTCCAATATTAATGTGCTATTTAGGACAACCTTCACCAGAGGACCTTCTTTCAGCTCGTCGCGCGTTACGTCATATCTTAGTGCCGGCGCAGGTTAATGACTTCATCCCAACCCGGAACAAACAACGTAGAAACAACGTGACTTATCTGTACAAATGATACCATAAGAGAAATCATCTGTGTGTTTCCCCCAGACTTGTAAGAGCGTTTATAGAAGACAGTAAAAGGTACGGATGTGTTTGTTTACCTGCTGGGTCTCTTATTGTGCAGGAATTTATGTTGTTTTGCTTGTTAGCTGTTTGTTACCACCTTGTTTACTAGCAGAGGGACTGGCTCCTAACTGCTTCCCAAACCTGAGGTCTAAAGAAGGGTTGTTATGGATCCAGTGGTAGTTCTGTTAGGGTTTCTTCACCGTCTTGCTTGTTTCCTCAATCACACTGCCTTCTGCCACAACTACAAGCACATCCTGTTTTCATTTCTAATATTCTCTGATATTAGCTTGCATTGCTAATATAATGTGCTGCACCCTTTATAATCTGTGTCGGCAGGAATGGCTCTGAACAGATCCATGCATCCTAGAAATCGTTACAAGGACAAACCACCAGATTTTTCATACCTGGCTTCCAAGTATCCGGATTTTCAGAAGCATGTACAGACTTCATTATCCGGCAGGGTGATGTGAGTAAACTCTCCTCCTTCTCGCATCACTGCTCATCCCAAGTGCACATGCTTTAGTCTCTGAATGACTGTAACATGTTCACACTGATTTCTTTTCTCTGACATTTGTGTATCAGGGTCAGTCCTTACTAAATCTATTAAGGGGAAAGTTCCTAATGCCTACTTATATGGCTCTAAAAGTTAACCATATGAACCAAAAGATGAATAATTTGCATATTCAGTAATTTGTCATGATCACATACATATTAGCAAGGAGTAAAACTACACTGCAAGAGTGACACTAGTTATTCCATGATGAGCTGGGGGAATGTGAAACGGAGATACTAGTTCCAGTGTTCTATTTAAATCTTGTTTATGCCATGGCCTTATCCAAAGGGTGAAGGGGAGTCCACACATGAAAGGATGAGTGACAAGCGACCAATCAAAGTCAGTGATCGCCAGCAAAATGAGCAATGAAAGGTGAAATTTTCTCAAGTGACGCAAAGTGGGCGGATGCAGAGTTCGCCTGAGCTGAACTTTCAAGCCATGCGATTCAAGCAATAACCATTTCGAGCCTAAGGATACCGCTGATAGACAGATGTCACCCAACGCTGAATTCCCCAAAGCATTTTCTGTAGAGAAACGATGAACATGAGTTTAATTCTTTCCCTACATCAACATGGAAGAGCAGTTCATTACTGTAGTGTGCTTTACGTGTTTAACGTAAAGCACATACATGTTCATGATGTGCAAGAGTCTCCGTTCTATACTGGCCGCATGATAATAATGACACTAAAATGCAATTTATTATAATATTAGCTAAAATAGTATAAGCTAATGGTAACATCAGCTATTTATTAGTGAACCAACTAGATACTGCTTGTGGATTTACACTTTATGTAGCTGTTCACCTCTCAGGGTTTTACTTGGAAACATTTGGAAGCTGGAAACATAAAACAGGATTTCCTAGGCAACCAGAAGTTGGTAGCTTCACTTAAGTGGTTCGCTTGTGCCGCGAAGTGGTTTGCATGCCACTCGAATCGCTTTTGGCTCATCGTTTCCTGTGTGGATGCCGCTTTATAGATGGCTGATTAGTAAGCTTGGATAAGGTTGCGTTGTTTAGATATCATGATAAACTGGTTGCTGGCTTCCTGATTCATACAGAATTGCTGAAATCCTTTAAATCTTTGGATGGATTTTTCACTACTCCGGCCACGTTCAGGGGGTTTGGTATCATGAACTTTCACAAGAATCACTTGCCGGTTTGCTGGACATTAAACAAACCTCACCAGACAAAAAAAACTAGGATATATAAAGCGCATATGTGAGGGGAGGTAAGTTGAATTGAGTTTAATGATTAAAAATGTTAATGGTGAGTGCTGTTACCAGATGCGGTTAGCAGTTCTCTATCACTTAAGCGTTAGGTAACAAAGAAAAAGAGTGCACTCACCTTACTGAATCTATGAATCACTAGTAGGCTTTAAAGTTCTCCAGGTTTTGTTATGGAAAGTAACTGTTAGCAAGTAGTGAAATTTAAGGCTCATTCATGGTTGGCCCTTTGAGAGGTTTTTGCCATTTTAATTTTCTGCTGCTGTCCTTCAGAAATCAGTAAAAACGGATATCCGAAACCATAATGAGGCTCTTTGTCCATCCTGGGGCACAAAAGCTAACCAGCATGTTGTTTATCACGTTAAAATAGCAAATAATATTGTTCAGTAATCCAGGCGTGAACTGAACACAATGACTTTGTTCTGTTTTACCCACTTGAATGAGAATCCGGTTCAATGGATCAGCTTATTACGTCACCGGTAAATGGGTCTATAAAAAAGTGTCTCTCTCTCTTTGTTAACTAGCCAACAATAGGAGCGTAGGTTACCAAAATAACATAAAATCTCGTGGTGGCTAACATACTGTCTTTATCAAAGCCCGGACATTGACAACTACTTCCAGTAATGTTTAATACTCCCTCAACAAAAATATTTTTCTTTATTAAATCAAAACATAGTTTTAGATATGTCTATTATCACCCTCAGGTTATGCAGCTTAACCATAAAAGCTTCTGTTAATGAGCTGTTAGATACATAAAAAATGGGTTGGGAACCTAAAGTTGATATTAAATCAGAACCGAATCCATTTTGCCAAGTATTGTGTACCTAAAATAAAAAAATAAAAAGCTTCTGCTTATGAGCTCCTAAATGTAACAACCATTCATTGCTGCAAAGAAAGACTGCATATCTGCAAGGATGCACAGAGCTTTTCTCAACCTGTCTAGTGACCATTGCATGTCAACACAACAGCGTGTTTATTTGTTCAGATCCGAGCTAGCATGCATGGCTAACATCACAACAGTATAAAAGATGGATTACTGCTGCTATTTACTTTGAGGTTTTATTTAATTTAATGCATAACAGAATACAGATATTTTTTGTTATCCAAACATGTGACTTCTTTTTTTTAAGCTTTTTAACCTTCGATAATCAGAATCAGTAAAAAAAATAGTGATTGGTTGATGAGAAACAATAGTAATCAATGATTGGTTGATGAAACAGTGATGATCAGCGATTGGTTGATGTGAAACAATAATGATCACTGATTGGTTAATGAGAAATAATAGTGTTCAGTGATTGGTTGAAGAGAAACGGTAGTGATCAACAATTAGTTGTTGAGGTTAGTGATGATCACTGATTGATCGTTGGGAACGTGGGCTTGTGCAAGCTCAACTCAATCAGGCTTTACACACTTGTGGTTGAGTCGATGTGACTTAAGCTGGAGAACTGTATTAAGCACAGGACAGTTAAAGAAGTCATTAGATGTGTGTCTATGTGTTTAAAAAAGTCAATAAAGAGTCTTAAAAAGGTCACTAGGTCAGGTTGCAGGCATGATTTGTATGTGGGATTGACTGTAAAGGCTGTTTTTAGCGTCGTCTTTATGTCTTGTGGATGGTCAAAAAAAACAACAATAATTCTGCTGAATACAGGAAAATCCTCTGTGTTGTGTCTGTTATTGTAGCTCTGCCTGGAGGAGAGTCCCTCGGTAATTCCCTCAGTAGGGGTGTTCTGAGGGTCTTCATGCTATAATAGGGAAAGAAAATGATTCTGACAAGCAGCGCTTATCTCTGGAAACTGAGGCATTGTTCATTTTATCCCCATGTTTTACATTTTGCTGTTGAAGGTAAAACGTTCTACTTGTAGTTCAGCCCTTTGCTTCTTAGCATTTTCATTCTCAGCTCTGAGTCATTTGTGTGTTCATTGCTAACCTTGCCAAAAGGTGCAGACAGACTCCCCAAGTGACTCCAGGGCGGGAGCTTTGTAATGATGGGTATCTTCGGGGCTTTTTAAAAATAGGTCTTCAACCTGGGCAGGCAGAGTGTGGAAGAAACGAGAGGGAGAGTCTCTGAGGGTTGGACTGTATGCGAGTGCTGGTGTTTGTGGAGCTGTAGGGCTACAGTCAGCAGGGAAATCTCTCCTACTACAGGCTCAGGCTGAGCTGCTGGTCTTCAGTACCACTCTCAATCTGAACAACAGTATCTGCATAGCCTTAGGGTTTGCACACGTAAACACACACACACACACACACACACACACACACACACACACACACACACACTCATACACACTCATCTTGAGTCATAATGAAGGTTCATTTTTGTCAATGCTTGGAGTGAAAAATGTTCTCTTTATGTATGCTGCTATCCTGCTGTCATGCCGCGGCGACACAGAGCTACAGTATCTCAAGGCTACCTAAGGCTTGTAGCCTGGGGCTTTAATCCTTGAGCTGAAAACTCATCACGCTATAGCCCAGCCTTTTCCCAGCAAATAACATAGTGTTCCACGAGTGTATATGCCTGAATGAAATTTGGGCTAAAATATTGATATCATTAAAGTGGCAGAAGAAGAGAGAGATTTTTGGTCACATTGCATAAAGTCTGTAAGTGGAATCAGTAATTGGGATATAAGATGTGCAGAGCTGCGTGGGGCGTACTGTGTATGCACTCAGATGATTATGCTCAAGTAAACCCCACCCTAGATGGCCCTGGAGTTTTAAACAACATGTCTTTGGACTGGATATTCAAATGGAAAAATAAAAGTGTTGAAGAAAGAAATAGATTAAATTTCTTGGGTAGTGAATGCAGTTATGATGTAACTACTGATGATGATGATAATTTTTAGGAATGTTGTGGACACAGTTATTAACTGTGATTTAAAGTATTTAACAGCTATTTTGCGTCACCTGCATTCCACGGATAGTCTTGTGATTTGTCATGCACTTATGTGCACTCTTTAATGAGTACTTACAGATAGACTGCTAGTATATCACAACTTTCACATTTATGGTGTTTAATTAACTTTTAGTAACAGGAGTGGGTGTTCATAGGAGTCACACAGAGTACTGGTACATTTAAAGTTCATTTAAAGCTGCAGTGTCTAAGTACTTTTTATGTTTTACCTGTTTGCCAGTAGATAGACAGTTAGATAGATTTGTCATGTTCCTGTGTGTTTTTATTCTGTTTAAGCCTTTAGCATATTAAGGAGAGGATGATTTTTCTATATCCAAACTACTAAATGGTCTGTATGATGACTGTTCAGGGAAAAAATGGGGTAATTTGTTCTACAGTCTGGACGTCAGGACAGAAGAGTGTTGAAGGTTGTATTTTCTGTGCCAGGGTAATTTGTATTTATGGATTTGATGGGCTACATGTAACACTGCCTCTAGCCTGTTGCAAACTTATGAGTTTAACAAATTGCTGATGGCTTTCATTCATCATGCAGAAAATTCACATTGCATTGTTTTTGCCACACACATAAAAATCTTTTAGCTACTTTTTTCCTTGTGTTTCTGTTCTGTATATACTAAATCCTTGAATGAGCTTAAAACATGCTGTTATACAGCACTTATGCTTTTTTCATGAGGTTCACATAACCTACTAATGTGATGGTTAAAGTATGTAAAAATAAATCTTATTTTACTTGTTTTTCTTTCTTACTGCATACCCCCAGTGCAGCTAACTGCGTTATGAAAGGCCAGCTATGTGTCTCACTGTCTGTGGTGAGGGGCATGTAAAAGAACCATTGCTGTTGCTCGTATAGAGTAGGCCATTGAATTGCAATCAGCGTGTTTCTGCCCTACGATGACCTGGTGAGCTATCCAGTGTGTCCTATTCCCTCGCCCAGAGTCAGCTGAGATGGGTGCCAGCCTCCCCGCGACCCTAATTAGGATTAAGCAGTTCAGTAAATGAACCAATGAATGAATGAACTTTTCTGCATATAGTATTGAACACAATCTGAATTAGCTTAAAAAGACGCCTTAAGCTACACAGCACTTACACTGTACTCGGAACCCACAGATCTCACCTGCCCTGCCTCTTATTAAAATATATTAAAAGTTAACTATAAACATATTGTTTTTATTAGGTTTTTTCCTGTGCAGTATAAAAAATTACTTGCCTCATTTTCCACCTCACCTTTGCTAAATGTTAGTTAGTATATAATCACAGGAAAGGTGCAATCTCATTGGTCGCTATCTGGGGAATGGGCTGGGTGATATGGCGAGAATATCAGATCATGACATAATTTAAAAAAGAAATAAAAAAGAGAGTTAAATAATAAGCATTAACCTGATATGCATGCTAATTTTGAGAAGGTTGATGATGCATTGGCTATTTGGCTTTAGAAAACTGCACTATCAGAAATGTTCTGTGATCAGAACTAGTAAACATTGGACTCAACGTTATACAGTTGTTCTGAGTTATGGCTTGGCTAGTTGTTCATCTACAGGGACGAGAAGCGTGATGGAATCCACCTCCATTGCGCAATGAAATTTAAGGTGCAGAACTCAGTGATGCTGTAACCAGGGAAGTGTAAATAATCCATAAATCATGTCTAAATGAGTAAAATATTAAAATAAATAATTTTAAACAAAGTGAACACAGTTCTACGCATTAACTTCTATGACATTCACACAGTGAATGGCGTAGAAGTTAATGCTTATAGGTTTGAGCAGATTATTTTAATGAAGACAAGAAACAGTAGGACAGCCTGAAGCCCTGCTGCATTGATCTTTTTAGGTAGAGATTAATTGAAGGTCAAATATCATTAATAAATTTTGATATGCAAGTCACTCAGGATGGATTTTTTTCTTTAAGTCCACTTTAATATAATGTCCTTCAGTCTTTGTTCAGTCATGTCACATCGCCTCAGCAGGACGGTCATTACAGCCGGACAAAGAGACCACTATCAGTGTCTCCTCACAGAAAAAGACGATAAAGCTGGACCATGGGGATGTGCTTTTTTTTCTCTCTATCTCATCTCTACTGACATGTGCACCTGCAGCGGGTGAGCTGAGCGCGTGATCTGCACCCCTCTCTGCCTCCCTGTCTTTCTGTCTTTATCTTGCCTCTCGATCTCAGCTGCACTGTCCGTGGACGATGCTTTTGAAGGTGCAGCATGAAAAGGATCCCGCGTTGCAGGCCTCTCCTTTGATTCCTTATAATGATAGTGTGGGAGCACAGACAGCTTGTAGTCAGGGTACAGAATTATTGGCACCCGTTTAATGACATAAAATGGATTTTGTGCTCAATAAGCTTCCCTGCTCATCGAGTATGTGAGAAGAATACAACCTAAAATGTATACTTAGGTGTATGTTTAATGTTGCTTTAGATTTAGTGCTTTAGCATTTCAGTACTTGAGTCGGACTCTCTACATTCACGTCTGATGGTTTGTACCTGATCTCCTTGAATGTCATATAAATTGCTCATGTTTAATGTATGTGTGTTGGAGAAATGTATCTCTCCTTCCAAGGTGATACGTGATCGGAGATCCAATGTAGAAAAGATACATCTTAGATTCCTGACTGTCCAACCTAGTATAAAGATAGTCAGTATGGTGTCATATGAAGATACTTGAGAGCAGTATGTTTAGGTTAATGCCAGGAGAATTGTAGTGCTGCATTAAAAACACAGTAGAATACTATGATGTCAGATTTGTATGTATAAAAGAAAGTAAAATGACACTATTTTAGCTTAGTGTCATTGGCTACTTCTTACAGTAATTATGAAGCTGTCAGTGTTCTAAAAGATATTTGTGATACAGGATGATATTTTTATGACCCATAGCCCTTCTACTGTTTACTATTAGTTTGAGAACCTACTATAATATTTCTATGAGGTTTGCCCTTTACCTTCAGTAATTTATTCAGCCCATCTTCAAATGTACTGCATGTTTGTACTGTAATAAGTAGGTGACCCAAAATCCTGTAGCATACCGAATTTCACAAAATCCACAACACTCGGGAACAACATGGAACGTGGCATTGATATCTAGATAGCATTATAATGGTGCAAAGCTCCAGATCATCCTGTTCATTATCATAAAACAGAAACACTTATTAATACATAAAATGAAAATATTAAAATTTCTGAAACATATTTTCCTTGTGTTGTTTCTGCTCTAACACTGGTTTATAGTGCTGGAGCGATATGATGGGATTTTTCCCCCACTCCAGTTTTTTCCCAGTTTAATCATTTGATAAATCTCACGCACTATTAAATTCTCCACTATCACATTACGCGTACCAACTGAGGAGGGGGAAGGCTCCCCCGAGACACCAGCAAGCCAACAGCATCTTTCTGAACTGGTGCTACCTGATATGGCAGTGTAACACACTTGGAAGAAAGAGGGAAAGAGCTGTCCGCCCTCTTCCACATACATGAGCTCACAGATGCCCACGATTGCTTAGTGTTGCTCTGATTGACAGGAGAGTGAGTAATGGCAGCCCTTCCACACAGAGACGTGACCAGTGTTTATTTCTAGACTCCCAGCCACAGATGACTGTTAATACGTCACAATTCTTATGTTTAATATACAACACAGGTTATTTCAAAATATAAAGCATCTGTGTTTAATATGATTTGGCAACACTTTTTACTGTGAGTGTGTCAGTATCAGATCAACATCTGGGTATTAGCCAGTCCTTGGAGCTGTTATGTCGATATGAAAATAAAATAAAAGTTGAGTGCATTCTGAACCACTCATTCATTTGCTGAACCACTTAATCCTACTAAAGTCACGGGGAGGTTGGTGCATATCTCAGCCAACACTGGACTAACGTAGGGTACATCTTAGACAGCTCACCAGACCATCACAGGGCCAACACGTACACAATCATTCACACTCAGACATAAGGGAAATTTGGAACAACTAATTAGCCTAATGTGCATGTCTTTGGACTGTGGGTAGAAACAAAGTAGAACCAAATGTACAATGCTAATTATTTTCCTGTTACAAATGCATTACATTTAATGAGCTTACCCTTTATATAGCATAAGCTTCTGGGAGAACTGATTTACACGCCTCACTCCATGAGGATTGTGAGGATTTTATTCTAGTTTGCTTCCCTTTGTATTTTTTTCCCACCTTCTGTTATTATTGTACTTTAAGCTCCTGGCAGATGGGACCCTCCGGAACATGCACATGATGTTGTCTTGTCCTGTTTGAACCAGCCCACACATGTATACAGATGTGCACCTTGACAGTGTGTGAGAGGATAAAATGGCATTGTGTGAATGCAGATGAATTCAGTGCTGTGGCAGTTTCACTGTGTGTGTGTGTGTGTGTGTGTGTGTGTGCACGTGTGTGTATGTGTGTTTGTGTGTGCATGTGTGTGTGTCTGTGTGTGCGTGCGTGTGCATGTGTGTCTGTGTGTGTTTGTGTGTGCATGTGTGGGTGTCTCTGCGTGTGAGTGTGTGTGTGTGTGTCTGTGTGCATGTTTTTGTGGTTGTGTGTATGTGTTTGTATGTTGTGTGTATGTATTTTCCTGAATCATCTGAATATACCCATTACAGATATGGGGTGTGTGTGTGTGTGTGTGTGTGTGTGTGTGTGTGTGTGTGTGTGTGTGTGTGTGTGTGTGTGCATGTGTGTGTGTG
>JBCNYH010000013.1:18005160-18027854 GCA_039654325.1 Tandanus tandanus
CTACTTATCCTGAAGCTCAGCTGAGGTGTGTGTGTGTGTGTGTGTGTGTGTGTGTGTGTGTGTGTGTGTGTGTGTGTGTGAGAGAGAATGTTGAGAGAAGGGATGGGGTGAGTTGGGTTGGGATGGGGGTAGCTGTTTAAATCCTTCAGGCATCTTTAACAGGTGTAAGTTAGAGCACACATCCATCATCTAGCACTTTTACAGACAGCTCAACCATTCTGTCTTTGCTTTTTTGTTTTTCTTTGTTTCTCACAGTCTCCAAAACACTGTCTGTCCTCAGCCTGTTCTCACACTAGTTTATTTTAACATTTGAATTTGCACATATATTCAATCCTTCATGTATTTGCTTGATTACTGTCTCTCCTCTTCACACTTGGATTAGATTAAGCTGCATGACTTTGATAAGCTTCCTTAAATTTAGCTTAAGTATTTAAGCAAAGCGGGGTTAATCTGAAGAGGCAGCACTTCACACAGAGACAGGAAACAGATTCCCTTTCATTTTCTTCTTCATGTCAGCCAGAGGAGGGGAGGAAGCTGGGTGAGAGAGAGAGAGAGAGAGAAACAGAGAGACAAAGTAAGAGAGAGACAGATACAAAAAGGAGATAGAAAACAAAGAGATTGAAGCACAGAGAGAGAGAGAGAGAGATACAATGAGAAAAAAAAAAAGGGGGGGGGGATTAGGAAGCAGGCAGGCACTGTCCATCCTGTTGGGTTCTGGAGAATATAAAAAAATTCAGCTGAGGTGACATTTTCTGTTATTTTCTGCTTTTACCAGAGAAGTAGCTTCAGGAGCTCCGTTGATAAGAGCTGTATCAGTCTCCACACTCTGCTGCCAGCGGGAGCTGCATTATTAATGCTAAGTACCCTCATCTCACATAAGGGGAATAATTATGGGCTTTAGCCTCAGCCCACTTACAAATGACACATACGACAGTCAGGGGATCTTTAGCTGGGGGTCTCATAAACTTGTACCCTCTCTACAGGACACTCGACTGTTCGTGCCTCTCAGTGATAGCGTGATTTTACACTCAAATGACATCAGTATTAGGTTTGTGCATTAGCCAGCTACGCTCTGTTATTATCTGTAATTTGCTCCAAGGCTACTTTCCATGTGGCTGATAGTAAGTCATTTTCTTAGAGGGGTTTAAATGAGGTGGATACAAAAGCAGAGACTCTGAGCTGAAAGTCCTCTGGATTGCTGGAGATCAGATGTTTATGGGAACAATATGCTGAAATCCTGTGAAGAACCACAATTAACCAGGCTCAGAACCAGTAGTGGTGTTTTATACTTAACCAGCTACAATAAGTAAAGATGTATATTTTACTTATAATACTTAAAATCCTGATTTGCCTTCAAGACTGCAGGGTTTCTGGAAACTCTGGACATTTTTACATAAATTCTGAATAACACTTCACTTGGAATTGGAAAAGATTTGGTTAGTGGGATTCTTACTTTACCATATTAGCAAGCTGTGTGTGACATCTTAAGAGACGTTACATGAATTGAGTAAATAATGTTCTGATTTAGGCACTGCCTGAAAGCGGTGCTCCCCATAAGATCTTTGAGTTTTTAAATTTAATATTTCTGTCATTAATTATTACACTGATATTTCCCCAAAAGAAGTCAGTAGGAATATTGGAAAACTACTTGGAATAGTATTTTATTTTTCTACTGATATAAGGATTCTGTGATCAGAATTTTTAGCTCTGCAAAGACACATTTTACATTTTGGAAAAGAAAAAAAAGCCCCATCATTGATTTGGGAAGAAATAAGCATTTAATCTCATCTAAAATAGTTTTAATTTTTTATTTTGGTAAAAAGCACTGCTATGTTTTCTTTCCATATTCCTCATCCACCCATCTGCTTCACCTCTCTCACTCTCTCTCTCCCTCTCCCTCTCAAGCACACACAAAATGAATAAAGAATGAACTCTCATTAGATGTGATAAAGTGCATTTATGGGAAGGCATCATAGCAATGGCGGCCAGTCCTTTGTACGTGTTAGTATTCTCGAATTTAGTTGTTTTTTTCTGTTATTGGTCAGTTACTTTAAATAAATAGAGTGAAGAGAAAAGCAAGACTGCAACATGTGCAAAACAGCAGCATGCATTTGCTGTTGTGCAAAATAAAAGAGCATAAACCACATCACCAAAAATATGTGGACACCTCACTAACAAACTCACATGTAGCTCTTGCCCCAATCGAATACTCGAATACTAGAAATCATATCACTTATTGGATCTAATAGAGGTCCAAATATGGCCATCACAATTCATACGTTCTACTCATACCGTTCTAAGATGGTTTATCTCAGCAGCCTACATATTAATCAGGTTAACTACACGTCTGAACAGACCTGAAGTGCTGTTGTTATATTTGTCCGTCTCCTGGCATGATGAAATTGTTGCAGGCGTGAGTGAACTTTTAAGCACGTGGCTCAGTGTTTCCTGTTATACAGTATTACCCCTCGCTGCTTATATACACGCTCTATGCATATGGGTAAGGCTTATGAAAACCACCCCACCCAGTTTCAAACTTTGAAAAATTATGTTTTGTTAACTGGAATTCAATCTTTTTTAGGTAGAAAGTAGGATTGTTGAGGATCCATTTCCAAAAAAACATGACATCCAATGACTAGTAGTTTTTCTGTGGTGGGTCCATGAATAAAGGATTGTCAGAAGTGATTTTTGGCTGACTTAATTATTGATTATTTATTGATTATTGACTGACTTAACCCTGTTTAAAGCAACTTAAGCAAGATTAGGAAATTTGGTACTTGTAGATAAACATGCATAGTATATGTGGAAACTTAAAAAAATTAAGTAATGATTGGTCTACAAGCTGAAAAACAAAATGTGGGGCTTTGGGTCATTTCAATGGGCTGTTGAGTGGAGAAATATTGGTGACAGACCCAAAAAGTGTACATGCCTGAGTCGCCCTGGTCATGCTCTTTCAAAATAGACAAAATAATCAATATATTCCCATTACTAATGGATTTGCAGCCAGCCATTGGATCCATATTTCTAAGCTGGAGTTGTTTTCATGAGCATTACCCATATGCGTACTCAGTAGGTTTGCTTCAGTTCGATTTTCCTGTCTGTACTGCAAACACAAGATTTGTTTTGCAGTATTGATCTCACCAAACCAAACCCAGGAACAGGTCTCGGCAGAGCTGGTTTTGAGCCTGACGTGGACCGGGAGATCGGTTCAGATCATTTCACAAGCGATTCTGACACTGTAGAGTGGACAGGGTGATGATGTGTGTGGTGATTCCATGATTGCTGCCTGTATTTCTGGCGTCAGGATTCATACCAGCCGTCTCAGGATGATGGTGCAAGTTATGCTACTAACTCTGGCGAAAGAAATGTAGGAATAAAGACTAGTATTGATTGTAGAGATGTCACTATTGTCAACAATGTTTCTAATTTAAACACGACTAAAGTAAACTACACTTGTAATAATTTAAAACCTGACAGGGTTTTAGGACATTCGGCTGGTCTCCAAGAGGAAAAACAAGAAATAAGAAAGCTTTAAAAACCCATATGTTCCCTTTGTTTACTGAGCTTGGGGTAAGATTTCGGTGAAGCATGTAAGGTCCTTACAAGGATACCATGTGGGTGGGTGAAAGAATGAAACAGAGAGATTTTTTTTTTTTTAAGCATTTTAAAGATGACCCTCTGATCACCGGCTTCCTCCTGTGTGTCATAGAAAACAGTTTGCTGGAAACAGAGGGAATGCTGCTGGTATTTATTTTGCATGCTTCGGCTTTGTTTGGACCATTGCGAAAGGCCTGCAATATTCATGAACAGTGCATGAGAAGATTTTCAATAGACTGTAAAGGTGACCTTGTGCCAGGTGATGCTGAAGTCGAGAGCTGTTTTCAGTCAACACCACAGGCTGAGTTGTCTGACTGGAATACCTATTAAGTGTTTGTGTGTGAATCCACATGTAGTACAAAGTTGTATATGTATGTTTCTCTTTACCTCATGCACACTGTCCCCCTCTCACCCACCTCTATCTCACTCTCCTTCTCTCACCTTATGTGGCTCAATCCTCTGCCCTGGAGCCCATAATGCTGCCTGCTGCCCCCTGACCTTTCTCTTCATGTCTTGGTGAAAAAAATCATCCCTCTGGCTGTTTTTATTTTTATTTTTTATCCCCCCCCCCCCCCCCCATTGATGAGCATTGCAGGATAGAGCTCTATATTTGTGTAAACCATTAAACTCCTGTTACATCAGCATATTTGGCAATACTCCTGTCATTGAGCTTTATGTCTCGTGTAGTCTCGCAGCAGCAAGGACACCATTATATCCTGTCAGCAGCGTGCAAACACACACGCACACACGTCATCACCCCTCCTGTCAGCATCATATATCTTTCTTGATCATCTCGCTCTGACACTCTCCCTTCATTAGCATCTAAAAATAGAAAGCATGCTAACAGATAGGAGCGGTAGATAGAGTATTGAATTTGTGCTGGTTGTCCAACGTGAGTGCAATAATGTTTTTTCTGGATATACGGAAATATTTACAGAATTCAGCCCTGGAAATTTACATTTAAGTCAAAATCACATTTTTAAAAAATTTAATAAACAAATCTAACTTTATTTGACATTAATAATTTTGGATGGATGCATGGTGGCGTAGTGGTTAGCACATCCAAGCAAGAAAATCCTGGGTTTGAGTGCTGGGCTTGGCGAGGGTGTTTCTGTGTGGAGTCTACATGTTCTCCCTGTGCTTGTGTGGGCTTTTCTGCATTATCCAAATTGCCCCGAGGTGTGAGCATGAGTGTGTGTTGGCCCTGTGATGGAATGGTGTACCCTGTCTTTGTCCAGAGTGGGCTGAGATAGGCACCAACCTTCCCCCAATCCTAGTAGGATTAAGCGGTTCAGCGAATGAATGAATTAATAATTTTGGATTTTAGAAAAAAGTAATAACAATAAAGCCGAACAAATCAAACTTCTGTCGCATTTACTAATCATAAATTCAAATATTATGGACAACTTGTATGCTCCCATGTTGACTTTAAAAAAATAATTAAGATTTAAAGGCATTTCCAACCAGTCAGTTGTTGATTAGTGTCAACAATATTATTTTTTGCTTATGCAGTTGGCTGTTATATGTAGATGCTCTAGCATAGGGGGTCTCCACCCCTGTTCCTAAAGAGGTACCTTCCTGCAAGTTTTTATCTCCAAGCAAGATCCAACACGCCTCTTTTAGCTGATCAAGAACTTCTGAAGGCAATTATTTAGTGGTTAGGTATGCATGATTAGGGTTGGGGCCAAAGTCTTTAGGAAGGTAATTAGATTGATGCAGTAGCGAAGTACTGAATTGGGGTCACACATCTGTACTGCTTTTGTCTGCTTTGCGATAATAATGCCTTTAAATTGCTTTTTAAAGTTCTCATAATGAAATTTGTTTATTTTTGTGATCTGATTAAAGAAACATATACAGAGTTTTTAAGATACACTGTGTTTTAAGATAGTATAGTTCAGTGTCTGTGTATATAATACAACAATCAGCAATAACATGAAAAAAACGTAATGACAGGTGAAGTAAATACCAATGATTGGTATATACTAAACAGGAATGGAGTGATTTGATTGGTTTATTATCTGGGAATTAAAAACTTTATCCTGAGTACATAACACTTGAAAAAAGACAGACATTGTGACGGTCAGTTGGAGCAGACACTGTCATTACAAGTGGGAAATTAAACCCAAAAAAAAAAAAATCTTGTTTTAGTTGTTTTTTTTTCATGTTTTGTGTTCATGTAGCATGTACTAAAACTTTGAATGAGCTTAAAATGCATTGCTATGGAGTACGGTTTACTTGAATGAGTTTAAAATACAATTATTCCCCTCAGGCTTGGTTGGTGTCATTGAATTGAATCTTCAGTGATATCCACTGAGCCTGAGGCGAATGACTATTAATTCCCTTTTCAGTGGCACCTGCCAAGATTGTGTTGTATTATGTAGAATGTATTATGTAGAAAGTGAGCAGTCAGTTCTCAAAGTTGTTGTGTTGGAAGCAGGAAAAATGAGCAGAACCTTCAAAAGGGCCACATTGTGATGGCTAAGCAACTGAGTCTATTCATTTCCCAAACACCAGATGTTGTGAGGTATTCCTGCTATGCAGTGGTAAGTACCAAAGCTGCTCCATGGATGGACAGCCAGTGAACTGGCAAGAGTGTAGTGCATTACAGCTTGCTATGTGTGGTGCTACACAACCACTGACCAGTCAGGTGGTGTTAATATTTTGGCTAATTGGTGTATATACTGCATATATGCCTGTGGAGCATCTAATACTTATTGCACACTTTTCTGACGAAAAGTTTCAGAATGTTTAAAGCTTGCATGTTATTTTCTCTCAGAACTTTATATGTGAACATCACATACTGAAGGGAAAATGAGCACTGACTCCTTGAGTGTTTTAGTGCAGGACATGGTCACTGTAGATCACTGAAAATTAGTTCACAGCATCCTTTCTTGAGAAGTATTTAAAGTATATAATGGATGATTTAAATGTGATACTCTCAAGTTTGCTGACTGCTTCTGTGAAAAGTTTAGTTGTTTACTTTTTTTGTTTATTGTTTAGATACTAAAAGCAGAATCTAGATCTCTGTCTTTCTTGATTAAATTAACTACCTAAACTTAGCTTCGCAAAGACAGCTAACCTGCTTGTTCAGTTTATTCTTTGTTTTCTTTAGAGAAGGGCATGCACCCAAGCAAGCACAGATGGAGTAGCATACTGAGAACGTGAAAATGTTCACTCAGTAACACGCGTAGGAAAAAACAGACCCGCGATCAAATGTACAAAATAAACAAAAAACAACATAACAGAGAACAACGGAGAGAATCTTGTGCTAGTACAGAAATAGTGAGTGAGATTTAACTCCTTCATTAGAGAGTTCTTTGTCTTCTTGACTCTCCCATTCGCTCAGGATTTTTAAGCACTTTTTTGTCCGAACCACACTTCCCTGTTTCAATTCTCGTCATTATAGGTGATCCAATTAAGCCGTAACCATGGAAACCATCTGTTAGAGCCCAAATTATATTTAATATAACTGTCAACCTCAAGGTCACTTTAAGGGATTAATAGACCTGGATAAAATGCTGGGTTACATTAGTGTTAATGCGACTGTCAATTTAAAACAGATTGCTATTTACTCACTAAAATCTGCCAAAGAATATGCTAAAAATGTAATGTTTTAAAAATGTCATATTGCTGGAGAAATCCTTACTCGTGCATGAGCACTAACATTTTTTTTTCCTGGTTGGTTTCTCTTTCCTCTTTTTAGTTTTTCCTTCACTAAGGGGTTGTATTAAGCTGCTGTTCAAAGAATTTCATGATCATTACCACATGAAGCTGTGCAACACATGCATTGTGGCTTTGGTGTCAAACTCAAGGCCTGCGGGCCAAATCTGGACCGCCAACTCATTTTATGTGGCTCGCAAGAGCTTTCAAAAAATATGAAGCATAACGTCACTCTAGGAAATGCTCTTCAATATTCATTCACCAAAACCAAATATTGGTGAAGTATACAATGCAGAGCAATGAACCATACACAGTGTATGGAAGGACTTGCCTGTAAAGCAATGTTTCTGGGGGGGGTTTGGTTCGCTATTGAGTTTCTTGCACTGGTTAAGCCTTCATACACTGGGTATAAAATAAAGTTCAGCTTTTATGTGTATTAAATTTAAAGTGTATTAATTGTTTCTATGACTGGCTTAAAAAATGCTTGAAAGTTATGCCAACTTTCTCTGTATGGGTGCAAATTTAATGCACAGGTATGTGTGTCTTTACGTCACAGATCCCCCACCGACCTCTCTGGAACCTTGGGTGTAATATGGGAATACACTTTGAAAAGGATACCAGCCTATCCTTAAGCATTCAAACCCATTGTTTCAATCTAGGGACAGTTTAATATTGATGATTTATGTTTCACCTTTTTTCTATTGTGGGAAACAATAGAAATCTGTCTATACCACTTAAGTCTAGGTCTCACATAGCCAGAATAGCTTCACTGTAGACCACCAGAGACCGTTTTAGCCTTCCGGGGGTCAACCAGCATTTTATACCTTAAGTGACCTGGGGCTTCCATTTAAGTACATGAGAGTCGGGGAGCTACCTTGTTTTTCAGGAGGGCGTGGCTTATATTCACTGAAAGTTTTGTCATGTCGAAATGAACCGTGGGTCAAGCATTGGATCAATTCATCTGTTGCAACCGTAAGTGCACACTTGGAAGATGTGACTGTAGATTTCTCTGGTGGTAAAAAAATAAATGGAACAAACAGCAGCATATTCAGCGGTTACTGCTGATATTCATTATGGCTGAGATATATATTCAGGACAGATGATCACATTTCTCATCCAGGTGCATGTTCCCTCAACCCATATTTTTGTGTGAGACCACCATCTGATGGAATGGTCACAGAATGGCAATGGTAATCTCAGCCTCGTAATGCTCACATATCACCTGGCTATGTGAGACCTGTGCTGGAGCCAATTCCAGCTGACTATAGGTAAAAGGTGGGGTACACCCTGAACCGGTCACAAGTCCAGGCTTGTTTGTTTCATTGTAAGGCAGAAACAAGAAGAGTGCCAGGGGTCTGCTCAAGCCACCAGCAGGGTCCAGCTGCAGCTGTTGTGAGAATTGATACATTTCAAGGGCTAACACAGACACAAACAAGCATTCATGCTCAATTTAGAGTGATCAGTTGAACTAATGTACACGTTTTTGGACTGTGGAGGGAAACAGGAGCACCCATGCAATCACAGGGAGAACATGCAAACTCCACGTAGAAATGCAATTGGCAGAAATTTGAACCTTGCTGTGAGAATTCTTTGCTAACCAATCAGCCCCTGTGTCATTCATCTCTCTGCTGTGCCCCTGTAAAATGAAAACATGTATTGAAGATGATGAAATTGCATTTTCATGTTTTCAGGTTATTAGGAATGGCTGAGTTTTTGTGAAAATTTGGGTTTAACACCTATGTTCTTATGTTTTCTTATTCATAAAATAGACTTCCAACAGCAAAATTTTGCTTTGAAAGCCTACCAACCTAGGATTGTACCATACCGGCACAGTATACCATTTCTAAATCTTTTTTGCGATATAAGCCTTTGCAAAGAAACTGATGTACTAATACCTGTAACAAATCACTTGATGTGTTTGAGTCCCAGCACCCATATACTACTGTGCAAGACGGTTTGCCAGTGTGTATGTTAGTATAGAGTTTAGTTCATATTGAGCGGTTTCATCAATTAATAACCGATAGTGGTTACCAGACAACTGCGGGTGTGTTTTAAGAGTGCACTGCAGGTTGGTGACTCAACACCACAGCAGTGTTTTACGTGCCAAGACTCGATTTTAAGCTCTCCTGCTGAGACGCACACAAAACACACATGCAAACCCCCTTCTTTCAAGAGGTGCCAGACTTCCCTCCTCACAAGGAAGCGACTAATTACACATTGGGAAGTGTGAATGGGGCGCCTTAATTACACCTATCTTTCTCTTTCTGTTTCACACGTGCTGTCTGGGCTGCAGAATGCATTAAGAGCAGATCAGTGCAAGTAAACTGGGGAGATTCTGGTGTTAATAATGCACACGCCATCAGGGAGCCAGTCCGAATGGAGGGATGCGACTCTGTGTCTCTCCATTGTGGACATCGGAGAGATTGACGAGCTGAAAGCCAAATTTCTGCGTGTTGCAGTAATGCACATTAGGGAAGAGGGGGGAACAATCAATTCCAGAGCACTATCACAGACTATTAATAGTTTTCCACATGAATATGAAATGTGGAAATATTACCATTAACCTTATTCTTTATTCATTATTCAAATGATATTTCTTTGTCACTCAGTGAAGTAACATTAGCAGCACTGATTAGCATCCTAAATCCAAGTTTAATTTGGATGCATGTCTTCACATTTAATGGTGGTGGTGTTGTTGGTGTTTTTATTTAGCACGATTCTGCATTTTGTAGGTCACCTGGGATCCATGTAAACATTAACCTTCTTAACTCATGTCAAGTGATGACTGATGATTCAAATCCCAAACGTATTCCTATTCACACTAATAGCATAGAGGATATGACATGAGGGTACATAAGCATCCGTGACGTGCTATTTACCTGCTACTACAGGTGCTACTGCACTGTATCCAGTGAAAGAGTGAATTCAATAGGATACTGCTGGTTAAGAAATGGGTACATACTTGGAATTCAAATAATCACTTGCTCGCTGGCCCAGGGCCAATAAATATTCAAGTGGGTCCACCAAATAAAATCACGGGAGACCCGTTTGGGATACCACATTTTCAGTGAGCTGGTGACCCCACAGTATCTCGTATCCCATGCTGTGCATACTTTTCAGTAGGGCATGTAAGATAAGAATTTCATGTATAATTTGATGCAGCACGTTCTTAATCTAATGAGCGCTTTCTGCATATCCCAGCATAACCATTTCAAGTGAATCTTATGTGTTAGAGCCGCATCGGCCATACAGGTTTCTGAACATATTCTGCATTCGTATGGAAAACATGAAATCATAATTCCCATTTCTCAAGCTCTTCAAAACATTCAAGTGGCAGTGTTTCCTGTGATCACAACTTGTGAACTCATGTCGGCATGATAAAATCGATTTTATATGTATGAAACCCTGTGTCTAGCCCTGCTCAGTGGTTAATGCTCCGGGCTACTGATCAGAAGGTGGTTCAAGCCCCAGTACCACCAAGTTACCACTGTTGGGTCCTTAAGCAATGCCCTTCACCCTCAATTGCTCAGTTCTTTAAAATCTTTAGAAAATAGAACTATTTCAAACAGAACTAAACCAATCTCTGAATCACAATCACAGCATCCAACACGGAATCGTGTTCTGTGCCATTTTTACGTTGTCTGGGGTGTTTTCCGAGGTTTCGAGCGTGGTTTTTTTTGAGGGGAAAAAAATAGATGCAGCGGGATTTTCCAGGTGCAGGCGCTGATGAGAAACTGGGAAAAAATTTTTATCCAGCCTAAATGTATAATACTGTACACAAGTGTGCAGTAGATTGATAAATTATATGCATTTATTCAGAGTGTTTTTGTATGCCAAAGGACTTGAAGGTCTTTAGAATAAATGGGTATGCGTTTCCCTTCTTGCATTGTTGCAGCCATCACTCTGGAGTGGTGCAGACCTGGAATTATCGGATCACAGAGTCTTTTCCATTGTTCAAGAGTCTGATCTTTATACTCCAGGGCAAACTGAGGCCTTTTATTTTGATTATTCTCACTAACAACTGGTTTTCTTATGACCATACAGCAGTTTAGTTCCAATCCTGTAAGTTCTTGATACAGTGTGTGTGTGTGTGTGTGTGTGTGTGTGTGTGTGTGTGTGTGTGTGTGTGTGTGTGTGTGAATTTTCTTACTTTCACTATGAAACAGCTGTGAGTTCTACTGTTCATTTTTTAAATTCAGTTTCACCAAGTGTTTACATGATCTTCAGTCATGGCTAGTGAAGATTTTTTTCTGACCACATTCCATGTGTGTAGTGAACAGATCTGCACAATTCGGGTTTTAATAATGCAATGGACAGTTTTTAACCCAGTTTTAGTAATTTCATCTTAGTTTTGCTTGAAGTAGGCAAATAATTTGATCCTTCTGAAGCTACTCACTGCACCATTTAATGTTTAATATGTTTCAGTTGGCAACATGTTATTTATCACTGCAGTGATTATCCAATCAAAGTCTTTTGCTTTTTAAATCCAGGTGGGTTTTTTCATCACAGGGCAAATGATTTGGTGTTGGTAAATAAGATGTTAATTTGCATGAATTACTTGTTTTTGCTAATATTAGGACAATTCTTTAGTAAAATTCATTATTATAAAAATGTCGTGCCTATTAAAAGCAGCCATTAGTTATACTACAGAAAGCAGGACTTGAGCTGAATCATGATGTGCACTGTAGCACCTTTTTATCTTTTTTATTTTGATTTTGATATACTGTATTAATCTCACAAGTGAAATTATTTTCTCTGCATTTAACCCATCCTAATTGAGCACACACACGTAAACAGTGAGCACACACACACTCGGAGCAGTGGGCTGCCACACACATTGGGGCATCCGGTGAGCAGTTGGGGGTTAGGTGCCTTGCTCAAGGGTACTTCAGTTATGAAGTTGGAGGAAGGGAAGGTGCAGCTCAGTCCCACACCACCACACATTGTTCCTGCTGGTTCGGGAATCGAACCAGCGAACTTTTGGTCCCAAACCCGCTGCTCTAAGCATTAGGCTATGGCTGCCCCCAAAATAACAACCATATGTGGTAACTAATATTTGGCTTTTTAAATTTATTTATTTATTTATTTTTAATTTAAAGAGTACTAACACAAAGTTAACAGAGCACCCAAACAGGGACTTCAACCCGGGACCCTCAGATTAAAAGTCTGATGCTCTACCGACTGAGCTACTGTAGAAGCATGATTATGATTGATAAACTTGATAAACTAATGATATAATGATTAAATGGTGATTAATGTTATGATTGTTGTATTAGGATTGGTAAAATTGTAGTTGAGCTGTTAGACGTTTAAATGATGATTATTGTGAAACAAAACAATGTGTAATAAAGTGTGTGGGCCTTCTGCTGAGGCTCAGGCCTTCGCTGATGCCTCAGACGAGTGAGTGAACGCCCAAGGTCGGCCACTTAGCGTCAACAAGCACTTAGTGTAAACAATCTCTCCACTGTCTTCTCTGAGAGCCAGAAATTAATGTTGGCAGACACTTTGCACTACAGACTTAACTGTATATATACCCGTCCTTGAGTAGGGTTTGGGTGTCTTCGAACGTTCATTTTGGAGATCACTCCTGCTGCGCTGAACTGCTATTGTTTTCACTCTGACTGAATAAATTGTTCCTTATTTTTTGAACTGATTAGCAATTTGCTGATTTTTTTCACTTTGATTGAATAAATTTGTTCTTGATTTTGACTCCACGTCTCCTCGTGAATTTAACTGTGTCTGACACGACACTTCCTGGGCCCTTTTGACTAGAAGGTTTCATCCCAGATAGACACGTCCCAAATAGACATGTGGCTATTTTTGCGTACGTCACCCCTAGTCCACATAATGAAATGATTTTCTTGTGGTTCTGTGTATTTTCTCCACTCCTTTATCTATCTCTCTCTCTCTCTCTCTCTCTCTCTCTCTCTCTCTCTCTCTCTCTCTTTCTTCTCATGCTCATTATTGTCCTGCAGGCTGAATTTTAAGGACCCTGAGGCGGTGCGTGCTCTCACCTGCACCCTGTTAAAAGAAGATTTTGGCTTAAGCATTGAGATTCCTTTGGAGCGGCTCATCCCCACTGTCCCACTGCGCCTCAACTACATCCACTGGGTGGAGGATCTGACCGGTGGACAGGGTAGTCCACGCAGGGGCATCGATATCGGTACACAGACTTCATTAATGTTAGCACTCGTGGTTGCAGATTAGTGGCTGTTATGAAAATAGCCTTTGGAGAAACTCCCTCGAATGTTTGAACATTGGACAAGCTTTTGTTTTAAAGTCATTACCATGCAAGACAAGCATTTCAAAGCTAATCTCAGCAGCAGAATTCTGACTTTTTATACAGGACCCAGATGGAGAGAGGCCGAGCAGTGAGTGGTTTATCACATGCTGTGTGAAATGCCCTGGTTCCCAGACTGTGGCAGCGGTGCCAGTAGGTTTACTAATAGGCAGATGTCTGGTGGTGAATTCTCGACACGATAAAGCTCCTCCTAATCTTTCCCCTCCCTCGCTCGGTGGATCTTCGGCCACTAGGATGTCCTCGTTACTGCTCTGCTTTTGTGTGTTCTTTGTTTGTGGTGGAAGCAGATGAAATCCTTACACAGCTGTCCATCTGTTTATTTTTTCCTCTCCCAATTTGTCCCATAGACTGGTATTAAATTAAAGTGATGTTATTGAGTTATTTGCTTTTATATAAGGTTTTACTGTCTCCCTCATGATGAATTGGCCTGGTCTAACTGTTTAACTCAGGCTTCAGAACCCTTTTTGTCTGTTAGGCATCCCGAGAATTGTTGACGTGGGTGGGTAAATAATTGATGAGTAGAGGTGGCCTGCTGCACATTAGTGCATTAGAGACCTGATCTGTCATTTTGCTGTGGTGTCTGTCAGTCCAGGTCATTCTGTTAACAGACTTCATTGTGCTAACTGACTTGCACACATTCACATACTTTTAGAGCCAATGAAAGCCTTTAAAATGTATTTTTTACTCAGTTTTGTTTGTGATACATCCATAATAATAATAATAATAACACATTTCCTATTGCTTACTAAAATAATGCAAGATTTTGGTGAATGATTGTTGTATCAGGTGTAACAAGATTGGTGACAATTCATCGATATACAGTGTTATTCTTCAGTTGCAATCATGTATGTCGTAATGTATTATTGAGATGGCAGGCTCTGGGTGGAACAGCATGTAAGCTCTTTGTGTGTGTGCGTGTGCGTGTGCGTGTGTGTGTGTGTGTGTGTGTGTGTGTGTGCAGGTACAGGGGCTTCTTGTATCTACCCCCTGTTGGGAGCCTCAATGAATGGCTGGTACTTTCTTGCAACAGAGGTGGATGATATCTGCTATAATTACGCCAAGAAAAACATTGAACAGAATAATCTGGCGGACCTGATAAAAGGTGTGATTGTGTTCATACTTTGATAATGGTTTCATGCTGACTGATCTAAGTTTGTGTCGGATTTTAGAAATTGTGTGTGTGTGTGTGTTGCAGTGGTAAAGGTACCCCGAAAGACCTTGCTAATGGATGCACTAAAGGAGGAGTTGGTAGTATATGATTTCTGCATGTGCAATCCTCCTTTCTTCGCTAACCCGTCAGAGGCAAAGGTAACAGTGTTTTCTCTGCCTCAGACATGAAAATCAAGCCACTTTCCTTTCACCTATAATCTTTGTATGTGTTTGCTGAGAGTAATGTAACAGTAATGGTCATTCTGTTGTTGTGTGGTTTTTGATTTATTTGCTCCATCAGGGAGTCAACTCAAGGCACTCGCACAGACCCCCGCCCAGCTCCATCAACACGGGAGGAGTGACTGAAATCATAGCTGAGGGGGGTGAGCTAGAGTTTGTGAAAAGGATTATCCATGACAGTGTGCAGCTTAAAAAGAGGCTCAGGTTTGATACGCACACACATACATACAGACCAACATGTGTATAGTGGCTAGACTTGCGATGGGGAAAATTTCAAAAGCATTCAATGGGAATTTAAGATGGGGAATTTTGGGAATGTTTCAAGTTGAAAATTATTTTTATTTTTTATTTTGCTGTGCTGTATTAATCCCACAAGAGAAATTATTGCCTCTGCATTTAACCCCTCCAAAGTGAGCACACACACATGTAAACAGTGAGCACACACTGCCTAGCTGAAGGGCACTTCAGCCATGAAAGTGAAGGAACGGGAGGTGCAGCTCACTCCCCCTGGCTGCCACAAATTTTTCCTGTTGGTTCGGGAATCGAATCAGCGACCTTTAGGTTCCAAACCCGCTTCTCTAACCATTAGGCCATGGGGGCCACAGCTGCCCCTGTTTAATGGAAATTATCTGGAAAGTTGGAGTACAAACTGTATCACATGTTTTGCCATGAGCTTGTGTACAATAAAAATATTGTAAAATTATATTTTTATGTTAATTTATTTATTAGAACTATTTAACTTAACATGAAGTACACATAATGCATGACTATTCATACCATGGGCAAGCACTGTGTCAGATTTCCATCGTATAGTTTGATCGGTAAAAAAAAAAGGCACATATTTGGAGTTAAAATGTGTGATCATTGTCAATCTGGGACAGTACATGCTTATAGTGGAGAGCACAGCCACATACTTTGAAACAAAAACAAAGGGAAGTGGGAAATGTTGAACACACACTTTGTTAAATGCCCTTAAAATACAACATAAGAAATCAATTTGTTTTTCAATGTTAGGATGAAAAAGTGTTGGATAATGTACTGCATGTACAGTAGTTAGTGTAGACAGAGATTAGAATTCCATTAGGAGTTGACGATGGCAGATTTTACATTAATTGTGGTGATGTTGATGAAATGTAAAAATGAGCTAAATAACGTTTATTTATTTACCTTCAGCAAGCTTTTATTCTGGAGTTTATAAATAAGAACATTATTAGATCATATGACACAATTATGATCCTCAAAAGCTCCCAGATAAAAGATGCTTTGAAAAGAGAAATGAACATCAGCTTTGTGCTTCAACCCTACAATGCTGTCTGGAAGAAGAAGCGATTTGAGAATCAGTCAATTGCCTGCACTATTTTTAGCTCCACTCATATATTCTGGCTCAGGGCAAGATGGGTAACTCAAGTCAGAACGAGTACATGGCTAGGTTTTTGGTGGAATGTGTACTGCACTGTCTACTGGACATGTGGTCTTAGACCCATGTTCAAATCCAAGTGCCACTTTAGCATGAGGTCTGAGGGAGTGAATTTGGCCATGTTTTAATTGCAGTGTACTTGCCAGAGTCGAGTAATTAGTATACATGTCTGGATGTGTTGAGTTGCTCAACAATGCTCAGTGGATGGCAGTAGAAAAGTGGCTTCATATGAAAAAAAACAAAACATAACAGAGTTCAACAGAACAGGAATAGCAGTTTTAAATTCAGAAATACCAAAGCTTGCTTTAGCTTTCTGTTAGTTTTTTCCTCCTCAACAGTGCATGTTCTAGAGGGTCATTCCCACTGCAGAGGGAAGAAGCTGTCCTTAAGACGGGGCAAAGCAGATGGAGGCAGAAATGGAACTGTCATCCAGTGTTTGTTTAATTAATTGTCAGAAAAAGCAAACGATTACCCATGCAGCATCCGGCTTGTGTGATGGGAGCAGATGTGTGTGCACTGCAGTGCGCATTAGACCTGATTAACAAAGCCACACCTGGAAGCCCCATGGGAGCTGTTGCCTCTGCGTATGTGAGGTTTGGGGGGTGGGATCGTTCACTTACCTCTTAAGGGTCAGTGTACATCAGTGCACATCTGCTGTCTATAGACAGTGATTACATGCAAAATGGCAGATGTGGGCTTTTTATTATATACGCTTATTTTTAGCAAATGAGCTCGTTTTGCTATTTTTGGTGTTGATGAGATGCGCATCGTGTGTGTTTCATAATGAACGCAGACCCAAAATAAAAATAATAACAGTAGGTAGTTTTACCTCTGGCTTTGTGAAGATGCTTTATCCTCCGTGTCAAATTACGTTTATATACACAATGACCGTATGATATATTTTGTGACTTTAAGGTGATTATACCCTGCAACAGGGCTGATTAAAGATTCATGACATTGTCACGTTTGAAATAAATTTAAAGGAAATCGGCCTTAAAATTCATACCTTTAAAATCACCTTAAACTTGCCTGACTGGTGACCATGCCTTGGTGAAGCACAGCATGCACTTACCAGAGTGAAGTACCTACGTGAACTTCACTTATGCACTGCACATGTGAGGTGCCCCATCTACCCACTCAAGGTCAGGCAACCTTTCATATATGGACTGTTTCATTGTCAGGGTTGTCTTTTCAAAATTATACAAGGGACCCCTTTAAGTATACCCTGATTGTGAAACAGCCCATATGTTAAAGGACTCTGGCACACATCTTTTGATTTCACTTTATAGGAAACACTCAATTAATTAATTAGGAATGTTGTAGACGTGCATGTTTTAAGACACCCAAATCTTTTTAAAATACTCAACATTCTTTTCATTCAACTTATTTGGTTAGGGTCTTGGTTTCAGACCAGCAGAGTTTTTATGGTCCAAGAGAAGAGAACCATTTAGTTTTTCAGTGGAAACAGGTGGAACCGTTCCAGAGTAGACATCAGAACCTTCACATTGATGGTGGAAAAGGGATGTGCGTGTTCTACGTGCATCCATCTCCTCAGGACCAGAAGGCTGTCAGTATGAAGTGTCTGTGTCTGTGCATGTGCACATGTATATGCATGTGGATTTTTTTTTTTCTTGTTGGCAGGTGTTTGTAGATATTCTGCCAGAGACGCAGCCAGACACAGATTGCTTTTCCTTTCTAAATCCATTGATCTGCAATCAGACCCAGTATTCTCTCACTCTCGCTCTCTCTCTCACTCTCTCTCTCTCTCTCTTTCTCTCTCTCTCACACACACACACACACACACTAAAATACGGGTCTAATTTCACAAATTGCCAAGAGCTTCTCATTATTGACATTTTAATTGCTTCCTTTTTGGAGTGAGTCAAATGATGAGCGTGTAGTAATTCTTTTGCCCGTGCAGCTTCATAGTAATCTGCAGTCAGTTTAAGCTGTTACATGCTAGTAGGTTCTCAACGGCATGAAGAACATTTGTGAATATTAACGATCTTTAATATTTTATGCGGATAAAAGGAAATCATTTCTGTAGGCCAGCGGGTGTCTCTGACTCTGGGATCCCTGAGGAGTTGGGGGTATCCACGCAGTAGGAATTCTGCTAGACAGTGTGCCAGCCTCGTTTCCCACTGCTGCTCTCCTTTTAACCTGATGGATGCTCTCTTTGATGGCAGTTATTCATATGGATTCCTTGGTCCTCAAGGACTTCAGTTGTAATCTGCTGCATGTACTAGTCAGTCACACGTAGATTTTCTTTTCTACTGTGTTTTTTAGAGTCCAGTGATAGCTGATGAAGGCTCTTTTTTTGTGTGCATCAGCATTGATTTTCTGCCTGTGTTGTGCGACTTCAAAGTTATTGACCCAGTTGGGTATGACGCAAACTGCTTTCTCCAGTTCTCACCCAGCTCTAGAGTTTGGGTTGGGATCAAACACAACACCCAACTGAGTCATACACAAATCCATAGCAAAAATCTGGTTCTTTTGAAGAAAGAAAGTGTGCTGTAGTCGAAGGAAACTGGGTGTGGGTGAAATGGGCAGTGGTCATTTAATATCTTGCAGAAAACTGGAACATCGTTGTTCAGTTTATATTATTTAGGGGTTATTACTATTAATATCCCTATTTTGCCAGAGAATTGTGAATACCCAACCATCACATTCAAATGTCTTTTGTCAACATTGTTTCCAGTTTTGGCGAACCGTAGTTATAATCAGAAAAGAGTGGTTCAGAGAGCATGAGGAATCATTTTTACATATGAACTGCTACTAGAGTCGTAACCCTATTGAAAGTATTTGGGATGTGCTGGGGAAGACTTTATGGAATGGTTAAATTTTCCCTGAACAATTCAAGGTAGCAGTAAAAATGTATTCAAATAATAGGGAAATTAATGTTGTGCTGTTGCTTAAGTTTGTGAAAACGGAGATTATACGCTGTAATCGTGGGTTAACGCAGTCCAACAAAATATTGGTGTATGCGACTTTTTTTTTTTTTTTGGCCGGGCAATAAAATATTATCATTCACATATCATCCAAAGAAAGGGAAACTCATGAATACTTCTGATGACATGTAATAATTTTTTAATAGTGTTGAGTTTAGTGTAAAAAGTTGGTCCAAATCTACAATTGGAATTGAATTGAATTATTAAATATCTGTCCAATAAACTCAGCCATTGTGATCGTGTTTTGCAGATGGTACAGCTGCATGCTGGGGAAAAAGTGTAGCCTGGCACCTTTGAAGGACGAGCTGAGAAAACAAGGGGTGAGTCATGCCACGTGTCCAGATTGATCGCATAAGTGTGCAGTGCTGGAAGAATCTGCAGGTTACTTGATCTAAATCAGCTTTCTTTAAGTGGCCCTGGAAAAACCCAGTGAAACAGAGCTATGATGGGCTGGATTTCATTAGTTCATTAGCAGTCATTAGCTGCCGCTCCCTCCTCCATGAACAAATAAGCCCCCCGGCTTGGCTTTGTGTGCGAGCAGGATTCTCTAATAGCTGTGACTGCAAGCTGTTCACCCTGTTTACAGGTTATTAGGCTGGTGCTGGTCTTCTGTCCTCTCTTCATCTGGAGGTGTCAGGGTGCTGTCACCTCTCATCAGAGCGATGGTGCACTTGGCTGTGTTCCAATACTCGAACCTGATACCTCCGATCTGCCCCGCAGCCAACTAATGGGGCTCTAATTATTATGTTAATGAGATTTACAACTCATTCTCATTGCAGCTTTTTCTCATGCTCACTTCCTGTTCTTTAACCCATCTTTATTTTAAATAGCCATCACATTTAGAGCTCGTTTAGTACTCTGACTGCATCCTGTTTTCCTAATCTGCTTTATGTATTGTTGAGAAGGCAGTGTGAAATTAGAATAGCGTGTGGGATTATACCAAGGCCGCCCCTGTCCAGCCGTGTACACACAGCTGTGTTCCATGATGAACGTGTAGAACTGAATCATTTAATACCTGGCCACAGACTCTCCTCAGGTGGAAAGGATTTGATTGATGACCTACAGGCTCCCTAAATGCAGTGTGCATCTGCTAGTTTCAGGTCTCTCTCTGTAAATGGATATAAGAGATTAGTATAGTTAACATGGTTTATCAGTTTTTAATCACGTATTCATTTAAAATAAACTGAGTCTAGGGTAGCAAGGGTTCATTCTGAGGTGCAGTGTAATGATTTGAAAGAAGAGTGCGTCAGGAATGAACCACATATACTTTCTCTAATTTTACCAGAAACACTTTCGTTAATCTACAGCATGGGTCTGACATGAAATATTGTACTGAAAAACAGCCTACAAACATGAATTGTACTGTAAACCAGATAATCGTCTTCTACAAGCTCATTTAAAGTATGTAGCGCCCCCCCTTGATTTTCTGTTGAGATGACGACACCCTAAACGTTTTTTCCAACCAATTTCTAGGGATTGGCTGCACCAAGTTTAACTTAAAGATAATTCATAAATTAATTTAAGCAAGAAGGCCTGAGTATGAATCCTGGGCTCAGGTGTTTCTGTATGGAGAGTGCATGTTTTCCCCTTGCGTGTGTTTGCTCCGGGTACTCCGGTTTCCTCCCACAGCACAAAGACAAGCACATTAAGCTAACTGGCTGTTCCAAGTTTGACCTCAGGTGTGGAGGTGGAGGTGTGTAGTGGGTGTGTTGCCCTGCAGTGGTCTGGTGAGCTGTTCAGGGTGTACCATGTCAGCTGAGAGAGGCACCAGCATCCCGGTAGGATTAAGTGGTTCAGCAAATGAACTGTAGATTTAGAATATCCAAATTAAAAATATTTTTTGACCAGCTGGATCCATTTTGTGGTGATGCACCCACATGATAATGCTCTACCCAGAAGCATGAAGCCCATCATCGTAAGATCCTTCTTAGGAACTGTTTGGATAAGATTTCTGGACATGCGGCTTATAAGTAAAGTTGCCAGAGGATGCCTGTAATAATCAGGATTGAATCATTTAGAATAATGATTCTCTCTACAAATCACAGCTATAGGAGTGTCTTCACAATATAAACTCAGCTTAATGCTACATATAATGTATTAATTCCTCCTGTTAATACACACTGATAGTCTTATTATAAGCTTTGGCTGTAGTGTGTGTGGCTGTGCAAGTTGTTCTTGAACTTGAACTGGAACTAGGGCAGGAACTTGCTTCTTCTTTTGAATATCATTTATACTGTACTTGATTTCGGTTTGGATTTGCCACATGTCGTCAAGGCTTATGAAGTTATCTTTACTATTATTTCAGTTCAGATGAAATATACATTGAGTATTTGACATGGGGATTTTCCATTGGTCATTCACATTTACAACATTTTGCAGACGCCCTTATCCATAGAGATTACATTTTTTATTTAATTTATACAACTGAGCAAATAAGGGTTAAGGGCCTTGCTCAAGGGCCCAGCAGTGGCAGATGGGTGGGACTAGGGCTGGAACTCCAAACCTTGGGTTCAGTAACCCAGAGCCTCAACCACTGAGCCACCACTGCCCTACAGGTCATTTTACAGAAAGCAAAATGCAGTATTATTTTTCCAGATACAAGACTGGAGATCCGAGAGTTCCAGTAATAATTACACTACCCTGCCTCCCTATGTAAAATGATTCCAGTGCAAACAGGGCTTTGGATGATCTGATCTAAATTGAGACATGGGCGAGGAGGAGAGCTGTTTACAATCACCGTAATCACAGTTCATGACTAGAATTTTGCAGGTCAAGTGACGTCACCTTAGTGTGGACAACGATGGTCAATCACTCACCAAAAGTGCAAATATGCATTATGATAATCATGGGCACGTTTGGTGATTGATTGATTTACAGAAGGTATGACAAAGAGAAGACAGTAAAATTGTGTCTGTCTGTGTAATGTGGGTTGGTTTGTGAGCAGTTAGCTGACCTGAGATTGTGGTTACTGTTCAAGTATATTAATCAAGTCCTGCCATTGTTGTGAGGATAAGGGCAATTTTTTTTCCTCTCTTGGGTATTAAAATATTTCTATGTTCGATATTGATTATGAGTGGTTTACTTTAAAGAATCCTTTTTGTTCTACTGTTAATAGCACTTCTGTCCTCTTTTGTCTGAACAGGTCCCCAGAGTAACACACACTGAGTTCTGCCAGGGGCGAACCATGCGCTGGGCTCTAGCCTGGAGCTTCTATGAGGATGTGACCATGCCAGTAAGTTTCTGTTCTGTGTTCTGCCTTCTGTGACTTTGAGGGAAAGGTCCTGCTGTGACCTACTAAGCTACTTGGGAGGTTGTGTGTGTGTGTGTGTGTGTGTGTGTGTGTGTGTGTGTGTGTGTGTGTGTGTGTGTGTGTGTGTGTGTG
>JBCNYH010000013.1:18030454-18049436 GCA_039654325.1 Tandanus tandanus
AGGGTTAGAGTCCCTGGCTCGGGCGTTGCTGTGCGGAGTTTGCATGTTTTTCGATTTCCTCCCATATTAGGCTAATTGGCTGTTCCAAATTGCTTCTAGGTGTGAGTGTGAATGGTTGTGTATGTGTGTTGGCCCTGTGATGGTCTTGTGAGCTGTTCAGGGTATACCCTGCCTGAGACAGGCTCCAGCCTCCCCGCGACCCTAATAGACGATTAAGCGGTTCGCCAGATTACTGAGTGAAAGAGAGTGATTTGGGAAGAAATAAGAATTTCAATGAAAAGTATATTATTCAGGGCAACACGGTGGTTCGCATGTTTGCCTTACAGCAAGAAGGTCCTGTCTTCCATTCCCGGGCTCGGGTGTTTCTGTGTGGAGTTTGTATGTACTCCCTGAGCTTGCATGGGTTTCCTCCGGGTACTCCGGTTTCTTCCCACAGTCCAAAAGCAAGCACAGTAGGCTGATTGGCTGTTTCAAATTGCCCCTAGGTCTGAGTGTCAATGGTTGTGTGAGTGTTGGCCCTGCGATGGCCTGGCGAGCTGTTTAGGGTGTACCCCGCCTTCGCCGAAAAGTCGGCTGAGATGGGCGCCAGCCTCCCGCAACCCTAACCAGGATTAAGCGGCTTAGAAAATAAATTAACGAATGTATACAGTATACAGCAAGGAACATTATAGTTATGAAGCAAATGATTTCATATTTAAAACGGTTTTAATTTTTTTTTGTCAGCATTTTTCTGGATTGATATACAGATATATATGCGGTTGTACAAAGAATGAAAGTTATAATAGAGAATAGGAAAGAAAGAAATTAGAATATTGTGCAAAAGTTCATTTATTTCAGTAATTCACCTTAAAAGGTGAAACTAATATATGGACTCATTACATGCCAAGTGCGATATTTCAAGCCTTTATTTGTTATCATTTTGATTGATTATGGCTTACAGCTAATGAAAACCCCAAATCAAAAATCTCAGAAAATTAGAATACCACATGAAATCAATAAAAAAAGCATTTTAAATATAGAAATGTCAGCCCTCTGAAAAGTATAATCATACATATCTATTCAGTACTTGGTTTGGGCCCCTTTTTCGTGAATTACTGCCTCAATGCGGCGTGGCATGAATGCTATCAGCCTGTAGCACTGCTGAGGTGTTATGGAAGACCAGGATGCTTCAGTAGCGGCCTTCAGCTCTCCTTCATTGCTCGGTCTCGTGTCTCATCTTTCTCTTGGCAATCCCTCATAGATTCTCTATGGGGTTCAGGTCAGGCGAGTTTGCTGGCCAATCCAGCACAGGACTGCTCTATGCTGTATTTTTGTGAAACGTGGCTCGGAGACGGAACCCCCGATGATGCAGTAACACCAGCTGGCTATTCATTGTAATTGCACAGCCATTTTCGTCAGACACACCTGGAGCACCAATAACACGGTAATAACGCAGTCATGCACGGAGAATGTCGAGTATATTACATTAAAGTGCACACCATTTTATTTACCAAGAGAATTGCAGTGTGTTATCGTGAGCACAGTATACATACCTCCCTCAACCAATGAGGACAAGGCTCTGAAAGAACTGTATGACATGATCTCCAGACATGAAAACTCATACCTGGATGCTGCTCTCATAATTCTAGGGGACTTTAATCACTGCATCCTACAAAAGAGCATACCTAAACTATATCAGTTTGTTAACGTCCCCACTAGGGGAAACAACACCTTGGACCACTTCTACAGTAACATTAAAAATGTTTATTCTGCTGTTTCCAAACCACACTTTGGGAAGTCTGACCTAGCTGTTCTACTAAGGCCAACTTACACCACTAGGCTGAAGTCAAATCCAGTAACAGTGAACACTGTGAAGACTTGGACTGACAGTGCAGTGGAATTGCTGCAGGTCCGCCTAGAGACTACAGACATGGGAATTTTTAAAGAAGCCAGCAAGAACCTTTGAGTACACAGACACTGTAAGCAGCTATATCAACTGGTAGACATCTATTTGTATTCCCTCCCGTACTATTAAAGTGTACCCCAATCAAAAGCCATGGTTCAACATAAACGTACACAGGAAGGTCAGGAGCCGGTGTACAGCCTTCAGGTCGGGCGACATTATGGAGTAGAAGCATGCACGGTATGAGCTACAAAAATCTATCAAGGCTGCCAAAAGGAAATACTCCCAAAATCTGGAGAGCTGCTACAGGAACAATAACAATTCAAATATGTGGCAGGGAATACAGACAATTACAAACTACAGGACTAATCTCAACAGTGCGGAAGTCTGTGACTCCATTCAACCAGACACACTGTTTCAAACAGTTTCTATGCGAGATTTGACAGAGACAATAGGGACACTCCATCCAAGTCCTGTGTGGCCCAGATGAAACTGCACTCCAAGTGTCACACGTACAAGTCCTGAGAGCGTTTTAAAGGGTAAATCCCCAGAAAGCTGCTGGACCCAACAGAGTGGCACCAGGAGGCCTGTGCTGAGCAACTGGCAGGGGTGTACACAGTCGTCTTTAACACCTCTCTCAAGCAGGAAACTGTACCGCACATTTTCAAATCATCCCTCATAGTTCCTGTCCGAAAAAAGTCCATGTATCCACCATCAATGACTACAGACCAGTGGCACTTACATCTGTAGCCATGAAGTGTCTGGAGAAGCTGGTCTGCTGTCCCGGACACCGTAGTTCCTCTACAGTTTGCCTACCGTCCAAACAGATCAGTGGACTACGCGGTCACTCTGACCCTCCACTCAGCGCTACAACACCTGGACACTAACAACACATATGCATGAGTACTATTTTTGGATTACAGCTCTATCTTCAACACTGTAAGGCCAGTGAAACTGGTTGGGAAGCTGACAGTCCTCATCGACAGATCACAGTTTGTGAGGATGGGAAACAAGGTCTCTGCAGAGATCAAAATCAGCACTGGAACACCACAGGGCTGCTGTCTCAGCCCCAAACTCTTCTCATTTACACTCATGACTGTGTCTCCACCCTTAACAATAACACAATTATCAAGTATGCAGATGACACAACCATCCTGGGTCTCATCAAGGAACAGATGAATCTGCATAGAGGGAACTGGTCCACTGAATCACTCTCTATGGAGAAGACAATAACCTGCTCCTCAACACAGAAAAAAACAAACAGCTCATCCTTCAGGAGGATGCCCCCCCTCTGCAGCCCCTTACCATCAAAGGAACAGTAGTAGAGCGTACTGACAGTTTCATGTTCCTCGGTCTCCACCTTTCGGGGAACTTGAGCTGGGCCAAGAACACTGTGGAGACTGGAAAAAAAAAAAAAGTCCAGAAGCGCATGTACTTCATCAGGCTGCTGAAGAAGGCTGGGCTTGGTCGTAACCCTCTAACGCAAGCCTACAGAGGACTTGTGGAAAGCATCCTCACCCGTGGAATCACTGTGTGATACGGAAATATCACCACAGCGGAGACAATGTCGCTTCAGCGTGTCATCAATACAGCCAAAAGGATCATCGGCGCCAGCCTTCCTTCTATGGACACTATATTCACACATCGCTGCAGAAGAAGAGCACAGAGCATCCTCAAGGATAAACACCATCCAGGTAATGCTCTGTTCAGGTGGAGAGACTCAGGGTACAATCTGACCACACAGGCCAGAGAGAATCCCCACTCACAGAGCTCGGTTCCATAACAGCTTCTTTCCTGCTGCTGTCAGACTGGTGTCAAGGGACTCTGAGGAGGGTAGGACACACTACACCCCCAGAACCCCTGCAGAATAACATCTGCAACACATTAATTGCTGTATGTGCAATAATCTAATACATGTGCAATAACTGTGCAATATCCGTGTAAAACACAATGTGCAATGTAAAATGTGAAATTTAGAGTGTGAAACTTGCTGATAGGGTCTTAGCTCTGTATCTTACATATGTATACATTTTTTCTTTCTTGTCCCTATATTTAAAATAATTTTTTTTATATTTTCCTTGTTAATTCTTAACATAGTTAACACAACTCTGAACGCGCACCAAGAATTCCAATGTGTATGTGCTTTTTTTTGTACATTTACAAATGGCAATAAACATCTATTCATTCTTTTCATTCATAAAATGTTATTTATTCTGTGTAACTGTAGGGTCGTCCCCCCCCCCCCCCCCCAACCCCCAGTGTCAGACATTGCTGGACGATGTGACCTGTGCGTCAGACCCTGGATATATGGCACACACAGATCTCAGACAGTGATGTTATATTTACTCCACTGCAAACCAAGGTCAGGGACGAGAGGTGCAGCCACACCTTTAAAGCCCTTAATTGTGCATTGCTGCCCTCTGCTGGTGTCGTCTCACTCACAGCAAAAAATCATAGTGATGTGTGAGTACTTAATACGTTCAATATTCAAATGCAATTGATAGTGCCACAGAGCAAATTTCAGCAGTAATGCAGTACTCTGTGTTTGTATCTCATTTACAAAAATCACAGAGAGGCTGCATCCTAATTTTTTCACCCATTATGATTCAGGTTAGATTTTAACTATTTACAGATTTCTCATCACCAGTATGCAAAATGTTACATTTCTACCCCGGAGCCACCGTATTTCGCGTCTTTTAATACAGGAACAGATTGATCTAGTTAGGCTATATCTCAAATGCCAGAGTAAAAGTGTCCAGTTGGATAATTATTTGGAAAATTAAGAAACAACTTAAGAGTGAGAGAGTAAGTGTTTTGCCGAACCGCTTAATCTCGTTAGGGTTGCAGGGAGGCTGAAGCCTGTCTCAACCAACTCTGGGCAAAGGTGGGGTACACTCTGAACAGCTTGCCAGGCCAACACACCCACAACCATTCAATGGGGCTAATTTGGAACAGCCAGTTAGCCTAATGTGCATGTCTTTGGACTGTGGGAGGAAACCAGAGTACCTGGAGGAAACCCACGCAAGCACAGGAAGAACCTGCAAACTCCACACAGAAATTCCTTTGCCGAGCCACTCACTCGACCCCAAGGCCTTTACACCACTGTGCTGCGTAACAACTTAAACCATAAAAAACAAAGTTGTATGAACCTGCAAAAATGTTTGTTTTCTCCTTGAGTATGAAGAGTAACTAACATGATCGTTTGTTTCATTAGGCTGTAAGACATTCATTTTTAAATGTCTGTATGAAGGCAACTTCCAGTAGGTTGTTGGGTCTCCTTAGGGATTACAGATAGCGGATGGTGTCACACTTGGCACATTTATAAATTATAAATAACTGCAAGCAGATTTTGTCCTTCTGCACTTTGTTTTGCTTTGGTCTACTGACATTTTGTGTGTGTGTGATTTCCAGTCTCCTCCAAACAAGAAGCGTAAACTGGAAAAGCCACGTAAGCCGCTGACCTTCACTGTGGTGGAGGCCACTGCAGCAGAACTACACAATCAGGCCCTCAGCATCGGCCAAACACACACAAGCCATGTGGAGAGCGTCACCTACTGGTTGAAAAACGTTCTCACAGACCTGAAGGTACACACACACACACACATACAAAAAAAACTGTGTCCAGATTTATTTCACCTAATTTTAAAGTGTACGGTAATATTTTGATTATTATTAGTGCTAATTCTAAGCATTTTGTTACTGCTTCTCAAACAAAGAGATCACATTAAGGACTACTGTATACTTCGATGAGTTCTACTCAATAAAACCTGTAATGACTTTGATAATGGTGGGTTGTCATGGCGAGTGAAGCTCCAGCCACCCAACAACCCTGACAGATAAGTGGTAGAGATGGGCGGGTGGATGGATGTGTGCGAGAATGGATGGTGGGTTATGATTTTTACCTCTGTTACTAAATGTAAAAGAATAATGAGCTCTGTGGCTATGCTTCCGAGACCCCACTTTCAGATCCACTGATTTAGGAGGGCGATGATATCTTTTAAAAGAACGTTAAGAGGAGGACAGGCATGGTATGACGGTACTGTACTGTGTCCTCAGGTGTTACACAATCGTGTGCCCTCATCCGACTCGGAGCTCAGCCTCTTCCTGACGGCTGTGGAGAACACCTGGGTGCATGCTCGACAAAAACGGCGTGAACAGCTCCGGCAACTTCATGAGCCACCCACAGCCCCGGAGTGTGATGCTCCCAGTACTGACAGCGTGGACCCGACCCCGGCACAGGAGCTTACAGATCCATTCAGTAACGGAAAAGAGACCAAGACAAAGCATGACTGTGAAAAAGATAAAGATACCCCCTGTATAACCTCCAGCATACAGGAACAGAGCTCCAGCATCTCTGCTGTTTCCCCAAACTCCAGCTTGGTGCACAGCTTCCTGTTTAAGTGCCTGATGAATGTGAAGGTGGAGAATAATGATGTGTTGGTTGAGATGCACTGGGTGCAGGGTCAGAATAAAGACCTGATGAACCAGCTATGCACATGCATTAAGAACTCACTGTTTCGCCGAGTTGCCAGGTCGATTTAATTGTGTTTTAACCCCTCGTCTGCTTTTCAACATCCGATTTTATTAAAAGAGCATCATCTGAGGCATGAGCCATACTATTTTGACTTCCTGTAAGTCTACCGGTATTTACAGTACAGCCGTACAGACATTGAAAAGAAAAATTAGTTTTGTTGAATATTTGTTTGGCTTTGTTACGTTTGTAATAAATATTTTAATTGTTCTTGGTTTCCAGTCTTTCTTTGATTTAATATCTCGGATTTGTTCATTAATGTTTTGTTGTGTACTTCGCACTAACAGGTACCTGTCATTTAATCTGATCACATGATTTGCTTATGTCAGCTCTTGAAAAAGGAAAGGATGGCTAGTATGCAATTAGTTCCTTGATTTATATGTTGGTACTGATATTCTGGTTCTTTCATTGACATGTCAGATTGTTCCAGTCATTTCTCCGTGTGAAAAATCCCCACTTCATAAGAATCAAGCTGGTCCTAGTATCCTGTTGGGGCTTAATGGTTTTGATTCTGATTTATGTTTTTTTTTTAATACCTTTTTGCAGAGTGGCATTTCCTGTCCCTCGAATACCTCTGTGGTTTCCTAGCAGGATATCTAGGCCTGCAGACAGAAGTCCAGAGTGGGGCTAGCGTGGATAACAGGAAGCCAGCAGCAGTCAAGGAAGTAACTATTCGAAACTGTGGTGTTTTTCTGAGTGGTGGGTCACGTGAAGTTCCTGGAGATAAATCATCTACTGTCCTTCTTCTGGTTTAAGCAGGGACTTTGCTCTCCATTTGCCAAACTTATGTGAATCATGTGACATTTCGAGAACAGAATGTGCTTACACTAGACGTATCTGTTAGAGCGTGCGGTGGCATGTCATTGCTTGTTGATATGTTCTTATTTATTCGATGATTTCTCAGTCTAGCTGTTACTTCTTCAAAACAGCCTTTAGATTTTTACCTCTATAGTAGTTTTTATTTTACCAATATTCAAATGCATTAATTGATAAAACAGCTCATAAAGTCTAATCGAAACTTAAAAGCTGCAGAATGTATGATTTTTGGAATTTTGTCCTTTGGGGTAAAAAAAAAATTTTTGCTTTGCAATCTACTTGAAGAAAAACATTTGGTATTGTGGGTTGTACTGTGCACTTCTCCACTGCATGCATTAATCTCACGCTGTGCACCAGACCACAGGCTGCATGTTGTGGCTTTTTATGAAACTCTCCAAATCTCTAGGGTTATTAAACACAGCTAACTCTCTAACTAGCTATTTAAAATATGGCATACACAACATTTAGTTCCAGTGCACTAATGTGATTGTGATTATTGGCATGGCATTCCAAGGGTAGTGATGTTTCACTTAACAGTACTGGTTTGTTTTATCGTGTGTCACTCTGCTCGTCTGTGTCCTGCACCCAAAATTACACATCCACGTTGTCAACTTTATCAGAAGACTCAGCCAGTCTTACTTTTCATGAATATAACTTTTGACTTTTGATATGAAAGCTGGTCAGATGATGATGATAACAATAATTTTAACAAGAGTGTACAAATCAGTGTGAGCTACCCAGCAGTCATACTGTAGTGTTTTTGAGTTTATTTCTGGACTCAGGTTCATGCTGTAGGCAGCACAGTGGCGTGGTGGTTAGCACATCTGCCTCACAGCAAAAAGGTCGAGTCCCAGGCTTGGGTGTTTCTGTGTGGAGTATGCTTGTTCTCCCCATGCTTGCATGGGTTTCCTCTGGGTACTCCGGTTTCATCCCATAGTCCAAAGACATGCACATTAGGCTAACTGGCTGTTCCAAATCGCTCCTAATTGTTTGTGTGTGTGTGTGTGTGTGTGTGTGTGTTGGCCCTGCAATGGTCTAGGCAACCTGATCAGAGTGGACGATGCCTTCGTCCAGTGTCGCTGAGTTAGGCCCCACCCTCCCAACAACCCTAGCAGGATTAAATGGTTCGGCAAGTGAGTGAGGTTCATGCTGTTATACTGAATATCAGCACGGCCATGAATATCTATGGCTCTTGGCCCATGGCCTTGTGCCTGTTTATCACAGCCGAGCGTATATTCAGTACAATAGTACTCTATAATACAATAAACCTGTCATGTGATACTGAGCAAGTGACCAAGCCTGATCATTTCCAGTGGTTTATTATTATTTTCTCTTTTGTCATGTATTATCTGGTCTATTATATTTCTTTTTTGTTTACTCTCTCTGTCTCTATTCTGATTGGTTGTGGATCCTGCCGATCATATGATGGAAGGACTTATTTCAGCCAGTCTGAAGTGTGATGTGCGACTTTTCTGAGCTGGGAAAGTTTTGTAATAATTTTTCCTCTGCTTACTTAGGATCATTAATCTTCATCATGATTTTTTTTTCTTTTTCTTTTTACATTGTAATCTGTGAACACATTGCAGCTTTCATGTTTTGTTACTTTTGGTCTATATTTTGTTAATAAATTTATATATATATTTTTTAATTTTTTTTTTCCATTCAAACTTTTTCTCTCTGAATGTGGCATGTTGACTGGCACAGCTCTGATCATGTGCCTGTCCTGTGGTGTTCTGTTAAATGTTCAATAGCAGGAAATGCCCACGGATTTAATTTCTGAGAGAGAGCTGTAATCCTCTCTGGTGCTCATATAACTGTGCAGAGTTCTCATGAACTTCTACAGAAACCGCTTTAGTGCTTGGGTGAAATTTTATGACTACAAGAAGACAAACGAGCTCATCAAAACCGTGCTGAGTCTCTCACTCCTGACTTCTGTGGAGTCGTTGGGGTTTTCGCACGTCACCCTGCCGAACGGCGCCCACGTGAGCTGTTACCATGCCGCCCTGTTCTCTCCTCCTATTGGCTGCTGCAGCCTGGTGGTTTATTTATTACGGACACGCGCGACTGCGCAATGATCGGAGAGGAAATGCATATAGGGGGATTATTGTGGGGTTGTTTATGTGCGGCAGGGAATTAAAATGTCTCTGTGTTTGGGTGTGTGATTTTGCATACAGCCCATAGATTGTAATAATTATACAGTAAATATACTTGATATATTGTAACTTTGGGCGACGCTCCGGGCTTTAGATGTCTCCGTCCTGGGCGGGGTTACACTGGTTGTGGGCGGGGTTAGCTCCTAGCGTGCTGTACCGCGATGTGGTCACTGATCAGACACTCTCTCTCTCTCTCTCACACATTCAGTCTCTCTCAGCCCGCCATCTTGTTGCGGCTGTACTACGTGTGTGGAAGAGTTCCTACGAGGGCGGGGGGATTAAGTTGCATCTTCTTTTTTCCCCCCCAACCTTTTAAGTGGAGATCCCAGGAGCCGAAGGAAAGATTTCTTTCTTTCTTTTTTTTTTTATAATAATTTGCTCACAAAGCAGGAACTGCTCGGCTGTTTTCTTTTGTGGAATTAAAATAATACATCAGAGATGAGTATCGAGACGCTTCTGGAGGCAGCCAAGTTTTTAGAATTGCAAGCCCAGCAACAACAGAAAACACGTGGTAAGAAAGAGTGCAGTTATGGGACTGTGTGTGTGTGTGTGCAAAAAGAATCCCTTCTGCATGGCATGTTACTGGTGCAGCTTGAAGCCCTCGCATTGCTTCCTGGTGGAGGATCCTGCTGTGATATGAGTGACTGTGTACATGATGAAGGGTAACACTGAGTGGATCCTTCACACTTATTAAAGTGTTTCGAAGGGAAAATAATGCAAAGCACGAGACAACTACCAAACTGTTTGAAATGTACCGCGGATGTGAAAGCGTGTAGGGTTAAATCTGACTCTCTGTGGTGTGTTGTTTTGCTTGGTGAATAGATTTTACATGGAATTTATATAGAGAAAATCGTTTTCGAATATTTAATCACATGGTTTCGATTTAAACCCTTCTGCATTGCTCTTAAGGGCGGTGGCGGCTGGAGGAGCTGCGTGTGTGTGTGTATGAGGGAGAGAGCGCGTGCCAGTTACGTTTTACATAATGACGTGACATTCCCGCGGTGTCGTGTTACGCGTCTTCGAGCTGCTCCTGCTTATGGACAGAAGAGTTATACAGAAATATTCCTGTCCCTCTCAGCGCACTCAGGAGCTTTATTATTGTTATTGTTATTATTATTGTTATTTATTCTTATTAGTGTTAAACTGTTTGGATTGTACTGTACTGTACAGTTGTGTTTTGTGAGGCGTGGTTTGCCGCGGAACAGCGCGTTCCTGCCTGTGACGTTCAGTGCGGCCACGCCCCCGTAGTAGATTCCGCGTGGACAAACTCCGCCCCCCGCAGCCATGTGCGCGCCAGACAAGCAAGAGCGCGCGCTCTGTACGACGTGCAGAAAGTAGGCCATGGGGAGTGTTGCACAAATGTTTAAATACTAAAGATATTCTTTGTTTACTTATTGTGAGGTTAAGTAGGTGCTCATATAATATATAGCTAATATATATAAATATATAAAACCCACGAAATGCTAAAGATAATGGAAAAGGTGTAAATAAATAAATGAATGAATGAATAAACAGGATACCAGTGGAGCCATTATCAATACCAGTGTCTGTTATTAGGAATTTAGATTTTGGTTGTGTGTGCATCTTGAAGGGTTTCTGTCGTGAACATTATTGACGTCGTGTGTTGTTTTGTTGGTTCTTTTTTCGTGTAATCTTTATAATCACATCACATGGACTGAGCGTCTGACCCAGTTTTATTTGTGCAGGAACCACTGAATTTAATAGAATTCTCATATTTCTGTCTGCGCTGATGCAGAGCATGTCTTATTTGCGTCCTGTCTTACTTATAAGTGTGTTGCTATGGTAACTGGACAGCCTACCCCCACACACTTGTTAGAAGAGCATGGTGCTGCCTGGTTGGGGGTGGGTGGCTCGTGGTCAGCTGCTGCGACTTGTAGGCCATTGGTGTAGCATCACAAGTGTCTTCTGGGCTTCAGTTGCTACTTTCGTCCAGGCAGATTTGAGAATGAAGAGCATTGAACGTCCCTGACTCAAGACGATGCTGATTTGATTGTGATGATGGCAGCGGTATGAGGTCACATGATGTCTTACAAAAGCACCTCACTGTTGCACTGGTAGAATGTTTATTGAATCACAGACATGCACGGTCTTACACCGAGCCGAGGGTCCGTTTTATTGCCCTCGACGCAGTAGGGACGATGACTTATCTGCTCGAGATCTTTTCCTTTTGTTATCAGATATTGAAAATGATTGAAGATGACACTGCTGTAGGTGCGAAGAGTGTTGGCTGTACTCTGATGTTAAGCTTTTTTTTCTTTAAGTGCTTAAACATGAGTTTTGCCAGTGAAGTTTCACTACCCAAACATAACAAGGAAGTGCTTAGATTTTCAGGAGCAGAAATTTTCCATTCCACGCCTCTTAACCGTATGCTCATACTTGAATGCACTTGAGTTCATCACAGGCTCTGACTTCATCAAACACATTAGGAAGTGATATGGCCTTGTGCTTTGTACCAGCCTGTAAATTAATCAGTGAGTAATCCACACATGCAAGGTACCTGATTGGTAGATCAAAGTTTTGCCACACTTGTTATATTGGCTGGCTGTGTGAATCATCACGAGCTGAACAAGCCGGAATGTCAGATTGCCACAGTGGCGTTCCCCTTAAAAGGAAATGTTATCATAATAACAACAACACAGTCACAGTGGGCTTTTTAAAATGCCTACCTGAACCGTACATGATTAACAAAGGTTTTTAAAATTATTATTATTGTTTTTACTATTATTATTATTTAAATGAAGGCTGTTGAAGGTAAAATTTGTTGTAAATGTGTTTAGTTTTTTTTTTTATCGAACTGCTTTTATAACTGACATCTCACGTAAGAATAAAAATTGTTGGGTGTTTCAGGACGACACGATGCACAACTGGTACTCTTTTAAGACTGTAGTATAACCAGCCATCTGTTGTATACACTACCGGTCAAAAGTTTTAGAACGCTGCCATTTTTCCCCTGGTTTTTATTGCAATTGAAGCAGTTCAGTTCAAGTCCAGTCAATGACCCGAAAAGTAACAAAAGGTAAACGTTATGTCAGAATGACTGTAGAGAAAAAGAACAAGACGGTAGGCTTCAAATCATGGAACGGCAGCACCGTCTCCAGACTTCAACCCCATCGGGTTGGTTTGGGATGAAGTGGATAGAAAGGTGAAGGCAAAGCAACCAACAAGTGCAACACGTTTGTTGGAACTTCTGCAACAGTGTTCAACTTCCAGAACAATATTTGATCTCCATCATTGAAAGAATGCCAGGAGGGTTTTCAGCTGGAAGATCTGCACATAGCTGGCTACTGTGATGAGTCAGTAAAGTAAAGCATTGACTAAAAATGTTTATTTTTTTTGTTCTGTGTACATTGAGACGTTAAACCGTGTACAGTTTTCAATAAAACCTGAAAAACATCGGGGTGTTCGAAAACTTTTGACCAGTGGTGTATAACTGTTTAAAGCCTTAAGGGAATTTTCTTTTAGATATTCATGCTTCAGGAGAAGGTATATGGAGCACAACCCTATCTATAGCGGTTAGCCCAATTTTCAAACTGGTGCTAAATTGTGTTCAAAAACATTAAGGTTTGGTACAGGTCCAGCAGCGTGTGTGTGTGTATGTGTGTGTGTGTGTTTTGAGTAAATGTTAGAGTAGTCTAACAGAAGCAGGAAGAGTAAATGTGCCTTCCAGGCTGAACATGATGTACTAAAGCACAATGTACTCTGCATTCGTGATTATTTCTATTCTTCTGTTTATTTGTTGCTGCACTCAATCACTTCTCAAAAACACACCAGTCTTGGTTAAGTCTCCAACATAATCCATATTTAGAACTGTTAACAAATCCTTAAGGTTCAAAGTCACTCCACTTAGAGAGACCATATGTAGTCATAGTCAGAAGATCAGAATTAAAACAGTCTTGGTGTGCGCTGATCTGTGACCCTGACGAATTTATCCTCTTTAACTCTTTCTTGTAGAAGAGAACGAGCTATGGGAGAGACTGCGCCTCGAACAGGAAGTAGGGAAGCAGAGAGCGGAAGCACCCCCCTGCATTCCAGACACACATGCTAATCACGTGACCTCAGGGGGGGAGTCGAGTCCAGAGCTTAACCACACCTCTTCTCCAGCCCTGCCCTCTCCTCCTCCCCACCCTGCACCCTCCATTCCCATCACAGTCATCCCTATTTCTGTGGTGACGTCCAACCCGACCACCTCACCTGCATCCCCCCAGCATAGTGTGCCCCAAAAAGACACCCACTCACCCCCATCTCAGCATGCACTGCCCCAACACGCCATCTTACCCCCTCAGACTAATGGCCCAAAACTGGCCCAGCCCCTGCAACCCTACCCTGGGTCCATCGTTAGAGCTTCCCAGCATGCTCTGCTCCCCCATCCAGCAAACACCCCAGCACAGCCAGGCCTCATGGCCAAAACCAACCCGCCTGATGATCAACGCGGCCTGGACGGCAAGAAAAGACCCGGAGGGTGAGTTGGGGGTTCAAGATCCTTCAGTTATAATGTGTCTGATGAGCGTTGCATGTTGTAAACAGGTTTGAAAGACCTGCATTTTGTTCTTGTTTGGTGAATTCTATGTGTGTGGTCTCTTTGTTTTAGGGCAGGAACAAGAGAAGTACATAACAAGCTTGAAAAAAACAGGTGGGTCAGTGTGTCGTCTCTGGGTTCTGCTTGCACAACATTCTGGAGATTTGTAGCTTACATATAAGCCTGAAGGTTTTTGTTGTTGTTGTTACACTGGTAACAGTCCCATTTTTATTATTTTAAACTCAAATGCACACTGTGAGGAACTGTTCCACTTTAAGGCCAGTTTGAACTGGATTAAGTGTTGCTGTTGTTTTGAAACAGGCGTGCACACTTAAAGGAATGCTTCGAAACCCTTAAGAAGAACATCCCTAATGTAGACGAGAAGAAAACCTCCAATCTGAGTGTGCTGAGAAGTGCATTAAGATACATTCAGGTAGAACTGACTTCCTCTCATGTCTGCTGCTGTTTGGTAGGTCGTGGCATATATACATATACTACCAGTGAAAAGATTTAGAACACCTCAACTTCCCTGGTTTTTTATTGAAATTGAAGCAGTTCAGTTCAAGTCCAGTAAATGACCTGAAAAGGAACAAAATGTAAACGTTATGTCAGAATGACCGTAGAAGAATAGAACACGATGGTAGGCTCCAAATCATGGAACGGCAGCACCGAGCACCGTCTCCAGACTTCAACCCCATCGGGTTGGTTTGGGATGAAGTGGGTAGAAGGTTGAAGGCAAAGCAACCAACAAGTGCAAAACGTTTGGTGGAACTTCTTCCCAACACTGCTGCAGAACTTCCAGAACAATATTTGATTGGGTGGTGGCTCAGTGGATAAAGCTCTGGGTTACTGATCAGAAGGTCAGGGGTTCAAACCCCAGTACCACCAAGCTGCCACTTGTGGGCCCTTGAGCAAGGCCCTTAACCCTCAACTGCTCTGGATAAGGGCTTCTGCCAAATGCCATAAATGTAAATGATTTCCATCACTGAAAGAATGCCACGAGGGTGTTCAGCTCGAGTATCTGCAAATCATTTTTATTCCATTTTTTTTTTTTTTTATATATTTCAGAGTACAAAAACTGGAAGCTGGTGTTCTGAAACTTTAAACCGGTGGTGTAGGTGTTGTGGTGACTCACAACTTATAGGTTTTTAAATCCATATTTTTCAGAGATGCATTCTGGGAACTATCATGATTTATTTAATCTTTTTTCATGACCTGATGTTGGTTTGGATTACAGTCAAATATGATTGTTATATTTATTATTTAGTTATTACAGTGAAGTCTAACCGAATAGTAATTGGAATTAATTATTTGTTACTAGAAGTGAATTTCTGAACCCAAAAGTTAGCATTCATAATATTAATGTAAATAAAACCAAATTTCCTATTTTTTATCACAGTGGAACTGGTTTGGTGCCTGTTCATGGGAAGGTATGGAATAAACATCCATAAGCTTTTATTGCTCTGATAACTATATGAAGCAGCCGATATCGGTATGGTTGGATCAGTGTGATCGGTGATCATATGGTGATCTGTGGATGTGAGATGTGATTTTAATAATAATGTGTTGGAGATGATGGCAGTGGATAACAGCTGGTGACGCAAGTGGAGAATGTCAGGGCCGAAGCGGTTCTTCAGCTTGTGTGATTTCCTGATCTTGGTGATTTGATGATGTGCTGAGACGACATGCAGACTAGTGAAACCTTTTGATCTGCTCTGATGTGCTGAGCTGCCTGAGTCTGGACAGAGGTGAAAAAAGAAAGAGAAGAACAGTTGAGAAGTAAAATTTGCAAAACATGCCCTCCTGCAGTGTCTCTGTTCTTGTAATGGAAAGTTGATGAGTTTTGAGTCATCAGTTACTGGACACACAGAGGGAAAAAATGTGTGTAAGCAATAGAATAGAAAGTTTAATTAGGGCAGTGTGCACAGAGGCTTCCCCCCCCCCCCCTCTCTCTCATACACTCTCGCTGTCTCTCCCCCTCTCTCTCTCTTTCTCCCCCCCCCCTCTCTTTCTCGCTCTCTCTCTCCCTCACCCTCTCTCCCTCACCCTCTCTCTCTTTCTCTCCCTCTCTATCTCCCTCTCTCTCGCTCTCCCTCTCGCTCTCCCTCTCTCTCTATCTCTCTTTCTCTCTCTCTTTCTCTCCCTCTCTATCTCCTTTTCTTTCCCTCTCGCTCTCTCTCTCTCTCTCTCTCTCTCTCTCTCGGTTTTGAGGCTGTCAAAAGCATGTGTCCCTCATATGTGTCCACTGCAGGCTGATAACCAAAAACTTCCTGGTCCACATCAGGGCTGGGCAGCATGTCGCTACATTATTATTATCAGTACTTTTGCAAGAGCACTGCTGGGTTTAATAGCACATTTTACTTGCTCATGACTAATTTAGGAATGTGCCACTATTTTGTTCCCCCAAAGAATCAATCTGCAGGAATAACCAAAAATCTCACAGTGCAGTAAATGTTCACATGCTATTGAAAAGGGCTGAAGTGACGGTCTGAGTCTCACAAATGAATTAATAACTATACGGCTTTTTGTTGTTGTTTTATTATTAACGGTTATGCATTATTATTATTATTATTAGCTCAGGATAATGTGACGGAAAGGAGTGACTTGATTTCATTATGCTGTTTTCTCATCATTTTATAGGTTTTTAACGCAAGCTTGTTGTTGCATGAAAAATAATAATTACAGTACAAGTTACTAATTTTGTAGCACAGCGAGTAGTAGTTAGCACGTTCACCTCACAGCAAGAAGCTCCTGGAGTTGAGTACCGGGCACAGGTGTTCCTGTGTGGAGTTTGCATGTTCTCCCTGTTCTTGTGTGGGTTTCCTCGGGTACTCTTGTTTCCTCCTACAGTCCAAAGGCATGGATATTAGGCTAATTGTCCTATATTGCTTCTAGGTGTGGATGTGAGTGTGAATGGTTGTGTGTGTTGGCCCTGCAATGGTCTGGCGAGCTGTTCCGGGGGTACACTGTACACCTTTGCCCAGAGTCGGCTGAGGTTGGCTCCAGCCTCCCCGCAAACCTAGTAGGATTAAGCAGTTCGGAGATTGAGTGCGTTACTGAATTTCGAGTCCTGGACTTGGGGATTTTTGTTGTTGCTGTCTAGTTATAGTCAGTTTATTTTCCCCTATTTTTCCTCTAAATATTTAATAACAAAAATATCAGTAAACTGTGTAGCTGATACTTTTGACTGGTAAATAGCTTAATGTATTAAATTATTATGGATTAAAAAAGAAAAACCTCATTAGTATCCATCTGTCATACCTGGGGTTTATTGTAGATAGGAAATCATTGACTCGACAGCCTGTTCCTGTTGCAATTTAAATATGTTCTTGTATGTTTTCTTGGCTGTTTTCTGTGTCCTGTCACCTTTTCTTTGGCAGACAGTACCTGCCCTAGTGTTTCTACCACTTGTAATGGGTGATTGCTGTGGTACAGTGATATCTGAGCCTTTTTCTTGTTGTAGGGAGTGAGTGAGTACATAATATCTCTCTCTCTCTCTCTCTCAGACTGATCACGCAGATTAGTGCATACGTGTCAGTCACATGCAAGTGCTGTTCATGGGCACTGCCCTGTATGTAGGTGTGGTTGGTTATGTTGGTGATGTTTGTTGTGTTGTAGCAGTGTAAAATCATGTGCCCTGTGTCTGAAGCAAGGCAATTGAGGTGTCAAGGCCTCTGCACACTCCCTTGAGAGGACTGAAGGATTAGTGGCTTTGGATGAATTTTGTTTCATCTTGCCATGATTTGGGTTTTTTTCTGCACTCCTGCAGCATTCTTCTTGGCACCATGTGACCCAAAGTTTTAAACATTTGGGAAGGTCATACTTCCTTGTTTCACTTCTTTGTGTACGTGTCAGAAGGAAACATCTTGCGTGTTTTTCCTCATTTGTTGTAATCGCTGTTTGTTTTTTTTAATGATCATATAATACTGATTTTCATTCTTTTTCACCTATAATTTATAATGCTGGTGTTGTTTTTACTACATCTATAAACACGTATATCGTGGCATTCCTAAGTGTTGCTGTGAAACCTTATGACTTCCTGTCAAGCGCTCTAGCCCCTCCTCCCTCCCTCTTTCTTTTTTTCCTCTCTGTGACTCGCTCACCCTGCTTCTGCTTGATTCTAGTTCCGGCCACATGAGCGCTGAGCACATGGCTAGCCTGAGACATGTGACGTCAGCCCTCTTCCACCCCCACCCTTGTGATCCAACGCTCAACCACGCTGCTCTAGATTCAGCTAATGCATGAGCTACAGCTTAGCCTGGCAGCCTCTGCAAAGCCTCTGACCATGTTTATAAGCGTGTAAAACTCCCAGAAAGCCTTCTGGGGTTTTACTTCTGGAACATGTTCCTAGTACCTTGTGATTATATCTTATATTCTGCTTCACACAAGCTGAGTTTCTTGATGTTGGATTTTCTTCTAAGACTGAGTGACTGCTTTAAATGGTGCTGCTGCTTTTTTTTAAGCCCTGTATCAGTTTTAATCAAATAAAATCCCTATGTGCTGTAGATATGTTAATACTCCGTCACTGAGTGACATTCAGTGTTGAGCAGACCAGTCATGGATGGTAGCCAATCATATGCCAAGTGGGCTGTCAGTATTCGCAGCTTACATTCCTGCAGACTGGGAAACCTTATCATTTTACAGACACGAACGATGCAGCTGCTTTTAAATCATGTGATCTCTCACTAGTTAGGTTTTTTTTTCATGTTGCTATGTAACCACAACAATACTCAGGGCGTCAATGCAATTAAATCATTTAGGAATTCATAGTGAAGAAAACAGTCAGTTGGCTCAATAACACTGAGTCATATTTGTCAGAAGAGAGAGTTTTATCTCGATTGCATCTTTTGAGGCTTTTCTTTAGCTCTCTCAGAGATTAGCAGTCAATATTGTTGTATAAATTGGTGTGTCCTGGGAGCTTGGTTGTTTCGTCCCATCAATATGCATCGTAGGGGGTCTAATAATAATAATAATAATAAATTGTACTTATATTGCAAGGAATCTCAAAGTGCTTACAGAAAAACAAGAAAATAAAAAGTCAAAAAAACACTAGTTAGCAGAAG
>JBCNYH010000013.1:18070191-18096305 GCA_039654325.1 Tandanus tandanus
CTTCCACTACTACTACTACTATTACTAGCACTACTACTACTACTACTTCAACTGCTACTACTATTACTACTACTACTTCACTGCTACTACTATTATTACTACTACTATTACTTCCACTACTACTACTACTATTACTAGCACTACTACTACTACTACTTCAACTGCTACTACTATTACTACTACTACTACCACTTCTTCTATTATTACTACTACTACTTCAACTGCTACTACTACTTCTACTACTACTACTTATACTACTACTCTTACTACTTCTACTATTGCTACTTATACTACTACTATTACTACTATTGTTATTACTTCTACTACTACTACTTCTGTTAGTACCACTACTACTCCAACTGCTACTACTTCTACTACTATTTTACTACTACTATTACCACTACTACTTCTACTATTATTTCTACTACTGCTACTACTATTACTTATACTACTACTACTACTACTTCGACTGCTACTACTACTACTGCTACTATTACTTATACTAGTACTTCTACTTCATTTGCTACTTCTACAATTGCTACTATTACTACTAGTACTACTTCTACTATTGCTACTATAACTACTACTACTACTATTATTACTACTACCACTACTACTTCTACTACTACTGCTACTACTTCAACTGCTACTACTTCTACTAGTACTACTATTACCACCACTACTATTACTTCTACTACTACTACTACTACTTCTATTATTACCACTACTACTTCAACTGCTACAACTTCTACTACAATTATTACTACTACTACTACTTCTACTATTACTACTACTGCTGCTACTACTACTACTACTTCAACTGCTACTACTTCTACCATTGGTACTACTACTACTACTACAACTTCTACTACTAGCTGTAATTTTCTAAAAACATTGCAATTCAACAGTAGTGTACAGTCTCACTCTATAAAGTTACTCCTCATTTGACTGACAAGCTGTCATCATGCTCCTCTGTTAAATAAATCAACAGAAAACAAAACAGCAAAAATTTAATTTCCAAAATGTCTTGTTAGGCCACCCTGTGCTCTGAGGAATCCTCTTGCATCCTGCAAGTCAAATCTCTCAACAGGCAATAGCTGATGGGTTGCCTACATTTAAACATTCCATGAACCCTAGCTAAGTGGACCTAGAACTTCTTCACACAAAGTAACTTCAACTGAAAGACCATGTGCAGTTGTTGGGGAAGCGAGCAGCTACCTCCAAAAAAAAAACCCACAAAAAATTAATAATAATAATAATAATAATAATAATAATAATAATAATAATAATTATTATTATTATTATTATTATTATTATTATTATATACAATAATAATAATAATAATAATATGTGCTTTAAGATTATGATAACAAGGACCTAACAAAACATACAGCATCTAACACATTTGAACACAATTCTTCTCTATGTGTGGATGCAGTTAAGTGAATCATGTAATCAAAACTGAATCTGGTACATATAAACCCAGTATTTGGGGATTTTAAGCACAGAAAATAATAAATTACAATTGCTACTCTTGGTAAAATATTACTTTTTTAATAATAGTGATCATTTCTTATTCTCTCATTTATTAAAATGTCGTTTAATTTATCAATTTGTTAAGCTATTACTTTTGATAGTGCTTTTAAACCTTTTTTTTTTTTTGCTTGTGCAAGAAATATTATGCACAAACTTTGGTTAGATCAAATTTGATGTGGTAAATTTAAAATTACAAACAAACTTGTACAGAGATGTACTGTACATCTCGTACCACTTAGTTTATCTATCTATCTATCTATCTATCTATCTATCTATCTATCTATCTATCTATCTATCTATCTATCTATATATTGCTGCATGGTGGTGTAGTGGTCATCACTATTGCCTCAAAGTGGGTTCTAGATTCGAACCTCATGGCCAACCTTGTGAATGGAGTTTGCACGTTCTCCGGTGTCTCATGATTTCTCCAACAATCAAACGACAAGTGTATTTGGTCAACTGGCTGCTCTAAATTTCCCAGTGTGAATGTATATATATGAATAGCTTTTCATCTCTAGCCATATGATACATTGATGAACTGCCCAGTGTACCCCCTCCCACGCCTGAAGTCAGCTGGGAATAGCTCCGGCTTAGCCACAAGCTTGATGGATAAATGGTATAGATAACTGGGAGATATAGGGGTGTGTATATTTCTGATTGATCTGCTTCATTACTCAAGCCATAAAGAGTGACAGCTGACATTGTCAAACATATAAAGGCCCCAACAGACCCATACATTTGATCCTGTCATTCAAGAACAGGAAATAAAATGATGTATCGTGAAAAATAAGTTAACATCAACATTAGTGTCTTCATAAGTCATAACTAAATCTGCATAGATTGTTGAAATTTCTAAGTTACATTTTAACGCTGTTTATAACACATCCATGTACATTTTCAACTGGAAGACTGTTTACGCTGGAATCAGTGTCTACTTTCTTTTGATTCCCAACTTCAGAGGCCACTTGACTCCCATCATCGAGCTCAGCAGCCTGGTTGTCATGTCCTTGCTCCTCAGACACTGGTGCAGGAGTTAGGTTTGGTGTGGGGACGACATTGAACATGATGAAACCCACCATAATCACAACTAAAGACACAACATAGAGCCCTGAAAACTGAGCAGAAAGAACTTAATCAATTATGATGACTCAAAAAATGACTCAATTTCAGATTTAGTTTCATATTATACTAGAAAAGGACTCAGAAACCCAATCAGTTTTCTATGATAGACTACTGATTCTTTGAAAATTATTGTAGCAAGATTATACATTAACACAGTTATCAAAAGTAAGAAGGTTACTGTGACACAGCAGTAAGTTATCTAAGGTTATTCAAGCAGAACAAAGTGCACAAGTACAGTAATTACAGCGATTAATTACAATCTATAAAGTTTTATTAAGTGCATTGAGCCCTGTGATGTATGAGAGGGTCTTTGTATGTGTGCATGCTGGTATTGGAAGCACTTACGGTGTACTGGAAAAGAAAAAGCCCACAAAAGAGGCTGAAAAGATCCGCCGTGAGCAGAGAGAGATTAACTGCCGTGGCACTGGTCATTTTTATCACCACAGGCATTAAACTGTACAGGGCATACAGACATATGACAAAGCCACACAGGAACAGAACTGGGGAGAGACACAGAGACACAAGTGAGACAAACCACAAGACAAATGCAATTCACACACAGAGAATGTAGTGTGTCCAGGTTTACAGATGTGGGATGCAGAAGGAGGTCAGAAATGACTACAGCAGGAATGGATAATTTGGTGTCAATATTTAAGACATGACCGTAAATAGCCAAATAATAACCTACTGTATGGACCTGATTTTTATGAGTCAGACCTGAATTTGGTTTACTGTCTGTGCAGAAGTTTTACATGATCTCCCCATGTTTTTGTGGTTTTACCCCAGATTTACGCCTTTGTTCCAAGCACCCAAAACAAGCTAGATGATAGACTGGCTAAAACAAATTGCCTATCTTTGGTGTCTCTAATTTATCTTGTCTTATCCTAGTAACTGGCTCCAATGGATCACTGGATTCACCATGATCAATGAGCTCACAATCAATGAGCTCAAAATAATCTATTAAATCTGTATGAGAAAGGTAACAGGGCTTTCAGAGATGTGATCAGAATTAGAGTGGCAAGGATTGTTTTAAGGATGGTACATGCCTCCCTGTGTCACCCATGCATGCCATAACCTTGGAAACAAATGAATCATATAATCTCACGATAATTACTCTAACAGTGCAGTAGAAAACTTAAAAGTGGGAATATTACCAATTTGCCATGTCCACTGAATATTTGCCAACTCCATATGTTCTAAAATACCTCTGTAATAATAAGAAATCAAAGCAGGAAGAGGTTGTATTGTACAAAATCACTTAAATTAGATGAGTCATTCATTATTATCAAGTCATTACACAGTACTATGCAAAATCTTTTGGAAAACAAATTCTGCACAGCCCAATAAAAAGGTGTACCTCAACATGCAAATTGATAAACATCCAAATGACTCTCACAGCTGTATTCCGCTGATCAGCGTTCCGAAGAGGCCAATCATCCCCAGAAACTCCACCCGGCTCTTGTTCTTCACAGTGTACTCCTGACCCACGTTGGAGACCGCATACAGTGTGGCACTGATGATAACCAGGCAATCTCCCAACAGAACGTTACTGCCTGGTAAAGTCAGGATTATGTAGTATTTGGAATGATAGGGTATGATGATGTACTTGTAATACAAATGTTTGTTACAATTCATTACAACAGATCTTAGTTTATGAAGCGTAACTAAATCAGCATCTGGTTGGGAAGTGGTCTATCATCATGGTACGTTCATTTATCCATCCATTTGCCGAACTGCTTAATCTTATTAACGTTGCGGGATGGCTGGTGAAGGCGGGGCACACGCTGAACAGCTCACCCGTCCGTAGCAGGACCAACACTCAACCATTCACACTCGCACTCACACCTAGCTGCAATCTAGAACAGCCTCACAAGAAGAAGGTCCTGGGTTCAATTCCTGGACTTACATGTTTCTGTGTGGAGTTTGCATGTCCTCCTCGTGCTTGCACAGGTTTCCTCTGGGTACTCCTGTTTCCTCCCGGAAACATAAGCCTATCTGGCTGTTCCAAATTGCCCCAAGGTATGAATGTGGGTGTGAATGGCTGTGTGTGTGTGTGTTGTCCTGCAATGGTCTAGCGAGCTGTTCAGGGTGTACCCCACCTTCACCCGGAGTCGGTTGAGAAAGGAACCACTGGGCTGTATGAGCTGGCCATAAACAATAAGTTATCGTGATATTTTTTCTTTTGAGGACACTAGTGTGTCATGACGTGCTGGCCTTTCTGATTAGCTGGCCTTCCTCCACTAAACACCCCCCCACCCACCCCCCAAGTGCACAGCGCCATCGCTGCTCATCTCATTCTGCCTCGCCGGGCACTGAGCATGGCGCTTTTAGTTTTCAGCTGTTGTCATGGCTCCTAAGAAGTGCTTTTACTGCTGAGAAGAAAAACAAACCTTTTTTAGTTTTCCCACAAAGGAAGCTATAAGGCAACAGTGGATAATGTTCCTTTTTCCAGGCCAGCAAAAAAACCCAGCTGGATACAAAGCTGGATCTGGATCTGCGGCTAGGCCCGGCGCTGTCCCAAATTTAAGAGGTCATGTGGAGGACTCAGATATGCGAGCTCTAAGTAACCTTATTATAGTGTTTTTCATTCATTCATCCATTCATTCATTCATCTCCTTCCGCCTGGTCCGGGGTCGGACCGCAGGGGCAGCAGCCTAAGCAGTGAGGTCCAGATGTCCCTTTCCCCAACCACTTCTAGGGGGGACACAGAGCGTTCCCAGACCAGCCGAGAGACATAGTTCCTCCAGCGTGTTCTGGGTCGACCCTGGGGTCAGTTCCTGGTTGGACATGCCCGAAACACCTTACCAGGGAGGCGTTCAGAAGGCATTCTATTCAGATGCCAGAGCCACCCCAACTGGCCCCTCTCAACTAGGAGGAACAGAGGAGCTTGGAGTAACTATGCAGATGTAGATCAAGCTTTGTAAACAGGTAATGGGACTTACACATTTATAATACAAACGTGCACTTGCATTAAGACACATACTGCACTGTTATTTCAACTATATCTGTTTTAACTCATTTAAGTTGTTTTCTCCTCCATGTAGTGTAATAACAAAGTATTCACTAACTGGGAGCTTGCTATCAGAAAACCTATTATCAAGAAAAGTGTTTTTATAACAGAGTAATTGTAACAAAGTGAAGACATTCAAGCCTGGCAAACTAAGGATTTCTGGGTAAATGTAGCTGCATATTCTCGTAAAGAAGTCTATTTCAGGTATTCAATGCACTGCTACATTATAATAACATCATGAATAACACTAGTTGAATATCAACAGTAGAAAGAAAGGTAAAATGAAGCAGGGGATGAGTATTTATGTTTTGCTGTGCAAACTTCAAATGACTCCTTGCTCTCTATGGAAATACACTAAAAATTACCAAGTAAAGTCTTTTGTACCCTATCAAGCGCACTGCTGTAATGTATTAATTTAGATACTGCATAAAAGTATAGCTCCCTATATTGTCTTTGTGAGTTGTTATTGCACTTATGTTTTCCCAAAAACTTGGTAGTAACACATGAAAAATCCTTACTTGCCAAAAATAATCCATTCAACTGATATAAACACTCATCAGGAATTTTATGATATAGGAAGCACAACTGGGAGGAGGAAGCCAAACAGGCCATTCAGCACGTGCACTTAACATGCATTAGCATTACAGGGGGAGGTGGGGAAGAAGCTCCTGAGGAGTATTTTGGATTATCATCCACTAGTGTCCGAAATAAAAAACAAAGGTCTGAAAATGTATATAATATCCGAACTTTAACATCCATAGTTAGAAAAGGCTACAGAAAAAAACCCAGCCTATCCTCTAATCAGAAGATAGTCACTGAGCAAAGCCCTTACTTGATCCTTGGTCTCGGCCTGAGGCTATATCTGCCCCCACCATAGCTCCTACACCAGCCAGACACACACACACAGCTACATAATGAATTATTCTGTAGCGTGTCTTCAGGAAGACCCGGGACAGGATCAGAAGCACTGGAAGAATAAAGCTATCCAAAACCTGAAATGCAGACATGACAGTCCAGATCATTATACAACAGCATGAACATATCTGACAGTTTTTAGGCACATACAAATGCAGTAAATCATAAAGCTCTTTATAACATTATAAAATCCACTGAGGAGTCCTTTTCACCTGTACGCTGGTTAATGTGGTATACTGGTAAGCCTTCACCACTGCATAATTTGCCTCCACATCTGCCAGCCCCAAAAATAAATATTTCCACCAGTCTGTCCTCAAGATCTGTATAATATTTTCATTACCTGTAATACATTAAAAGAAAGAACATAAATACAGATCATTATCACTAAATGTAGCAGATAGTGGAGTTTATTCTTAAAATTTATACTTTAAACTTAGACATGTTTTCCAGTTACTGAATAAAGAACAGAAAAAGTTTAACTCTTGTTGTAGAATTAACAGGCAGTCTACATGCAGTTGCTGGCATGGTTAATAATTGTGCAGAATACTTCATGAAGCTATTCAGCTTTAAATGTGTATAACATAACATTTATTCAGAAAGAAGATTTTGAGGTTATGTGTACCATTGTTTCAACCCAAAAACCTCAGGGAAGGTCAGTAAGTTGTATTACATTTTACTGTTTGGCACCAATGTTGGAAAATTACATAAACTTCCACCTAAAGAAACAAAATTTTTATGGTTTATTTTTCTATTTATAAAGTGTAACAATGAGCATGCTGGCTAATTCATCACAATGTTTATGCGTGTTCGTGACCACATACAAAGTTTGAATAAAGTGCTTTTTGTCTTGAGTAAAGTGAATAACATGAGGGTGGGGTGACACGGTGGCGTAATTTTTAGCACTTCTGCCTCACAAAAAGAAGGTCCTGGGTTCAAGCCCCATGCCTGCTGGGGGCATTTTTGTGTGGAGTTTGCATATTCTCCCTGTACTTGCATGGGTTTCCTCCGAGAGTTCCGGTTTCCTCCCACAGTCCAAAGACATGCACATTAGGCTATTTAGATATTCTCGACGCACCCTATGTATGAGTGTAAATGGTTGTGTGTGTGTTGGCTGTGCAATGGTCTGGCAAGCTGTTCAGGGTGAACACTCCCTTCGCCAGGAGTTGGCTGGGATGGGCTCCAGCCTCCCTGCAAGCCTAATAAAGGATAAAGCGGTTTGGAAAATTCAGTGAAAAAATGAATAATGCGAGGGCCATATTGTGTAACTTTCTTCATATTTTTGGGACAGCATTTTGTAGAATTTGTAGGATTTCAGAATCAGTGAGCGTGACAAACTGTGAGTGCCAGCCTTCCGATTTAAACATTATCTACTCAGGATAATACGTTGTTCAAGGAGAGACCCAAGTTTATAAAATGTGAACTTTTAATGAGCAGATTTTCATTCAAAATATGTCAAAATACTGTGTTAGCCATGGTAATCACACCTACCCTTGACTCTATGCAGTAGATAAAGCTTAAGTTGGAAACATGTTAGGTTTTTCTTTTAGTAAAAGTTTTAACCAATGAACTGAATGACTAATAAAACAAAAACAACCTTTTCTAAAACACAGTGCAGCAGTGTAGGTGAGGAACAGAAGTATATAACTGATGCAGCTCTGGAACATAGGTATGTTCAGATGATATTCTGTGGCCAGGTACTGAGATGTCACTGCAGTTCCACACAGCAGTGCTGAGAGGCCTTGACCCATGGCCAGCGTTTTCAGGAGCTTCCTATAACAACCATCCACAATGAGTACCCAGTTAAATCAAGGATAAATTACCAACTAAAGGTAGACTCAAACAATACCGATGTTAGGCCATTATGTTTCCCATTGTTTTGTCCCAATGTTTAGCGATGTTTACCAATGTATCTATCTTTACCGACGTTGTACCAAGCTTTATTTTGAACATGCTGAAAAATTCTCAAAGATCAGGAGCACTGGTAAAGATCAGGATCAACATCAATATCGTGTGAGCCTACCTTTAGTCTGCTACTTACATTCATTCATTTTATGAACCGCTTAATCCTAATTAGGGTTGCGGGCTCTGGGCGAGGGCAGAGTACACCCGGGACCGCTCGCCAGGCCATCGCAGGGCAGAAACACGCTGACGGCAATGCAGCCTACTCTAGCAATGGTTCCTTCACATGCATTAGACAGTGAGAGACATGGCCGGACCCAGTTAGCTGCACTGGGGGGACAGCAGTGACAACCCGTTAGTAGTGGAGCTTGAACCCCGACCTTGGGATCAGTAATCCAGCACCCTACCACCAGGCCACCACTGCCCCAGCTACTTACATTCTTAGGAATATAGATTTAGAAGTCTTGCTTTGTGATTAGAGTAGCATATAGCATAAGTGTACATCATTTATACTTAATGTGTTGACCTCTAAATGCAGATATAGTGTACCCTTAAAAAGGTTTGAGGTACGTAAATTGACTTTAATGTTTTCAGAGTAAAGATTTTGAGTTATACTACACACACTTTTTCTAAACTTGGTTAAGAAAATCCAACCTAAACTGACCAAGGGTGCACATTCAATAATATCACCCCAGCAACTATTACTAAATGCACACTTTAACACCCTTCTTTTCCTAAGAGTGTACATCGGTTAATTGCTTTAACTCTGTAATAAATGATTATACATTTACTAATGCGAGTGTGCACTTTGCTAAACACTTGACATTTTGAATGACTCATGTAGCCTTGAAACTAGTTTGAAAAGTTTCTTTGTTAGCATGGAAAGGAAATGGGTAAAAGGGAGGACATATGCTCACTCACCATGTGAAAATTTCCTTCCATTTGGAATGTCTGAGTTCCTTTGAGAGCTTTTCACACACTGATTCATGTTGGTCATGACTCATCTTTGCTTCTCTGGTGTTCTCACTCCTCGTGCTCTGAAGTGAGCTTCTGTCTGTTCGGGAAGAATACAATGCCATATCTTAACTAATGATGTGAATCAATTACTGTGTAACTTACAAGGTTAAGAATGATAACACATTTTACAACCCAAGCGGGGAGTACAAATGTGGTTTATAATACAGTGTGGAAAACATTACTCATTAAATAAATACATTATATACATAATACATTAAGCTTATTTTAAATTTAATATAAATCTTTATGACGTGTGTGTGTGTGCGTGTGTGTGTGTGTGTGTGTGTGTGTGTGTCAGGTGTGTGAGAGAAAGAGATACTTTGAATTTTACCTTTAAAAGTACTGTCAGTGACTGAGGATTGGATTAAATCAAACCAGTACATGTTTGAAAATGAAGGGAATAATGAATATACAGGGCTAGGAGGGCATACTGCTCCAACATCTCCTCTGTACCAAACATCATTTGAGGCAGAAGCATTCAGATTAGAGGACACTTTATTTGATATTTTATGCACTCGACAGTCATGTATCTTGAGTACAATGGTATTTGAATTTAAAATTCTACAAAGTGTAAACACGCCTGGTTTAATTCTCACCTTTTTCCTATACGTACCATATTTATTCCTCAGCTGAGTAACCTGTGTTTCTGAACTTTACATTTACTTTAACTTAAATGTAACCTTTGCCCATAGTCGGCTGTTCCAACCTTCCCACGACCCAAGAAGGAATGAGCGGTTCAGAAAATAAACTAGAAATGCATTCAAAGAGTGCAGACCTTGATGGTACAATCACATCGTTTACATTTGGCAGGCGCTATTATCCAGAGCGACTTGCAATTATCACTTTTATACAATTGAGGGTTAAGGGCCTTTGCTCAAGGGCCTAACATGGGTGATAGTGGGGATTGAACTGCTGACCTTCGGATCAGTAACCCATCACCTTAACCACTAAGCCACCACTGCCCTCTGTGCTTTTTACATGGGTTATAGTGGAAGATGATGTGAGATATGGTGTTCCCTTGTTGCGTGTTCCGCAATTATTTTAGGCTATTTATGCATTTTTTTCTCCTGGCACACTCTGAGTGATTTCCGCCTCCTTGCCCCATCACATATTATAAATAATTTAAAAAAATCCTTTAAAACCATCCTGATCTGGATCACGCCCAACATTTCTTAGAAATCCGTCCATTAGTTTTCGAGTTATCGTGGTCTCACACACACACACACACACACACACACACACACACACACACACACACACACACACACACAAAACTGTCATCACCTCCCCCTTTTGCTGGAAGTTATGAATGAAGGCTATATCACTCCACTCCTCTAGGTGGCAGTAATGCCGGTTGAGATGAGTTTTGAGCTGGAGGAGGGAGCAGTAGTTTGGCAGGTCTCCAACAGAGCTACAGTTTACTGTCACCCAGCTGTTTTGATACAATGATGGAAGACGAAGAATTAGAATTTGTGGAGGATTTGGAAGCAATTTTACACCTGACTCCCGAAGTGCAGCTGGCCATCGAACAGGTACATGGTTCAGTTTCACGGTGCTTCTGCGTGTGCGATAGTCACTACGTTCTACCTGCCTAAGCTAAGCTAAGCTAAGCTAAGCTAAGCTAGGCTAGGTATTACTCCAGCCATCTTAAATATCATTGTCATTTCATTCATTTTATGTAGCACTTATTGTGACCAAAATATCTTGAAAATAAGTTAATAATTATGTTATAAACAAGTATAAGTACGTTATTTTAATAAGTGTGTTATTCATTTTTGCCAGCTGTTTAGCTAGCTTAGCTATACGACTAGCCGGTTAATTTGATACTTAGCTATATGTATGTTATTTAGCTAAATTTGACAAACAATTATCATTCACGTTCACAGTTTTAAAATGCAAAGGGCTGGAAAAGGTTGACGAGAAAAGACAAGATAAATAGGCTTAATCCACACACTGCTACAAGCTGGTTTAAGCAGTAATGACCTGCACGGTAGGCTGGTGCTCAAGTATACATTAAAAATAATTCTCTCCCAATGTCTTTATTTTAAGGTGTTTCCCAGTCAGGACCCACTCGATCGATCGGATTTCAATGCAGTTGAATACATCAACACTTTGTTTCCAACTGAGCAGGTGAGCCGCCTGATCTGATATCTCCATCTGATATGAGTTAGGTCTGACTGCTTGGACAATAAAACATTTATCCTTCTACTGTGTGCTGCACTTTTTCAAAACAAACAGAAACTCATATAGAAATACTCACTAAGAAAGAATGTAGGATATGGAAAGAATGCAGTTTGGTTTAAGACCAAATGTATATAAAGTAATTTGTGTTTTAGTAACGAATTGTCTTTGTTTTTAAAATGTAAAATTATTCATGAGAACTGAAATAAAGGAACATACATTGAGAAGCATTTGAATTTTACATCAATGGTGTGGCATTGGCTATACATTATATATTCTTCACTTGCATTGCCAAGAAATGTTTTTGGACACCTGTAGTTTCTCATGTTTCATTAAAGATTGAAATTACTATCACATACAAGTAAAACATCCAGAATGGCATTGAAGTACCAAAATATGTCAAGTGTTACACCAAAGACCTAAATGTAAGTTAAGATCTGGCAATATAATCTGATTTTGTTGACTATTTGATAAGTTGAATGGATACTTGGGTGCCTTATCGTGTCCACAATTATATTTTTAATTTATTAAATGAGTGTTTTCCTTTAAGATCAAATTGTAAATAAGGCCAGTAAGTTTTCAGTTCTTAATCAGACTCTAAGTTATAGGCAGTTATTTTATACACTATGTGGAAAAATCTATTTTCCCCCCAAACTGTTGCTACAAAGTTGGAAACGCACAATTGTACAAAAAGACTTTGTGTGCTATAGCATTACACACCTGCTCCTTGTACACAAAGTGAAGTTGATGAAGACATGGCTTTAGGAGGTTGGTGTGGACGACATCGACTGTCCTGAACAGAGTCCTGACTTTAACCCCCCTGAACACCATCTGGATGAACTGGAACACTGACGGCACCCCAGACATCAATGCCTAACTTCACTAATGGCTGAATGTGCACAAAATCCTCACATTCATATTTAAAATTCTAATGCAAATCCTTTCCTGAAGAGTGGAGCTTAGTATAACCACCAGGAGGGACTAAATCTGGCATGCAATATTCAACAAGTGCAAATGGGTGAAATGGTGAGGTGTCCACAAACTTTTGGCCACATAATGTGGATCAGGGGTCTTCAATATTATATGAAAAGGTCTGATGTGGGTGTAGGTTTTAATTCCAATCAAGCAGGGGCCACATCTGAGAGTTTATTGTAAGTGAAGATCAATTGATTTAAACAGGTGGGTTTGGCTCCTGCTTAGTTGGAATGAAAACCTGCACCCACCTGCTGCCATTTGCAGAAAGGTTAAATGCCCCTGGTGTACATGAAAGAAAGGCCATATTCAGAAAGGTCACTGGTTCAATTCCTGGACCGGCAGGAAAAATGTGTGGTGGCAGGGGGCCCCTCTCCTTCCTCCACCTTCGTGGTTGAGGTGCCCTTGAGCAAGGCACCTAGCCCCCAACTTGGTGCCATAATGTGACTGCCCAGTGCTCTTGTGTGTGCACACTGTTTCTGTGTGTGTGTGTGTGTGTGTGTGTGTGTGTGTGTGTGTGTGCTTACAGAGAGGCATATTTCCCTTGTGGGACACAAAAATAAGGGGAAAAAATATTACACAGAATATGAAAAGGACTGTATATGCTTTATACTATGCTCCTCTTCTAACAATGTAAGATCATTGATCAATATAAAAGTTACTAATAGAGCAGCCAGCCATTATAGGAAAGCTCTTAAGAGCTGTTTCAGTGGAACAAGAAACACTGTGAGTCAATATTATGTAAAATTTTTGTCACTGGTTGCAAGAAAAAGCCCTTCATAAATTAACACAAGTCACTTTTGAGACAGATACACGTAAATAGTACATGCACACTATATTAGATTATTTGATTATGTTACTGTTAACTTTATGTTTAATGAAGTAATTTAGGATACTTAAAAAAAAAAAAGCCTTAAAAATTCTCCTTGATGTTGGATCACTGATTTCATAGTCTGGGTCTCTCAATTTTACCAGCATGGGAGTTAGTTTCAGGAAGTCATGCCTCCTTTATTGGGACGGACGAGCGCAGAGTAATAGAACGAAAGAGAAATGCTCAGTGCAAGAGGAAATGATTAACATTCCTAAAGAAGAGTATAATAGTGAGATATAAAAATCACTTGCATGTGTTCTGTTGGACTTGCTGATACAAAAACATGTGTATTGATTTAGCTGTAATGCTCTACCACCTGTTCTGTGATACGTTTTAATTTTAGGTCATTAATTTGTATTTGAGAATTCGACCTGGAGTTACTGTGGCATTAATTTTTCTCCCCCTGTGAGGATTCGACCCCGAGTTACTGTGGCATTCGTTTTTCTCCCCCTGTATGTGACCACTAGGTTGTGCTATCATCCTGTGCCCTTTTTGCAAGTAGCGTTTAAAGGGGCTGGCTCACTCTTCCCAGAATTCAGTTGATTGGTTTTGGGCCACTGTGTGTCCGCTGCAGCAAAACCTCCAGAAATTCACTTTTGGCATTCATATAACATGCCTGATATTCTCTTTCCTTTTTGGCTACCCACAACACAGCAGAGACGGCAGAAGCAGGTTCAGGTCCATTACAGTAGAATAACTGTAGGAAATAAAGTGAACCGTTTGAAAGTATTTACAATCAAACTACTTTGACAAAAAATTTTCAAGTTTACATTGATATTGTTACATTAAAACAATTGTTTTCTGTGTGATTGTGAATTCCTTTGTGGTGGTGGTGTTGCATTCAAACTGGTGAGTCACTTCTTAAAGCAGAGGCTTCTGGGAAGAAAGAGCTGGCTCCTTTAATGAGGCTTCAGTGAAAGGTTAATGTTATATTCAATGAATATGTACTATTTAGCTTATTATGGTCTAATTCTTGCTTTTTAACAGTCATTGGCAAATATAGATGAAGTGGTGAACAAGATTCGCCTGAAAATCAGGTCAGTCATGTAAAACTTGAAATGTAAAATGATTACAGTGCATATTACTTTGCGGCTTCCCCAAACTGTTGTACTTATTTACTTTATTGTGTTTTTCTTTCCCCAGACGACTGGATGACAACATCAGGACGGTGGTGAGGGGACAAACTAACGTGGGACAAGATGGCAGGCAGGTGGGTGTCTTATGTCCCCACATCAGCCCCCGATACAAACCCACATGAGAAAGATTTGCACCTAATTCCTACATGATGAAAAATAAATAATGAACTTGATGTGTGTGCGTTCAGCTCTCGCATGTGAGAGAGTTTATGGAAAGGGGCCTTGACGGAGAGAGTTTGTGTGAGATGATGGATTGTTGGGCGAAAAGGAAGATGAATTGGACTAGCAAAGAACTGTTAGTGAAGCTCGCATCAGGCCTACAGCATGAATACAGAAAGCTGCTTTAGTGTCTAGTGTTGGATGTGAAATCAGATACTGCTGAAGGGGTCAAATCTCATAGCTCGGGTCGAACTTTTTTTTTTTTTTTTTTAAACTAGATATCAGATATTCCATATCACAGTGAGTTTTTTCCAGTGACATTTAATAAGTATTTCTGTGTTCTTCTGAGCTCGGATTAGTCAGAGCAGTCACATTCCCAACCTCAGCATTCTCTCTCTCTCACTCTCTCTCTCTGTTTTTCGACTATGTTGGCATTCCACATTGTGGTTTGGTGTCCTGCTGCTTTTTGGAGCTGCAGAAAAACCCTGATTCAACACAGATCCTCGTTCAATCAGAGCAGCAGGCAGAGGTGAAATGTGACACCTAATTGTGAGGTATGAGCCGGTGCAAGCAAAGACTGAGTGCGGCCTGGTGGTCGTCCCATAACCAGCTTACTCTGAGACGTGGAAAGTCAAGGTTTTTGGAGTCTCAGGGCCGGTATCCCTCTGAGATATTTCCACCAAGCAAAAAGGAAAATCCCTTCTGCAGATGGAAATGCTGGATTACAGATGTAGAGGCCGGGGGCTGATGGAGGAGAGATGGAAAACACACCAGCTTGTTCTTTGTTTAGTCTGAGAAGTATTTATCATTAGGGTGGAGACATGTGCTTCTGAATTGCAGTCTCAGGGGCCTGCATGATGATGATAATTCTGGCAGTGTGGAGGTGGTGGGAAAACATGTGTCTTTCAGAGTGTTCAGAGGTTCCCTGAATTCTCTAAAAAGAGAATTCTCCATCGTTTATTTATTTATTTATTGGTCAGGAGGGGTTGAAGAGTTACTGAGTGTTCATGTTGACTTGGAGGTCATGGCTCGATAAGCAGTGACTCCAGCATCGTACCGCAGTCACCTCACATATGTTCCCTCCTGTTTAAATGCCTCGTGGACATCTTGGAAGGAGAATAGAGGAATAGTGTTGTCAGCTTGAACAGCAGCTTCGCTCTTATGGGCAGCTGTGCACCCCAGGAGAAAGCTGAGTCACTGAATACCTTGTTTTGAAGAAATGCAGTAGTTATATTTAATACATCCCTGTGAAAGGCAACGTGTCCCTGTATTGGTCAACAATTTTGGTTCAGTGATATGATTAGAATGATCTCCTTGTGATATTCAAGTTTTCCAAAACAGAAGCAGGTTTACAGTATACTAAAATATCCACAATAATATTGAACACCACCAAACCCCCCCCACCCCAAATTACCAAAGCATCTGGAGCCAAGTATCATCACTGGTCAGTGCCTTGTCATTGGTTCTGTATCGTATAACCAGGCAATACTGCAATGTGTATTATTTTCTTTGATGCAGTTAAAATTCCATATAAAAAGCTTGCTGTATTATGTTCCCAGATGGACTTGGGGGTAGGAGCTTCACATGAGGATTTTATGGCTGTCACAGAGCGAGTTTGGTGTCGAGATCAGGAATTATTAGGAATACCGAAGAGCTGCCCTCAGATATAAAAATACATCAAAGCGGAATGCATATAGCTTGTGCTATTATTATTATTATTATTATTATTATTATTCAATTAATTGATTAGTTTGTTTCATAGATTGAATTTTTAGCCTTGTCATTCTCTTTTAGTCCTTGGTCAGGATATGTGCTTGTAGGGCTGGTGATATGACCAAACAAAGTTATATATTTCTGTAATAATATTTATCACAATATATATTACAATATATAGATAATTTTCAGAACATGATCGCATAATCAAACTGTTTGAAAACACATGGGGGTTGGGGGGTACTAGTGCCTTCAGTGTTGCCGACAGTAACATTGCAATAGAATAGGTGAATATTCATTAGGCTAGTTCTGTGCATTATGCTACGTTACACAGACTCTTTGTTGATGTATTACAGGGGTGGAATGCGAGGACAGTTTTTGTTTTTTAACCAAGTTAAAATACATTTAAAACTACTTTAAATAATCGCACACTTTGAGAAATTAGCTTGCCAAAGGATTTTGATAAATGTGAGCTATAATTTTAGTGGGTGGGGGTAAAGTGAGCATGAAAACTTCCGGAATATGGCTTAGGGATGTCATATAACACTGTTATTATCTATATATAATCCGGGAATTCCTTTTACATTACATTTTAGAATACATTTTAGTGGGCTATAACTTAAAAATCCAGTCAGTTTTCTTTCTACAGATTTGCTGTAGCTTCAACATCAACAGTATCATAGTATCCACCATTATATTCACAGTCACCAACACACAATATTTTAAAATGAAGGCATGGGATTCTTGTTGGAATCAGCATATTCATTATCAAGAAGCACCTTGTAGAAGTTAAACTCGCCTGTTGTATGGTAGTATTTTGTATTTTAAAGACCTAAATCTGTCTTTCTTACCAGTCTTGAAGTCACAGTTATACTGTTTTCTATGCCATGCTAAATGCTCAAAGGCAGGGAGCTTAGCTTTAGGCATTGCCCTAGACCCACTGTGGTCCTATGCGGCCCCCTTGACCCCCGGCAAAGTTTTACAGGATTTTCATGTAATTTCAGTTGTTGTCATCCCTGTTATTAATGGGGTAAATATTATGTAGTTAACTGTTCATTTCTGGAGGAAAGGTGATATTTCTGCAAAATTTTGATAGTCATGTTATTCAGTGGGCTGATGATAACAGTAATTTACTGATATATCACCCAGTCCCAATTACAGTTCTTTTTACTGATTCCAGTTTTATGAAACAAATTTCAATGACCAGTGATGATATTTGATATAATTTTATAGTTGGATAAACGGTTGAAGCTGTTTATCAGTAACTGAAATAAAGTATTTAGCTCAGCAATTATTTGTTGTTGGCAGTTTGACTTAGCAAATAAATTGAACAACAAGTGGTATTTGATAGCTTTCTAAGTCGTCGGTACAATCATCTCTATAGATGATCATACAGATGTGTCAGAAATGCTGTTTTTATTAACCAGGTCAAGCTTTCTGCTGTTGTATTTCATCCATCAGTGTGAAATTATAGACAATGTGTTGTGCAGAAATGACAGTTTCAGGAACTGCTACAGTTGTTAAAATCCCATAGTTTTAAATGCAATGAAGGAGAATGAGTTGTCTGATTTTACAATAATGAAATGCATGTTTGATGTTTGTGCTTTTCAAACTGCATGTGACAAAATTGTTACACCAGAGAACTTGTTTGAATGTAGAAGATTAGCAACTTTTATTAGATTTTGTTGTTTCGCGACATAAGTTTATGAATGCAGTTTTCCCGATAGACGATATAAGAAGTTATTGGTGCTTATCTGGAGCTATTCAACATCACAGACAAATCCGCTGACAGATCTGCTGTATATTGGTGCTGGATAAGTGAGAAAGGTAAACAGTCACAGCATTCTGACTCTTACTCTGGAAGTAAATCATTTGAAATGGCTGACCCCTCCTCATCGCTCTTTCTGCATATCTGCTTAACTCCACAGAGTAAAATGGTTGCTCAGTTACTCTCCTATGTGGACTTTAATCAGGTGCGACAACATTGACAGAGAGACAGACAGACTGAGACACAGACAGCTAAGTTGTGAAGTGTTTGGAAGGCTGTCAGATTGTTTTGAGCCATGTTGCTGTTTTGAAAAAGTTCTGACAACTGCGTGTGTGACAGAGTACGGCTGTGTCTGCTTGTATCTTGAGGAGGATTTAAAAAGTGGTAAATTCCACAGGGCAGCTGGTGCCGGCTGTTAGCATTCCATCCGCCTGTGAAAGAGTGAGTGAGAGCCAGCCATCCTACTCCTGGTCAGCTGAACCCTGGGTCTGGCAAACTATACCAGCAGTGACTACCATTATTAAAATCCAACAGTGCTCAGTTGCAGGATGTTGCATAGAGTTATAAAAGTTTGGCACTGTTTATAACTGTTGGTTTGGAAGTCAGCCCACTTCAGGGCTAGCATGGGCACCTGGTGGATGCCAGCGGGATAGATGGGTGAACATGTGGCAGGCCTCGGTGCAGCTGCTGTACACTTACCCTGTTGGAATGCGAGGACAAACTGCGGGTGAGGATTTTTCTTCAAGTCTTCCCATTTGGTTCTCATTTCTCTGCTCGAATGAGTGAAAGATATGTACTATAAATAATGCAGATTTAGAAAATGAAGAGGAGGAAAGCAGGGGAAACCATGATCATGCTTATTGTCTCTCCTATAGTAGAAATGTTATAAGTAATAAAGGATCTAATGTGCATTAACATTTGAACTTTAAATCTTCACAGCAATTGTTATGATGCAGCAAATATCATGTGATGGCAGTGATATGTCTAAGAGTAATCACAGATGGAGTATCTTTAAACTTTTGCCTCTATTCCAGGCTCTGGAGGAGGCGCAGACAGCCATCCAGCAACTGTTTGGAAAAATCAAAGACATCAAGGACAAAGCAGAGAAATCAGAGCAAATGGTGAGTAAAAAGAAGCCTCACAGACAGGAATCAGGTCTGGTCAAAACATACAGTGAGTCTCCTGACACTCACTCTGCTGCTGGCTGACTAGGCAGGACATCCTGCGGCTTTCTTATGCTGCAGCTTTTTTGAGTTTGAGCTCCTTGAGTTATGCATTAGCCATCTGCATGTTAGTGGAATTGAACAGGTTACAGGAAGGGCAGGGTATGGCTATCTGGACTGTTGTGACATGAGAACAATGGGGAGCGCCTAGGCCTGGATATGCTGGAGCCATCAACTCAGATGTTTGTTTCCTTGCCCAGGTAAAAGAGATCACTCGGGACATCAAGCAGCTGGACCATGCAAAGCGTAACCTAACCACGTCCATTACAACCCTTAATCACCTGCACATGCTAGCAGGAGGTGTGGACTCTCTGGAGTAAGTGGCCACACTGTTTCCTCTCTACGGACTAGAGATAGACAGAAGCACTCAGCCATGTGTTGTTTGCTCAGTTATATATAGGTTGGAAATGTCTTTTTAATTGCTTAATAGATCATGTTATCTTTCAGGGCCATGACACGCAAGAGGCAGTATGGGGAGGTAGCCAACTTGCTCCAGGGAGTGGTCAATGTGCTGGAGCACTTCCAAAAGTATATGGGCATCTCTCAGATCCGCCAGCTCTCTGAAAGGTGAGCATGCCCGTATAATCTGTTCTTAACCCATATTAACCCATGTTAAAGCCCTAAAGTCACAAAGACATTGCAATCTGACCTGAATTAAAAAAAAAAAACAAAACACGTCTTAACTGTTCATTACATTTTGGCATGTGAAGTCAGCCATGGCTGAACTGTATACTCAGACAATCGGTATGTTATCTGAATGAGCTAAAGTACAGGCAGTGTTTATACGACTAATTTTCTGTTGTAATTTGCTAAACTGAACAATGTTGAGGGTATGAGGTTCCTGTTTATGTTTACCACAGATGCAACACAGGAAGGAAATCTGCTCCACTTACTCTTTATTATTCCAGTGCTTTTTTCCCCCCCGGCCTCATTCTTCCTAGAGTTCAGCCATGTCTCTGGCTTTGTGGTGTTCTCTCTGTCCTCTAAAGACTTGGAGACTTGACTCTTAGTGAAGACTGTAAGGTCGTAGTTCAGTTTTATTCCACATGTCACTGATATGCTGTACATCCCCCTGCTTATTTATGCTGGTTATACTGATAAGGCTGTTGTTTCATAAGTAATGGGCAAGGAAGGGTGTTTTCATGTGGAAAGTTTTTCCACAGAATGTTCCAGTGTCTTTATGTTTATCTGGAAAGGCGTGTAGCTATGGTTGCCCTTCCCTGCTCCTATAGTTATCCTTCTGCACTCCAAAAGGCACTGTTTTACAAACACCAAACACCCCCCAAGAACTTTGGGAATTGCAATGTAAACATATTAGCCCCCCTTTGATGCTTGGGTGGTTCTTTTTGTTTAGAGGACAATAAGGTTTTCAGTGTTTTGAATGCAGGACATGAATTGTGGTGAAAGAGCAATGCTTAGAAACCACTGATGATGTTTTGCGTCTGCTTTTCCTACTACACTGCATGATTTATTCCATTCCAGAAACAGGAGAAATAAAATGCTTTCGTTCTGAGGCGTTGTGCCACCCAAAATAGAAATGGATGAATGTGTGCTAAAGACGTTTGATCAGGGACTGCAGCTGTGAGTACCGCCACACTTCAGACACTGCTGGGTCTTGAGAATATTTAAGAAACACTCAGATTAGCAGACATATCCCTAACTGGAGTTCAGATGCTGTCTGGCAAGGGAACGTGGGCGCTTCTCTTTTCCGTTATAGTTTATTCTGGAAGGCACTTGTTGTTCCAGTGATGGGATCTGCCTACGTCCAGCCCCAACAGTCAGCTTTGTAAATGAAATTGGAATCCCATGTCCACAGTGCGGTGATGCTCTCAAAGTCTTTAATGTCATTTTTAACTTGCCATGGACCTGCCCACTGCTGGGATTGCTGTAACCTGACAAACACTATAAACACAGATATGTAAAGAGTATTGTGAAAAGGTTTTCCCCATTTGATTTATTTGTTTTTGTTTTCTCCCATTGTTCATGATTGGTCTGTTTTTCAGCAGAAAAGCAAAGAAAAGTGATGTGATATCCTAATTTAACCTTGTGTGTCAACTAAACAAATATACAATAGTAGGACTGGATTATTTTTGGAGCAGTTATTATATTTTGTCCAGTACATGACTCTGTAGTGTGGGCTCCTCAGTCAGAATTGCTACCGAGTCAGACCTGGCTTTAAGATCAAAATCAGATGATTTGACTGATTTTCCAAATTGATTGATTGATTGATTAATGTATGAATAATAAAACTAAAAGCATAAGTCGATCAGCGTGAATACCAACATTTATGAAGGCAGTCTGCCGGAAGCAGAGGTTCTTATCTAATCAGGGAAAACCTGACCAAAGTTGGAAATTTCACTTTTTAAGACATGGACATTTTTTAAAGCAGCTAGTCAAAGAATATTTGATATATATGATATATATCATATTTCAGCTGTATATATCTCCAATATTCTCTAAAATATTTGGGTTTTCAGAGGCTGAGAACTAAAGTCACAAGTCTGCATTACCTATCAGAAATAATCAACAGTTTGTCAGAACATGGCCTTGTCTCGGAAAAATAAACACTGAATGCTGATCACAGCAAAAGTTGCACTGATGACCAGTCTCAGGAAACTGACTTGGTTACACTGTGTGGATGAATATGGAGTCGAATATATTAGTACCCTGTAGAAAAGTAGCTCACCAACTGAATAACATCAAACAACTTGAAATGGACCCAGAGAGTGCAGACCTCCACCAAGATAGTTCGATCTGTAAAATTTTCAATCCAGGCTTTACTGCCAATGCCCACTAGGAGGAGACATTCCCTTATCTAAAATGTGTAATTTTGCTGGTTCTTGATCATGCCCAAAGTTCAGTCAGTTCATCGTTGGCCCAAGACCCACATTTCTTGAAAATCTGTCCATTAGTTTTTGAGATATCGTGGTCACAGACAGACAGACAGGCATGGCCAATCTCATAACCCCCTTGGTGGAGGTAACTATGTGTTCTTTTGGGGTTCATGTAAGAAACCAGTTTTCAGTGAATCTTCTCAGACTTTATGGATTTTGTGCTTAACTAAAGTCATTTTGGTGAACTTTGACAGTTTTTATTGGAAAAATTACCATTGTTCTCTATAGTTGCATGATATTTCTTTCGTTTAGAGCAGTTAACAGAGATGACCTATTTTTAGCACAGGTCATGTGCCACTTTAAGGCGTCCACCGTAAACTTTGCATAGCTCATTAAGCTATTTTCTATCTTTGGCCAGGTTTTCTCTGCACAGGTCACAAATTTGCCTCTGAACACCACCACAGTACATTTGAAAAGAAGCCATCAAGATGTGAAGTGTAGACTTCATAATATTCAATGAGCCTGTAAAAATGGAAGGCCTGAGTAATTTCTAAATGGTTAATGCAATTTTTTTGTTAAATCCCTTAAATTAAAGCTAAAAGTCTACACGTCAGTGACATTTCGACATTTTGACGGCTTGATATATAAAATCCACTGTGGTGGTGTACCAAGTTTTTAAAATTATGAAAAGTGTCACTGTCTAAAAACTTATGGACCCAGCTGTGCTGTATATACACATATTCTGTATTTTTTTTCCTATGGTATGGTATTCCTTGCTAATCACTAATTCAGAGGCTTAGGAGGAGGATCTGCTCTAGAGTGGCCTTTCCATTATGGGGTCACATGATAAGGAAAATCTATCTACTTCTACTAAAAGCTGATCCTGCACAGGAGATTTTCAATTTGTGAAGGTTCTTCTTTTGAATCTTGTGTCTGTCTTTCTTCCTCTGTAGAGTTAAAGCAGCACAAAGTGAACTAGGTACGCAAATCCTAGCAGATTTTGATGAGGCTTTTCCTGCACAGGGCTCAAAGGTACTCAACTGTTGCACAACCACAAAAAAAAGAAGAAAAAAATACAATAACTGTCATACTACTTCTAATTTTTAGACATTTAGCATTTTATAGTGTTGGATTTTGAAAATGTTTGGTTGTATGTATAAAACAAAAGTGTAAATCATTTTATAATATTCCATTTGTTTTATCTTACTGTTGATACTGTTATTTAATGTCATCATTAATCATTAGTCATATAGACTGTATAAAAATGATTGTGTTTGTGTGTTTGATAGAGGCCTGGAGGCCCCAGCAATGTGCTCAGAGATGCCTGTTTGGTGGCCAATGTCCTGGATCCTCGCATTAAGAATGAAATAATTAAAAAGTTTATTAGGCAGCATCTCTCTGAGTACCTCGTGCTCTTTCAAGAGAACCAGGATGTGAGTGCGGTTCACATTATGTACTCATTATCAGACTCATGGTGAAAATGTGTGTCTTGTGGTTTTAACACTGGGATCTTTAATTCAGGTAGCATGGTTAGATAAGATTGACCGGCGCTATGCATGGATAAAGCGTCAGCTTGTGGACTATGAGGAGAAGTATGGCCGCATGTTTCCTGAAGAGTGGTGCATGACTGAGCGTATTGCTGTGGAGTTCTGCCACATTACCAGGTACTTGTTCACCAGTGCCTTAAAATTAACTCTGGGTTAAATTTATCTAGTTTTTCCACACTTTCATAGTGAAGTACCTTATGTTAAAAGTATGCAAATGCGTTTTCATGGCTCATGCAATAATCGTAATATTTTTGCTTAAATCCTTATTTCTTCTGAAGTCTGTCTGTCTGTTTGTCCGTCCATCTATTAATCATGATCTCTGATCACAGACAGTCAGGATTATTTTTTCTGAACAGATATGTTTGTAGTTTGGTGCAAACATATACAATTTATTTAAAGCTAGGAGAATAAAAAATATACCACTGGCATAATAAAAAACCTTGAGTGTAATTGTAATTGCCCCTAGGTGTGAGTGTAAATGATTGTGTGTACGTTAGACCTGTGTTGGACTGGCGAGCTGTTTTGAGTGTACGTCCAGGGTTAGGCTCCAGCCTCCCTGCAACCCTTGTATGATTAAGCGGTTTGGAAAGTCAATAAATGAATTGAAATAATTGACTGATAAATTTTGTAATTAACCATATGCAAAGGAAATGATTTGATAACTAATTGAGTACCTGAAGAAAAGCTTTTTTTGTGGGGTGGAGGGTGGGGATGTGGGTCCTGTCATTTACTCTCAGTAAGTTTTGCCAGTAATTTTATGGCAAGAATGTTTGAATTCCACTTTAATTTCCATAGAATCCATTGCTCTCCTCTTCATCGGCATAAACTTCATTCATTTCTATCCAGGCAGACTTCATTTCTAAAACCTAGAGTAGGTGGAGCTCATTTTTGGTCTGACAGATTTTTTAGCTTAAAATGCTGCCGTGGTTGCTCTGGTCAATTTAACCATGCACGTTTTACCCTATGAACTGCCTGATCTGAAGCTCCACTCCACGTGAGGTCTCGCTGATCACAGTGTGTATTTTGTGTGCCAGGACTGAACTTGCCAAGCTGATGCGAGCCCGTGCCAGGGAGATTGAGGTCAAACTTTTGCTCTTTGCTATTCAGAGGACCACTAATTTTGAGGGGCTGCTGGCTAAGCGCTTCTCAGGCAGCACGTTGAGCGACAGCCCAGGGGTGAGGCCAAAAGGATGTTTCTGGCTGTACAGTACTCTCCGGGTTATGGATTTGGGAGCACAAATACCAGAACGAATGGGGCAGAGAGGTTTTCACTTAATGTTCTTTTGATTGCAGAAGACACCTGAGACGCCCTTGGAGCCCACCAACCCATTTCTGGAGGATGAGTCAGGAGAGGACAGCGTTTCTGAGAAAGATGAAGATTTGGTCAGGGTGAGGTTATTGGTCCTCCTCCTCATCACTTATCCTTACAGATTACATTCAGCAATACAGTCTTTTAGAAAAAAAAAAAACTTTTTCTAAGCTTGAATTTGAATTGAATTTTTGAAATTTTAATGATGGGTATCAATAGTTAAATGGGGCCAGTGGTTAGGGTGCTGAGCTCATGATTGAGAGGTCTTTACTTTTTTTCCACACTTCCCGCATTAACAAACCCTGTGGGATTTTCAGGTTTTATATACCCCCCCCAACCACCTCCCCAAAAAACCCTAATAGAGCATAAGAGTGCAACAGCTTCAGCAAGTATAAATTTAATTTCAAGACTCATTGGTGAAATGACAAGCAGTTCCTCTATATGTGTCATGTAATATGTGACTTAAAATGTTTTTTATTTTATTTGTAACTGAAAAACTTGACGTGTCATGTTTTGACATTTCCAAATCTTGTAAATGTACACTGTTGCAAATGGACAAACAGTGCAATTTCCTTCCACATTCTCTGTTATCAGATTTTCTGTCAAGCTCCTTCTCAGAAACTTATGGTTGAGTAAATGCTTTCCTGCTTTCAGCCGAAGAAGCCCAAGACCCCAGAGAACCCGTTCCATGGCATTATTTCCAAATGCTTTGAGCCTCATCTCTATGTCTACATTGAATCACAGGACAAGTGAGTGTGCAATGTGCAAGCTATTACCCAAGGACAAAGTGACCCAAGCACTCTTTTGTGAGATGAGCTTTTGTATCATAGTGTGATACTGGTTTAAGTGGTTTGCACTCATGTCCCATGTGTGTGTGTGTATGTATATGTGTGTATATATAT
>JBCNYH010000013.1:18144055-18168590 GCA_039654325.1 Tandanus tandanus
TTGGATTGAAAGCGAAACGTCTTCAAAAACCACAAAAAAAGAAGTCCAGTTGCCTCGACTCAAGCTTTTTAGGATTACTACTACCACTGCTACTATTACTACTAATACTACTACTGCTATTACCACCACCACTACTACTACTACTACTACCACTACTACTACTACTACTACTACTGCTGCTGCTGCTGCTGCTACTACTAATACTGCTACTACTACTACTTCTACTACTACTACTACTGCCACCAGTACTACTATTATTACTACTACTGCCACTACTACTATCATTACTGCTACTACAACGATTACTAATACCACCACTATTACTGCCACCAATACTACTATTACTACTATTACTGCTACTATTACTACTACCACCACCACTACTACTTCTACTAAAACTACTACCACTACTACTATTACTACTACTACTGCTATTACCACCACCACCACTGCTACTACTACTACTACTACTACTACCACTACTACTACTGCTATTACCACTACTACTACTACTCCTATTTATACTACTACTACTACTACTACTAATAATAATAATACTATTACTACTGCTACTACTACTACTACTACTACTACTGCTACTACTACTATTACTACAACAATTAATACTAATACTGCCACTACTACTACTACTACTACAATGATTACTACTACCACCACCACCACCACCACTACTACTACTACTACTCCTAATAATAATAATAATAATAATAATAATAATAATAATAATAATAATAATATCACTAAAAAACGAATAAAACACAATCGTGCTCTGGTATTGGAAGATAATCAGTGATGTGGTGATGTGACCAGAGTTGCTTGTTTTCTTATAACAGCATCTTCTGAAATTTTTTATTGCTCTCATACATCACAACAATATGCCAACAGCATTATTTACTTTTTAAGGACTGGCACATATTCTTTAATGTTGTGAAGAACAAATCCCTGTTATCATGTTCTAACAGTGGTTCTTTGACCAGCCTCTGTTTGTTCTCTGTTTCGACAAAAAAAAGCTTGTTATTTTTTCATGTCAGAAAACTTCAGAAAAGGAACATGCTTACCTCTGATTCCTTTTAAACTGAACATCCTCTTACAGAAAGCCTCAACAATGATACCTCTTTAGATTTTATTTTTATGAAGAATTCATGGACACGAATATTAAAATGTTGTACAAAATGAATCAAAGCCTAATCAAGAATGAGAATCAAGAATTCAGCAGTGCTGTGGTAAATAATTACACATTTGTTATGTCCAATTTGATCATTTAAGGTTTCTGGTGGGTGATCCTCTCTCACCTCTCCAGATCCTGGAGATCAGTGCACCGACAAGCAGTAGACACCAGTGTGTGTTCACAGTACGCTCAAAATTTAATTAGAAAAAGTGTATATAAGGCGGCATGGTGGCGCAGTGGTTAGCACATCCGCCTCACAGCAAGAAGGTCCTGGGTTCGATTCCCGGGATCGGGCGTTTCTGTGTGGAGTCTGCATGTTCTCCTCGTGCTTATGTGGGTTTTCTCCGGGTACTCCCGATTTCCTCCCACAGTCCAAAAGCATGCACAGTAACTGACTGTATCTAACAGTAGCTAACTGACTGTTCCAAATCTCTCCTAACTGTGAGAGTGAGTGTGAATGGTTGGGTGTGTGTGTGTGTGTGTTGGCTCTGCAATGACCTTGAGAGCTGTTTAGGTTGTACCCCGTCCTCACCCAGAGTTGGCGGAGATGGGCGCCAGCCTCCCTGTGACCCTAATTAGGATAAAGCGGCATAGAAAATGAATGAATGAATGAAAGTGTGTATACAGTACAGATTGGTGAGATTATAGGGAGGTATGAATGTTCACAAGTGTACGGAATGTAAACAAGGTTGTCTGGGTTGTCTAGAAACTCACAGAGATTTTGGAGAAGACAGAAGTGTATGTTTGTGTCGTTAGAACAAAAGGCCAACCAAGGATAAATTCCACATTAGTGATTACAAGAAAGAACTTTAGTTCATAAGACATAACTAATTATATGAGGATAGAAAAAAATTAAAAAAAAGGAAAATGACGAAACATTACATTTTGACCTTGATATTTAACTAATTACATTAATGCTGCATGTCTTCTCCAGGGCGGCACGGTGGCATAGTGGTTAGCATGTCCACCTACATTTACATTTATGGCATTTGGCAGACACTTTTACCCAGAGCGACTTACATTTTATTTCATTTATACAACTGAGCAATTGAGTGGTAGATTGGTGGGACTGGGGCTTGAACCCTGACCCTCCGATCAGTAATCCAGGGCCTTACCCACTTCCCTCCACTGCCGCCTCACAGCCAGAAGGTCCTGGGTTCAAGTCCTGAGCTCGGTGAGGGCATTTCTGTGTGGAGTATGCATGTTTTCCCTGTATTTGTGTGGGTTTCCTTTGGATACTTTAGTTTTCTTCAACAGTCCAAAGACATTCTCTTTAGGCTAACTGGCTGTCTCAAAATGTCCCTAGGTGTAAATGTGAATGGTTGTGAAGGACTGGCAAGCTGTTCAGGGTGTAGCTAAGCTTTGCCCAGAGTCGGCTAAGATACGTTCCAGCCTCACCTAGAAGGGTTAAGTGGTTTGGCAAATGAATTAATGTCTTCTAGGTTTATGTCATCATATTTCCATAAGACTGACATTTGTTGGAGCTCAAAAAAATGTAATCCGATTCATCTCCACACCTGTTTAGTTATTTTAGATTTTTTGTGTTCAATGTGATTTAGAAAAGAAGTGCTAACTATGATTCATGGCGCTGTAGAAGGTATGAAAGTGTGCATGTGCACTGTGAAAGGTCTGTGTGGGCACTGAATGTACACACTGTATTAGAGGTAAAGTGGAGATCACTTCAGCAAGCAGCTTTTTTGTCCACATGGTGTGACGCAGGGTGGCAAGAAGCCACAGGGCTCCATCGGGAATGGTATTTATAGATGACCTCCTCAGTGTTAGAGTGGAGAAGGGAGTGCATCTCAGCCATGATGTCAGTCTGGGGCTCTACAGAAAGGCCAGAGAGATGGATATCCAGATGGAAACAGCATGCTCTTTAGCTCAAGTTCAGTAGAAAGTTATAATAGTGTTATGCGCTTAATTAGCTTTTTAAATTGGGTTCAGGTCCCGTGTGAATTTTAGTTTCAGTGTGTGTTAATTAGTTTTGTTACACATTTTATTTTCTATACATTTGAACTTTCTTTCTATACATTTTCAAAGTTTTCATCAAATTATCCCATGGAACCAGATGAAAATAGTAAAATTTCTCTCACTCACTCATTTGCTGAACCACTTAATCCTAGTACAAGGGTTGTAGGAAAGCTGGAGCCTATCTCAACCAACACTGGGTGAAGGCAGGTTATCCCTGAACAGCCCATCAGACATTCACCGGGCCAACACAGACAACCATTCACACTCACATCCATACCTAGGGGCAATATGAAACAGCCAATTAGCCTAACGTGCATGTCTTTGGACTGTGAGAGGAAAACGGAGTACCTGAAGGAAACCCACGCAAGCATGGGTTTTGCTGTAATGTGGGCATGTTATCCATTACTTGGAATCAAGTCTACCTACTTTAATACAGGCAGGTCAGATCCTAACCTAGTACACCTCAAACACCTCTATATACCTGCAGGCCAGTGGAGGTGGTTGGAAGTGGTCACAGGAAGCTGTGAAGATGTTGGGATGGGATGTGCTCAGCAATGTACTTGGGGAGGATACAGATGAACTCACAGACTATATAACAGATTGTATTAACTTCTGCACTCAATAATTTCCTTTAGGATTAATAAAATTTTATCTTATATTACTGGTGTGCCTTTTAAGGAGTTCTTTTATTTCAATTCTGATGTTAGCTAGTTGTGCTAAGTCACACAGCTCTATGTGGCCCTGGAGACGTTTCTGAATCCTGTGTTCTCCACTACAAAGTTTGATGCTGGCACAAATGTGTGGACTTATCAGCAGATTTGCGCCTGTTTATTATTTACATAATGGGAGGACCCAGAACACAGTGTAAGTGCAATGTTTTGGTGTACCCAAATTTAATATGCTGTTAATTTTATTGTTAATATTGATCTAATATTGATGTAACATGCTAATATGGTTGGAGACTAACATATTATTAGTTTAAAACTGTGTTGTCATCGTCCCCCCTCCCCCCACCCCTAGACAACAAAGTGTGCTCTGAAGTTTAAATGTTTATTACACCTTGTATATTATATACCAATCAGCCATAACATTAAAACCATTATGGCCACTGAGAGGTGAAGTGAATAACATTGATTATCATGATACAGTGGCACCTGCAAAGGAGTGTAATGTATCACATAGAAAATGAACAGTCGGTTTTTGAAGTTGATGTGTTAGAAGCAGGAAAAATTATCAAGTGTAAGGATTTGAGTAACTCGGACAAGGGCCACATTGTCATGGCTAAACAAGTGGATCTATTAATTCCCAAAATGGCAGGTCTTGTTGGGTGTTCCTGATATGCATTTCTAAGTACCTACCAAGGACAGACCAGTAAACTGAAGGACAACCAGTAAACTGGTAAAAATATTATGGATGCCCAAGGCTCCCTGATGTATGTGGGAAGCAAAGACTAGTATGTCTAGTCTGATACCACAGACGTGCTGCTGTATCACAACCTGGTGAAACTGTTAATACTGCTATGATAGAAAGATGTCAAAACATAGTGCATTACAGCTTGCTGTGTATGGAGCTGCCTACCCACAGACCAGTCACGTGTTATTGTTGTTACACCTTATTGGTGTCAGCAGTATTTTATGATGAATACTCTGTTTCATTTTACGGTCTGATTAAAGTATTGATTTATAAAGTATAAAGATAAAGTATTGATTGAGTTTGATACACAGACATATCTAATGTTCCAATACAATATGATTTGCTCTATCATTTTTTATAATTAGCATATACAAGAATGAAGGTGGGTCCAGTTTGAAATGCGAAGTAGTTTGTCAATCAGAAGAAGGGTCATTTGCATGTGTCTAGGTTGTCTGAGAGTTCTGAAATGAAGAATAGATTGGGTCTAGATTTAATTCACCATAATAATGCTGGTTAAGCAAATACTAAACTCTAAATGGACCCAAGTTCTCCCAACGTGTGTTTCTCCAAAATCATGGCATGTAATCGTGGTGAACTGTAATGGTTCTGGTACACAGTATAATCTCTTCAGCAGTGATCTGGTGGTAAAGTAAAGGACAGCTTATGGTCAGTGCGAGCACTAAAATTGATTTCTTTCATTTGAAAGATGCTCTGTTGGCACAATTGTTTTTGGCATAAAAGGAAGAGTACGAGTTTTTAGAGAAGAGGAAGGGAAGCACAGAGCCGTGTTGCTTGTGGCCAGCTGCCAGCATCTCCTGAAGCGACTGGGTCAGCTGGAATACATCTCAGTTACAGGGGGAAAGTCCATTGACGCATGTTTATAGTAAAGCCTTGTAGGTGCCACAAATCCCTCAGAATTCTTTTCAAAACAAGTGAAAATAAATTTGGTGTTGAGATGTACTTCATACACTATTGATAGATAGAAAGTAATCAGTTTTTTTTAACTAATCAAAATGTGACAGTATGCTTTGTATGTTTTTTGAGAGTGTACAGATGTCTAAACATATTGAATGTGTGTGACTGCAACTTAAATCTAAAATATAAATGTTTTTCTTGAAAGGTCACTGCCACAGACACAAGATGTTTACTCATGCAAGTGATAATACAGTGTGTGCCTTCTGAACTAGAAGCAGTGCCTAAAGCTCTGTGGGTGGGTTGTCCCCCCGAAAAAATCAGAATGTTTGTTCTTTTTAGCTTTACGTCCACCTGTAGCAGGATATTGTGACAGACAGAGGGAGAAATGTAAATGGAGTACGGCCACTGAGTATATCGCTAAGTGGTGCTAACCACTTATCCACTGTGCTGCCTGCCAGAATTCCAGTTGCAAGTAAATGCAGTTACACAAAAGGGATTTTCATTCATTACTTTACTCATTATCTGTACTGCTTATCCTGTTTGGGTCATAGGGGAAGCTGGAGCCAATCCTAGCTGACTTCAGGTGAGAGGAGGGGTACACCTTGAACTGGTCACTGGTCTATTGCAGCACTAAAAGGGATTTTATCTTGGCCAAATTTATGCAAGCACAGCTAACAACAGCAAGTTGTCACTTAATAAAAGACTTGTATTTACAGTTTAATTGCTAACAGTGCAGATGAGACCAACATGATCGTTCTAGGTCTTTAGAAAAAGACAAATCCATATAAACATATTCTACACTAGAAGCCTCAAACAATTTGAAACACTTACACTTTATGGCCTAATATATGTTGACACCTGATCATTCCACATATATGTGCTTTTTTAACACCTCATTCCGGTATTTCCCTTGTGCCTAAACTTCAATTTTCTGGAAAAGTTTTCCTTTACCTTTGAAGGTCTTCAGTGGTGTTGAGGTTAAGACTCTATGCAGATCGTCCTCTCCAGCCTTGACAAGACTTGTCTTAACTGAGCTCGCTTGGTATACATCATGTGTGAACATGTTTGGGCAGCTTAGTTCCAGTGGATGGAAATTTTCATGTTAAACAAACAAATACAGCCTATACAATTATGTGCTTCCAACTTTGATGCAACAGTTTGGGAAAACCCATATTCTTCAATCAGCCATAACATTTGATCACTTAGAGGTGAAGCGAATAACATTGATTATCTTGTTACAGTGGCACCGGCCAATGAGTGGGATTTATTGGAGGGAAACCGAATGTCAGTTTTCAATGCTGATGTGTTGGAAGCAGGAAAAATGAGCAAGTGTAAGGATGTGAGTGACTTTGATAAGGGCCACATTGTAATGGCTAAATGACTGGAACTTGGACAGTGTTCAGGGTATTCAGTGGGAGCACCATCCAAAGAACAAGCAAGGACAACCAGTGACAACCAGTGAACTGGCAAGAGTGTCATGGATGCTGAAAGTCCATTGATACATGTGGGAAGCAAAGGCTAGTAAGTCTGTTCTGATCCCACAGAAGAAGCTCCTGCAGCACAAACTCTTAAGACTGGTAATGCTGGCAATGATACAAAAGGTTTCAGAACACACAGTGCATTGCAGATTGCTGTATTTGGGGCTGTCTAACTGCAGGCCAATCAGCTGGTGTTAATGTTATAGCTGATTGGTGTATACAGTAGGTGTGATGGTCAAGTATCCACAAACATTTGGTCAAATAGTGTATCTAATTTACACTCACAAACATTAAACCTTCAAGTCAGGTAATATTATCTTAGTGGCATAAAATGTACTGAAGGCCTAAAACTAAAAGGTGTGTTTATCGTTAAGTTATATCTAATGTAAAACATAATTATGTGACCATATTTTACTGTTATTGAAAGATATGAAAATACACATATCAACATTTTATTTAATTCATTTATTTATTCTTATTGAAATTTTTTTTGTTTTTTAAATTTTTTTTTACAAGCAGATGAAGCCAAAAAAGATTTTTTAACACCGGGTGGCAAGGCGGTGTAGTGGTTAGCACATCCACCTCACAGCAAAAAGGCCTGGGTTTGATTCCCGGGCTCGGGCGTTTATGTGTGGAGTTTGCATGTTCTCCCCGTGCTTGCGTGGGTTTCCTGTGGGTACTCCGGTTTCCTCCCACAGTCCAAAAGCATGCACAGTAGGCTAATTGGCTGTTCCAAATCACCCCTAGGTGTGAGTGTGAGTGTGAATGGTCCTGCGATGGCCTGGCGAGCTGTCCAGGGTGTACCCTGCCTCCGCCCAGAGCTGAGATGGGTGCCAGCCTCCCCTCGACCCTAATAAGGATTAAGAGGCTTAGAAAATGAATGAATGAATAAATTTAACACCACTGAAAGCATTAATTATGTTATAATAACTGTCCTATCTTTCTGTGGGTTTTTTTTTTAGGTACCAATTTTTAAAAAGATTTAAAAGGCAACTCCCCATGTAATGTTGGAACATTAGATCAGATTGGAGGCACTTAATACCTAAAACAAAAGATTCTTCGATAAAATTTTTTAAATACATATTCTAGGTATATACTTCATAAATCGTTATTAATTTCACAGTGAAATAGAGATCACCCACAGGTTTTTCTCACATGAAGTATTAAATTCAGTTGTAACAATTCCTTGTTTTTATTTTGTCACTTGCATTGTGTTGTACTGTAGGAAGGATAGGGTGATTACTCCACAAAATGATATGTCTGTCATTTATTTGTTTTAATACATCATGCAGTATCTGGTGATTTTGTCTCAGCACTGTTATTGAAGCACAAAAGAAAAGGCAGATGGGAAAAATGACAGGAGATTCAAATTAGAGCATGAATAAATATTAAACAATGAAATGAAGCTGCTCTACCTATTTAATTGAACATTTCTGTCTTGGTCTTGAGTGAATGAAACGGATAAATGCTGAGACGTGGCGATCAAGAGAAAAAGTCCTTTTTCTGGCCTATTTTGTATTTATTAAAGTCTCTTAAAGCTTTGATTGTAAGATTGGACCATCTTTGGTAAAAAATAGTTTTTACTCATAATGGAACGTTCAGTAATTTGTGTTGAGTCTTTTTTTCATGATTTGAATTCATCTCATGGCTACAAGTGCCAAATAATTCAAATCATATAAGATTTCAGGCTGTATCCAAAAATCTAAACAGGCTGCTAAAATAATAATGATCTTCTGGGGAACTACATACTACATAACTATCTGATGCTGTTATCTCATCCTTATATCTCATGTAAATGTAAAATTCTCTCAGTATACAGTTGCTGTGTTTGAAGTATATAAATTACAGAGAAACTCCAAAGAAGCACCATTAACCCATAGCTGGACAATGTGAACATAGTATAAAAAAGAGTAATACATAAAAAAGAAAGGAATGTAAATGACATACACATACTTATTTTACTTGCAAGATCAGTTTGAAATGCACAAAGGGCAGATAAGAACATCAGAACACACAATCCCTATATACACTAGCTGATCTTTGTTAGGGTGACACAGTTCAAGTCCCGAGCTCCCCATCGCAGGGCCAATGCAGACACAACCATTCACATTCACGTTCACACAAGGGTGCAATCCAGAATAGCCAATTAACCTAATGTGCACATCTCTGCGCTCTGGGAGGAAACCTGAAGGAAACTCACGCAAGTACAGGGAGAACATGCAAACTGCAGACAGAAACGTCTTCGCCCAAACAGAAGGCTCAAACTTTCTTGCTGTAAAGTGATACAGAGATGTGACCCCAATGCCACCATGGCCCCATGCCAAAAAGTATAATAAAATAATATAAACACTATACACTATACAGTACAATTCTTTTTATGTTAAGCATTTTGTCCTGTAAGAAATTGTATTTAAATATAGTGTAATGTGGCTTAATGTATTAAAATAAGGAAGAAGGAATACCAAATTTCGATTCAGTTTAATCATGATACCAACTACATTATTATCTATTGAACGCGCCTATTAAATAAATATGAAACACTACAAATCTGAAACACCAAAAATAAAGTTTACACACATCATTTTATGCATTTTCCTTTCAATAAACATTTGAAAGTGACCAGAAACCCACACTAAAATACCTGTTCAGTAGTAGCAGGCCTGCATCGACGTACTAGTTTAATCAGGGAGATTGACACAAACCGGGAGGCTTGGTAGTGTTAGCACTGTGACCTCACTACAAGAAGGTTCTGGGTTCGTGGCCAGCTGAGGCCTTTATGTGCAGAGTTTACATGTCCTCCCTGTGCTTGCTTGAGTTTCCTCTGTGTACTCCAGTTTCCTTCTACAATCCTTAGACATGTGGATTTGGCTTACTGGTCACACTAAACTTGCTCACAGGTACTGTATGAAAATGAGTAAGAATGGTTGTTTCTCTCTGTGTTAGCCCTTAAATTGTCTGGCAACCTGTTCGTATAGTTTTTTCAGGTGAGTACAGGGCTAATTACCAAAAATTGGTGGATCAACACTTACCCTAATCCTAATTCTAACACTAACCATTACCCTCACCCTAACTACTGAATCTTCCCAAGTCAAACTGTAAACTTGCGTCTGTGGAACTTTATGCAAAGGCTGCGATCTACCAGCTCCGTGTGTATAAGTAAACATTGGCATTTATGAAAAGGCCACAAATCTACCTTCGTATGAGCCATCAAGTGTATTGCGCATGCACCACAAGTGTGCAACACACATGCCCAGCCTATTGATGGTAATTACACAATCTGTTCAAGGGGTATCCTGCCTCTCATCCAAAGTCACTCTAGCTGCCTGCATAGGCCTGAAGGAAAAGTGATATAGATAATTGGTGGATGGATGCATGGATAGTTAAAAAATCTGTCATATTAACATGCATCAAGTGTGATTATATTTCTCAATTTACTTGCTCTTGAACAATTTATCCGACTTTGAAATGCAATAAGACTCATAAATACATCAAATACAGGCTAAGGTTCTCTAGCTAAACTGCTTCCTGACTGGGTAAGTATACATAATTATTACACAGCAAGGATTCATTGTCTGATTATTGTTCAGTAAATATCTACCAAATTTTAGAACAAATATTTGCCTTACCGTTTAAAGTTTTACCCTGTCCTGGCTAAGACTCTAAACTGCATCCCCCAGCTATGGGAAAATAGCACCACTGCCTTGTGGTTGGCTAGGGATTAGGCTATGGGAGTGAACCCTACACAAATCCGTGCACTAGCAGCTCCTGCAACCAAGCAGCCACCGGGCGTATTGTGCCGCACTCCTCCAGACTCCTGACTATAAGGCCAAGAGAGGGGTTCTGACGTTTGGGTAGCTCACAACTCCTTTAACACACCCCAGGCATCACCTTGGAGAAGCACTCCAAGCAGGCTCTTCACCCCAGTCTGGACTAAAATACAGATGACAGCAGTTTATGGGTTATAAGCCCCTCACAATTGGCATAGAGAGGGACTCCACGGGTTGCCATCGACGGTGGGAGAAGTCATTGTACTCCACTGATCAGGTACCACTCGCCCAAACTGGGCAACCCCCAGACAATAAGGTCCTGATCTGCCACAAGCAGCCTGCCCCTCAGGGAGCGAGGGGCTTATAGGCTGTAGCCTAGACAAGCACCTGGAAATCCAGCACCATAGACGACAAACACTAACCAACGACAAAGGAAACCAAGCATTCGCTTCGCAAACTGGAAAGTTTGAATGATGACAACAGGCCTGGGTGAGGACTTAACCCTGATCGACGACACCAGAAAGACAGCAATCATCAGTGAACTTGAGCGATTGAACATTGACATAGCCACTCTACTGGAAACGAGGCTCTCAGAGAGCGGCACACTAAGAGAGGAGTCTTACACCTTCTAGCAAGGGAAGCCCCCATCTAAAAGAAGAGAGCATGGAGTTGGGTTTGCTGTAAGCAACTCCCTTCTCCAGATGATGAGCCCCCCAGTGGAGGATCTGAGCGACTCTTACGCCTCCGCCTGCACACCAGCAATGGCATTGTTAACATCTTCACTGCCTCTGCACCCATGATGTCTGCACTCCCAGAGTGCAAGGACGAGTTTTACACCCTCCTAGACCAAAGCATCAGTGAGCTAACAAGCACAGACCAGCTGCTCATCCTGGGCGACTTCAATGCCAGAGTAGGAAATGAACACGACCACTGGCCCCTCTGCCTTGGCCACTTCGGCGCCTGAATGAGAATGGCCAGTGCCTACTGGAACTCTGCTCCAATCAGGGCCTCTGCGTAACCAACACCTACTTCTGTGGATGACCAATGCACAAAGTCTCCTGGATGCACCCAAGATCTCACCAATGGTACCAACTTGACCTTGTTCTCACCAAGAGATGCATGCTGTCCAAAACACTCACAGCTACCACAGTGCAGACTCCGACACTTACACTTCCAACAGCCACACCCTTGCCACCTTGAAAGCTGCCCAAAAACACTGCAGAGACATGGCAAGGGAATGCACCAACAACTACTGGATAGAGCTGTGCAATGAAATTGAGAATGCCTCCTCCTAGGGGGAGATCAAAGCCATGTTCGACAGCATAAAGAGAGCCACAGGACCTGCACCTGTCAAGACCGCACCGTTGCGAAGTCATCAGAGAAGTCATCACTGTCAAGAGCAAGCAACTTGACCGCTGGGTAGAACACTACCTAGAGCTGTACTCTGTTTGCAACACAGTCTCAGAAGGAGCGCTCACCAACTGCCCTGAACTTCCTGTCATGACCAAACTTGACACAGAGCCCTCCCTTGAAGAGCTGGAGAAGGCCATTGATGCTCTGAAGTGCAACAAGGCCCCTGGCGAAGACGGTATCCCTCCCGAAGTCATCAAACGCTGCAAAACAACACTCCATGACACCCCTCCATGACCTCTTCATAAAGTGCTGGAGAGAAGGACAAGTAACGCAAACCATGTGTGATGCAAAGATCATTGCCCTCTACATAAACAAGGGAGACCTCAGCGACTGCAACAATCACCATGACATTTTTCTGCTCAGCATAGTGGGAAAAGTCTTCGTCAGAGTCCTACTCCCATGACTTCAAGAGCTGGCCAATAGAGTGTACCCCGAGGCCCAGTGTGGGTTCTGCAAGAGAAGTGCCGAGAGCAGTGTCAACCCCTCTACATTGCCTCTGTCAATCTCACAAAGGCATTTGACCTGGTGAGCTGTAGTGGCCTCTTCTCCCTGCTCAAGAGGATCGGCTGCCTCACAACATTCCTCAGTCTCATCATCTCATACCACACCAACATGCATGGCTTCATCTGCTTCAACGGAGAGAACTTGAGCCCCTTTGAGATCCACAGAGGTGTCTTGGCCCCCACCCTCTCCAGGATTTTCTTCTCTCTTCTCTTGCACCATGCATTCTACTCCAAGGAAGAGGGAGTCTTCCTCCATACCCGCCAGGATGGCAAGCTACTGAACCTTAAAAAAACCCAAAGTTAAACAGGTACTTGACTCACTGTCTTCATAAAGAAAACTGAAGTCATGGCCCAGGACGCCCCGAATGAGCCGAGCATCAAAGTAAGTGACCAGCTCCTCAATACAGTAGAGTCTTTCAATTATCTCAGCTCAACTGTCACCAGAAACCTCTCCCTGGACATCGAACTGAGTGCATGGCAAGGCAGCCATGACCTTCGGCCACCTCTCAAAGCCTGTCAGGCTAAATCCCAAACTCCACCTGCACACCAAGCTGAGGGTGTATTCAGCATGCATACTCAGCACTTTTCTCTACAGCAGCAAATTATGGCCAGCCTATGCTCGTCATGAACACTGGCTAAATCAGTTCTATGTCAGGTGCCTTCAAAATCTCACAAACATCTCGTGGCATGACAAAGTCACAAACCAAGAGGTATTAAAGAGAGCTGGAATCCCATCCATCCATTCCTTTCTCACGGAAAGAAGACTCCGCTGGCTAGGCCATGTCCACTGCGTGGGACAAGAACGCCTCCCCAAGAACCTCCTCTACAGCCAACTGGCGCATGGCACTCATGCTGCAGGACGCCCACTCCTCCATTTCAAGGACACATGCAAATGCAACCTCAGAGCCCCACGCATTAATGTGGATGACTGGAAAACTCTGCCTGACGATCGTGCCAAGAGGTGAACAGCTGTCAGGACAGGCTGCAAGCGAGCCGAAGAGGAGAGAATGCAGAACCTGGAGGCGAAGAGGCAACGCAGAAAGGCATATGCCAACATCCCACCTGAAGTGACCTACCCATGCGATCGATGCGGCCGACAGTGCCACTCTCACATTGGACTACACTGCCACCAAAGGAAGTGCCGACCAAGATAATCCATTGCCGGCAAGGCAGACGGAGGCCAACCAACCAACCATTACCATTTGCCTTACCTGTTCAGTATGAAAAAAGTCAAACAAACAAACAACAAAAAATGAGTCCTGAATTATCTGTCCTTTTTCACTCTTTCACTCTCCTGTTTACAATGTACAGAAGTGTTTTATTAGACTCTCACTGCTTTGCTTTGGTCTATTGGAGTGATAGACTGGACTCTCTTGCCATCTATCTCTCTCTGATTAGCTAACAGTTCATGTCATTCACTGTTTATGTGTAGTCTGACAACTCTCTTTACCTAAAGCTGAAGTGAAATTATGTAATGTAGATCTGAGTAGTTGTATAGTTTGTATGAATATTCCTACCCTCTAACTGTGTACTGTATACCTTTTCAGGGTAACAACAATATATTTTCTAGCTTTTTTCTCTCCCCTTACTTGAAAATGTGTGCATTTTAACTCACTGTAGCTTTAATTGATTTTATCTCAACTGATTTAAGATACAGTATCAGTATGACATTACACTCATTTAGACATACACAGATCCTGAGCCAGGTTTCCTTTTGAATCAAAAGGGCTTTGTATCCAGACGATGATGTGGCAGGGCTTTTATGTGACCTGCAAGTCGAACATTTATAAAAGCTTCCAGACGTTTTGAGCACGTGGGAAAATGGGAGGGAAAAGGCATAGTAGAGAGATGTCAAAAACCAAAATCTAAAATGGTTGTAGCATTATAAATTTCTATGAATTACTGGCTCATTCTTCCTTTGTTTTTGTTGCTGCAAATGGTTGCAAACTATACAATTTTAAATACAAAGAATGTGTTAATGTCAAAAAAACACATTTTAGCTTGTTCAAGTCTAATGATGCATTTCATATTTATAGATGAATTGAAAAGTATATGCGTTATTCCTTTGCTCTCTGCTTATTACGTCTACTGGAAGAATGCTGGCAACATAAGGCACTGTGGTTTGGCATGGGTTCCTCATTGGGTGCAGCACATCACTGTCAGCATTACATAAGGCAACAATGCTCAATTGGTGGTCTCATAAAATGTTGGTGGGCCATTCAAGGTCCTGCATAAGTAAATTTTTTTCTTCTCCAGTGTACAATTCCAATGTCATAAGAAGCATTTCAAATAAATATTTTTGAGAATATTGATTATTTTCCATTTCAATAACCTAAATGCATTTATACTGCCTATAGCATGAGCATTAATAAATTGGTTATATTGGTTATATGGAATTTGGAAAGGTCTCAGGGTGAACAATGATGCTGAAGGGAATGAATGCTGGGGCACCAGGAATCTGAGCAGCTGTCTAAGCAGCTTTTTCCCAATGTTTTGTATATCCTTGTTATCAGAAGACCCCAGTTTAGCAGTTCATTGACAGTATTTCATGACCATGCTCTGTTTATTATTGTCACACCATCGGCCTGTTCCAGCAATACACCCACTTCGCCAGCTCCGTGTAAACTCTTTCTGGATTAAACAATGTTGCAACACTGTGGCATTCAGCACTGACCCTGTCAGCATCATCCTCGCAATCAAGAAATTGGTCACACCTGTGAGGGCTTGGCTGGATTAGGGTTAATATCAACCTAGGCCAAGCCTTCAAGAGAGCATCGCCATCAACCCAGAAATACAAGAACTGGGCACCTCTTGTGTGCATCACTGGAAGTCAGACAGATTTCAGATTTACTGTCCTGTCAGATTTAAAATGTTGCTATCAAGAGTTGCACACCACTTGTGTGCAAAACCAGATATCAGACAGACTTCGAATTCAATTGTATTGTATTTTCAGATTCCAGATGCTCATTATCAATAAATTTGCTTTGCTTGTGAGCCTTTGGCTAAAGAGCAGTGCTCTCTACTAAGCCTTAATTGTTCTTGCTCCCTTCTGGTATTGTTATCTGGTTTAGTTTATCAGTTCTACCTGTTGTCTTGTTTGCCAGTGTATGACCATTGCATGTTTAGCTGGACCTGAATTCGCATATGCTGTAATTGATTACCTATGTTGAACTAGCCTGTTTGTCTAGACATTGCCTCTGTTATTGCCTATGTTACACCTGTGTGTAGGTACTTGGACATTTTTCAGAAGTTAGTTTTATGTTGATGATATTTAGATGTATAAGGCTATAAAACATTATCAGATGACCTGCATTGCTCTGCTCTCCTGAGTGTCTTTTCCTAAGTACCTATGGTATGCCTGTTCTCTGACCAGATTTGAAATCTGGACGCTGTGTATTGGATTGGCCTTGGATATTCCTGTTCGCCAGGGTTTGAACTCAACCTTGAACTGTGCTCACCTCTTTCTTCCATTGTTCTTAACTTGGATATCTGTTTCTGGGTTATTAAATAAACTCCTTTATCTGCAGTTGCATCCCCATGCTCTCCAGCCTGTTCTGTTTTGACAGTTATGCAGAAACAACATAAAAAAGGTAGCTGAAAAGAGGAACATGTGTACACATGAACAGAATAGTGTTCTTCCAGTGCAGTCATAGCTACATTTTCTCCTTGATGGCACCTGAGTGAAAATAAAAAGCCTGGGGCCTGTACGGTGGATGTGCTTCCTCACTCACTGATATGTTCTTGTTCATTCTCCTCTGTAGCTCTCTTGCCTCCTTTTCCCCATTAAGGTATTTACCTGTAAAACAGCTGTCAGCTTTTAAGCTCTCTGTGCACATTAACCCAATGCCAAATCCTACAGCTGATGTATGAAGTACCACTTAAATGGCCACCAGGCAATTTCCATGCATCCTGCATGAGTATAGAAGCAGTCTTCCATACATGAGAACAAACAGGCATGAAGATAACTGACTGCAGAAAGCTCTCCAGACCGTCTCTACTCTCTACCTCTTTTCTGTGACATGCTAGGTATATCACGTCCTTTTCTGGTCACTTAATTCAGCTGGTCAGCCACTAAAAAGCTCCCACCTTACAAGAGGTTAATGTAAGGTTCACCCAAATTTAGAGCATAGACATTAAATTGCTCACTGATGCAATTTACTGCATTGTTTTATAGCCAAGCTCTGCCCTCATTGCCACTGTGTGGAAACATCTGCTCATATCTCCATGGTAACCGACACCAGTCACGCTGCACGGACTGGCTTTCAGAGCATTTCTGCAGGTAAACCTCTTAAACTTTTTTTAGATGAAGAAGAGAGTAATAGGTCATACTTCCTGTTTTTGTGTTAGGCTGCAAGTTGACACTTTACTTTCTTTAGTTAATAGTAACCAGCTTGATCAAAACAGTAAATATTAGTCTATACTTCTAAAAAATATATAGTTAGTTTATTTTAAAATCAGATTAAATTATTTTAAAGGCATTTAGATCATTTAGCTAAATTAATTTGAGAATCTTAATCCAAAATGACATTAAAATAATCATTATCTGTATCAGCTGAAAAAAAGATTACCTTTAGGTTTTCACTATACAGCAGCATAGCACACACTCTTGGAAACTCCTTCTGTAAGTAAAGTGATATAAAATTATTCTGAATGTTTATTTAATTTCAAATCTTTTAAACCAATGAAAAGAGATTTTTTGGCTTCATTTTCAGGAGGCAGATGATACAATATTATTCTTGCTTTGCACCTTTCCATCTGTGTAGTTTATGATAATTTTCATGTTAATAAACCTTTTCTTCACCCGTAGTTTTTTTTTTGTTTGTTTGTTTGTTTGTTTTGTTACATGATCTCAACTGCACAGGCAATTCCACTTTTCCCACAAATCTGTAACTGGTTGTAAAGTCAAAACCTGGGACCAGTACATAGAGGGCCTAGTAAACACATTGTTTCTAGGCAATGATGTTTGTCTCACTCTCTCGCTATCGATTTAGGTCATGTGACACTCTGGGACACACTCATTGGATACACTCATTGAACACGTAATGCAGGCAATATCTAACATCGGGGAGCATGCTAATTTGTTATTTGTTGTCACTTGCTAGATCGACTAAACTAAGCATAACTTTCTAATCTCTAAAGCATTGTAACTTTTTGTTAAACTAAATCGGAAATCAACACCCCTCTTCTCAGTAAAGTTTCATGGACATGTCCATGATCATTCAAAATAGCCACATTTCGAGGTTTAATTTTTTAAAATACAGACACTGCAAAATACTTAAAATTTACACATAGTGGACATCTCACTGAAGAATTTCATTCACAAAATCAACTTTAGTACCAAGAAAAAAGTTTTATTGTTACCCTACCGCTAACTGCTCATGAGCCAAAACAGTGAAAAGCACTTTTTTCAAGTTGAAAATAAATCACATTTCAAAGTAAAAAAACATGTAGTCTCATAAGTTCATGCATTTAGCCTGGTGCACTCAAAGCTTTAGCATTTTGGCTCGCTTGCTGAAGCACAGAGTTGTATATAGAGCTCAGTGGTCTGAGCTCAAAACCTGCCTAATGTGGGCTAATATTTTGTAAAAATCTTAGAGGTTTTTAGCTTTTGTATTGACCTTTTATGACGTTCGGTTGTGATGACTGATAAGAAAAAAATATTAAATATACTCCAAAAATCCCACCGGGAATGCTCCAAAGTGTCCCTACTGAACATCTACACTTACGGCATATGCCCTTATCCAGAGCAATGTACATTTATCTTTTTTAATGCAATTGAGGGTTAAGGGCACAACAGTGGCAGCTTGATGAGTTGAGTTGAACCCACAAACTTTGGATCAGTAACTCCCAACTTTTGGTTAAGCCAGAGCCTTAACCACTGAGCCACCATTGCCGAGCACTGAACAAAATCTCGCCTGTCACATCATTGAACGGGAGTTCAACACAAGCATAAGATTTTATGATGGGGAAAAAAATGCAGATTCTAGTCACTCTGTACTGGTCCCAGTAAGCTAAAAATAACCAAGGGTGTATGAAATCTTCCAGAATTACCGTTACTCATAAAAAAAGTCATAATGTCAGTGGCTCATTAAATGTAGTCATTCATGAGATATTGAACAACACCGCAAAGATCCAATATTTTCGAACAAGAAAACTAGAGCTGTATTTTTTCTAGTGGCCACTGTTCACCTCATTGCTCACTCACTCCACTCAGTGGAACCTGATTCTTGTTGACTCTGTTTCCTCAGGGTTTTCTTATCAAAGTTTTTTTATTATTAATTAATTAATTTTTTTTGTTACAGGGTAGATCACCAGCTCTTTCCCAGCTTACCCTGACCTGGGGCTGGCATGCACCTGTGTTACCACAGTGCATGGCTAGGCTAGGCAGATCATTCACACCTAGCCTAACATGTTTGTCTTTGGACTGTGGGAGGAAAGTGGAGCACCCAGAGGAAACCCATACAAGCGAGGGAAAAACATGCAAACTCCACAAAGAAATGCCCTCGCTTACCATGGGGCTCAAACCCAGGACCTTGTTGCTGTGAAATGAGAGTGCTAACCACTATGCTACTGTGCCCCCTGCTCATGCATTATTTTTCCCAGATGTTTATCGGCTCTGATCCAATATTTTGTACTCTGTTCAGTACTCTGTTCAGAGTCCACATACAGAACTCCATCCACTAGTTGATGACTCCTAATCTAGGCATTTGCAGTGTTCTTGTAGTTCTTGTAGCAATTTGTGGAAAATGAGCTAGAGCCCTATGTTCTATTATTTCAAGTTTGAGCGAGTTATTGTTTTAAATGAGAAGTAGGAAAATACCCGACATTAAAATGCCAATACTGTACATGCAGTGGCTTCAACTGTGATACTTAGGAGAAATTATAGAATTTGTGAGATCCAGAGAACTACAAAGACCAGCATACTCATTGACATGTTACAGAGAGGTTAGAAGAGTCCCTGCAGATTTGACTTAATCCATATTTAATGTGCTGCAGCATCTTGTTGCACAACTTCATGGTCTATAAAGAACAGCAAGAGGCAGTGTAACTATCAAAAAAGATATCGTCATCAATCATTTTTACATCGTTACATTGGTCTTGACAGCCAGACAGTGCAGGATGAGTGGTGCTAAGGGGAACTCCTGTAGGAGAGATAATTCACCATACCATTAAAAAGCAATCTATCATATAGATGCAGCTTTACTGGCCATGCATAGCAGTTGGTAGGAAGGAGCTTTTTACTGCACTTTCTCATAGACATCCAAAGCAGTTTTAGGGATCTAATGAGGATTACTGCTACCTTGACCTATAAATTACAAAGTCAAAATTAAAGACGTAAGATACTTATTAATAATTTTTAGTTCATTGACTTGACCTACTTCTGAGCTTGTCAAGCGTGAGATAAAAGGAATCCCGAATAAACCATTGTTCAATAGGAATTATGCCATTTTCAACATGGAAATGTTATTCCTAATAAATCACATATTAATAACAGACCTGTCGAAAAAATTAATTTATGAAAAATGAATTACTTCCCTACTCACAAATCTCATAAGTAAGTAATGCTGTACTGTAGGCAAATTACTTTGAGAAAAATTACACAGCAATAAGGCAATTAAAAAAATATTTTGTTGATCACCATAATAAAAAACCCCCCCACCAATTTTAAGCTCACCATCTCTTAGCTTCAAAAACTTAGCCTGAGCTGATCAGTCATGTTTTTTTCCAGCTTCCTGGTTACTTGAATAAACTGGTCAACCAATGTTTGTCTGCAGTGCTAAATTAGTAGCAGTAATTTCCATATGCCAGAATTTAGCTTGTTTTGGTATCTGGTCAGACGAAGCTAAATTTTTCAGTAGGGTTAATAGCATAAATTACAGTGGCCTGCAAAAGTATTCATACCCCTTGAACCTTTCCACATTTTGTCACATTACATCCACAAACATAAATGTATTTTATTGGGATTTTATGTGATAGTCCAACACACAAGTGGCACTTTTTGTGAAGTGGAAGGAAAATGATACATGAAAAAAAAATTCTGTAAAGTGTGGTGTGAATTTGTGGTTGTTGACAAAATGTGTAAAAGTTCAAGGGGTGTGAATACTTTTGTAAGCCACTGTATGTAGCTACCTTTGAGAAAAGTGGACAAAATTATTACACCCATGCTGTGACATTAACAAGAACTTATATTAATTCATTGCATGTTTTGCGTGTAAGACCTCAGTAAATTTAACTGTGACAGGACCCAGTTGCAGGTCTCCTGTATTTTGCATTGCAAGGCAGGAAGTACAAAAAGGACAGGAAGATGTAGAAGGCGGCCACAGAGGATGTGGTTGAATGTGTTACTGCTTCAAAATTCACTCCGAGGCATTGTGGTGTTACTACACAAAGCTGATGCAGTCATCCATGTTCCTTTACAGAGCCACAATTGCACTGAATTTATGTGAGTTTCTATCTTTTCATGATGTTTCAGCAGAGCTGTGAGGTGTGTACAAATATGCTGTAAGGTAATATACTGTACATGTAGTACTGTTTCAATCCTTTCATGACAGCTGCAGCAGTGAAAACCAAATAGCCAAGTCCTTGGAGCAGAATGAGTCCATCATTTTGGTAGTGTTTATTTACAAGTGCACAGCACACGGTTCAAGATCATGTCTCTCTAGAGTTGGAGTGTGTCTGGAGCTTGACGTCATAGCTCCTGCCTGAGCAGAGATCCATCTCTTCACCTCCCCCTCTATATGAGGCACTTTATATTTGTAGAGTCTTGTTAAACTGTGTTCACAGAGCTAAAACATTCAGGAATTAAATGCTATAAGGAACATTCAAGAGTCATTGTCCTGTATGTATTGTACACTATGGGACTAAGAGATCAGATAATATTGACACATTGACCATGCTAACCATGAAAGAGTAAAAGGAAGAGACAGCTCTGTCTCACACTTGCAGCAAATGGTAATGAGATAGTGATCTCTCAGCTGAGAGTGAGAGCAGGAGCAAGAGTCTTATTGAGTTAGTGTGAACCCAAAACCAGGAGCTCGCTCAATGCATTCAGTAAAGCCACAGCTGGTTTCCATTAAGAACCGGCAATGAGACCTATCAAATTCAGGAATTTAGCACACCAAAAGTGCAGACTGAAGTACAGTAAGTCAGTGCCGAAACCCCCTTAGCACTTCCTTTTTCCTTAAAAAAAAAAAGAAGAAGGAAAAAAGGAATATTCTAATGCGTTCCTTCGGTTCTCCCAATACACCATCAACTTTTTGCTGTAACAATCAAAATGTGTCACATGATTTGTAGTAACTGTCAACTGCCTGTGTAGGAGATCATTTATTATCCATCTAATTGTACATATGATATCATTCAAGTAATTATGTAGGCTTATGCTCATTTTAGGAGTTTCCTTGGAGTCAGCACTCAGGCAAGGAGCCAGTTTAGATCCAAACCTTTGAAGGATAGAGCAAGAATTCAGCAACCTGACTCTGTTACTCTGTTTCCATCAGTACAAACCAGTTGCTAATTCTGGGCTAATGCTACTTCTGGTTCAGTTTTTGTTCGACTGCAAACCTTTTAAGAATTGGTTTGCTTTTCCAAGAGCTAGCAAGCCACAATAGATGCATGCCATTATGTGCTTCTCAGGTATATTAAAGCACATCTTAGCAAATAAGTCAGAAGAATGAGATGAAAGATGAGAATAATGAACCTAAAGTGTTGTATAATGAAAGGAACTGTATTTTGCTGCAATGATTAGACATATAGCAGAAAGGACCCTAAACAGTCATAATCAGTATCTACATTAAATTGTGTTGTCACATATTGTGCACGTGAACCCATCAAGTGCATTCAGCTTTTTATTAGTACTTTTTTTAGCCTGTTTAACTGATGAGACAAAAATACATTAAGAGTTTTTGTAGGCAGCACGGTGGCGCAGTGGTTAGCATGTCCGCCTCACATCAAGAAGGTCCTGGGTTTGAGTCCTGTGCTTGGGCGTTTCTGTGTGGAATGTGAATGTTCTCCCCGTGCTTCAGTGGGTTTCCTCCTGGTAGTCCGCTTTCCTCCGATGTCTAAAGACATGTTACATTAGGCGAACTGGCTGTTCCTAATTGGATCTAGGTGTTGATGTGAGTGTGAATGGTTGTCTGTATGTTGCCCTGCGATGGTCTGGCAGGCTGTTCAGAGTGTACCTCGGCTTCGCCCAGTATCAGCTGAGACAGGCACCAGTCTCCCAGCGACCCTAGTGGGATTAAAGCAGGGGTGCCCAATCTTGTTCCTGGTGACCTACATTCCTAAATGTCTTGACCCGGCTGGTGAGATCTGCTCAGGGGATCGTGGGCTGCCATTTACCAGATCTGGACACAATATATGCTGTTCGGGTCCAGAAGAAGGCCAGGAGCATCGCGGCGAATCCCACCCACCTGGGAAATGGACTGTTTGTACCTCTTCCTTCAGGAAAGCGGTACAGAAACATTAAGACCAGCACAACCAGACTCAAAAACAGCTTCTTCCCTAGAGCTATGAAAGCCATCACCCCTCCACCCCCACTACCTCGCAGTCACACACATGCAACCTTACTTTACAGCCACATATTCACTCGCTCACACTCTCTGCTTACTCTCACAGAGACAGCGCTCTGTAAAAGGACATTGAATCCACAAACTCTGTGACTGTCTTGCACTGCCGCACTTTAGTTCATTTACATTTACACCCTAGTATATATCCACTCTGCTGCTGCTATTATTCTATTCATCTATTTCATCTCATAGTGCCTTCAATGTACATACTGTATATCACAGCGCTGCTGCTATTCATCTATTTCATCTCATAGTGCCTTCAATGTACATACTGTATATCCCAGTGCTGTTTTTATTCGTGGGTGTTTAGAGTTTAGAGTGTTTAGAGTTTAGATTTCTATTTTATATTAATATTTAAAAGTTTATTTTTTGTGTATATAATTACTTGTGTTTATATTCTGCTCTTGATGGTGTTAATTGCAGTTTATGGCCTTGATTGTACCTTTTTAAAGCTTAGAGTCTCATACAAAATTTCGTTATGTGTGAACATAATGACAACAAAGACTCTTGAATCTTGAATCTAAAGATTTTAACTTCAACCCTAATGGGGCCCATCTGACAAATCCAATCATCACTTTAAGTCTTTAAGTGCTGGCTTACTGATACGAAGGTCGGGGGTTCAAACCCCACTATCACCGAGTTGTCACTGCTGTCCCCCCAGTGCAGCTAACTGGGTTATCAAAGGCTAGCCATGTCTCTCTCTGCCTGTGGTGAGAGGCATGTAAAAGAACCATTGCTGCCGTTTGGAAAGAGTAGGCCATTGGATTGCTGTCAGCATGTTTCTGCCCTGCGATAGCTTGGCGGGCTGTTCAGGGTGTACCCTGCCCTCACCAGCCTCCCTGCAACCCTAATTAGGATTAAGCGGTTCAGAAAATGAATGAATGTATGTTTCAACACCAGAGGCAGCTTGTATCAATGGGCTAGCTGGGCTTACTTTTTAAATGGCTGTCACAAATTTTTAATTGTTTTTGAGTCCCTGACATAAGTGGATTTTAATTTTAGTGTAGCAAAGAGTTGGTGCCACCCTGGAACCAATTTTCCTGCCCAAGAACCAGTTCTCTGGCTGTTGAAATACAAATAATTGGTTTGAGATTAGACGTTACAAAACTACCTTAGGATTACATTGGTGGTAAAGGGGTAACACTTACCACTGTGTGATCCAGTAATATAGTTCAGAGGTCAACAAAAGGAACAATACAAGGTTGTTACTTTATGTGATAGAAAATAGAAAATTCTTCACCAGACAATTCTATTCAATTCAGTTTTATTTGTATAGCGCTTTTTACAATTGACATTGTCACAAAGCAGCTTTACATAGTAA